>OY821517.1:178519113-179205363 GCA_963682025.1 Cordilura impudica
GACTTCACGTAGCCACGTAGGAAATAATCGAGAAGTGTCAAATCGCATGACCTTGGAGGCCAATTGACAGGTCCATCTCTTCAAACGAAACAACAAAAATATGTATGCATCGCTAATAAACAAGCAAACAAAAATGTAAATGTATGTGTTTACATTTATGCTGATTGCATTTAATAATTGCTTTCAATTAAAAATGTTAGGTTTGGTTATGTTAGATGGGTTACCCGCCCGATGGTGAGTACTCTCGGGGGACATATGGCCCATTGTGATAGTGTCAGAAGGTAGAGATAGGAATAGAGATTATACAAGATTATGTAAAGAGTATGGAAAAGCAAGGAAAGTGAAAATGAGCTGAAACTAGTTTCTCTCAAGAAGTCAGCAAGGTCGCCGAGTGGAGCATTTACTATGCAGTCCAGGTTATCGAAAAATCTTTTCCCTAGATATCTTAGGCGCCGCTCCTTCTGTCCTGGACATTCACACAGCAAATGTTGCACTGACTCCTCCTTGTCCACATCCATACAGCTCTTACAGAAGACAGCTCTCGGGACACCTATGCGTTCAGCCATCTTCCCTATTACACAGTGTCCAGTGGCTACTCATATAAGTAAGCTAATTTTCCCTTTACCAACCAAGGAGTGCTTTCGATCTCCTTGTATTCGGCAAGGGCCATAGAATCTTGACTATTTTGCAAAAGTTTAGTTGTGTCCACCTTGTCCTTAATTATCAGCTGCCTCTTCAATTAAGTTAGGTAGCTCGGATAGAGGGATTTTAATACCAGTGTCCATCGTCCTGGCCAAAGAATCTGAGCCCTTCCGCGGAGACTCGTCAGCCAGCCTCACGGTGTGTTGCCGGATTTGATATAACGCTTCTTTCTTTCTTAAATGGAGAGCAACTTTCGCTGCCATGCTCTTGATGAAAATATCAATAGGCACGATGTTCAGCATTACCTCCAGTCCCGCCTGTGGTGTCGATCTAATGGCCCTGGTGGTGCCCAGACATACCAATCTCTGTGCCAAGAAAGTCTGGCCCTTACGTTTACAGCCTTCCAGCTCACCAGATTACCATATGTCAAAATAGGTCTAATTGTCGCAGAATAGGTGTAGTGGATGATTTGCGGTTTAGGACCCCAACTTCTACTAAAGGTCCTCCTGCAGGTATAGAAGGTACATAACGCCTTCTTAGCCCTTTCCTCTACATTACTCCCCCAAGTGAGTTTAGAGTCTAGAATAACACCAAAATTCTTCGTCTCCTTTGAGAGTCCCGAGTCTTCCCGCCCAATCTTGGAGAATTGAACTCAGGTATCTTTGTCTTTCTACTAACAAGAGCCAAATCGGTCTTAAACGGGTGACCCCAGACCGTTTCCCTTGCCGATTTCACGAGTTTACCTAATGCCGACTCCATTATCTTATTAATTATCATTGTATAAAGTCTAGCCATGATTATGTGAATTCTAGCATTGGTTATAATAATACTCTTACTTGTTGTTTAAGCCCTTGTTGCATTTTGAAATTGTAAATAGTTATTAGAATAAAATTTATGTGACCAATAGTTCCAGTAGCAAATAAGTTTTCAAATCAAACGATTTTGTTTTTCAAAATCAGTGATGCTATCAAATGTTTAGTATGAAAAAATTTAATCGTGAACGAAAAAGTTATGTTAAAGGTCATAAGATCATGAGGTCATTAAAAGTAATTGAAAAAACTATTATATATTTTTATAATACCCAAAGTTTGATACCTATAAGAATTTTTGAAGACTTAAAAAGTCATACGATAATTCAAAAAAAAAATTCAAGTAATTCTTGGCTCAAAATGTCCAGATGTTAATATTTAAAAAAAAACTAATTTTAAAATATTTTTATCTGAACTAGCTAGTAATATGTTAATTTAAGGATACATTTGAAGCAAAAATAAAATAAACAAATAAAATAAAAACAATTAAAACAGATAAGAAATTAAAGTCGCTCTAGACAGACAAAAATATACCCGATAAAAGCCTATATATCAAATTTCAATAAAATATATATTTGTATAATGGCGACCTTTAGTTTGCATAGTGGGTTTACGTGTACTGACACATGGACGGGCGAATAATAATATTCTTTGTCAAAAAATTTCTTCTTAACATGATAGTTAAGATTTATGATTTACGATTTTTGTATGTTATAATATACTACTAACAACGCTTTATATTTACGTGAATCCCCATTAAAAAAGTTATTAATGAAAAAATACTGAACTAAAGGTGCTATTACACGATGTGTTTTTTACATATGTACTGTCACTTTTTTTTATCCATATGAAATTCCTCATGTCTGTCAAAATTGTCTTTTACATACAATTCATAATTTTTGCTATCACACGTGCATATGTATTTCCGTATGACATAACCTCTAAATGTAAACAACAGCTGATTTAATTTGTGAATTTACAAAAATTTATTGTTAAAAAAAAAGTTATATATTGTTTAATTGTTAATTAATATTAAACAATTTATTTTTCTTTCAATATTAATCTTTATAATTTACTCTGTTTTTCTTTCGCCACAAACAGTGTTGTATTTTCATATGTTTGTCATGCAAAAATAGAACCTGTTCTAATTGAAAAATGTACATGTGGCTTTCCCCATGTATTGTACATAAACAATGTTTCATATGTATCACACGATGTGTACAACTTTTGTTGTGGCGAAATTTGACAGTACATGAGTAAAAAATACATCATGTAATAGCACCTTAAGTCGTAATGAAGCCCAATAACATTTATATAAAAAGTTATTTTACTCGAATCCATAATTTTCGACTTGGGCGGTTAATGCTTGTGACCACAGACATATTTTAAATTCTTTTTGAACTCACCTATTTTATCAAAAAAAAACATAAATTTGTAACAGAAATAAATATAAATTGAAACAAACCGGATGTCCAATTATTTTCCATTTTATTGTTATTTCTGGGCTTTATAAGATCATATTTAAAATCATTTTATAAAATAAAAATTAAAAATGTATTGAAATTTTTCAGATTCACAAGTTATCCGTAAAATAATTGAATACTAGTATAGCCCAGCACTCCAAATTTGAGTGCAAATTCTAGGATACTTATTTTTTTCATTTAATTTTTCCTTTTAATATTTTTTTAAATTTTAAATTATATATAAAAAATGCATGAATATTTAAATAAAATTCATCCTAAAGGTATGCTAATTAATTTTAGCAATTCACAATTCAATACGGGGAGTGTGATATACGATTATAATGAAATTCGATTAATTGTGAATTGGGTAAAATTGATTAGCATACCTTTCTGCTCTTCTAAAATTATTAGATACAGCTTTAAATCAACACTGTGTAACGAATTATGGTCAATATTTTATTTTATTTAATTTAATATATTTTTAATACATAGTATACATAAATTTTATCCTTCTGGTCTTCTCCTCCATACGAACTATAACTATCCCAAATTTCACACTCCTCCGTGCCCGCATTGTGTTTATAAAAGTCAAGTAAACATTTTCCTTCACGTATTAATACGAAATTCGAGCGCAAATGCTAGGAAATTTTATTTTTTCATTAAATAAAGACCCTAAAAGTATGCTAATCTATTATAGCCAATTCACAAATCAACACAAAAACAAACACATTAACAAATTTAATAAACACACACATAGCATTGTATAATGTTATGTATGTGTTAGTAGCAACTTTAAATTCAATTTACTCAAAATAGAGGAAAAAATAAAAAACTTTAAATCTGCAAAACGGCTAAAAATAAATACCTTTCAAATAATATACGTTTGGTCAAAATCGGGATAAAACGGTAGAACGGTCACAAGAAATCGCCTAGCCTATTAATATTATAGATATAGATATCACTAGCAATAACATGAGAGTACATGAAAATGGTGTTGCGAGTTTGAAAACGGAAAATAAGTATAAACTTTGAATAGATTTTGTGTATTTTAAAAAGGTAATTTAAAAAAAAAAGTATACTGTTTTCAAAAGAGGGAACTGTTTTAAAAAAAAAAGGGTGGTTTAAAAAAACAGTAATTTAAAAAAGGGTACATTTTTAATAAAAGGATACTTTCAAAAAAAGGATACATTTTTAAAAAGGGATACTCTTTTAAAAAAGGCTATTTTTTTTATTTACTTTTTTAAGAAAGAGCACTTTATTTTAAAAGGGCAATATTTTAAAAAATGATACTTTTCCAAAAATGGGTGGTAGTGTTATTTTAAAGGGTACTTATTTAAAAAAAGGAATTTAAAAAAAAAATCTACTTTAAAAATGGATACTTTAAAAAAGGGTACTTTTTAAAAAAGGGTAATTTTTTAAAAAGGAAACTTCTTTTTAAAAAATGGTACTTATTATAAACGAGTAATATTTAAAAAAAAATTTACTTTTTAACAAAAAGGGTATTTAAGAAAAAAAAGGAATTTTTAAAAACGGTTACTTTAAAAAAAAATTACTTTATATTATTACTTTATATTAATATTTAAAAAAAGGTATATTTTAACAAAAGGGTACGGATACCTAAAAAAAAATTACTTTAAAAAAAGTGTTTTTTTTTTAATTTAATTTTTAAAAAATGTTACTTTTTTAAAAAATTACCTTTTTAAAAATGGGAACTTAAAAAAAATATTTTGAAAGAAAAGGTACCTTCTAAGGAAAGATACTTTTGAAAAATTTATTTGGTACTACTTGCTTAGGCTAATGTGACATGTGCAGTATCCCAGCAAAACCTTGGTAATGATTATTTATTACCGTTGCATTACATGGTATTGTTAACCCCATACCTTTTGAATAATTTCAAGCTAAATGTAAGGACTTCGTGGTAATGATTTATGTAAGTACTTACTGGTAATGACCACTGTTTGTATTAGCAAAAACTATAAATAAAGAGTTACATTTAATGAATCAAACTATTTCGCGGCGATAGTCATTGGACAAAAAACGCAGCAAAAGCTGTTAAATTTTACATTACATTATTAAAACATATTTTACAATACCAATGTGTTGTTTTTACAGAAATTTACTTTACACCCTACATGTAACAAATTACTCAGAACCCTTCTTGTTATCTATAAATTAACTAGTTATTTGTATCACTACCAGGTAAGGTGCCGGTAAGGCCTTTCCTCCAATGACAGCCCCATGTTAAAATAATGGGTTTGGTAATTGAAAGGTATCTACTGAACACTTTTGATTTCTTATTCTGAAGCTCAATACATGTAATGGAAAGTTTTGCTGGGATAGTAAGAAGAATTACAACATATATGTACAATGTACATATTGTACATATCTTAAGAAAAACAAAAAACACACTGAACATTTTTATTTTTTCAAGAATTTTTTCACTGTTTCGTTCTTACCTCGTGGCTGTTTAGACCGATTTTGATGATTTTAAATAGCAACTCCTTTAAGATGTTTACAAACGATTTTATGTAAAAACAAAGAGTCTAGCTTAGTTATTGAGAGCGTGCTCGTGATTTCCACAGACTGATGGAAAGTCGGACAAACGGTTTTCGCTAAACCAAATTCCCTTGTTATAAGGATCAAGAAAATATATGGTTTTGGGGTCTCCGGAATATATTTCGAGGCGTTACAAACGGAATGACAAACGTGTATATAACCTCTGGTCATTGGTGTGGAGGATATAAAAATAAGGAAGAAAAGTAAACTTAAATTCCTACACCACCGATATACAATTAGAGTTACAAAAGAAGTTTTCGTCAAAAATTTAAAGAAGTGCTACAAAGAAGTTCAATAGATAAAAGACAGATTTTATAAGCGCTTTGCAAACTTGTTAGAAAGCAAACTCATCAATTCAAAACACTAGAGAGAGACCAAGAAAATCACGAGATAACTGTAGCGATAGATCTAAAAGAACGAAACTGAAGGATATCAATGAAGAAATCAGATGTGGAAAAATTCAAGATAATTTCCTACATCAATTGCGATCACAGGGTAAATTCAAAAATGTGGATATCATTGAAAAGTGGTTGTCGCTAGTATAGTGAACATAAAACGGACTCAGATCCTTCAGCCAGTGCAATATGAAACAAGTAAGAAAATTACAGTCGGTCTAGACTCTAGACCATACCATACCATTGTTTAGAGACCCTATCTCTTCGGTCCAATTAAATGGACATAGAAAATAAGCATAAACCAAATTTGAGTGCCATTGTTATTAATTTTTTTGCCTGCAGATATGAAAAATGGACCGATCCTGACCAAATTTGGTAGGGTTACTTATGTTTTGAAAAAATGTATACAAAACAAATTTGAGAAAAATATGTGCATTATTTTTGTTTTTTAATAGATTTAAGTGAAAATCGGGAAGCAGCTTTATATGGAGGCTATGACAAAGAATTGCCACATGGAGAACTGATAAATGGATGAAATAAACACACACAAAATCAATTTGACCGAGATCTATATGATAATTTGGATCTTATGGCAATTTAAGTCGATTTCATACCGCGCTTCGCTAGGACTTATTTATGTTTATTATTATATTGTATGTTTTCATAAAGTGTGCGAAGTTAGCCTCACATTTTTGGAAATACATTTTTTGAAGATTGTTCTAAATTGTTCTAGGATTGTGCTACAATGTTAAAAAACGACGAGTTTCTAAAATGTTGTTGTTCTAGATAGTTCTAGTTGTTCTAAACATTGTTCTAAAATAGATATGTCGCAAACCGTAACGTACGCAAATGAGAACGAAAAACATTTTTTCCGCGATATCAAAAGTGTGCGAAGTTAGCCCCCATATTTGGAAATAAAATGTTTTGAAGATTGTTCAGAATTGTTCTAGGAATGTTATACCATGTTCCAAAACGATGAGTTTGTATAATATAATTTGTACCGGTAAATTGAAAAAGACGAAGTTTTAACTTTGCCCCCACTTTTGGAAAAAAAAATTGCCGGTTGTTCTAGTTGTTCTAAACATTGTTCCAAAATAGATATGTCGCAAATCGTAACGTATTTTGTATTTTTTTTATACCCTTTACCACTATGTGGTTTGGGTATAATGACTTTGTGCTGCTGTTTGTAACTACCAAAAACAATTCACCTAGACCCATCTTTTATTATACCGATCGACTCAGAATCACTTTCTGAGTCGTTTTATCAATGTCCGTCCGTCCGTCCGTCCGTCTGTCTGTGTGTCCATGTAAAGCTTGTAATCAAACTACAGGTCGCAAATATGAACATATTTTGATGAAATTTGGTATATAAGCTTTCATCGGCCGTAGGATCAACTCTATTGAAATTCGGTCCATGTTCAGACCCAGCCCCCATACAAATGACGCCTATGAAACTGACATGAAGTGCCATAAGATCCAAATTATCTTATAGATCTCAGTCAAATTGGGTTTATCTGTGTTTATTATAACCATTAATCAGTAGCCCATAAATAATGCCTATAGGACAATTCTTAGTCATAGGTCCCATATAAGCTGCTTCCCGATCTTCACTTAAATCTATCAAAAAACAAAAATATTGCACAGATTTTTCTCAAATTTGGTTTGTATATATTTTTTCAAAATATAAGTGACTTTACCAAATATGGTCAAGATCGGTCCATTTTTCGACCTAGTCAGCATATAAATATAGCACCCGATATGAACTTTTTCATATTTGCAGCAAAAAAATTAATAACAATGCCACTCAAATTTGGTTTATGCTTATTTTCTATATCGAATTAGTTGGACCGAAAGATAGGGTCTCTAAACCATGGTATAGGGTATCATATGGTCGGTCTAGACCGACTATAATTTTCTTACTTGTTTTTTTTTTGGTTTTTTGTGATTTCTGTATTTTTTTTTTTTATACCCTATACCACTATGTGGTTTGGGTATAATGACTTTGTGTTTCTGTTTGTAACTACTAAAAATATTTGACGTAGACCCATCTTTTATTATACCGATCGGCTCAGAATCACTTTCTTAGTCGATTTAGCGATGTCCGTCCGTCCGTCCGTCTGTGTGTCCATGTAAAACTTGTAATCAAACTACAGCTCGCAAATATGAATATATTTTAATGAAATTTAGTATATGAGCTCTGATCGACCATAGGATAAACGCTATTGAAATTGGTGAAATTCGTTCCATGTTCAGACCCAGTCCCCATACAAATGACCCCTATGAAATCGACTTAAATTGCCATAAGATCCAAATTATCATATAGATCTCGGTCAAATTGGGTTTGTGTCTGTTTATTACATCCATTTATCAACTGTTCAAAAATAAACCCCATGTGGCAATTCTTTGTCATAGCCCCAATATAACGCTGCTTCCCGATTTTCACTAAAATCTATCAACAAACAAAAATATTGCACAGATTTTTCTCAAATTTAGTTTGTATATATTTTTTCAAAATATAAGTGACTTTACCAAACACGGTGAGGATCGGTACATTTTTCGACCTAGGCTCCATATAAAAGGCATTTCTTTTTAGCCGTTTTGCAGATTTTTAAATTTTTTCCTTTATTTTGAGTAAATTGCATTTAAAGTTGCTACTACCACATACATAAAACAAGTAAGAAAATTATAGTCGGTCTAGACCGACTATACGATACCCTATACCATGCGTTTAGAAACCCTATCTCTTAGGCCCAACTAACTGGACATTGAAAATAAGCAAAAAACCAAATTTGAGTGGGATTTTTATTAATTTTTTTGGCTGCAGATATGAAAAAGTTCATATCGGATGCTATATCTATAAAGGGACTAGGTCCAAAAATGGACCGATCCTGATCATGTTTGGTAAAGTCTCTTGTGTTTTGCAAAAATATATACAAACAAAATTTGAGAAGAATAAGTGCAATATTTATACCCTATACCACTATGTGGTTTGGGTATAATGACTTTGCGCTGCTGTTTGTAACAACCAAAAATATTTGACCTAGACCCATCTTTAATTATACCGACCGAATCAGAATCACTTTTTGAGTTGATTTAACAATGTCCGTCCGTCCGTCCGTCCGTCCGTCTGTGTGTCCATGTAAAGCTTGTAATCAAACTGCAGGTCGCAAATATGAATATATTTTGATGAAATTTGGTATATAAGCTTTTATCGGCCATGGGATGAACGCTATTGAAATTGGTGAGAATCGGTCCATGTTCAGACCTAGCCCCCATACAAATTACCCATATGAAATCGACATAAATTGCCATAAGATCCAAATTGTCATATAGATCTTACTCAAATTGGGTTTGTATGCGTTCATTACATCCACTAATGAGTAGTCCAAAAATGATCCCCTTGACCCCATATAGAGCTGCTTCCCGATCTTCAGTTAAATCTATTAAAAAACAAAAATATTGCATTGATTCTTCTCAAATTTTGTTTGTACATATTTTTGCAAAATACAAGAGACTTTACCAAACATGATCAGGATCGGTCCATTTTTGGACCTAGTCCCTTTATAGATATAGCATCCGATATGAACTTTTTCATATCTGCAGCCAAAAAAATTAATAAAAATCCCACTCAAATTTGGTTTTTGCTTATTTTCAATGTCCAGTTAGTTGGGCCTAAGAGATAGGGTTTCTAAACGCATGGTATAGGGTATCGTATAGTCGGTCTAGACCGACTATAATTTTCTTATTTGTTTTGTTTTTTAATAGATTTAAGTGAAGATCGGGAAGCAGCTCTATATGGGGTCAAAGGGATCATTTTTGGACTACTCATTAGTGGATGTAATGAACGCATGCAAACCCAATTTGAGTAACATATATATGATAATTTGGATCTTATGGCAATTTATGTCGATTTCATATGGGTAATTTTTATGGGGCCTAGGTCTGAATATGGACCGATTCTCACAAATTTCAATAGCGTTCATCCCATGGCCGATAAAAGCTTATATACCAAATTTCATCAAAATATATTCATATTTGCGACCTGCAGTTTGATTACAAGCTTTACATGGACACACAGACGGACGGATGGACGGACGGACGGACAGACATTGTTAAATCAACTCAGAAAGTGATTCTGATTCGATCGGTATAATTAAAGATGGGTCCAGGTCAAATATTTTTGGTTGTTACAAACAGCAGCACAAAGTCATTATACCCAAACCACATAGTGGTATAGGGTATAATTATACAATGCTATGTGTGTGTTTGTAATAAAAATGAGTTTGTTTTCTTGGGTTGATTTGCGAATTATCTACAATTGAATAGCATACTTTTAGGGTCTTTATATAACGAAAAAATAAAATTTCCTAGAATTTGCACTCGAATTTCAAGGGATGGAATCTGCTAGTAACTATACATATATATTTTACATTCAGGTGCCATTCGGGATAGTATGAAAGAAATTTTGGAATTTGTACGTTAACTTTTGTGTTGCATAAAAATATTGATATCGTTTAATAACGTTGATATCGCCGAAAAAATGTTTTTCGTTCTCATTTGCGTACGTTACGGTTTGCGACATATCTATTTTGGAACAATGTTTAGAACAACTAAGACAACCTAGAACAACCGCCATTTTTTTTTTCCAAAAGTGGGGGGCAAAGTTTAAAATTTTTTTTTCGATTTACCGATACAAATTATATTTCAGAAACTCATCGTTTTTGAACATTGTAGAACAATCCTAGAACAATTCAAAATAATCTTTAAAAAATGTTATTTCCAAAAATGGGGGGGCTAACTTCGCACACTTGTTTTCATAATCAATTTTTCCTACGAAGTTTGCATTGTGCAATTAAAACATTTTATTTTATAGCAACTTTATTTTAATGTTTGCTGAATATTGCGTATTTTTTGTTTTTTTATTCGGTGCAAAAATTATCAAATTTTTCAGCATTGTTACTCTAGAGCAAGCTACATATAGCTACCCCTGAGAAAAACATGGATTTTCCGAACTAAACCCGGTTACACTTAACGATTGGCTTTGAAATTTGAACATCATTTGGCAATTTTTTATTTTTATCGATTTTTTGATTTTGAAGATTTTTGAATTGGGCGATTCCGACCATATTTTTCGCGGCTACTCACATTGGTATTTAATGTACTTGTCAACAGACTGTCGCTTTCATAGTACTTCACATTTTTTTTTTTAATTACTAATCCTATCCCACCCAGTTTTTATCTGACAATGATGATGATGATTTATTGATTTTACATAAATAAAATATGTTATGATAATTTTAACAATATTTGATATATTGAGACATTACATTAAATTGTTGTGTGTCTGATTGGCTAAATGCATTTGAAAAAAATTATGAATTTATATTAATCATTTACTTATTTAAACAGAATAAAGTAAAAACGAAAGAATAAGAATTAATGAACTATTATTAAGGAAATTCGGAAATAATGAGATCTCTATATTTTAAACAAATTAATAAATATTTACATAAACGCATATAATCTTCGCCGTTCAATATGTCACAAACTTCATCAATAGTCAAAAATATTTTACCAAAGGAATTTAAACGATAACTGCAAAAAATAGGACATCTGCCTTGTATGTGATATGTGTTTTCAATTTCATTACAATTGCAAAATGTGCATAAGCTAACGCTATTCGATTAAAAGCGCGAGCATTCAATTTCAGCAGGCCACCCCTGGCTTCTAGGATTACACAAATGAGGTGTGCTGAACTAGAATCGTAGAAGTATTGCAATGTAGGGTACATATCATGTAAACGCGAACTTCGTGCACTAACAACAAATTGTTCGTATTCTGAAGTTCTCCAAGATTCAAGTATACTATTGTGTTGACGATCCATGTTACTGCTACAAATTCCAATATCAGGGGTTGACCCAATTGCATTGTATAGATTTCTCCAGTGTGGGAACCAGAAAGTATTTTCCCGAGCTGTCTCTTCAGCTAACAGTTTTGCCAGTCTATTGACAGGCAGATATAAAACTTTTCTAATGTAACTGAAGTGTAATTTAAGTGTTTCTAAATATATATAATTTCTAAAAAATTAAAAATTTTCAACTTGTTTGCAAAAAGTATTTTCCTATGGTGAATGTAGCTTAACCAAGTGGCAGTCTTGGACGAAGCAAATTTAGATTCGAGATGTTTCCTAAAAGGCAGATTATATGTTAGAGTGATACCTAGATACATCTACTTGATTTTCACCATACTTGAAATTGAAACTTTGGCTTAGTCTTGAGGACATTCTAAATATCATTATCTTAGACTTATCAAGATTTATTTTCAGACACCATTGCGTACAGTAAGCGAATCAAAGGAGTCAGATAGTGGAACAATGTCATTCGCGTATAATAATACATTCACAAAAGTTCCAGCGACAATGGTAAATTCTCGTGAAGGTCGTTCAGGTAAAATGTAAACAATACTGGACTTAACAAACACCCCTGCTTTACACCTTGTGAAACTGGTAAAGAATTAGATAAAGAACTGCCATACCAAACCTGGCTAGTCGTGTTATCATATAATTTCTGTAGTATGACCACTAATTTCCGCGACAGCCCAATAGAACATAACTTAGAAAATAGTGAGTTTCTCGGGATCATATCAAACGGTGCTGATAATTCAACAAATAAAGCGTAAGTTTTCATCTTCTTCACAAAATTAAGATTCACAATACTCGTTAAATTGAATAAATTGTCAACTGTTGAATAATCTTTTCTGAATCCCGTTTGATATTCATGAATAATATATTACATTCTAACCAGCTATTCATACGGTTGAGTATTGTGCCTGTAAATAGTTTGTAGATAGTATCAAGGAGAGATAAACCCCTATAATTCGTTGCAATATTAACGTCACCTTTTTGGAACAAAGGTATCTGACTACTCACATTAATATCTGATGGACTCATATCGTTATTGTCAATTACAACTTGGCATCTACGTGGCACACTCTCCACTAACCTTTGACAACTATCAATAGGTATAGAATATAATGCTTCTTGAATTCCCATCCAAAGTTAAACGGCATCGTTCCAAAGATTAACAATGGCATTTATATCAGGTCAAAGTTAAGTCTCTTTATACTACTCTTTTCTGAAATCAGCTGCATCTTTCGGCTATTGCATTCAAATAAGTTAGCTTCATTCAGTCGTCTTCTTACAGATCTATATGACAATTCCACATTAAATTTTTCTATAATTTCCGTATTTATCTGATGAGAGGACTTGGAAGGATCGAGCTTGGTTTTTTTAACTATGCCCCTGTCGATATAAATTGTTGTTTAACGACTCCTATGCTTTCGTTCTTTATTCTGTATGTAATATTTCTTATCAATTACGCTTGAACGAATCTCATTGTATGGTACACCATTTTTCGTAAGCATTTTACCATTTGTACAAGTTCCTTCGGGACTTGAATGTTTCCACGGCCCATGCTTTGATTACATTAAAATTTAAAATTGTTGAAACAAAATGAATATGAATTTGTGTTTACAGTTCGTACATATGTCCTATTTATATTTTAAAATGAATTATGATCCATTTTAATTAAACCATTGTTCAAATTGTTGTGGATTTATTTTTAGAATCTGAGTATACTATATCAATATTAATTATAATGAAAAAACAACAACGAGTTTGTCGATTTTACAAAATTAACAACATGGCAACACTCTTCATAAGCGAAATAGAAGAAAGTAATCGAAATAGCAGTCTCAGCTTCTAAAGATGTAGCTTTTTAACCTTGTCAAATCAAATAAATTCAAATTCGCTTTTGTGTTAAATTAGATAAAAGAAATGCATTAAATAGTTGTTAAGAATAAAGTTACTATTTTTTTATGACCTCGCCACTATATATCTTTTTTGTGTAGTGAAATAATTAAATAAATATATTAGTGCAACTAAGTGAATTATTTTTATTAAATATATGTGTAATTTCATATCTTTATTTTATTTATTTATTATTAAAAATTTTTTTAATTAAAAACATTTTTTTCAAATTAACAGATTTTGAAAAAAAAATATATATGGCAACGACATAAAACTATAATCTTCAAATTTAAGTTGGCAACGCTTCAGTATAGGAAGCAAATAAGCCTGGAAACAAGCCATCATAGTCACAAACCATATACATAATTAGTTATATTTTAATTGCAACATTGAACACACCAACAATTCTTTAAAGGTAAGTGCTGCCAAATTTTCACGACACGCGAGCTAATAATCGCATAGGATTACAACAAACACACTAGAATTTCTCTCGCATCAAATAAAGCACAAATTGAAACCCGTGTCTTTTCCTCGGGCGCTAGAAATACATTGAATGTACCACCATAATTTAACTCTCACCCAGTACAATAATGTACACCTGTGTTTATTTACAACTACGGTTGTTACAACCATGCGGAATTGCATGTGTTTGTTGTAAAATTACAGTTGATTTTATCGTAGGAAAATTCAATTCCCATATGGGCCGGGGTTGGCCATTATGAAATATTTCTTGCAATTTTTCAATTCTTTCAACAAAATTTACATTTTGTTGACATTTTATCGGAAAATGTTCTTTATTTGTTCATTCCATACGAAAAAAATTTATATATACGAAACAAATATATTTTTAAAATGAGTGTAAAGAGCAATTCCCCAAAAAAAAAAATGTATAAAAACCTGGTATAGTACCCTTCTTGCTTCTCACTCTTCTGAGATATGTATGGTTCATGAAATTTTGAAGAAATTCTTAAGCGACACTCTTGCTATTAGCGACGCTATTTTACTACTAGCTATACACAACTCTGCAACTAATAATTATTATCAAGGTTTTTTTACGCTTTGCGCTGCGTGGTGTATGAATTTAAGAAAAAACAACAAAAAGTGGAACAAAATAAAAACGGATTTCTTGTCAACATATTCGTTATTAAATAAAATATAATAAATTTTAATATCAAATACGGGTCAATCCCACGCACAATAGACTTTAATATATTTTCGCATACGAATATTTCCTTCCACTGAAGGTCAAATATACAATTTTTTTCTTTATTTTTTGGTTTTTTTGTAAAAAATTTGTTCACTATTTTTCGGCCAATGGACGAATCTGAACTATTGTTTAATCTCTTCTATCTACTCCTATGCATGTGCATCATCTATCCACCTGAAGAATTTCAACGTTTGGGTCTGACCATTGAACAACTGTTTTCGCGATGGTTGGGTGAAGAACATCTCAGTTTTGTGCGATACCATCAGAAGCGGACCTCGCTTAATCTCTTCATACACAGTTGTTTGCCATTTGTTTATTTTCTTATACATCGTTTTAAATTTTCCGTTTTCACGGAATATAACGATATGGAAGAAGAGTCTGAATTAGATCCCGACTTTCCTATGCCTCAAGAGGCAGTAGCCTTTAAAACACTCACCTGGAAAGTCGCACAGCGATTTAGTTTAATGGCCATATTGGCGGTGCCAGCTTTAATATTAAATTGGTATCAGCAAAATTGGAAGAGGCATCCCATTACACAGACCCTATTGAAATTTTCGAATGTTCCACATAGCACAGCGGATGTTGTGTCTGATATTGGTAATGAATTCAGAAGGTGAGCTGAGCGTTTAAAAATACTTTTGTTACGCATTTGTATAATTTCATTGAACTACTTTCATTTCAGACCAGGTATATATAAGAAAAAATTAAATTCTATATCAACTGTGATCGCAACCGAGAATTGGATTATAAAAACATCCCTTTACAATGTTCGCTTTGCCCATCAAAGTGATACTTCATTAAGTGTAGCAAAGGTAAGATGTAAACAAATTATAAACACTACATTGACTTAAGGCTTTGAAATTTCTGTTTAATACGAAGGACCATTTTCTATAGATTCTATGTTATTTCAATTCATAGAGCTCAGTTCGAATCTAACTCTCTTTACGAACGGTTGTGTAAAAAATCAAAGCGCTTAGAGTACAACTATTTAAAATTAAAAACAAGTGTATATTTTTGTTTTTGCAATTGCCTATTCTTGATCTCATTTGAACTCACGTGGTAGACAATCCAGCTTAAAACAGGAATATAAATTTTGAGATGGCCCGAGGGGCCAAGTCTTCATCAAAAAGAAAGCTTGTGAATAAGAAGATGACAAAACTTCCTCCGGGTTTTGTTAACCCGAACATGGCTTCAACTTCAAGCAACAGATTTAGCCTGCTTGCTGGCCTCAATGATATGGACGTAACTCCCGTATCAAATATTAACGATGTTAAGGAACACAAACCTCCACCGATTGTTGTAGAAGCTAATGCTTCATTTACAGAAATACAAAAGCTGCTTGGTAAGGATTGCATTTTCAAACGTACTTCAATTGGTACCAAAATTTTTGCTCCTAGTAATAAAATGTACGAATGCTACAAACAAATACTTAAAGAGAATAAGTCTGGGTTCAGACAAGGCAATTTTTGTTGCGGCAATTTTTTGCCATTCTCTTTTAAAGTTGCCTTAATGTTCACACAGAGAAATTTGTTGCCGCAACTTTTTGTTTTCTTTTGCTTTCAAATTCTTACATTTTTGACAGTTTCTTTTATTTAGTTTGTGTAAAAAGAATTTATTATTGGTTCAATGTGAAAAATCATTTTTGTTTGAAAAAATGGAAGTCAAAGAAAAATGAAATAATAAAAAAAATAATAAAATAAATGAAATAATAATAATAATTTTTCACAGCGAAGAAAAGAATAAAAAGAAATGTCAAATAATAACTTCGTGTTTATAATTACGAATTGCAGAACAAAACGAGTTGCCGAGTACAAGCAACTCCGTACCAATTACCACTCTTCTTTCCCCTCTCTCCTACAAACTCAAGAATTGCGCAACAAAAGTTGCCTAGTGTGAACTCGGACTAAGATGGAGTTTCATTCTTATGGCTCCAAAGAAAATAGGTTATACACCACATTTTTACACGGTTTACCCCGCATAAGCTCTGAGGAAATCTCTAAGGAGCTAAAAAACTACAACCTATCCCCCTCTTCAGTAACTGAAATAGTCACCAAATTCAGTTCAAACAATAATGCAGTTTATAAAGTTCAATTTGTTCGTAAAAATTTTAATCCAACTGCTTTAAAAAATGTACGAACAATTTCTAACATTATAATTTCTTGGAAAAAATACAAAACGAAATCCAAGAACAAACCAACTCAATGCTGGAACTGCTTGATGTATGGCCATGGCGGTGAACATTGCCATCGAAGTGCTGCATGTATGATATGTGCAGAACAACATCATACAAGTGTGTGTCCGTTTAACACAAATGAAAAAAGGCCAGCTGTTTTTACTTGCTTTAATTGCAAAAAACAAGGAAAAGAGAGAACTGATCACTCTGCAAACGATATCAACTGTCCGTTACGTTCTCTCTATTTGGAAACTAGAACAAGAGTTACTTCTAAAAGTCCGAATAAAAGCAGACAACAACAAAATAACTCATTTCAATTTAATGTGGGAGATTTCCCTAATTTAAGAAACAACAACACAAATTGTAACAATAACATCAATAATAACAGCAAAGCTACATATGCTAACCAGCTTAAAACAAACAACGATTTATTTAGCATTGATGAGCTTTTTGATATTTTCACTACAGCTATGGATGATTTGCATAGGTGCACTTCAAAAGTACAACAAATCAAAGTTGTAATGTCAATGGTAAAATACGCCCATGGATTATACTAATAATTTAAACGAATTCAAAATGATTCACTTGAATGCTAATGGCATTTCAAACTTTTCTAAATTAAAACAATTTGAAATACTAATTGAAAGAGAAAATATTAAAATAGCGTCTTTGAATGAAACATTTTTTTCAGAAAATCATAGACCCTTTTTTAAAAATTATTATTTATATAGAAGTGACAGAACAGATGCTAGAGGAGGAGGAGTAGCTCTGTTAATTCATAAATCTGTCGCTCATAAAAACCTCTTTATATCAAACACTTCAGCAATCGAAAACATATCAATTGAAGTTATTATAAATAATAGACCTATTGTTGTATCTTCGTTATATTCACCAAGATATACCCATAACTTCTGTGCTGATATCTTGAACCTAACACCTTCCACCAAAGAATACATAGTTTTTGGTGACCTAAATGCCAAACATTGCTCTTGGAATTGCCGTTCAAATAATACTGCAGGAATAGCACTCAACAATCTACAGCAATCAAGCAATTTTTTTATACACTATCCTAATAGTCCAACCCTATTCCCCCATCAACACAATCGCGAAGCATCCACAGTCGATATTATTTTAAGCAATACCGCTTTAAATATAGACGTAAAGACAATGGATTACGAAATACCATCAGACCATCGCCCCATTATGTGTACACTTAAAAGATCAGTGGCCTCGCAGGTTGACCTCAACTATTATGATTATAGTGCAACCAACTGGAACATTTATATGAATTTTTTAGAAAATAAAATCACGTTAAATTCGGATATATACAATACCAAGGTAGTAATTGATCAGGAAATACAAAAATTTATAAATGTAGTCTTCGAAGCAAGGGATGCGTCTACACCTAAAATAACCCAACAAAATAATTACACATTACCAGAAAGTACTGTGAAATATATTAAACTAAGAAGAAGCTTTAAAAGAAAAAGCCAACGATCTTCAAATATAGCCGAGCAAACTTTTTATAATCAATGTACTAAGTTTCTAAGTAACATGATTGATAAAAGAATTAATTCGGAACGCAATAACAAATGGTGTCAATTATTATCCAATTTAAAACCAGGTGATAAATCATTTTGGAGAATAAGCAGGAACTTGCGAGGAAAAGGAAAAAATCAAATCTCTCACCTTGAGGTTGGAAATACAAGGATAACATCTGATAAGGACAAGGCTGAAGTCCTGGCAAATACATTTGTCAAAGCAAATAACCTCACTTCGAATTACAACCACTCAGCGGATATAGTAATAAATTCAACAGTAAATAATTTTAAGAAGGAAAATCCCACTTCTGAGTCAGCAATTTATACATCTCTAGAAGAAGTAATGAATATTGTCTCATTAATAAAACCCTCAAAATCTCCTGGTTTTGACAATGTTCCCAACCTGCTCTTAAAGAAACTACCACTCAAAGCTCTAAAATTACTGGTTATAATATTTAACAGCTGCATCAAACTCAACTATTTCCCAAACCATTTCAAAAATGCTAAGGTTATAGCTGTCAACAAACCTAGCAAGCCCAAAAATAACCCAAATAGCTATAGACCTATTAGTCTATTAAGTAACTTTGGTAAAATATTTGAAAAAATTCTACATTCTCGTCTTAGTGAATTTGTAACGACCAATTCTATTGTTGCTAAAGAACAATTTGGATTTAAAAAAGGGCATAGCACTACTCACCAAATAAACAGAATTAAAAATCAAATAATCAGCAATAAAAACAATAAACGTTCAACGGGTCTAATATTGTTGGATATCGAAAAAGCGTTTGACACCGTTTGGCATAATGGCCTAGTATTTAAACTTCTTGATGCAAATGTACCAAAATATTTATGCAAACTTATTTCAGATTTCATTCACGGCAGAAGCTTTAAAGTTGCGATTAATAATGAAACATCATCTCCAAAAACCATTACCACAGGGTTACCTCAAGGATCAGTCTTGTCGCCATTGCTTTACTCGATATATACATCCGATTTCAAAGTCCCGAAATATATGAAAATTGCTTACTACGCAGATGATACTGCGTTAATTTCTTCAAACAAACTTACAAGTGCACTCCTGAAGAAAATGGAAAAGGGACTTGTAAATTGCAGTAAATATTTTCACAAATGGAAAATCAAAATTAATCCAAACAAGACCCAAGCAATTATTTTTCCGTTCAACAAATCTCCCAAAAGATTGCCAAGACGTCATCTTCATATTGGAAATAATACCATAAATGTAGTTAATCATGTCAAATATCTCGGAGTTGTCTTGGACAAAAAGCTTACTTTTAAACAACATATTATGGCTACGTGCCAAAAAGCTATAAAATCATTTAAAGCATTATGGCCACTTCTAAATAGAAGGTCATTTCTAAACCCCAAAAACAAAAATCTCCTATTCAAAAGTGTTATAAGGCCAATATTAACATACGCGTGTCCTATTTGGAGTGACGCTGCCAACTGCCACCTAAAACGCTTACAAATTATACAAAACAAATGTCTTAAAATGATAAATAAAAAGCCCTGGAGGTATCCTACAAATCTTCTTCATGAAGAAACAGGTTATGAAAAAATTATCGATTTCATAACAAGGATTAACAACAATTATTTTGCCAAAATTGAAAATTCCTCTTACCCACTGATAAGAGAATGTAGAGAAGTAACGTAAAATTAAAAAGAAATCACCAAATTGAAAATTATATGCTTATAGAGGTCTATTATTTCTAATAAACCTTCTATAAGCATATAAATATTTTCAGATAGTATTTGAATTTATTAAATCATATAAAGGTTTTTTCCCTCCCATTTTCCTTTAAGAATCGTTAAAAATAAAATAAAAACTATTTAATGTCTTTAGATCCGATATATTATTTGTTGAAATATCTATGTAAAGATAAGATCTCATATGTAAATATCAAATTTGTTAAAATATGTAAATAAAGGAAGAATATATAATTGAAAAAAAAAAAATTCATAGAGCAAATCAAAAAAAAAATTTAATATATTTTTGACTTAATTCAGAATCAATAATTGTCCAATATGCCGGAATAATTTTATATAGGCGACTCATATTCTGTAATCATACATTACACATAGGAACTCACAAATATTTATTTATTTATTATTTATTTACAGTTTTTACCATCATAAAATATTATTTACATAGGCACTAACGATTAAGGTTTTAGACCTAAAATTTAATAAAACATGAAGGAGGAATAATAATTTTATATTAGGTGATTTACAGTACTTTAGTATATTATTTTTTATGTCAATTTTTCGTAGCAAATCTGGGAAACATATTTTATTCAGTAAGGTGAGTTGGGCTTGTTTTATGACATTGCAGTTGAAAATAAGATGTTGTATGTTGATTGTACTTGTGTTCCATAAAGGGCAGTTTTTTATACGGGAGTCGTTAAAGAGATGTTTATTTGTGATGAAAGTGTGTCCAAGTCTCAGCTTGGTGTATTTTTGATTATCTGCTCTTGAGGCATCTGGAGGGTAAATTGGCGTTTTTTTATGTGGGTTTATATTTTTGTAATGGCGTTGATAGTTGGACCACTCGTCTGTTTCTATTTCTTTTACATATTTGAAAATTATTTTATTTGTCATTTTTATTAGTTGAAGGGTATTGGATAATTGGGGCGTGAGTTGCGCATTTATCTGCTTCGTCAGCTAGACTATTACCATAAATGTCGATGTGGCTCGGGATCCACATAATTTTAAATTTGGTATGAAATTTGATTAAAATGTCTCTGATCTTTGAGATGGTATTGTTTTTGTTTTTGATATTTTGAATAGCTCTTACCGAAGACTGTGAATCAGTACATATAATGTATTTGCCATGAATATTTTTGTATTTACATATTTAGGGCGTAAAAAATGGCTGTGGATTCGGCAGTAAAAATAGAAGCTCTTTGATCAAACGTGGCTATAAAGTTGATGTTGCTCTGTCAGTCTTACATCCATCAGTGTATAAAAATTTCCAATTTCTGTTATTGTATGATGCAGCTAATTCATTAAACTGAGATATGTAGATTCTATTGTGTGTTGATTCTTTTGGTAGGCCCATAAGATTTTGTAAAAAACTAGAGTTCTTTAGCTTCCAAGGAGGTTCAGTTGGAAAGTATGCTTTTTGTGGTTTAGTGTCGACATTCATTTTTGAAGCATGTTTAAAAGCTAAACAAATTGTGAACGGAAATTTAATAGGTAGTTGTGATGGTATATAAACAATCCGGTTTAGGAGATGATGATCTGTAGGAAATATGATTTTTGTAATAAGTTTTGCACTGTGGCTGTTGAGAATCGACAATCCCGATTCTACCATTAGGTTTACTATGGGGGTTGTTTTGAAGGCACCCAAAGCTATTCTTGTATGGTGGGTTTATTTCATTAAATAGTGTTTTAGGCACTTTCCCGTAGACTGGTAGTCCGTAATCAATTTTTGATAGAAGTAAACTTCGAACCGCGTTTAAAATTATATTTGGATGTGAATTACTCTTTTTAGCAAGACATTTAATAAGGTTTAAGCGAGAGTATAAGTGAAAAACTGCGGTTAAATACAGTGTTGCCATAATTTGAAATCGAAAAGATGCTAAATTGCAAAAAAAAAAAAAAAAAAAAAAGGTGCTAAAACGTACTGGAGTCAAAATAAAAGATGCTAATTTTTTTTTTTAATTTCATTACCTTTTGATTGAAAAATTAAGTACTTATTAATTAAATCTTTGATTTTTAAATGGAAAAATGAATATAAAACATAAGTTTCGATTTATATTTTTAGAATTTTAGATAAAATTATTTTGAATTTAATCTGTAATTTAACATCATTGAGTCTTTTTAATTTTAAATTAAATATTTTTAATTTAGAGGGATTTTTTTTTAATTTCAAATATAACAGAATTTACATTATCAAAAGATACGATTATATTACAATAATTGGTTTATGGAATCTAATATTTCTGTGATGTCTTCATCTTCAAGTTCTTCTTGGCTCTGATATTATTCTGACGATCGACATTTATCAACGACATCGCTCGGTATATTGTAAGTGTAACAAGCACCCATTTTTCAATTTTAAACCTTCTTTTATACGTATTATAGAACATAACCACTCGGATTTTATTCTGTTCAAAGTTTTGATTTTCACTAATGCCATTAAACTAAACAAACATTCAACTTCGGCTTTTGAGAAAGACAAAACTAATAAAGACAATACAAATATTGATAACTCTTTAAATGGATTTTCGCCAATAGAATTTTTGTTAATTTCAATCCATAAAGAGGTTGTATTCAGTGTTGTATCCCAATATTGTTCTGTGATATACATAACTCCATTGGATTTCAATTTTTTCTGTTTCAGATGATCTAAATTTCAACTCTTCTAATACCTATATATTGGTTATCGGTTCTTTTACCCGGTTTAATGTGTTTTGTATTGAAAAATTTTTCATTTTTTTAATACAATAATATTTTTTGGTAATAGACTTTTTAATTCATTAAAAGCTGTTGTTGGTGTTTACATTCTTCTATTTCAAATGTTTTGTTATATTTGTTGAAAGAAACGAGCAGAGTGGAAAAAATAGTACATAAAATTCTAGTATTACACTTTGAGAAATTAAAACATATCAATACCATTAAAATTAACATTGTATATTCAAAAATAATGAAATAAATAAAAAAAGAAGATGCTAAAAGCAACTTTTTATTAATAAAAGATGCTAAGTTAGCATCTAGCATCTTTTTATAAATTTTGGATGCTAAACGACATAAAAAGTTGCTAAATCTAGCAACTAAAATGCTAAAATGGCAACACTGGTTAAATATTACATCAAGAATTCTTAGGGTATCGTCATACTCCATTTGATTACCTCGTATGATGTTGTCGTTGTTGCATAGCTTTTTCTTGCAAATATGCAGGCATTTGGTTTTTGGGAATGGATATTTTAGCACCTGTTGAATTGCACCAGTTATTAAGGAATAGAAAAAGATTATTAATTCATCTTGAAGGTTTACGTTTTTGCCATGTTTTGATATTATGTACAAGTCATCAGCGTATATGGCATGCTTAAAGAACCTATTGTTAGAAATGAAATCTATAATATTAATAGGCTAGGCGATTTCTTGTGACTGATGTTTTGTTCTACCGTTTTATCCCGATTTTGACCAAACGTATATTATATGAAAGGTATTTATTTTTAGCCGTTTTGCAGATTTACAGCTTTTAAAATTTTTTTTCTTTATTTTGAGTAAATTGCATTTAAAGTTGCTACTAATACACACATAAAATTATACAATGCTCTGTGTGTGTTTATTAAATTTGTTAATGTGTTTGTAATAAAAATGAGTTTGTTTCTTTTGTTGATTTGTGAATTGGCTATAATTGATTAGCATACCTTTAGGGTCTTTATTTAATGAAAAAATACAATTTCGTAGAATTTGCGCTCGAATTTCAAGGGCTAGAATCTGCTAGTATACTTAATACGTCTTACTATAATAACTACTATTTAATCATAACCTGTAAATTAGCATGGATTATTGGTAAAGTATACGATTTCTTTATTTTTAGAATGAAAATTATTTTAATATTTTAGTATAAGCCTTTATCCGCTACTTACCAACGGTTGCTGCGAACCGAAAAGCAAACATTTTTTTTTAATCTAGAGAAAAATATCTTGCTTTTGATATGATGCTTCTTCTTTCACAATTTCCGAAAAAACTAATTAAAAAAAATGGATCCCTTAAAATTTTGGGAGAATTGTTTTCTAAATTTTCCAATTTTCTTCAAAACAACACAAAATTGTTCTGTAATCTGCAAATAATATGCTTTTCCTTAGACAATTCCTAGATTTTCTATAATAAAAAAAATGGTCAGAAATCTTAATACAATTCTATAAATAAATTTTTTCCAATAAAGTCGGTTGGGTAGGTCAATCCTGGCTCATGTTAGTGAAATGGCATTAGGAAATTCAAATTTATACGTTAATTTTTTGGTTTTGTCCAAACTAATTCTATTAATCGATTGATCATTATCCGCTATTTTAGTCGAGTGATTGATTATACAGCTCGACAAAATGAAACTATTCGCGATTTGCTTGACATTTTTTGGATGTTTAACATAGAGCATATTGGGATTCCGAAACTGTTTTAAAATTTTTCCAGCAGCTCGCTATCTTGCGAAAGTCCGAAAAGTTGCAAGTGCGAGGCTATACTTACCAACACAAATATTAGAGCCTCAATTTTTAGTACAAATTTAAATATATTGGATGCGAGGTTTCCAAAACGTATTATTTTTCTTTGACAACTTTAATTTACAGTTATATCAGCCTAAAATTGGTATTGCTTCCAGTAAAAGTTAATAAATCTGAAAATTTAAATTTTCTTTTCTCTAAGGTGATGTGACACAGAAAATAAATACTATGAATTGCTTGTATTTTTTTTTTTTTTTTTTTTTTTTTTGCTTTCCAGAACTCAAAAAAGGTTTATCAATCGACAAGGACCTTTGAGAAAAATTTTCGGAATTGTAACCCATATTCACGATTTTAACTTATTGCAAAAGTAAAATTAATAATTAAACATTCAATAAAAAAAATATGCGCTACTTAACTTACTATACAAAGCAATTTTGTAGAGAAAAGTAATTATTTTACAATTATTATTTTTTAGACTCAGAAGACTCAAAAACAAGCAATTTTATAATACGAAACAAGCAATAACATATTAAAAACCCACATCTTTATTATTTGGGTGTCAATTAACATAAAATGAGTGTTATTTTCTGATGACATAAAGCTCCTCTAAAGAGTTTTATTTTATGACGGCGAAATAGAACTATTTTTAAAAGTTTCATCCGACATTTTAATTTTACGTTGAAAAATGACTCTTTTAGATGGGGTTTTTTTTCTTTAAATTCACAAAAAAATAACTTTCATAAAATAACTTATTTAATATCACATAAAATGCCACCCACCAACTTCTTAAAACATGTTGCAGAATGTTGACAATAAATAAATACATATCCCGTTACTATATACTCGATAATTTGGTAATAATGACTGCATTTCGCAATTCATTGCATATTCTCTAATCTGGATTGCTTTTTTAATTATAATTAATACTGATCAAGGTGTTTCAAGTTATAAAAAAATCTGCAATAATTACAACAGTACGTTAAGGGGTGGTTTTAAGACCTTGCATTCTTTTTACTGAATATACAACATATCGAGAGTGTTGTGTTAAAGCTAACGAAGATACGGCCTCATACGGTATACCGCATATAAATCAGTTTTTAAAAAACTTTGAATCGATTTTGCCGCAAATAAATGTTTGAAGTCCGTGAACATCATAACTCAAAATGTACTTGTCCGATTCTTTTGAAATTTTACACACTGTTTCTACATATAAATCACCAGGTAACCACGAAGAATGTTTTTTATTTTCCATTTTCCCCCCATTTTTTAAAAACAAATTCACTGAAATTTTATATAAAAATCGTGTTTTTCACTTCAAAGTGCTGCCAAAAATAAAAAAAAAAGAAATAATCTGTTCGTGATTACTTCGGGAAACATGTTACCTTTTAAACGCATTTCGATTTTATTATTTCACATGATCCGGTAACGAGTTATGATGTTCACCGCAAAACAACAAGGCCTCCATAGATTCGCTGTCACGGACTTATTTATTAAAATTTTTAATTGAAAATTTTTGCAAAGATCCTTCAAATGTTATGAAAATACGTTTTTAAAAGTTTTATTAAGTGTGTTCTTTTCAAATAATCAAAGCATGGGCCGTGTAAAACATTTCTGACCCAAAAAATTAAACTTACTATATATCTGCTCCATGATCAGAAAATATCTCCAACTTAAATTGAAATTAGTTTAAGCGTAAATTGATAAGAAATATCACACGCAGAATAAAAAACGAAATCCGAAGAGCCGTAAAACAACAACCTTACTTTATTTTTAAAACAATTCATTTGAGTAAGGAAAAATTAATATATCGCCAACTAAATAAAAAAAAAGGGAATTCATTGACTGAGTTTTTTAAGTTATGCACTTCAATCCCATATAAATCAGTACTGTATATCTATTCCTCCATTTACGTACTTTTGTATTGTTGAGACAACTTTCGTACTCTTTTATTTATTTTATTATCTTTTCCATACTCTTTTATAAGTTTTATGACATCCTCTCAGATTTCTGAGTCTGAGTAAAGAAAATTAGATGATAATTAAACTCTTAGCCCATAAATGAGAGAATTTGTGAACTTAATTAACTTTTTCAATGGTGCGTGGTAGAGAAGAAGAAGAAAGCATATATTTCAAAAAATTCATAACTACACTGTATTCTTTATCGGGCCGGTTTCTGGCATTTCAGCCTTCATCAGCGTTTTATTGAACATTGCGATAATTATTATGTTATAATTGAATATATGAAATTTTTCTACTTAGGGCGGCCGTTTAAACCCTGAACCTTCACATACACTCGTACTTGCACATTTTGGTCAGCGCTTTAACACACTCACTTCTTTGTCCGATTTTTCAATATAATAATAAATTATTTTATTTTATAATTTATTTAATTTAATTTAAGTAGTATTTTGAATACTTTTTCATGACATTGTATTTAATAAATTACATATATAAGCTCGGGATTATGTTAATATTTCTTATAAAAAATACACGTTTTCTTCTAAAAATATTTGCATTTAATTCATTTTTAATACTATTTGACATCATATTGTAAAGTCTTAATCCTTTATAATATAGCGATTTTTGCATATCATTAGTATATGCTCGTTGAAGCCTGAAATCCGTTGCATTCCTCAGGCTGTACGGTTGAACATCACCAACGTACCTTATTTGTTCGATCATTTTCATTTTCTGTATGAAATTTATTGTATTTAGTTCTAATCTTTGTTGTATATGCAGCCATTTCAGAGTGTCTAACATAAAATTTATAGAGGTAAATCGATTACATTTCAAAATTGTACGCATCGCCTTATTTTGTAGTTTTGTATTTGCCGCTCTGCGCAACATGTGTATAACAGAGTTGATCCATATTCAAAATGTGGTTTAATTATTGTATTATATATGTTTATTGCAGTTGTAATTGATAGTTTATTTCTTATTCGTTTGAAAAATCCGATTTTTTTTTCCTATTTTTTTACATACATATTCAAGATGTTCCTTGAAATTTAAGTCTTTGTCTATTTAGAAACCCAGATATTTAATGTTGTTAACTTTTTCTATTATAACATTATTTATTTTAAATGTTATGTTAGTGTTCATATTTACTTTCTTTTAATTTTAGTTTATTCATTTTTATCCAATTATTGATATTAGACATATCCGTTGTTAAATTTTCATGACACATTTCTTCAGTTGCTGCTTCTGTAAAAATCAGAGTGTCGTCTGCATATAGAAAATTTCGCATTTGTTTAAAACTTTTTCCATATCATTAATGTATATAATAAATAAAAGAGCTCCTAAAATTGAGCCTTGGGGCACTCCAAAATCATTCGCAATTGCATTAGATTCAACATTATTAACTTTTGTAATTTCTCTGCGGTTAGTTAAATATGATTTAAACCATTCTAATTATTTATCTTGAATACCATACTTATGGAGTTTCTGCAGCAGGATACTTCTGTCAATTGTTTCGAACGCTCTCTTGAAGTCTAGGAAAATAGCCAAAACTTTATTATTCCTCATCTTATATTTCCATCTATTAATAACATAGTTGACCGCTGTTTCACATGAATATCTCTTTCTAAAACCAGATTGTTATGTTCCAATTATCAAAGATTATTTTGTCTGGTTTGTTTTTCATATTTTTACATATAATTTTTAGTTCTTGTAAAGATATTGTACGAAATTTGAATTTTGAGTCTATCACAGATATGTTATTGTTATATTGCACATTTTCAATGGAGTTTCTTATTTCCTTATACTATTTACAAAATAATTATTAAAATTTTCGGATATTTCAAAATTGTTCTTATACTCTATTTGTTGAAATATCACAGTTTTTATCACATTTCGGGGTTTTCTTAGTACCAGTTCTTTTATTTTGCTCCACATTTCTTTCTGGTTATTTGTGTTGGTTATTTTATTGTTTATATAATTATTTTTTTCGTTTTCAATCTTAACTTTATATGTATTTCTTATTAATTTATAACTATTCCATGCAGCAATGGTGTTTTCAATAATTGCTTTCTGATATTTAAGAAATTTCTCTCTTTTCAGTATTCTGAGTTCGTTATTAAACCATTTATTATTGTTGCTTTCATTTATTTTTCTTTTAATAGTTAATTTTTTTATTATATTTTCTAAACAGGTATCAAAATTGTTGACATAATCATTGAAATCATTTATTTCATTACATTGTAGTATTGCACTTAGTTCATTATTAAAATTATTTTTATTATATTTAAAAATTTCTATTTCTTTAGTTTGTGTTTCCCGGTCTATATTTTCGTATTGAATAAAAATGTCTATGGATTCATGATCCGCTATTTTATTATTTGTATTATTTTTTGCCGAAATCCTTTCATTATTTATTATAATATAGTGTATTAAGGTTTTTGAGCTTTGTGTTATTCTGGTATATTCATTCATTATTTGCTTTAAGCCATTATCATTTAGTATACTTTCCAATTTATTTTTATAAAAATCTTTAAACCAATCTATGTCGAAATCACCAGCTATTATAATATCGCAATTTTTTTCACATATTTCTTTAACTGTCAAAACAGGCCTTTTTAAAACTATGGCCGAAATAGCAACTTTCATTAAGTACAGGATCGAACTCATCCTCCAAACAATTGAATATTACGCGTACGTGCAGTTTTCCTATTTGTTAAACTTTTTAATAACCGATATAAGTCATCAAAAAGTTTTGTGTGGACCGCATTTTAGGCTGCGAGTGCCATATATAAATATATATCTGTGGTCACAAGCACTAACCGTTTAAGTCGAAAATCATGCTTTCGAGAAAAATAACTTTTTATATAAATGTAATAGGGCTTCATTACGACTTAGGTCAGTATATTTTTATTAAAAACTTTTTTAAAAAAAGTGTTAGAGAAGTGGGGATTTCACGTAATTATAAACCGTTATTAGTAGAATATGATAGCATACATAACTTAAATCGTCGAATATTATGCTATCGGGAAAAATAACTGTTTATATAAATGTAATGGGGCTTAATTAAGACTTAGGTCAGTATATTTTTATTAATAACTTTTTAAAAAACTGTGTTAGATAAATGGGGATTTCACGTAAATATAAAGCGTTGTTTGTAGAATATGATAGCATACATAACTCAAATCGTTCTTAAGTCGACTTAGGCGGTTATCGCTTGTGACCACAGATATATATATAAATTGAGTTGTTGGAATCATTTTACATAATTTCTAAGATCATCAACTCAAGCCCACATATCCAGAATTTCTTTATGGCTCTATCTATAAGCCAATTGGTTGGTGCTACCATCGGAATTATTCTTGGTATATCGGAATCATTGTTAATGAACTTATATATCTTGTTATATGATTCTTGTCTTACTGACGAATTAGAGAACCAATTAGTTTAAATAAGTGAAATAGTGTTTAACATGAATTGTTGTATTTGAAAGGCGCTAAGAGCACTAAAAAGAAAAAGGAGAAACGCCAATTCAGCGCATTATTTAAAAAGCCGCTAAATGAAAAAAATGCGCCTTGTGGGTAGTTAAAAATCGCGAAAACGCTAAATTGACATCGCTGTCCTGTACTAATGTCTGGCGAAGGTATAATGAGTTTATGCTGATGTTTGCAACTACCAAAAATATCAAACCAAGACCCACCTTCCGTTATATCGACCGACTCTGAATCATTTTTTAAGTCGATTTAGCAATGTCCGTTCCGCCGTCTGTCTGTCTGTGTGACCATGTAAACCTTGTCGCAAAATATATTTATTTTAGTATCCTAAAAATAAACCCTATAGGACCATTTTTAGTCATAGTCCCCATGTAAACCCAATTCCTGATCTTCATAAAAATCTACCTAAAATAAATGGATTCGACCTAATCCCAATATAAAATAGCATCCGATATAATATTTTCCGTATCGGCAGGCAACAAATTTCTAACAATGACACACAGATTTGGTATATGCTTATTTTCTATATCCAATTAGTTGGACATAAGACCCTCTCTCTAAACTCATGGTATTGGGTATCATATAGTCGGTCTATATCGACTATAATTTTCTTACATATTATATATTAGTTTTTATATTTTAGAGCCCAAACACCTTTCTTATAATTTGAAAATGATTACGTGATCTGAACCTTAAAAACAAATACTCCTTTAAAGAAATGATTACTAAGATATAAAAAATACTACACAAATTCTACATTAACATTTGTTTCTTTTTAATCTTTTTTTCAGACAGAAACCTATAATATCTCTCAGGACAATAATGATACCTTACAAATGGTAAGCATTGTTGTTAAAACAAATCGCGCTGGTGTCTCCGATTTTCACATACGCATCAATGCGTTGGAATTTCGTAATCTCGAAGAACGTATAACACGACCAATTTTAATACCATCTAATATACAATTTCATCGTAATGTTATCGATCGGTTTATAGATGTCTTCAAGGATCAGGTAAGTCATAATCCCATCTATAAGGCCGATCGTGTAACGGACAAATGTTTTGCTTGCATGATAGCCGAACCAAATATTAAGATACACAAACAATGTGCGAATATAGATCGTGCAGGTCGGCCACTGCCAACAGACAATTGTTGTACGAACTGTTATTGTCGGCCAATGTGGTGTGTAGAATGTTTGGCTCGATGGTTTGCCGCTCGACAAAACGATCATGAACGAGAAGTTTGGTTAGAGCAGAAATGTACATGTCCCATGTGTAGAGCTAAGTTTTGTGTATTAGATGTTAGCTACATTGAAAAACCAACAACAGCAGCAGCAGCGTTATTGAACGATAACAACGACAATATAGACAATGAAAATGAAAATCAAGCGTGATTATCTATGTGATCTTTATGTTGTTTTCTACATACATACTAAAGGAACTGTGTTAATAAAACACAAATATCAAGTGCAGTAAAAAACTTGTATATATGTAAAACAACTTTAATGTTCTTTTTTCCTTTAATAGAGTTTTAGTTCATAAAATGAATTAATATTTTATCTAAATTAAGACATACATATGAAATTCTTAGTATATGTAGTTAATCAATTTGAATTTAAAACTTTTCATGATTTATTAAATATTCTCCAAGAACTTCAATCATTTTACTTGGTTGCAATTACTCATATTTATAGTATATGTTCAGTCTTTAAAAGATTCATGACGAATTCTACATGCAAGATGAAGCTCATTAAATTTGAAAATCTCTTCTATACATTTTTAATTAATTTTCTTAAATAGTTCTTCAGAATATTATTTAAAAATTTCTGCTCTGATCTGATTTCACTGATAACAGACAGTATGTGAAATCTATAAAATAGAATTTTTAATTTTTTATCCGCTAAAATGCAATATGTATAAGTATAAATCGTATATTGTTAGAATACTAATAAAAATATACGCATTTGCTTTACATATATATATGGGTGCTCAGTGGGTTAAAGAGTTTTCAATGGAATCGCTCGATGCTAAATACAAAATTTTCCATTATTAGTGTTAGAATTAAATTCGATTCGCTTTACTATTAAATATTGCGTTACAAAGTCAATCCAAATAATGTGACACAAAACATAAAACAAAATTAAGCACAAATGATATACGTCAAATAAAATGGCTTAGTTGGAGTTTAGGGGCAATGCCCCGATCGGTTTCAAATTTTCACCACTTATAAAACATTTTATTGCGGTTGTAGGAAAATATCTTTTTTTGGGCGGTCGAGCCTATTTTCCGAGTTATGGACTTCTAAACCTATTTCAAATTTTGTATTTTTGTAATAGAGTTTTTCTTAAATATGGAATTATCTCGTAAATAGACATTTATCATGTGTGTTTTTACATAAACTGAATATATGCTGGCTCCACTAGCTTAATATTGAGGTATATTTTGACCTCTTAACCCTTTCAGGAGCGGATATATTATTATTTATTTGTAGGGAAATTAACCCATTAATAACTATATTTTAATAAATTTTTAAAAGAACACAAAATATATATACATATACAGTGATAGACATTCGTTTGGCCCCCCATGTTTTTTTTTATGTTTTTTAAAGAAAATAAAAGGGGTTTAAATTAACTTTTTTAACAAAAAGTTTTTTTATTTATTAACTAAAAAATAATAAAATAAAAATTAAAAATATTTCACATTAACATAATGTAATCGATAGATAACTAATGTTTGATGAGACATTCGTTTGGCCTCTCTTTTCTTAAAACTAATAATATAAGGAACAATTCTTTTAATAGATTAATATTTGGTGTGACCACCTTTATTACAAATTACCGAAAATATTGTTCTGGGCATTGAATTTGCTAGGTTTTGAAGGCTTTCAACACCAATATCCGACCAGCATTCTTTGATTTTGTCTTTCAGCTTGTTTTTTTTTTTTTTTTTTTTGTAAGTAGTATTTTATTAATACTTTTGAAAATTACATATAATTTAATAACTTTACAGAAATTTAGCTCTGCTATATATTAAAATTTTTAATAAAAGATGATAATTTTTTTCTAAATATATTGGTATTAGTTTCGTTTTTCACATCAATTGGCATCTTGTTGTAAATGCTTAGTCCTTTATAAAATAGCGATCTTTGCATCGCGCTGGTGTCTGCTCGTTGTATCCTGAAATCTAAAGCATTCCTCAGGTTATATGGTTGAACCTCCCCAACATATCTTATTTGCTCGATCATATATTCAGGAGCATCTCCAATTTTTATTTTTTGAATAAAGTTTATTGTATTTAGTGCTAGTCTTTTGTGTATTTTAAGCCATTTTAAATCACTCAGCATAAACGTTACTGAATCAAATCTGTTTAGTTTTAATATTGCACGCATTGCCTTATTTTGTAAATTGTGTAGTCTGTTTATTTGTGTATCTGTACAGCATGTGTATAAAACTGTTGATCCATACTCGAAATGTGGTTTCATAATTGTATTATATATGTTTATTGCCGTGATTTTAGATAAGCTGTTTCTTATTCGTTTAAAAAATCCGATTTTTTTCCCGATTTTTTTACATATGTATTCAATGTGTTCTTTAAATTTTAAGTCATTGTCAATAATAAAACCCAGATATTTAATAGTGTTAACTTTTTCTATTGTTATATTATTTATTTTTAATATTATATTTGAATTCATATTTATCTCCATTAATTTGGTTTTACTTTCGTTTAATTTTAACTTGTTCATTTTTAGCCATTTATTAATATTGTTCATATCACTTGAAAGATTTTCGTAGCATATATTTTCTGTTTCTCCTTCCGTAAAAATTAATGTATCATCTGCATACAAAATAATTTCACACTTCTCCAATACTTTTTCCATATCATTTATGTATATAATAAATAAGAGTGCTCCTAATATTGAGCCTTGTGGTACTCCATAGTCATTTTCTATTGCACTTGATTCCACGTTATTAACTCTAGTAATTTGCATTCTATTGGTTAAATATGACTGAAACCATTTCAATTCTTTGTCCTTAATTCCATACCTGTATAATTTTTTTATTAAAGTGTCTCTATCTATTGTCCTTAATTCCATACCTGTATAATTTTTTTATTAAAATGTCTCTATCTATTGTTTCGAAAGCCCTTTTGAAATAAAGAAAAATCGCCAGTATTTTATTGTTCCTTTTCATATATTTCCACCTGTTTATTGTGTAGTTCAATGCAGTTTCACATGAATAATTTTTTCTGAAACCAGATTGGTATTTCGATAAAAGTTTATTCTGTTCTAGATAGTTTTCAAGTTGATTTTTTACTACTTTTTCCATAACTTTTTCAAATGTTTTTAGAATGTTTATTGGGCGATATTCTTCGCAAATATTAGTATTCTTTACTTTTTCAATTGGGGTAATTAAAGATTCCTTCAATTTTCTGGGAAAACTCATGTTTCTAGGGATTTATTTATAATGTTGAGTAAAATATTGCCAGTTATGTCCCAGTTATCTAATATTATATTGCTTGATATTTTCTAATAGTCAGGTTTTTTCTTAATATTTTTACATATAATTTCTAATTCTAATAAGGATATTGCACGAAATTCAAATTTAACATTTATCACAGGTATTTTATTTTCATATTGCACGTTTTCGATGGAGTTTCTTATATCAGCAATGCTATTTACGAAATAATTATTAAAATTATTGGCTATATCTAAGTTGTCCTTATATTCTATTTGGTTAAATATCACAGTTTTTATCACATTTCTCGGTTTCTTTATCACTAATTCTTTTATTTGATTCCACATTTCCTTTTGATTGATTGTGTTATTTATTTTATTATTTATGTATTTATGTTTTTCATTTTCAATTTTAACTTTGTAAGTGTTTCTTATTGATTTATAATTATTCCATGCTGCATTAGTGTTTTCTATGGTAGCTTTTTGGTACTTGTTTATTTTTTCTTGTTTGAGAAGCCTGAGTTCGTTATTGAACCATTTATTGTTAATTTTCTCATTTATTGTCTTTTTTATTGTAAATTTTTGTATAGTATTTTCAAAACATCTATCAATATCATGGACATATTCATTAAGATTATTAATTTCATTACATTGTACTATTGAATTTATTTTATTTTTAAAACTATTTTTAATGTATTTAAAAATTTCTATTTCTTTATTTTGTTTTTCAGGATAATTTCTGTCATAATCAATAAAAATATCTATGCATTCATGGTCTGCTATTTTATTGTTTATATTATTTTTTGCCGAGATTATTTCATTGTTCGTTATTATGTAGTCTATTAATGTTTTCGAGGTTTGCGTTATTCTGGTTGATTCACTTATAATTTGTTTAAGCCCATTGTCATTTAAAACACTTTCAAATTTATCTTTATAAAAATCTTTATACCAGTCTATATTGAAATCTCTTGCTGTTAAAATATCACAGCTTTTTTCACAAATTTCATCTACGAACTCTTGAAATGTATCACAAAATTTGGATTTAGAACAGCTTGGTGATCTATAAACAATTACTATAATAAATGAGATATGTTCTCGTTTAGCCATATAGGCACTAATCCAATGCTTTGAGTCTACTATATGTTCCTTTATTTTATTTATATACCATTGCTTTTTAATATATAATATTACACCTCCAGTCTTCGAAGAATTCGAAATTGTTGGATAGTTATCATATTCTTTTATTTCATATTCTTTTTCATCAATGTTATTTGTGATATGAGTTTCAGAGAGCAATATTAACTCTGGTTTAACGGTTTCGACTATAATTTCCAACTGGGCGAAGTTATTTAAAAGTCCTTGAATGTTTGTGTAGATTCCATATATTTTCTGTGGTTGTTAAACTGTCAATCCTATTCTTTTCATTTTCAATGTTAGTTTATTTTGATAAACTGGGCATTCCCTGTTGTTTGTACAATGATTTTCATCAAGTCCTAAGTTCAGCCTTTTATTTTCTTTTATGCAATTTACACATTTGTTTACCGTTTCATTTTTGCAATCTTTGCTTTTGTGGTTACCATGACATTTGTAGCATATTTCCTCATTTCTGCACTCTGATGATTTGTGGTTGTATCCTTGGCATTTAAAACATTGTGTTACACTTGTACCGTCAAAAACTCTACATCTATCCCATCCTACATTAAGCTTTTGGCCTGATAATATTTTCGGGTACGAATCGTTATCGATTTTTTTTTTTTTGCATTAAATACTGCTTTATTATACCTTTTTGTTTCTAAAATTTTTATTATTTCACTATTTTTTAGTATTTCATTTTGTTTTCTTAATTTTTCTAACAAATCATTTTCTTGCAATTTAAAATTCATGTCCGTTATTAACAATTGCATTTCGGTTTGTTTCGGCACTTTGACTTCATAATTTTCACTTATTTCCTTTTGTATAGCTTATTTTATTTTCTCTCTTTCTTCATTATCTATGCTTTGAATAACAATAGTACCATTTCTTCTGTTTTCAACATTAGTAATCTTAAAGTTTAAAGTTAAAGTTTTTCGTTTAAATCAGATTTCGTTTTTTCTATACTCTGCTTTTCCTTAGGTTTTATTATTAAGGGGACATTTTTTGCTAAATCTGGCATCACCAATTTATTTGCCACTGTTTGTGCATATGTCATTTTTGGTTTGACATTCGTTTCTTTTACAATTTTCTTTATTTCATTACACATATTTATATTATTTTTTTTAATTGTGCTAAACATATCTTTATTTTTGTTTTCAATTTCATTTACATTTCCATAAATTTTTTTTTCACATAGTTTTTGAATATTATCAATTTTTTTAAATCTCTCATCGTATCTCTTTCTATAGCTTCAAGTAATTCTTTAATTTCTATTTCATTTTGTTTCAGTGAGCTTTCAAATTCATGTTTATATTCTTTTAATGTTACTTTGTTTTTGTCAACACCATCTTGTATTTCTTTTAAGACAAGATCAACATTATGGATATATTGCAAACAATCGTCGTATATAAAACGGACGAAATTATCTTCATCAATTATTTTTGCCGAATATTGATCAATACCGGCACATTTTTTCGTAAAATGATAAACTTTGTCACACACGCCATTGCAACGAATACCACTTTCACCTCGTATTGCTGATCTGCATTTACTGCATTCAGCCATATTTATGTTTTTTTAATTAATTCTTTAATATTTTTCTTTATTCAGTTGGTATATATTGTTTTATGTTTTATAATAGTCACTATCTATTTTTTAAAACACTATTATTATTTTTTATAATTTTTTAAGAGCTTTGATAATTTGCTTGTTTTCTCTAATCATTGTCTTACAGTAGAAAACTGTCTTCCCTTCTCATAAACTTTTGCTGCGAGTATTCCCCATAAGTTTTCGATAGGACACTCCATACTTTTTTTTCGAAACATGTATAGCAGCGTTGTTCTGTTGGAAAATGTACTCTTCGCCAGGGTTTTTCTCGAGTTTTGTTATTAAAGTACTAGAAGTTCTAAGTACATTTCCGAATTCATTCTGGTGGTAACGAAACAAATTGGGAGCTTTAAATTATAAGAGAATCCTCCCCAAACCATGACACTGCCACCAGCGAAATTGCCAATAGCAGCTGCAGCAGTCGGGACCATCCAGATTAAATTTCTTTTCGTCAGAAAAAATAACTTTTCTCCACTCATTTGTCAACGACATGTGTGCTTGGGCAAAGCTTAGACGTCTCTCTTTTTGTGGACCTTAGTTAACTGTGGCTTAGACTTCATTTTTTTTCATTTATTTAATGAATTTGCATTCAAAACACGGGCGATAGTTCGTCTGGTAACTGGAAGATTAAGTGTGTCCTTTATTTCTCTAAAAGATAAGCGATTTTGCGTTGTTTCATGGCGAGTCTGTACTTGTTGACGGGCTGATAATTTGGAATTTCCCTTTGTTGGAGCTTTAATACCATACTTTTTGCCCAGCTTAAGGTAGTTTCTGTCATGTTCCCCATTGTTTGTTACCAACACAAAACAATAGTTCTCCTGCCTTCTGACAACACTGGTAACTGACAATTTTTCCAGCACGGCTATGGCTCATCGGGCTTGGGCGGGTGTTCGTTCGGTCGGTCAGGAGAGTACACAGTTATGTGCACCAGTGTCATAAGCCTAAAATCAAAAAAAAAATTGTGGGGGCTGAAAAATTTCTTGTCAAGTTGTCAAGTATTGGGTTAGATGTTTTAACCCTGACGGCACCCTCCCCTAATATTCCCTGGAATATTTCGCCGTTGATAAATCTTGGCCTGTGGATGTTGTTGATTTACCCCTTAAATTGCCTTACTGTTTCACCGCAGAATACCTACCTTGCTGTTCACTATCTTTTATTCCTCCATGAGAAATGGCATTTAAAGTACATTAATATACAAACGTTTTTATTTCATTTTAATTTTATACAAAAGTTGTTAATTTACCCGTAACACTAAGTCGATGGATACAATCCCTTATAGTCTAAAAATAATCTTAACTAAATATATACTTTATATAATGAGATTACGCTAAGGTTATTTAAAACTTTAGCTCTCTGACCTATGGCAGTAAAAAAAATTCCACCCTAAAAATTTTATCCCTACCTATAGCGCTATAAATTTACGGACGGGTCTGGTACTTCGAAGATGCCTCGGGGTTTTCTTTTTAGAGCTAAAATTTTGTATTGAACCCTAGACACGTTTTTTTGAATCTACAAATATCTGTACAATGTTAGGTAAAATGGTTTTTTTTTTTGTAATTTTTCAAAACAATAAATATGTAAATTTAATTATATAAAAATTTCAAGATAACTCTTAGGAAAAACTTTCTGTAAGGTTAAATATGCGTATTAACGCCTTTGCCCCTCACGACTAATTAGGCTTAAATTTTATTGTTATAGATTTATTATAAACTACTTATGAAAAATTCTATTGAATGTTAGGTATGCGTGAGAACGCTTATAACCTTGGTAACAGTCAATAATTAGATCCAACTATTGAAAATTTTTATAATTGAATTCTTATGAGAATTTTAGTAGAAGTTTGTATCTGCGTTTAAACGCCTTTGGCCTTCCAAACAATACCGGTTTAATTTCAACTTATTTAAAATTTTATGTAATAAGATTTTATTTATTTTTTTTTTTTTTTTTTGTTAATGGCAAATTTATAATTGCTTTTGATACTTCTTTTCTTTAATTTTTCATCTTAAACTTTAACGATATATTTCGAATTTATTTTAATTTCCTTTTACAACCTTCTGCGTCGAAGACATTCACGTTATTCTGCTTTCTACTGTTTTTGCTTTCATTCATTGAGACTTCCTTCGGGAACTAAAAAACACGGCAACCCCTTAGGGCAGTACACCTTCCTCAAAGCCACTTAATTATGGAATATTTTTAATCGCAGAAAATTAAGAAAATCTAATATGATCAAAACTTCTAACATTTTGAAGTACGATAATCATCAAATATTTAAGATACGTAAAAATTTTATAAAATGAATGGCGGCTATCCTTTATGGTGACTCGGAACAAAAAAATGTTTAAAAAACTTTAAACAAATATGTGTGTGTGGCCAGACTATCAGCGGTCCTGGTACGCTGGCGTTTAAGCGCGGCTAAGCTCGCCGGACGGGGTGGTTCTTGCCGATGGCACTGGCAGTTCTTGGACAGACGGACAAAAAATATTCGTACCAGACAAACGTGATGAAAAAAAATATATACGAAAGTTTATTGATAGGGACCCGAAGTATAAATCAAAAAAAAATGTAGGAAAACTCTTATATCGCGCACTGGACGGTGGCATTGCGACAGACGTACATACTGGAAAATATACATATATAAATGGATGTAATTGCATAAATCCATATATGTATATATGTATATGTGTGGAGAGTCTAGATATTACTCCTGCTCTAAAACCCTCCCTCTTAGAATTCAAAAAAAAATCCTACCATGGTAACTGCTTTAAAAACGTTTTGTTACCCCTACCACATGATCCTTATCGGTTCACTTCGACATCCTGACCGATTCAAGTTATTTCGCTTACTTCATATTTTAATTTTTCTTTAAATTCACAATTTTAAATCTAGATCTATTTTTATATACATATAGATATATATAGGTACTCTCTATTAGGGATAAGAAATTCCAAAAAAAAATAAATAAGGAAAAGGCTGTTGCTTAGAGAAGTTAAATTAAGTATGACGTATGACTACCACATGCATTTTTGTGGGAAATTTCAACTAACTCATTTAGTTGAATAAAGGCTTTTTTTTTGTACCAATTTATTGCGATATAATATCTAAGTTGGCCCAAGTCCCATTTCAATGCCAACATTCTTATCCCTTCCTTTTTTTTTTTTTTTGAATTTTCTTATATTACAAATTTAAAGTATTATCTGAAAGGTTTTTCATTTTCTTTTTACCCCCTTTTTTTTTATACAATTCTTATAAGAAAACGATTTTAAAAGCCAAGAAAAATTTACAATTAACTTATACTAGGGATACTTTACAATGAAGGTTATTTAAAGTTAAGGCGAGAGATACTAACAAATTGATATCCAAAATACTGAATGGCAAAAAGGTACAAATAAAAAGTTTTAAATAAGTTACCCAGAAATACTTATGGGCAAAAATCTATGACTTCGGAAAAGTTTCACTAAATAGGAATATATTAAAATTTTAAGTCTGTGTTATGTCTAGTTTTTTTCTAGAGAAGAGTTACCCGAATCGCTTTTTCCTACCCAGACCTAACATCCACTCGAGCTCAAAGTTATGGGTCTATCGGGACTATTTTTTATGCGTTGCAAATCAAAAAAAATTAAAAAAAAACCATCATATAATAAAATATATTAAGGTAAATGAATAATATATGTACCCGTACGTAAATGAAAAAGAGTTAATCGCACGGGCAATTAAAAAGTTTTTAATTTAAATATATAAAAAGAATATATGACCAACAAAAAAATTACTTATCTTTTGGCTGATTTTGTTGTTGACGTTTTTTTTGTAGCTGTCGGTGTTGTTACTGAGACTTCTGCTGCTGGTGTTGCTTCTGGTGTTGTTTCTTCTGCTGTTGGGCTTTTAGTGTTGTTTCTGTTGTTGCTTTTGGTCATATCTGCTGGATTTGTTGTAGCTGTAGTTGTGGTTACTGATGTTTGATGTCACTGCTGATGTTGCCGAACTTTAGTGGTGGTATTGATTTCTTCGCCCCCACCTTTTTTTTTAAACAAAACAGAAGCAACGAACAAGTTTCGTATTTATGCTTTAATGAGGCATGTTGTCGTATATAAAATAAAAATCCAATAGTTCCGGAGGAGGTGCAAAATGGTTACGGCTCTTTAAATAAGTCACGATGGTGAAAACTTTGCCTGTCTGGCTGATTGCGGGGTTGATCAATTGGCTTTCACACTTTCGAGAACGGTTAAAAATTTATTTAAGCTTCGGAACTTGCTGTACTCTGTTAACCGAGTAAAAAAAACAATATCCTCTTTTTTTCTTTTTCACATGGGACTTATCTTAAATGCCCTTAATGACCTTTTAGGTCTAAACACGCTTTAAACTTATTTGCCGACCATTTAAAACGCTGCACACTCCTCAAATGACGATGATGGTGATGGAGCTCACAAAAAAAAAAAAACGTGGCTGTCACTAATTATTTTATTTTATTTTATAACTACGTTATTGCTGCTGTTGCTTCTGCCGATCCGACTGCCGTTCATGCGTCCCTACCAGTGCGTACGGGCCCTTCTGTTGGGTTTTCATAACTTTTCTTATTATTTTCGGCGACGCCTTCTCGTTGTCCGATGACGTTGTAGCGAAGGACGTAGGTGTTGTTGGACTTGCCCAGACTGTTGCAGACCTTGGAGATGTAACTTGTCAGATGCCACAGGTGGTGATGATGGTGTGGAATTTACTGGCTTCCGAGATGGTCTACTATCACTTTTATTTTTTATTTATTATATTTTTTGTTAAACGTAGTACAGTGCCACACCAGAAAAAAAGAGGAACACCAACACTTCAATGGCCGTTCAAAACCAAAAGACTCCAAGCCACGCCAAAACTGCCTTTTATACGCCTGCAACCCACGCCATCGTTTGCTGTCGATCGCCATTTTTCGTTCAGTTCTTCCTTCAGTTTTCGTTAAACAAGAATTGCAGTGTTGTTCTTACCTATGGTCTAGGGTTGCATTCTAATGCACCCTGACTTCTCTTCTTCTTCACTAATTAATTCAGAGTGCATTAGAATGCAACCCTAAATTGTCATGAGGTGACCATGACAAAAAATTATTGATCTGATTGCGGACTTGTATACAAAACCTCTTTACCACTAGAACCTATAATTTTACATGGATCAAAATGATTTTTAATATTAAAATCATATCGAACATTACACAATTTTGCCAAGTCGGCTAAAAATATTTTTTTTTTTCATTAATAAAAAGAGAAAGGTGTTGCTGAAAATGTCCCATAGAACAAAAACTCAATGGTTGAATACACAACAACACAAACACAATGCTTACTTTGAAAAACAGAAAAAGATAAAATTGTTTAATCCTTTATTACGCGACCAAAACAATATAGTTTTGCATAATGAAAATTGAATAATTGAACGTCTTTTACGAAAGGCAATAAAATTTATCGTACTATTAGTGAAATCTAAGATATCCACCTGATACATTTTGATACAATTGCATAATTACAAATTCGGATCTCTTCATTTATATTTGAGTTGTCCAGTCCACCGATTTTATTTTATATTTATATCTAATTTATTAAATTTGCCAACATCACTACCTCGAAGACCAAACTGATTTTAGATAAGCTCTTTCATATGAAACTTTTGAAGTTTGCTTGTCTTTGAAACTTTTGAAATTTGCTTGTCTTTGAAACTTTTGAAATTTTGAAAGTCAAAACTATAATATAAAAATTTAAAAATAAGGTATAGATGGATTGGTCCAAGATGGTGATGCTAATTAATGGGTCTTGTTTTGTGCATATCTAACTCATATGAATGGATTTCATTGTAATTATTTTTTTTTTTTTTTTGATTGTCTCAATTTTTGTTTTTACAACCTTATCAAATATACTACATTCACTATTGATTCTGATACTTATCTTTGGTGGCTATTGGAGGTGTTGGTGCGGTTGTGCTGTTGGTGTTGATACTGTTGGTGCGGCTATAGTTGACAGTACTATCGACGTGTAGGTTCTGCTGGTGCTGCGATGGTTAGGTAGTGGTGTATGGATCCTGCTGGTGCTGTTGTAGTTATTATAGTTGATGCTGCTATTGTTTGTGCTGTAGTTATAGCTGTTGTAATGTTACCGGTGTTAGTACGGTTTGTGCTGCTGTGCTGTTGGTTCTGCTGCAGTTTCCAAAATCTCTCAGTACGGTGCGTAGAAAACTTCTTCCTTCTCGTCGTCTGCTGCCCACGAATTGACATATAAATGTTCACTAACTCTGGCAATACAAAACTTATGAAGAATGGCTTTTTCAGTAACTATGGTGGTGATAATGATGCATCCGTTAAGGAGGACTTTTATTTGACTGAATGTTGACAATCATTTGCTTAAATTGGGTGCAATTGTTTCACCTTCTAGGATGCACTGTCTCCCGTAATACACTTTTGTGCGAATGCTGTTCTGCTTAACCAATTAAATCTAATTCCCGCTGCCTTCCTTACTGGTTCACGGCTTGCGTTTATTATATTCTCTCCAACAAGGCACGCTTTCAATGGACAATTTGTTGTTAAATTTCCAATTAAATTTTATATTTCGTCGATGGTATACTTGTGGGTTATTTTTTTTTCTTTCTTAGGTGCGGTGCTTCACATTTTCTTTTCAAATAAAAATGTTTATGCTTTTCTGTCACCCGGATAATTATTTCTAATTTCGCGTTAGCTCCTGCTTTGATGTGATCACCGGATGTAAAAAGAAAAATTTTTTGCTGACTTTTGGGTTTATATACCCACGCCGCACGCGCGTTGTCTCCAACAATTTTTGTTTGTATTCTCTCCACTGTCAGAAAGTTCTTTTTCCTTCTAACGAAATCGTAAGTACTGCCAAGTGGCACCACTTTTCTTCACCGTTGTATTTTCTGTGTCTGGTAGTTAACCTTCATCCCTTGCCAGACTACCTGTTTTGTTACAAAGGCTGGTGTCATAATTTAGAACTAGTACATTTGTTATCACTTTCTCAGACCGAATGTATTTATATCACTGTATATATACACAACAAACATAAAAAATATTCACAGAAATTGAAAATTTTTGAGAAAGAATCGCATGATTTTTTCGTCTGCGGCGCACAACAAAATTTACATAAATATGAATAACAAGTTATAACTAAATTTTTTTTTTTAAAACAAAATCAACTAAATTTTTTACACTAGCACAAAATCATGTAGCACTATCTTCCGATGACGATTTTAAATTAGTTTCCGAATCATATTCTTCATCAGCAGATAAGTTTTTTATTTCTTCATTTGTAGATGGATTTATTAGATCATATAATTTTCCTGCTAGTGTTAAAAATTTTTTGAAGGAGTGCGTGTTATTGGCCTGACACCATCTCAAAAAAAATAAATTTTTGGACGTATCCATTAAAAAATTTTTCTTTTCTTTTCTATTTTTTTTTTTTTTTTTTTTTTTTGTTAACCAACACTCAGGGGATGCCCCCTACAAATGCAGTGCATTGTGTTGATTTCAGGAAAATAGGTTATGGGAAGGAGGAGAGAGGGAGTAGTGTTTGTGATTATTTGACTTAAATTTTATTAGATTATAACTGTCAGGAAAGACCTCTGCGGGGAGTTTATTCCACATACGGCTAGTTCGACTGATAAACGAATTCTCTCTGTAATGCGTTGTGCGGTCAACTGGACAATAGACTACAAACGGATGTGATCTACTAGAGAAGCGGGTAGAGCGAACCGAAACTCGGGCACTTGGAATAAGTTCGCTAATCTCAGAAGAACATTTACCATGGTAATATCTATAGAACAGTGCTACACAACCCACATTCCGACTTTGTACCAATGAATAAATAGAATTGGATACCCTACTGTCATTGATGAGCGCCAACGCCCTCCTTTGCACACGGTCCAGTAGCTCCAAAATAGACTTTGAAGCCCCTGCCCATATATGGGAGTTGTATTCCATTTTCGGTCGGATGTAAGTGGTATAGATTTTAAGGAGATCAGAAGGAGTGAAGTAATTTCTGCACCGTTTTAGAAAACCAAGACACTTGAATGCTTCTTTCGACACTTGAAAAACATGCTCGTTCCAACGAACATCACATTGAATTCTCATTCCCAGAACTTCAAGAGTATCCGATTCCTCAATACCTATACCACCCATATATACAGATGACATTGTTGATTCCATGGCCCTATGGGTCAACATACAACATTGAGTCTTAAGCGCATTAAAATCAACCCTATTCGCTTTACCCCACTCGGAGATTGTTAAGAGGTCTTGATTGAGTGTGTCATTCATTGTCCGCCTTTTGCCCCCAACCTCCAAGAGGCTTGGCCTACAATTAAAGGAAAATGAATGACAAATGCTGCTGTCATCTGCGAAAGAGTATATAGTGTTAAAAGTTTGGCCAAGAAGGTCGTTCAGAAAGATAAGGAAAAGAGAAGGAGAAAGAACGGAACCTTGGGGTACCCCTGAATTAAGCTGAAACTCATTAGATGAGACCCCATCAATAACAACACGTATTGTTCGATCTCTGAGAAAACTCGATATAAATCGATAGAAGTCATTACCGACCCCAAATGCAATAAGCTTTGATATCAATGCACCGTGCCATACACGATCGAATGCCTTGGAAATATCCAGAGCAACCACTTTACTTTCGCCAAAATTGCGAATGGATCGACTCCAGCACTCAGAAAGTAGGTCTCCCGTGGAACGATTTCTACGGAAGCCATACTGTCGATCATTAAGAAGTGAGTTGGCCTCTAGGTAGTTCACAAGGTGGAAATTGATCATGCTCTCCATCACCTTTGAGAGCGCAGAGCAGATTGCAATTGGACAGTAATTTTCAGGGTTATTAGCCGCACCCTTTTTAGGGATTGGCTGGACATTAGCAACCTTCCAGCAAGAGGGAAAGACTCCCGCACGATACGAAAGGCTGAAAAGTTTGGCCAATGGACTGGCTAGCGTCGAAGAGCACTGTTTCAGCACCAGTGCTGGTATACCATCCGGTCCCGGAGACTTATTAATGTTGAGATCCGAAAGAACCCTTTTAACTGCACGTGTTCGGAAGAATATTTTAGGCATAGTACAAGATACTCATTCGAGTTCGGGCAGTGGTTGATCGCTATCCGGCAAAAATGAATTTTTTGCAATTTTCAGCTAAAAGGTTAGCCTTATCAACTGGGTCAGTGAATATTTGGTCATTCATTATAAGAGTTGGGATAGCAGAACTAGCATTATTCTTTAACAAATGACCAAAAGCTCATGCTGCCCCGAGGAGCAGAAAGAACTTTAGCACGAAGACGCTGATCGTGAAGAAACTTTTCGCGCCTTAGTACTTTGGCACATTCATTTCTCGCCTGTTTGCGTAGCAGTTCAGTGACGGAATTTTTATTTTCACGTCAAAGTCTGAATGCTTCCTCTCTGGATCTGACTGCATCTCTACAAGTCTGGTTAAACCAAGATTTTTGATTAGGTTTAGCCGAAATGCGCTTTGATGGAATGAATAATCTCATAACAAGCACTATGCAGCATCAACATTATTATCTAGGAAACAAAGTTTCCAGTTGAAATGCTTGAAGAAATCGTTGAGCTCGGCCCAACGAGCCTTTTCGTAAATGAAAACTGAGCGTTTCTTAACTGGTGTTGAAACACTGTGAAGTACAGAGTACGATAAAGAAGCGGAAATGGTACAGTGATCCGAATTACTAAGAGGTGCAAGTATTTTCACTGCATACTTGTCAGGGTGTGAAGTTAGAAAAAGGTCGAGAGTATTCTGTCTTTGCCCGTCAATGCACGGAATGTGCGTTGGTTCATTCACTAGTTGCGCTAAGTGGTTATGCGCGCCGAAAAGCTCAACGGAACGGCCTTCGGGAGTTGTTTGACTCGAATGGTGAAGCCAAGAAGAGTTGTGAATATTAAAATCGCCGGCAACTACGATTTCGCTATTCGGGCAACTCTCTATGATTCTAGTTATGGATTCAGAAAGGGCATCGAAGCCATTATAGGTATGCTCCCTTTCTATGTTTGGGCTTCTGTAAAGAAACCCGAAATGTAAAATGTGTGACCTGATTTTGAACTTAACTCAAAGTGAGTTAAATTCTGCATAATTACAGTTATAATGTTGCTGGAACTGGTACACAACATTGTCACGAATGTACATTGCAAGGCCCCTATGGAAAGAAAAAAGGGATAGAAGGTGATCCTGTGGATCAGCATCCTCACTCACCTGGGCCTCACATAAGGCGAAAACATCCGGCCGATGGAAGCGAGTGTGGGCATATACAGAGAAAAAATTCGTCCTCAGTCCACGTATGTTACAGAAGTCTATTCTGAATTTACCTGACGTTACAAAATTAATAAAAAAAACTAAGTCAATATTCCAAAAAAAAACAATAGTACAAGTGGCAAGTAATCGTTTTGCTGTTATTCGGATAGTTAGTAACCACTGCTATGCCTTCATCACTAACATAACCAACAGCAAAACGAATACATCACCACTTGTACTATGTTAATAAAAATAAAAATAAATTATGGGAGGCAAAATTACCAACAACAATGACACTTGCATTGAGAAGCATAAAAGCCCTTTGTGTGGTTGAATGTAACGACAGGGCTTGACTGCTGTAGATGGTGTTTTTGCATTGAACAAAAGACTTGAAAAAAAACCATTTATATAAGTGCACATGCATGTGAAACTCCTTTGTCTATTTATTAAAACATTATTAGGATATTATAATACAAAAAATTAGTTTTTAAAAAAATCAGTTATTTTAGTTTGCTTATTAGCAATATTAGTTTCATTTATATATAATTCCACTTGAGCCAAGTTGTCAAGAATTTGTTGTGGAGCATCGCGTGACTGAAGAAAAGTTCCTACATGACTTACGCTACACATTGCATCCAGAGCAGTTGTGACTGGGATGGGCTCTTCGTTGTCCATATCATCGTCAAGGTCGTCATCACCAGCGCAAACAGACTGCAAAATAGCTTCGTCGTCCAATGCTTCCGTAGTTACAAGGTCGTCATCAAAACATATGTAATCATTGAAGCTTATTGTCCCAACTGTAAATGAAAATAATAAAGGTTAATTTAAAGTGCGATAACTTAGCAAACCCCTTTTTATTACCATCTGGTTGGTTTATCAATCCTATTAATGGCAGATTATCATCCGAGTCGAACTCACCCTCATTCTTGGTAAATCCGCTGTGCCGAAAGCAATTAGCAACTGTTGCTTTGCTGACTTTTAACCATGCCATATGCAAAAAATTTATTGCGTCCAGTATACTAACTTTGAAGTCATCTTCACCCATATCAACTCAGAAGTATGTGGCGATATTTAATTTTCAATGCGTGAATGACACCTTGGTCCATAGGTTGTAAAACTGAGCTAGTATATGAAGGCATAAACACTAATTTAATGAACTCTGGATGAGCGGGGCAGTTGTCTACCAGTAGTAAAATTTTGCGATTCGCACGGCGTAAATTATTGTCCCATTGTCTTAATTCATTGTTGAAAATTTCGGATGTCATCCAAGCCTTTTTATTAGATTGGTAATTAACTGGTAATTTTTTTTATGTTTTTGAAGCACCTGGGATTTTTTGATTTTCCTATTACTAAAAGTTTTCGTGTCTCTGTACCCGTCATATTTGCTACTACGAGCACTGTTAATCGTTTCTTTGATAGTTTTCCACCTGTGCAGGTCCTTTGAAGCGCAGTGTATTATTAGTAGTCAGTTTATAAAATAAACCAGTTTCATCGCCATTAAATATGTCCTCATCTTTAAAATTTTTTCTTATATCTGGCCACTTATTTTGCAACCAATCATTGACCACATCCACATTGACTTCAGCCGCCTCTCCAACTATTTTTCTGCTAGTGATGTTGTGGCGTCTTTTAAATCTAACAATCCAACTTTCGCTGCACTTAAATTCGGAGTAGTTAAGCTTTTTTCTAAATTCTTGTGCTTTCGCCTGTAAAACGGCATTTATTTAACAACAACAACACTATCAATAGAATCACCACCATAAAGCATAAACATGAAGGGTTATTTTAAACACATTGAACTTAAATACAACAGGGAAACATGCAGGGCAATGAAAGATTATTGCAATGAAAGAAAACGACTAATGCAACAACAACAAAGACTTAAATTTTTATTGTCATGCCGAAGTTATGGCATCATACCAAAGCACACGAAAAATACAACAACACAGGTAACACAACTATTCCAATGTACCACAATTAAGGAAAAACTAGGAAAAATAGAAAATAATTTTCATAAAAAAATTTTAAATCTTCAAATTTCACAATGCACTACGAATATTAAAATAACAAAAAGGAAAATCTATGATATTAACAGTGGAATAAAAGACATACTAATAGAAGAAGACTTCACTGCTTTTATTCGAAAACAAACAGACAGATCCAAACACATAACAGAGAGCACAAAAGAGAGAACACAACCAAACTAAATACACTGAAAGAAAATCAGTTTAGATTATACGGGCTAGTTATTAATGACAATTGGTTCGATAATAGAACTGCATTGAAAATACCATTGGAGTGCAAATGGCTTTTGTCCCTTGGAAAGAAATTTGCACTCCCCGTAAACGTAATTTTTCTTCTCTACACGTTATTGCGGACATAGAGCAATGTATCCAAGCAATGGATGACAAAGGTGACAAGGAAAGGGAGATTGCTAGAACCAAATTAGCTAATAATGTTACTAGTTTTAAAAGGAAAATTAAAAACATGCCTAGGGACAAGTTTATTAACACTATTTACGAGAAGACCAAGAACTTTATGAGAAGACACGACGAGGTTATCGTTATCCAAGCAGATAAGGGGAACAAAACTATCATGTATAAGGATGAATATAGAAGTAAAATGGAGAGCTTATTAGAAGATAAAAATACTTATAAAACGTTACGGGTGGACCCAACTAATAAACTACAAAGGGAAAACAACAACATAGTCGCTGATCTATACAAAAACGAATATATAGATTCGTGGACGAAACGTCAATTATTTTGCTCGGTTGCAACAGCCCCACGGATTTATGGACTACCAAAAATCCATAAGCCAGGTACGCCCCTTCGCCCTGTAGTGTCATCGGTCCAGGTACCATGTTACGGTTTGTCGAAATATGTAGGACAAATTTTAAAAAATATTACGTCCGAAAATTATAATATCAAAAGCTCCTTGCAGCTGAAAAAACAACTGGAAAACATATATCATGATGATAATGAAATATTAGTCTCTTTTGATGTTATTTCTTTATTCCCCAATATACCCGTTCACACTGCAATTAGGAACATTTTGGGAAAATGGAACATCATACGGAATTTTACAAAAAATTCCCAGCGCGAAGTTCTTAAAAATACTACAGTTTTGTCTAACAGACAACAATTATTTTATCTACCATAAAACAATTTTTAATCAAATATTTGGTATGCCAATGGGTAACCCACTCTCCCCCACTATTGCGGACATAGTCCTTGATTCCCTACTAGACGACGCGATCGCAGTATTAAAACGTAACAACATACATTTTAAATAGTAAAGTATGTAGACGATATTTTGGCAATCATCAATATAGACGACAAAGACGAGATCCTAAACATTTTTAATAAACAACACCCAAAAATCCAATTTACAATTGAAATTGAAACCGATAAAACGGTCGCTTATTTAGACTCTAAACTACAACAACAAAATTATCTTTGACTGGTACTCTAAAGAAACATCATCAGGTAGATTAATGAATTTTAATGCTACGCAACCCAAAAACCAAATTTTAAATACCGCGAAAAATTTCATTTCAAGAATATTAAATATAAGCGATCAACAATTCCATAGGAAGAATATACAAACAATAACTAAAATACTCACGGATAATAGTTTCCCTAGAAAAATCATGGACACATTAATAAAAGAAGAACAAAGAAAATTATATATAAACAAAATACCTACAATAAATAAACCAACTGTAGATCAACACAAAAAATTTTACAGTGTTAAATATATTCCAGGTTTAACAGACAACAGAAGCCTACGAACAACCATACAAGCAGAAAACATATATTTTGCTTATAAACCAAACTCAACTCTCTATACAATTTTTTCTAATATCAAGGCGCCAATTTATAAACAACAACAGAGTAACGTTGTTTATGAGATAAAATGCAAAGGCAAAGAAGATCACAGCTGTAAACAGGTTTATATAGGAACAACTAAACGAACACTTGAAACAAGAATAGGAGAACATAAAATGGACATAATTAAAAACAAAGAAACAACTGCATTAGCACAGCACATAATAACAACAGGCCACACAGCTGATTTTGACATGATTCGCATACTTGATAAAGAAAATATAGAGAAAAAACGATTCACAATAGAAAGTCTACGAATACAACAAAACATAGGAATAACAATGAACACTAAAGAAGACACAAACAATATAAGCGCCAGTTACAGAGTTGCTATTAAGTAAAACTTTTCTGTGATATTAGTTTAAGTTTTGTGTATTTATTTAAATTCATGTTTTTATGTTTTTTTGTTTTATGTACAATTCTGTTTCAATGTGAAGCAAAATAGTTTCATATTGTAAGTTTAATCGTAATTTTGTGTATTTTATTAAATTAATGAATTGTTTTTTACCATTAAAAAGATGACTTCCTTGATAAAGTCTACAAATATGGACCAAACGTCGGAAAATATGTAAAGAAACGTTGTTTTATTTACACTGAACACTTTAGACCTTATTAGCTCAAATAAATTAATCAATTTAAAATATTTAAATACTTGGCCAAATAACAAAATGAGAGGCATTAGTTATAGTCAAATTACTGGCTCTTTTCTGAGTAAACCATTTTAATAGGCAATGGTCGAGTTCTATGAAACAAGGGGTTTTAACCTTTTTTATGTTTGAGGAGTTTTGCTCAAAATTAGTTAGGAACAAGTCCTTATTTTTCCAAATTGTAGCAATTGTTGACTTGCTGAGGCCCAATTCTTGGCATATTTGCTTTTGTTTTACACCTTGTTGTAAGCGTTTTATTATTTCATATTTCTCTTTTAAAGAAAAACATTTTCTTTGTTTTTCATTTGGTACTACGTCCATCTTGTAACTTTGCAATTTTCAACTGCAGTCTGCACATCGTCTTCACACAAACAAACATTAAACTTACGGAAATTCCCGGAATCGAGAACATAGGAAAAAACACTGCGTGCTAGTGGTGCCAGAGTGCAAAAATATAATTTTTTTGTTCATAGCACCACTTTTTGGTTCGTTTTAACCGAAAAAAACAAGTTTTGCGTGCAAATAAAGTTCGCTTTAAACGGGTTCGTAATAAGCGAAAAAAATTGCATGGTTTATTAGAAATAAAACGCGTACTTTTGAAATTGGTTCATTTTAGGCGAAAGTTCGTATTAAACGGGTTCGTTATAAACGAAAATTACTGTATTCAATTTATCATTTATTATTTGTTAACAATAACGGTTACAATTTTTTTTTTTGTTATTTCTCAAACTTATGTAAATAAACTAAATTTCTAGTTTTATAAATATATTATCAGAAATTATTGGCAAAGTTGTCCGAATCCTTTTGTATGTTTACTAAAAAGTTCTAATGGAGTCTATTCAAAATCAACCAACCCGAAAATATGTTTTTCAGTCATTAATAGTATCACTAAAGGTTACGAAAAATCGATTTAAAATTAGGTAGGAATTATGTTTAAAATTTACTAGAAATTGGGTAAATTTATTAAAATAATTTTTTTTTTTTTTTGGAACCCGCGAAAGTATTTTGGGGTCTACTAAAATTTTTTAGTAAACAGATTTACATTCTATTGAAACTTACAAACACTTTTTTGTTTATTTTTTTTTTTTCTTTTTGTTTGCTTTCGAGTATATGCTCCTACTAGCTTAAGGGGTCTTATATAAATATTTATTTATTGAGGGTGATTGTGATGATTTCTATATATTTTTGGCATAACTTTATGTGTTCTTGGTAACAGGCAATATAATTTCGAACAAGTATTAATTAATAACAAAGAAAATCGTGTCTTGCGATATATTATAGCTTATGGGAGAAGAGAATTTTTTCATTTTTATAGTTGGCGACTGAACTGGTAGGCTATGATCTTAGAATACTATTCGTAATGCGAACAAGAAATGAAGAGAAGCAACTGGGCAGGTAATGAGCTATGATTTTGTAAACAAATGTTAAAATTTTAAATGTTTTTTTCTTTTTATTCCGGAATGAACAACTTCAAAATGTTTATGAAAAGATTCCAGACGGCAAATTGCTTTTGATTTCACATGAATAAATTATTATATGTTATATATAATGAAACATTTTCCACTGATTATTTCAACACCTACAAAAACCCACGTTCCTTTCACCAAATGGCCACGATGGTACTTCCTTTTCCCAATTTTAGACTCATGTATTTCAACGAGAATACCAGGACCGCCAATTTTTAAGTTTGTTTGGAATGATCCATATACAAAAACTTCGCGACAGAACGAATTCCAATCAACGGCCGTTTTATGATCAATTTCTAACTCCTTTTGTATAAAATGGTAAATTAGAATTGAATAGAAAAGCAAATCATAATATTTGGTAAATGGAGAGATGTGATCACGCGAAGAAAGTGAATGCGCGCAGACTTATTTTATGTCGGCATACAGTTTTCTGAAAAACTTTCGTTGCATCTTATTTTATTAAGTTTAAAACAAGTTAATTAATTTATATAGGAAATTTAATATTTGATTATACTTACCTCCACAACCATCCATCAATATTTTCATATTGACATAATTTTAATACATATCTCTGTGGACATCTATAATCACCTTCTCTTGGGACCAAACCCCATTGCACCAAGTGTGTTATCATTTCAGAGTAAGTTTACCCTCTTCATGGCACCCAAACAAACTGTATAGTTCTGTTTATTGGTTAATTACCATTTTTTTTTTTTTAATTTGTAGGCATAATAAAATTTTGAAAATTTTCACGGAAAAAACGTTTATAATAAAAAAATTTGGCCACATTTTTCGACAATGAATACAAAGGTGTAGCCATTAAAAAAAAAAAATGAATCATTTGAAATACCTTAAAAATGAGAATATATATGATATATGTCTATTTACGAGATAATTCCATATTTAAGAAAAACTATTACAAAAAAAACTAAATTTTAAATTGGTTCATAATGGATTAATGGATTTCAAATTTAAAAATATCAAATAAAAGCTTTCAAATGATATGTATATTGCTGAAATCCGATACTAAATAACAAAGTCAAAACTTTGGAAGTCCATAACTCGAAAAAAAAAGACTCGACCGCCGAAAAAAAATATTTGCCTAGAATCACCCCAAAAAACCCCTACCCTCAAAAAAAATCGGAGCATTGCCCCTAAACTCAACTTGTTGCAAATATATGTATTTTACTTGACATATATGGATCCTCAATGGAATCACTCAATACTAAAAAGTAAAATTTCGTCATTTTGATATAAAAAATAAATAATATGTATCTTAAAACTGATTGTTATTTTTTGTAGATATTATATTATATATATATAATAACATATTATATATTTAATAACATAAGCTTTCAATGGAGATAAATCTCAAGATCGTCTTACTTTATGAATTGACGGATTTATAACTATATTGAAAATCTTCTGTACGTGTTAAGGTGCGTTCAGACTACGCAAATATTTGACCAAATAAACGTAACCCCTAATTTTATGAAAGTTTTATTCAATCTTACATGATATATAAAAGATAAAATTAAGTTATGTTTTATTATATTAGTAATATTTAATATATTTAACTATATTCTATATCATATATTGTATAACTTAATGAAAATTATACAAGGAAAATTATACATTATTTAGTGGTTACGCTTATTTGGTCAAATATTTGCGTAGTCTGAACGCACCTTTAGAGTTGTGATGTCACGCAAACTGTGTTGCTATTGGCTAATAATTTTCAGCTGTCAAACTGTTATGTTTATGTGTATGTTTATACATAAACATAACATTGTAACGGTGGGGCAATTTATTATTTTGTTAGTAAAAAAATTTTATTTATATAAATTTGTTAATTTATTTATTTTATATTCATTAAATAAAAATGGCCTAACAATATTTGAACAAATTTGAGTACTTTAGAATAAGGTTACTAAATGTTTTTGTACTACGTTGTTAATTTATAAAATTTCCTCTTTCCTTTTCTAATATTTTGAGCAATTTCGGCATTTGGTAACCTTATTCTAAAGTGCATTCTACATCTAAAAAAAAGTTTTTTCACTTCTTCATTTGCTTCAATGTCCTTTGCTTCTAACAAATGTTTTGACAATTATGTATATGCGCTTGAAAATATCCGCCCTTTATTTTAAAATTGTGGTATCACACCATTTCATCGTTTGCATTAATGAATTTGATGGCTTACTTAGCCCACATTCACTTAGACAGTTAATCCTTAAGTCCTCTAGAGAGTTAACCGCAAGATTAGGGGCTTCATTTTTTAATCTGTTGCAAATATATCAGGTCAATTAAGCGCCCCGGTAGGTGAGTAGGTAGCGTGCTCGACTATCATGCGGGGGTCGTGGGTTCGATTCCCACCAGAGGCTTTGGTCTGTCGCTGCAAAAACCAGCCAAATGTCTTTGTCACCCGGCTTATCCCTGGACCCAGATTAGAATACAAATTTACTTTGTATTGTAATTAATATAAATAAATAAATATCAGGCCAAATTCTCCTAACCGTCATGCAGGACTTCTAACTCATTTGTATAATATTCTGATTGTATTACATCTTCTTGGATCCTAGGATTAATACTCTTAAATATAGTACCTGATGAAACTACAAGGAAAATTTAACACTGCATTATATTAAATTGTATGTTGAAATTTAAATGTTAAAGAATTATGTACATCTAAATTGGGAGTATTGTCGACCTCGATATTTGCCTTTGTAATTAAAATGCCTTCTTAGTACCCCAATTTGTAGCATTCTTAAAACGTTATTTTCATTATATGATGCCTGTGAAGTAAGCACATTGCATTTTAATCCAACATTTGTAAAAATTTAATATAATTATATACCTCTTTAAAATGGTAATAGTGTGTTTTTGCCTATCACATGGGTCTCTGTCATCATTCTCGTCATATCATTTAAGATATAACATCAAACCAGTCATTTATCTATATATATATATGTCCTTTATTTATTTAAATATCAATAGAAATACATTTCTGAAAACTACAAATACTTAAATAAAGTTCAGAGTGAACATAGGGCGTCAACGAATTCTCTCCATCTGATTCTATCTCTGGCAATTGTTTTTGTTTGATTCCAGGATATACGAGCTAGTAGACATTCCTGTTTAAGGCATCGAACCCAGGTGTTACGGGGTCTACCTTGGCGGCGTTGTCCTTGAGGGTTCCAATCTAGGGCTATTCTGGCAATTTCAGTTTGTGGTCTTCGCAATATATGACCTATCCACGTCCACTTTCGTTTGCGAATCTCTATGTGAACTGGCAAGGAGCTTGCCCTTTGGAGCAGGGCATCGTTTGAAATTCTGTTTGGCCAGTGGATGTGAAAAATTTGTCTCAGACATTTGTTAATAAATGTTTGAATTTTTTTAATGGTATCTTGCGTTAAGCTCCATGTAGTGCAGCCATAAATCAACACAGACTTTACACTACAGTAAAAAATACGTACTTTTGTTTTACGAGAAATATTATTTCTTCTCCAAATTTTGGTTAAGGAAAAGAAAGCCACTCGTGCTTTATTTATGCGATCGGCTACGTCAGCATTTGACCCACCGTCCTTAGTTATCTTGCTACCAAGGTAGCAGAAAGCATCTACATCTTCAATGGTCTGACCGTTAATAACTAACGGTGTGGCGATATCTGTGCCTATGCGCATGAGCTTTGTTTTGTTTATATTAATACTTAAACCAACTTTTTTAGCGTTTTCGGATAGTCTCGAAAGTTTTGCTTCGATATCCCAAAAACGATGTGCCATTAAACATATATCATCGGCATAGTCTATGTCATATAGAAATTCGGATAAAGTCCATCTGATACCGAAAGGTGCATCTCTGTTGGTTTTTTCCATTACGCAATCAAGAAGTAGCAAAAACAACGTTGGAGAGAGGATGCATCCTTGTCGCACACCAGTGGTGGGAACGAATGGCCGACTCTCATTTCCATTAAAACGTATCCTACATTGTGCATCCCTATATAGTTCACGTATCATGTTAACTATTTTTTCAGGAATTCCTTTGTAGGTTAGCGCCGACCACATGGAGTTTCAGGATATAGTATCAAATGCCCGTTCAAAGTCGACAAAAAGTAAATAAAGAGGAGTATTATATTCAGCAGATTGTTCGATAACTATGCGCAAAGTATTGATGTGATCAGCACAGGATCGACCTTGTCTAAATCCTGCCTGCTCAGTACGCAAAATCTGATCCACAACAGGAGAAATTCTTTGCAGTATAAGGGTGGCCATAACCTTGCCTATGGCGTTAAGAACAGTTATGCCACGCCAATTTTTACGTTGGGTCAAATCTCCTTTCTTGGGTAGTGTGACCACTGTTCCTTCCTTCCATTCATCTGGTATGTGGTTAGATGTCCAGGCTTCATGGATAATAGGGGTAAGAAACTGAGCTAAAGTACCAGCGCCATATTTCAAAAGTTCAGCAGGAATGTTGTCTGGACCTGATGCTTTATTGTTTTTAATTCTATTTAACGCATCTTCAATTTCTGAGTATGACGGTGGACCTGTAGATATGTCCCTCCTGGGATTGCGACGAGTTGTAAAAAATCGATCGTCGTATTGAGTCTCGCTACTATGTAGTTGATGAAGCTTGCAGTGAAAAGAAATCGCGCCATCGCTCAAGTTGTTGTTCGGGTGCTGTTATTTCAGATCCATCGACTGCTTTTACAATCGCGGTGCCTCTTATATTATTTCCACTTAGCTCTTTAATAGCTCAATATACACCACGCAAGTTACCTGTATTTGCGGCTTGCTCCGCCTGTTTAGCAATGCCGTTATAATATTTTTCGCGATCAGAACGAACCAAGTTACGAACTCGACGTGCAGACTGCCGATATTGGGATCTAGATTGCTGTTTTTGTGCGTGAGTTTTAGCATTTATGCGATCATTGTGAAGTTTTTTACGGTTTTGTATCTCCATCCAAGATTCATCGCTAATCCACGGCTTAATCTTGCTTCTTTTTAATCCAAGCACTGATCTAGCAGTTTCTTTACAAACTGACGAAACGTCTGCCCATGTGTTTTGATGTTGGTTCATAACCAAAGCAGTCCTTAAGTTGTTGTTGTATAACTGTGCAATATTACGGTCAAGGAGCCGTGCTGTATTGTATTTATCGGGCCTATCCCTAGTTTTGATTGCAGCTGGTCGCAAACGAAGCGTAGCTACGAGTAATCGGTGATTACTTCGATATCCGCTCTTCGTCGGGTCTTTACATCCATTAAGGATCCCAAAAATAGCTTACTCATCAGGACATGATCGATTTGGTTACGTGTACGGCCAGCAGGACAAACCCACGTATACTTGTGTATGTCATGTGGGAACTTTGTACCACCGATAAATAATCGGTTTCGAGCACAAAAGTCAATCAGTCTGTCTCCATTGTTGTTTCTCACCATACCAAGACCATGTATACCCATGACTGACAGTAAGTTATTGTTGTTGTTGCCTACTTTCGCATTAAAGTCTCCGATAAATACTTTTATATCGCCAGAAGGTATCTTGCTGACAACAGCATCTAGTTGATCATAAAAAACATCCTTAACACTATCGTCGTCGGGATCCGTTGGGGCGTAGCATTGAATGATCGAAATCTTGCGAAACTTTGAGTTGTTTCTCGCAATGATAATGCGATCGGAGATAGCATTGTGTTCCAACAAAGCGCGACTAGCTTTCGGCGAAAGTAGTATTCCAACTCCATTCTTTCTATGCGTATCGTTACCCGAGTATATGAAATGAAAGCCATTTGGTAAGTAAGTGGAACCATTGCTAAGCCATCGTACCTCGCTAAGTCCTAAGACATCCAAACTATGTGCAGCCATTTCCCTACGAACTTGCTCGATTCGAGATGTTTCCGAAAGAGTTCTAACGTTCCAAGTACCAATCATAAACCGTTGTTTAAAGCCATAAGTCGTCAACGATCCCCTTATTTAAATTTATTGACGTTTCTGTAATCGAAGTTATTTAGGAGTGAGGGCTGATTAGACCACTGCACTCCGATCCTATTGTTGGGGCTGCCAACTACCTCTAGGCGGGTTAAAATACAGCAGAGTTTCAGTGGTATTCTGCATTCTGGATTACCACCTACTTACCTGAGACGCACCGGTGTTCGCACGCCATTCAGGTTACTCATAGCTGCACGCCTTCTCACTCTAGTTGCCGTCAGACGGGTGCCTGGGTGACATTTCCAGGGGATACTTGGTCAGAGACCGGAAGTAGTGAGCTGCTTGGGAAATCCAACAGAGGAATTGCTTCTTGCTATTCCCAAGTGAATAGCAGACAGAGAGCGTGCACCTCTGAGAAAGACCCCATCCCCCATCATTTATCTAGAAAGGAAAATCACAAAAAAATAATTTTGCTATTATTTGAAAAAAATAAAATAAGTCGTTAACAGTTTGAACAATTTATTACATTCGCTCCAATTTAGATTTCTTAAATATCCTAAACTGGCAGCTCGCGTAATAGATTCTGCAATTGTATGTGGGAAAAGTTTGACAACCAGTTTAAACTTCTGCCTCTCAGCTCCAACCAGACTTAGATTCTGTGCTGATATTTTATGTGTGATCTTTAAGTCATTGGATTGGAGAGACAGAATATTTAATATTATATCTTTTTTTAAGTTCCTTGTTATTAATAATGAATCCACTATCAATAAAATGATTTCTCAACAGTTTGATCAGATGTGGAACATCATTGAGCACAAATTTTTTTTTTTGTCGGAAATTTAAAAATACAATAATAAAAATCAGATAGATGCATACTTGTCAGAAACGTACCAAGGTTTATTAAAATCTACTTCAAGTTCAGTTTTCTCTTCCCACCACCTAAATCACATACAATTGCCACAATTGTGAAGCCACACTGCTTCATTATCTTCAATATATTAAATAAAATTGTTTTTGACATTAGGAAATCGTAGTCATAATATATCAATAACTCACCTCTCAACAAAGCCACCTGGATATAATAGCTTTACTGTTTCAGACATTTGGTTAGCCGCAGGCAATATTTTTACAACAGGCTCTAAAATATATCTAATTTTAGCGACCATCTTGTAAGCCTTGGCACTTGTGGAATTCAAAGTGATTGGGCAATATCTGCTTCTGTAAAGTTTTACCTTTTTTCCCGGGGAATTTTTTTTTTTTTTTTGGCCTTTACTAAATAGACGGAAATAGTTAAAGTGCTGTGATACAAGCATTAAGATTTATTTGTGAAGTCTGTATACTGTGTTGTTATCATTTATTTATTTATTTGTATTTTCTGTGTCGTAAAGTCAAGTTTTTTTTTTTTTAGATAAATAAGTGATTATGATTAAGAAGGTGTAATATAAAATCATTTTTAAATAAAAATACACTCCTGAAGATGTCTGAAAAAAGCAGACGAAATGTTGGTTGAAAAATGATAATCAGCCCAATTCTGAATATTCCCGCTGAGTTTTCTCCCGAGAAAAAAATTCTCCTGTTCTAAACAGACGAGGAAAACAAAAATATGGGAGAGAGAATTACGAATTTTCGAATTTTGTTTAGTTTTGAGTGTTAAATGCAAATACATAAAAAGGGAAAAAACTCCCCGAGAGGAAAGGGAAATGGGAAAAAATTCCCGCGGAATTATGTTTTAGAATTAGGGTGAATAAATTGATTTTTATTTAAACTAAATTTGACCTTCACTAGCCCATAAGGAAACTCCTTTTACAACAATAATTCTACATTTAATGGTCACAAAAGAAAAATTTCATAAGACGTCTCAATGCTTTCTAAAGATTTAAGTTAAGCTCTGACATTTCAGTATACTATTCTCCATGATCGGAACTGCTCCCGGTTTCAATTTTCATGTACGCCGATTGCAAAATCTTATTCATATTTATTAAGTAATGCACTGTTACAATTAAATTTGTGATAACTTACCCATTTCAAATTTCGAATTTCTTTCCAAATCCTCCTGTTTGAAATGTAATTTTTTTTTGTAATATAGTTAGGTTGGCGCTAGTTCCAGCTAGTCATAATGCCAGGTTATACGACATATGGGTCCCTACACAACCTATGCCTTCGCAAGTGAGGTTAGGGAGAGCCATTTGATTTCAATTCTTAAATCAAAGCGAACGGTTATGTAACATAACCAGAAAGCATGATCAGTAACCGCTCGGATCAACAAACAACCACCGAAACGTGTTGTACCTCAACCGGAAATAAAAGAAACGACGAAGACGACATTTATTCGATGAAACATGAATTACTGGAGAAAGCATGAACTTAGGTACATAACCCAACTTCATGCCAAGCAGCAACCATGAGGCTCCCAAAACAAAAAACCGGAAACGTTTTTGCCTTTACGTGGAAGATTGACGCGACGAAAACGATGTTTATTCGTTGAAGAGCAAACTACTAATGAAATGTAATTTATAACAAGGACTGATTTAATATTTTTTTGAGAACTGTCAAAGTTATTTTAATTGGAGGGTTGCCAACTATCACATAAAACATAAATTTTTCGTCAAAAATTATAATTTTCACACATGAAACAGACTTGGTAACTCTTGCGAGGGAGCTGCTACGTCATATAACGGCAAAACATGCGCATGTCGTAATCTATTTCCATGGCAGCATACGCATTATTCCATTTTTTGTATGAGCTTCGTCTACTGTTCTCAAAACGTCAAAGGTCGCTATACCATTGCTTGTATGGAAGTCATGCGCGACAAATGTATTCCTTATCGAATTGTATAAGTGGCAATAGTCATAAAGCAGAAATATTTTCCGGCCCTCCTCAATTTCGAAGTGCGGGGCTTCAGGGGTTGCTCCAAATAATCTCGCAGCTGCTGTGTTTATTGAGTTTTGGTCCATTGCAATACATGCAACATTGAGGCCGGTATTGTTTACAGCTTTTATAACATTGGTTATATACACTTTAATGTCAATAGCTGTAGAATGCCTTGTCGTTCCATAGTAACAGACTATGAACTCCCAACTATTAAAAATGGATTTCAATTTGAAAACAAGTACTTTTTCAGCTAATCTTGTAGTTTTGTTTCCATCGATGTCATCAGAAAGTCCATGCATCCCATCCTTTGTTTTATTGTATTGAAAAGCATTTTTTATACGCATTTCATCGAAATGAAGTGTGCACTCTTTCTCTCTTTGTGGTAAGTTAACCGTTAATCTCGTTAAAACCCGCATAACATCTTCATTTATACCAGCATTTAGATGTTTTATTTCTCTCCATGATTTCAAAACATGTTTCGACGGCAATTGCAATCTCAGAGATTGCCTCATGAAGGAATATGCTTTCGGCGAAGTATTCTCTATATTAAGAACAATTTCTCTTTCGACTTCACTATATGATACCTGCCTCCTAACAATCATTCTGGCAAATGTCACAGCTTCCTCGCTGGCATTTGCGCTGGGTATGAGTTTACCCTTTAGTCTATTTATTTTAAGCTTAAGAGCCTTTTCATTGCTTCGCAAAAAAGCATTTTGTTTCTTTAGTGCTGCACATGTGTCTTTCCAATCCATCTCTGCGGTAAATGTTTCAGAGATAAATTGAAAATTTTGTTTAACTTTTTTTTTTTGGTGCAAAGAAAAACCTGTAATGCGAACTTTCAGTTAGTAACAATTTCGAAATATTTGCAAAACCGAATAAAAAAATAATTGACCAACAATTTTTGATATTAATGAGACCATTTCAATTTTATTCTTGAATAAGCCATCTTCATTTACCACCGTTGCAACTAACGAGTTATAGTTCATACTCAATAATAAAAATAGAACATTATCTGATTGCCCGAATTTTTTTAAAAATCAACCCAAATATGGAGTCGCGAATGATTTTACTTAATATCGAATGCGACGATGTACCCCCTTCATTAGGGTGCCCTTCGTTATATGGAGGGAAAAAAAGTGTTCAAACTGTCGGTCCCACCCCCTAGAAATATGCGAATAGCAAAAAAACTGAGAAATAAAAAGTTTTGGGCCAATCAAAAAACGTTGAGTCGTGTCGCAAAGCGATTGAAAATTTCAAGTGTGTTTATATGGGGAAAATATGAATTTTTTTAGATTTTACGAAAATTTCGTTCTATAGTTTAATTTTTCCGACAAGTTGTTGTAAGAATCAGGATCAGTATTAAACTATCTTTTCAAAAAGCTATAAAAATTAAAAATCGAATAAAAATTAGCCAAGAAATAGCAATTGCCCCAGACCACTTTTGTGCCAAAAGAAATTAGGTCATGAAATTTGATGGCATTTTTTTCAACTTTGATAAATTGATTAAAGCCATCATTTTTTTTTTTTTTTGTCTCTATACTTATAAGTACTCAGATATGAAGTATTGTTTTATTACCGCCTTGTTAACCTATTGCGCATTGAGACCGAAAATTGGAAATTTTTTTGATAAAATTTTTAAAACTCCTTTTTCAAGTTTGAAAAAACTTTCTTAAACAAAATTTAAAAAAAAGAATCTATCACTTTAAGGTTTTATTAAATACATATTGCAGATTAACTGTGTGAATTTTTAAGTAAATCCCTCTGCCGGAATTCTTTTGACAAGGATTTTATTTTTGCGGATTTCGAGGAAAATGTGATTTTAGTAAAATATTCTGTAAATGTACTCTTTCTAAATACTTTGTACCAAAAATTCATCACTTTTCTACTTTTAAATGTAATATTTTATCTTAATAGCATAGGATATGCTATGAAGAAGAAAGTTGAAATATATCTGTTTGTTTAATCCTCTGGCCACTCTCCACATAAGGTATCCAAGAAGCAGGTACCTTTTTATTCATTATTGAATTTTTTAATTCCATCACAGAATGTGACCTTGACGATCTTAACATTTTTAAATCATATGAACACTGTAAGTTGATGATGGTGATGGTGGGGTATTTGGTTGTAAGCGACGATGATGCTGGTTGATCGTAACCGCGATGCAGTCGTAGCTACCGTGGTACTGATGTTTTCCGCCCGAGTGTGTCGACGTTGAGGGCTTTGCAGAGATATCAGGATTGCTACGAGCTATTTTGGGTTGCCTGGCAACATGTCACCAATTTCAATGGTATAAGCAGTAGTGACTCGACCACGTTATTGTACTTTACTAAATCCATCAGTCACCGGTTTTACCGGGGCCTATGGCTACATCGCGAATCGTTGGAGGAGGTATTAACGATTTCTTCTGTGTTTGGGGGTTTGATATTTCTATCCTCGCTGAGGCGTTTTATTTTATACTTTTTTCTATTTTCTTTTCTGCAGCTGGTACGGTTACTAGGGTAACTAGCTTTTAGGCAACTCTTGCTGTTGGTCACGTGCATCTTGCCTTCCTAACGCCCCTGTTGTTTCCATTGCTTCCGGCTCGACAATTCCAACGAAATAAGCGTGGTTGTTATTTTCTGACGTTCGCTAAAGTGCTTGTCGCATGTATCCACAAAACTCCCTCATCATTTCGTAATGAGAGTCGATTTGTAGACATGACAGTCGATTTGTAGTTTCTGCAAAATTTCACGATTTAGCTATTCCAACAGCGCTGAAAGGTTATACTCGCGACAGATGTTCAGGTCCTCTCCGACGTGATTTATCACGACCACTCCATTGGGTTTTTTTCTAGCCCCCGTGCAAATATGTCTTTAAAGCTGTGAAGGTGTTGTTATCGGCCACGATTTTACTTTGTTGCGGCTGCTACTAGTGTTGTGGAGCAGGTTGTTAACAATCGGGCTGAGATAGCTTCCTGATCGTGGGTGATTTTTTTTTTATGAAGTTTTTTACTTCGTGTTTTGGCTGTATATGATGACGTGTCAGCACGGCGGATCGAAGTCAAAGAAACAGGAAACGCTATCACCAAGGAGGTAGTCATATTTTGTACGTGGCCGCAGCCAACTTCATGGTGTCAGCGTTGTTATTCGCTGCGTTGCATTCATAAAGTATTGTCATTATCGCAGCATTGTATTTAACCCGTGTTGGAAACTCTATCGGTTATGATACACGTTAAAAAAAATATATTGGCTAACTGACACAGTACAATTTTCCCATTCTATGCAAAGTGATTCTTTAAGCGATTCTTTTGATGCAATGTGATGCTTTCGTACTTTTTTCTCCAGTAAGAACCAAACATGCTCTATGGGATTCGTATCTGGCGACTGCGGAGGTGTTTAAGCTGTTTGCAATGGTATATAAGCCATTGAATGTTTTCGTTCATTATCTTGTTCGAACAAGAACTTCCCATCTACCCAGCTTTGCAACACTTGGAGCTAAATTTTCTTTTAAAATATTCAAATAAGAATGCTTGTCCATTTTATCGTCTATAAACAAAAGATTTCCCACTGCAGATGTGCCATACACCCCTCACACCATAACATTTCCGCTACCATTTTTCACTGTGCCTTAACTTTTTTTAAATGAATTTACATTATTTTTTAATCTTTAATGCGTTGTATCTTAAAAATAATAAAATATCAAATATTTTTGGTGTTGAATGGTCAATAAAACTACCAACTTATAAAACTATATCGAAGTTATTTCTTCAAGTAAAGAAGAAACAATGTTATTGACAGATCCTTCTTGAAAATCATGGTGTGCCTAAATTTTATTGATCCACTGAATATGTCATCTAAAATGTATTCGTTGAGGTATGCGATAAATTATCTGAAATGATCTTCAAAGCCACTCCCTCTGAAAAAGGGAGGGTGATACAGAAAAGGGGATACAATATCTTGAATCTCTTCTAATTTGTATATTTTCTTTCTAAACATTTTTGGTTTCATTTGTGAAAAGTTAAAAAATGCGCAGGTTCGACTGTTTTCATGACTGTAAATTAATATTTCAACTACATTCAAATTTAAGTTATACAGCAACATGCAATACGTTTAGAACCAGAGGGAGAATCACCACATTCGATATCGAGTAAAATCAATGGAAGCTCAATCAATACTTTGGTAAATAATTTAAGAGAATTTCCAAAATTTCTGACAACTTTTGCAACTATTGTGAAGCTAACAAAAAATTTTCCTTTTTACATGAGGAGTTCAATCGCCTTAGGCTGTAGCTTCATAATATTACTGAAAGGCGTAAAATCTTTAATGAATGTGACGAGAAAATTTTTCTAGGTGATGCGAGAGAATTTCTTCATTGATTTTATAAACACAAGTTAATACAAATATAAATCAAATTCATGTATAAAAATGTTTCTTTTTTGGTTAAGTTTGTGTTGGCTATACCAAAGTTATCTACTGTACTTATCTGATGAGGTTGACGGTGATGGTGCTGCAATAGGTGAGTTTGGTTGAGGGCGAATTACCGCATTCGATATCGAGTAAAATCAATGGAAGCTCAATATTTTAGTAAATAATTTAAGAGAATTCCCAAAATTGCTGACAACTTTTACAACTATTGTGAAGCTAACAAAAAATTTTCCTTTTTACATAAGGAGTTCAATCGCCTTAGGCTGTAGCTTCATAATATTACTGAAAGGCGTAAAATCTTTTATGAATGTGACGAGAAAATTTTTCCAGGTGATCCGAGAGATTTTTCATTGATTTTATAAACACAAGTTACTACAAATATAAATCAAATTCATGTATAAAAATTTTTCTTTTTTGTTAAGTTTGTGTTGGCTATACCAAAGTACTTATCTGATGAGGTTGACGGTGATGGTGCTGCAATAGGTGAGTTTGGTTGAGGGCGAATTACCGCATTCGATATCGAGTAAAATCAATGGAAGCTCAATACTTTGGTAAATAATTTAAAGATGGCGGACAAACGTCCGACCTTATATCACATTTATTCTTAATCAGGGGCCATTATTTTTTTACCCATTATAGAAGAAACTTATACTTAGGATTTTAGTTTAGTAAAAAATATATGTATAATAAAAACCCAATAAAAACTATTACCATTTGCTTAAAATTGAAGCATTTCTGCTCATTATTCAAATTCCATTTACTAGCAGATTCCAGCACTCGAAATTCGAGTGCAAATTCTAGTAAATTTTATTTTTTCATTTAATAAAGACCCTAAAGGTATGCTTCACAATTCAACTCATTTTAATTGAAGAAAACAAACTAAACACATTAACACAAACACATTAACAAATTAATTAAACACACACAAAGCATTATATAATTTTATGTATGTGTTAGTAGCAACTTCAAACGATCATAACTCCAAAAAATATTCCAGACGATGAAAATCTTTAAATCTGGGTAACAGCTAAAAAAAAATACCTTTCAAATGATAAATTTGTTGTCAAAATCGGGGTAAAACTGTGAAACTTACATCGGTCACAAGAAATCGCCTTGCCTATTAATATTATAGATTATATTATATTATATGAATGAAATAATATCTTGCGATCTCGTGACTAGTAGAGGTTATGTTCAAAATAATTTATATAGTATCTGTAGTTTACAATGTTGTTGTTATACACTTCGAAGGATTATTATTGTGAAGTTGGACGATTTAACAGCCTGCTAAGTTTTAAATTCAAATGGAAAATTAAAAAAAAATTGTGATTATATATATCTAAATTATATTCTTAAGAATTTCACGAATTAATAAAACCTCTATTTAATCTTATCTATTTATTCGTTATCTTATACAAAAGAAAAAAAAATAAGATTTAAAATTTTTATTTAATAATTTTTTTTATATAATTTTTTATACTCCACTAATAATAGCTTCATAAATATAATATACATAAGTAGTGTCTTCTTAAAAAAATATATATATTTTTTTTAATGTTTCCTTATATAACTATGGAAATTATCACGTTTATTTCAAAAATACTTAGAAAGTTTATTTTCTTATTACTTATTCTTAATTGATAAATATTATAATGATATGGAAAAAGAAATCTTGTAAAAATTATTTTCCAAATGATTTTTAATAAAATATTTTAAGTACTTTACACCAACCCTTGATTTTTTTCTTGTTTTATTTGGGATATCAATATGTTTAAGTGTATTTTGTATTTTAAGAAATGTTTGCTTAATTCCATTATACTGAATGTTTAAGATTTAGAAAGTAACTAACAGCCTTTAAAAATTTTGTTTTTAATAAAAATATTTTTATGCATTTGCAAGTTTTTAAATTATTTTTAATGTGTAGATAAAGGAAAATATTTAAGAAAATTTTCCATAACTTTTATAACTTTATTTAAACTAAAAGGACAATTGCCAACATAAAAGACAATTGCCTACATATATGTAAAATAAAAGCTTTCAGCTGTGCCAAGTGAAAAATTTGATTCAAAATTTCCAACGAAATTCTTTTAAAATCTTCTAAAAACCCCAAAAACATTTACTTTAATAGAAATATATTTATTTCCTATGCAGTAAGGGAATCAAAAGGGAATAAAAACGTCAGCCTGAAACCTGTAGTAAAAATTCATGTATTTTCAGGTTTAGCTTACTTACTACGAGGGCTGGTTAATAAGTACCTGTCCTTGGCAAGATGATATTACTAGATTTACTATTTTTTTCAGGCTGCTTGTTCGTCATCCAATTCATGATTTACAGCCACTTGAAGTGAACAACTTTTGTAGTTTTTCATTGAATTTAGATCCATGATAAATTAAAAAATTATTTTTAAAAACGAAAAGTAATGATGAAATTAAAATGAATATGACGAAAGTTAATGGGGATTCTGCATCTTATTTATAAACAATAAAATATTGTACAAGTTAAATTTGATTGCGGCCGAATGAGCTCGCTCACTTTGCCAGAAATTATCGAAAAAATAATTCATATTCAGACCAGTGGCCAGCACTGTGACCCATCTGGAGCTTTTCTGTCCTGGATTTATTATTATTGCAGATTCCGTAATTTGTCTTTATAAACGTAAGTACAGAAGATGCGGAAGAAAGCTGTATGTCCTCAGGGCCTACAATTTCCCCTTGAAATACTCGTCTTATGGTTCTACAAAGTTCGTGTTCTCGTCATCAAAGTCAAGACAGAGCCAATGTAGTCAGGTTAATGTTAAGTAAGTGGCAGTCCAATTAGTAGTATCACAAAAGGATTTCCGATAGTAACCTTACGCGAAAGGGGTTATCAATAATTTTGAGTACATACAAATCTCCGCAAAGTCGCAATCTGTGAGTATATTTAGTCTCCCTAATTTGAGACGTTATGGTAGACCAATTTACACAACAATAGGGTTCGGGTCCCGTCATAGGAATAACGCGGTCTCATTCCCTTTCAGTCTGCAATGCCTGGGAATCCAGAATAAAGTTACTCTGTTCCCGCGGACAGTTGTTGAAGTGTATCGGAACATTCCATTGAAAGTTCATACAGGGTGGCTGATGAAAGCCGCTACCAACAAAAATTGAATAACTTTTTTTATTTAATGAATCTTCTTAATTTTTTTTATATTGGATAACTGGGACACTGAAACAAGAATTTGGATTGTCCGCCGCTATCACACACTGGAGTCCGTAGTTTCAGTTTAAAGAGAGTATAGACGCACGTTTGGCGGCGATCCTCCGAGCAGATGGACCATAATGAGACTTGTTAACAATTTTGCCGAGCATGGGACAATCCAAAGAAGACCTTACTATCGACACCGTTCAGTTCGGACGGAGGAAGCTATCGCTGATGTAGCTGCCATACAAAACAATCCAAGAGTTTCGACAAGGAGCATATCTGCTCAAATGGGTAGAAGCATACAGTCATTGCAGTCAATTATGCACAATGATTTGGACTTATTCCCATATAAAATTCAAATATCAAACAAACTGAACGCAGCAGACTTGCCGATTCGCTTGGAATTTTGCCAGAAAATGCTTCAAATGTTGGAAGATGACGGAAACATGTTGAACTGTCTTTTTATGTCTGACGAGGCCCATTTCGATTTAAACGGCAACATAAACAAACAAAATTGTCGAATATGGAGTGCTTCCAACCCACAGATACTCCATGAGACGGAATTGCATCTACTTCGTGTCACAGTGGTGTGTGCAGTTTCATCACGCTGCATTGTCGGGCCCTACTACTTCGAAGAAAACGGTCACACCGTTACGGTTACTGGAGACCGTTACTTGAGCATGTTGAGAGAGTTTTTCCATCCAGAATTACACACATAGTCCAGCCTGTTATGATAGAATTGTTACGAAAATTTTCCAATAAGCTGATATCCAGAAACTCCACATTCCGTTGGCCCCCAGGTCGCCTGACCTTACTGTACCTGACTTTTTCTTATGGAATTAATGCAAACAGGAAGTCTACAAAGCAAAACCGACAAATTGAATGAACTAAAGCAATCCATTCGAGCAAAAATTGCGGAATAGTCTCAACTCTCCAAGCAGTAATGAACAACTTTTTGATAAGATGCCGCACATGCATCAACGAGCAGGGGGACATTTAAACTCGATTATTTTTAAAACTAATTAAGCTATATTTAATAAAATTGAATGAGCTTTAACATGAATAAAAGAAAAATGAATTCCATACACTGAAAAAAACTTATTTGAATTTCTTAATGTAGCAATATGCATCAGCCACCCTGTATGTATATTTCCATGAGAACAGCCCCAAAAGTGTTGTCCGGTTATCAGAAAAAGTATATTTGCCTGTATTTCAGCGTAAAGACAGTGGGCCACTCAGAGATTGAAATGGGCAATTGAGAGGGAGGGTATATAACATTTTTTTTTTTTTAATATTTTAGGCAGGCGGAGAGGTCTGTAAGATGCTGTCCATGATTGCTGGCAATTTACCATAATAATATTTGTGCCAAGGATTGTTTTTTGGAGTTACAAATTAGTTCTGGTGTCGATCAATAACTGGACGAAACATACCAAAGAACAGTCAACAGTGAAAAAGAAGATTTTTGATGATTTTATCAACATATTTCAGGAAAAACGTCCCCAATTTTTTCACAATGGGTGGTACAGAAATAATTACTGTTTCTGTCATTTGCATGGAAAAATATCATAAATGAAATGTTTACTCATCCCCCGCATTCACCAGATTTAGCCACCTGTGTTTTAGCGCCCTGTTATCAAACCCTAACAAACGGCTCGGCGGAGAAAGATTTGACTCCAACAATGAGGGTTTGAGTAATCGTAATATGTGCAAGGGACTCAAATATATAAGATACATTGTACGAAGTTTATCGATATAATAAAAATAAAATTGAGCTATCCCAAAATAATGAGTTTTTCTATTGTCTTTTAAATACTTTTCAGCCTGCCCTCATACTTCATAAGTTTGGAAGTAATTTCGATAATGTCAAAGAGGTATTACTTATTTTCATATAAATTGTATCTAAATTGCTTTTATTGTTCTTCAAACAAATTGTTTTTATATATTGTGCAATTACGAATTATTTTGCCCAAATTCATTAAAATTATTCAACAATTTCTTTGCCTTATTTTTGTTAATATTTTCTCACAGTATAGGGGTATTATAAAGTCGCCTATTCATATACTTTTACATTTTTGATACAATTTACTTTTAACTACATTTAATGCTTTAAAAATCTTACATTTAAAGTCCCTTACCTAAGACTACGTACTAAATGTGTGTTCTTGTTATTTATTTATTCAGTTTTTTTATAACTTTCAAAATTATTTACTTAAATTCTACCTTAGTTAACGAAATAGAATAATGTGGGCAACAAAAGTTGAATATGGTTATAAAATAAACAAAACAAACAATAGAAGAATCATTGTTTAATATTAAAATAGTTTTTTTTTTAGATAAATTTTCAGTTTTTTTTACTGATATTAAGTCTCTATAAATTCGTTTCATAGTAACTTTTATAAGTTTCCACTTTGTCGCGTTGTCTGGAATTAGATGAGGAGAATGATTTTGTTGTTGTCGTTGGGTTTTGATAGGATTTACTAGATGGCGATACAAAAGCTGATGAACCAAAGTGTGATGAGATCTGTAAAAGAAATCGAAAAAAAATATAAGATTTTATAAGAAAAAATTTAAAGAGTTGTCTGTTTTACAATTACTACGAGTATAACAAAATGAAAACAATAAAAGACAATAGTCGGTATAATGAAATGGAAGTTTATGATCGTAATTAGAAAATGGCACATGGATCGAAGCTCTTGAAAATTATAGTATGTTCTTATTTGGTTCATTTTCCCAATGTTTGCAAAACATATGCTTTCTATTTTCTTGACCTTATAAACATCATATAGACCTTTCTTTCTTTACGAACCATGTTTCCTATCAATTGTCAAATTCTCCTGATATTTATAATATCATTTTAGAATTTTTGATTCTTTTTTTTATTTATTTAAGTCTATGGATTTAATCCTTTCAGAATATTTATAAAAATACCAATGTTATATAAAATTAAAAAAATAAATATAAGGTACTACACCTTTTCCAATTGTATATCAGAAAACATCAATTGAATATCAGAAACTATCAATTGAATTTCAGAAAGTATCAAATGTATTTCAGAAAACATCAATTGAATTTCAGAAAGTATCAAATGTATTTCAGAAAACATCAAATGTACTTCAAAACAAGTAAGAAAATTATAGTCGGTCTAGACCGACCATATGATACCCTATACCATGGTTTAGAGACCCTATCTTTCGATCCAACTAATTCGATATAGAAAATAAGCATAAACCAAATTTGAGTGGCATTGTTATTAATTTTTTTGCTGCAAATATGAAAAAGTTCATATCCGGTGCTATGTTCATATCGGGTGCTATGAGGACTAGGTCGAAAAATGGACCGATCTTGACCATATTTGGTAAAGTCACTTATATTTTGAAAAAAAAAAATATATTCAAACCAAATTTGAGAAAAATCTGTGAAATATTTTTATTTTTTGATAGATTTAAGTGAAGATCGGGAAGCAGCTTTATATGGGACCTATGACTAAGAATTGTCCTATAGGGACTATTTTTGGACTACTGATTAATGGATATAATAAACACATACAAACCCAATTTGACTGAGATCTGTATTGCAATTTGGATCTTATGGCACTTCATGTCAGTTTCATAGGGGTCATTTGTATGGGGGCTAGGTCTGAACATGGACGGAATTTCACCAATATCAATAGCGTTCATCCTATGGCCGATGAAAGCTTATATACCAAATTTCATCAAACTATATTCATATTTGCGACCTGTAGTTTGATTAAAATCTTTACATGGACACACAGACGGACGGACGGACATTGCTAAATCGACTCAGAAAGTGATTCTGAGTCGATCGGTATAATAAAAGATGGGTCTAGGTCAAATATTTTTGGTAGTTACAAACAGCAGCACAAAGTCATTATACCCAAACCACATAGTGGTATAGGGTATAAAAACATCAAATGTATTTCAGAAATTATCAATTGTATTTCAGAAAATATCAAATGTATTTCAGAAACTATCAAAGGCATTTCAGAAAACATCAACGGCCGTATTCATAATGAAAAGTTATGCAGTATCTAGCATGAGTATTATTTATAATGCACTTGCTGCTGCGTTTGCTAAACTCAGATCAACAACCTTTCAAACACTGACTAAGTATGTTAAAACAGCTGATGTGTGTTAAACTAAGCAAAACAAAAGATATTTTTAAGTGCAATTAAATATTTTTTTCTTTGCGGATCTTTTCAACATTTTTTTTTACACAATTTTCAAATTAAAATAATTTTGTCGTAAACTTAACACTTGTAAATATTAATTTTAAAAAATAAAGGAGTGAAATCACACAAATTGAAATGTAAACAGAGTTGATTTTCACTATATCAGGTGGCATTAATGCAAAAAATATGGTGGCATTACAAATTTCAGAGTTGTTTTTAAAGCTATTAGATGACAACAAAAAATTGTTTATGAATAAACTATGTGCTAACTAAAAACTAAGGCTAATCGGCTGACTAGTAAGAACCTCGTTGAGCGCGACATTTAAGCAGCAGCTAACTTTTCATTATGAATACGGGGGCAAATGTATTTCTGAAAGTATTAAATGTATTTCCGAAAATATCAAATGTATTTCAGAAAACATTAACGGCCGTATTTATAATGAAAACTTATGCAGTATTATTTATAATGCACTTGCTGCTGCGTTTACTAAACTCAGATCAACAGCCTTTCAAACACTGACTAAGGCCCTAAACACATAACTGCGAGTTGCGAGTGCGAGAAAAAACGAGAATGAGGCAGCATGATTTTTTCTATACTATAGTAATTACTTTATTTAAGCCCTAAACACATAACCGCGAGTAGCGAGTGCGAGTAAAAACTAAGCTTTTTGCATGCGAGAATTTGTGCTTTTACTCGCACTCGCAACTCGCGGTTATGTGTTTAGGGCTTAAGTGTGTTAAAACAGCTGATGTGTGTCGAATTAAGCAAAACAATATATATGAATTATTTTTAAGTGCAATTAAATATTTTCTACTGTGCGGATCTTTTCAACATTTTTTTTTACATAATTTTCAAACTAAAATAATTTTGTCTTAAACTTAACACTTGTAAATATTAATTTAAAAAAATTAAGGAGTGAAATCACACAAATTGAAATGTAAACAGAGTTGATTTTCACTATATCAGGTTGCATTAATGCAAAAAATATGGTGACATTACAATTTTCAGAGTTGTTTTTAAAGCTATTAGATGACAACAAAAAATTGATTATAAATAAACTATGTGCTAACTAAAAACTAAGGCTAATCGGTTGACTAGTAAGAACCTCGTTGAGCGCGACATGTAAACAGCAGCTAACTTTTCATTATGAATTCGGGGGTAAATGTATTTCAGAAATTATTAATTGAATTTCAGAAAAATAGTCAGAACGCTATAAACAAAACACATTTTTTAAGTAATCAGTATACACAGCGTCAGTTTGTTTGCCATTTACAAATTCACGATTAATTAAAGTCGTTACGAAAACCATGTTGTACAGGTGTTATTATAAATTATAATTGGCGGCATGCAGAATCAGTTATGATTTTTTCAAAAAAAAAAAATAATGGAATTGTACTAAGGTTAGCGATTCCTCTGTAATTTTGTATGTATGTCTATTAGACATAGACGTATGATGTATTATTCTCTCCATAGTTAGAAAAATAACCAAATTAAAAAGACGTGTTGACGTGGATAAACTATCGGCACAGAATATTAATATTGAAATGCCAATTCCATCAGGTCCATGATTAAATAATAATTTTTTAGATGTTTTAAACCATGTAGAATATGTGATTGAATCGATATTACTTGGTTAGAAGCCAAATCGATTGGATAAGTATTTGTTTTTTTGTATTCAACGGATTCATCACATCGATATTTCATTACAAGCGGAGACTCACAGGTTCTTCTTTTGGAGTTTACAAATTCGTAAAACGATTTTGGTTTTGCTTGAAATTATTTTACATTTTAATGATGTAATTGTCATACAATGACGTGTTAAGAACATTGTATTCTGCTCGGCTTAGAGAATATTTTCTATAGTCATTTAGAAGACCCGTCAGTAACTTTATTCTTTTTTATTTTTAAGTTTATATAGTTGTCTAGAACTCCCTAAACTACTTGTATAGTGATAGACAGATATATATATCCATGGATAGATATGTCCATAAACGAGTAAATGGTGCTGTAGAATGTGTTAATCATAGAATCACATGCATTGGGACTTCCATCTTCGACGGCTAACAATTGATGCCAGCTTGTACTATATATGAGGTTATTTAGCATAATGTGGTCGGATCGTTTAAAACATATGCTTTGCTTCTCTCTGAAACAGTTTTTGGCTCATTCAATGAAGGAAAACAACAGGTAATTTCAATTGTGGAATCGTGACGGTCTTCAGGTTCAGAAATAGGGTAAGATTGTATTATAGTGCAGTTATCAGGTTCGTTAACAAACACAAAGTCCAACAATTTATGGTTATATTTGCAGACTCCATTCATTTGAAAAAGACATAATTCAAATAAGGTGCTTAAAAATTCATCAAATTTAATTGGAAGCATACAAGAAGTTTCTGGAGAGACTGCGCAGTATAGAAGGTAAATTAAAATCAAACGCGAATCAATCATTTAGTACCTTTTAGCGTTTTTTGTGGTACTAATTTGTATATGTATATCATCAGGCTTGTGTCTAATAATACTGAGACCAAATGAGAAGGAGACTCTTCAATTTGAACTTTTCGCGTTTATCGAATGAGAAAATCCTCATTTGTGCAACAGTTACGATCGTTTTTGTAAACAACTACAAGTTTATTTTACGATTTTAATAAATTCTCAAAAAAAAATTTTAAAAAAGGTCCAGATTTTCCGAAAATTTCCTACTTAATAGAGCATAACTCCTGCCAGTCAAAAGCAGTCAGAAAAAATCTTGCACTCTTCTATAGTCCGAACCATCCCCTATACTCCTATACCCCATTATACACCCGCCAGTTTCCGCCCGTTTGCACCAGAACAATTTTTCTGACCCAAGGTTAGATATTTTCTGCAAAATTTATGAATATAAAAGATGTCCACTATGTGGTTAGGATATATTAAGTTTGAGGTGATGTTTGTAACTGCCAAAAATATTGGACCTTTATCCATCTTTTATTATACGGATCGACTCAAAAACACTTTCAGAGTCGATTAAACGATGTCCGTCCGTCCGTCTGAGTGTTATGAATACAAAAGGTGGTCGTACCGGTGCACCGCGGTGTATTTTTTTGCGTGTCGGTAGAGTTGTCAGGAGTTGTTATATACTTATAAAAAGGTACATTTACATAGGTATCTTTCAAAAACATTAATAGTCTGAATTAGAGTTATAAAGGGTCCGCCATCTAACGTTTTTTTTTTTCAACTAGTGCTTATTTCGTGAATGGTAACACTTAGCTCATGTCTGATTTGACAGATAATTAGTTTTATCCTTCCGCTGAACGAATATGGTTGTGTATACGCTTGAACAACGCTGGGGAATATTGCGACATTACGTTGAAAATCATGGTAATGTTGCAGAATGTGTGCGAAAATTGCGTACGGATTTTGGAAGAAGAGAAGCACCGTCAGCTCCGTATGTTCGTTATCTTGTGAAAAAAGTGAAAGAAACTGGCATCCTCATCGATAAACCAAAGCGTGAAAAGCCAAAAACAGTGCGTACACCCGAGAATATTGCTGCTGTGGCAGAAAGTATGCGTGAAGCGCCATCAACATCAATTCACCATCGTTCTCAAGAATTGAACATTTCGGAGGCATCATTGAGACGAATTTTGCATAAAGACCTTGGTATGACGACAAAGTCCAATTGGTTCAGGATTTGAAGCCAACTGACCATCCAATGCGTTTTCGCTTCGCTAAGTGGGCCTGCGATCGACTTACAGAAGATGCCGATTTTGCCAAAAAAAAATCATCTTTTCAGATGAAGCTCATTTTGATCTTGGCGGGTATGTAAACAAGCAAAATTGTCGCATTTGGGGCACAGAAAACGCGCACGCATACATTGAACAGCCGTTACACCCAAAACGAGTCACTGTTTGGTGCGGATTTTGGTCCAGAGGCATAATTGGGCCATTTTTCTTCGAAAATGAGCAAGGAGTGGCCGTTACAGTCAATGGCGATCGTTATCGGGCCATGTTGAACGAATTTTTGTTCACAAAAATTGAAGAGGAGGATATTGGCAAAATTTGGTTTCAACAGGACGGCGCTACGTGCCACACAGCCGAAGCTACACTCGATGTTTTGCGCCCTGTTTTTGAAGATCGCATTATCAGCCGCAGAGCTGATGTCGTTTGGCCACCTCGGAGCTGCGATTTGACACCGTTGGACTATTATTTGTGGGGTGCCCTCAAAGATAAGTGTTACGCCAACAAGCCAGAAACAATTGACGCTTTAAAGGACAATATTCGGGAAGCCATTGGTGAAATACAGCTGCACACAATCGATAATGTGCTTAAAAATTGGACCGATCGTGTAGGCTACTGCATGGTCAGCCGAGGCAGCCATTTGAATGAAATTATTTTCCATTATTTTCCATTATTAACCGGAAGGATTGTACTTTCAAATAAAAAAAGAAATTTGAGATAATATTCAGTAGTTTTTTTTTATAGCATTTTCAAAAAAAAAAGTTATTTGGCGGACCCTTTATAGTTTAAATACCTGACAAAATGGGAAACAATTTAAATAACAGGTAAATGGTAAAAAAAAGAAACTTTTGCGACATAGCCCTTTAAGATATGAGCAGGTATGCTTCACCTTTTAAAAGGGGTTAGGGTGTGGGTTTTTTATGCTTCTAAAAGTGGTAATAAAAGATAAAAATTTGTAAATGGTAAAAAAAAACTATTGCGGCAGAGCACTTTAAAATATGAGCAGGTATGCTTCACCTTTTAAAAGGGGTTAGGGTGTGGGTTTTTATGCTTCTAAAAGTGGTTATAAAAGATAAAAATTTTTATTTTACATAATTGCAAGAAAAAGTATTTATAATAATGTTTCCACAATTATTATTCATTACAATTTGTGCAATGGCTAAGTATTGTTACAGAGATCTGGCAGATATTTATTTTCAACGAAATGATGTAGACGATGTAATTTTGCACATAGTGAGCAACGACTTCTTTAAGAATTGTAACCTAGAAGGCATTGAAATGCACAAAGGAAAAATTACTAATTTTGCATCGAATTTGAAAAGACGGTACATTGAATGCTCTCATAGCAAGGCAAAGATGTACAAACGTTACCAAGACTGGTTAATAAAGGAACTTATTTTTGAGAGTGCATTTACAACTGCCAACGAAAGTGGAAAAAAGGGTCGACCAGCAAAACCGATTGGCGGATGTAGTGAAAGATCTCGAAGGCGCAAGCTGGAGAATATCAATGAAGAAATTTCTTAAAGAATTATTAAGGATTCATTTTTGCACCAAATTCAACCAACCCAAAATAAAAAAAATAAAATTGAAATAATTGAAAAAACAGTAGAAGCGAGGCCATGGCGCACAAAGAGGGTTTTGAAAAGCAATCCTACACCAATTGAAGATAAGAAATTTACGCCGGAAGAAGCGTTCGCCCTATTTTTGGATTTGAAATTGACCAAAAATCAATATAAGGAATTGCGGAAGCGAACCAATGAAAAGAATTGTGGGATTTTTCCAGAGTATCGAGATTTAGTTTCTGCCAAAAAAGAATGCTTACCTTCACAATCTGCTATTAGTGTCACTTCAAAATCAGCAGAAATAAAATTGCAAGATCTCCTTGAACATACTGCAGAACGATTGCTAAATACGCTTGATACTGATCATTTAAAAAAAAATTGGTAATGGCAGCATTACTTTAATTTCTAAATGGGGATGTGATGGATCCTCTGGTCAGAAACAATACAAGCAATTTAATGCCGAAAATTCATCAGATGCTAATTTATTTATGATATCTTTCGTTCCATTGCGCTTAAAAAAATGTATAGCGTCTTAGAGCCGTCAACTAGTAGAGCAGCAGAAATTGATATATGGAAAAATGAAATTCCTTCTTCAACAAAGTATTGCAGACCAATAAAATTTGCATTCAAAAAGGAAACCAAAGATGTCATAACTGAAGAAGTTCAAAAAATAAAAGATCAAATTAACGAACTTCAACCAGTGATATTTAAATTTGATGACCAAAACATTGAAGTACATTTTAAAATGTGATTGATGGAAAAGTTGCACAAGCTTTAACTGGAACAAAGTCAACGTCAAGCTGCATTATATGCCAAAAGACATCAAGTCAATTAAGCCAACCCCCACCAGAAGACGATAGTTTTAAGGAAACCTACGAATTTGGAATATCCCCTCTTCATGCTAGAATACGTTTCATGGATCATATTCTTAAAATGGGTTATGATTTGGAATTTGGTCCGTTAGGCGAAACAGTGAGAAAAACAAAGAAAATGAAGAAAAAAAGAAAGCAAAAAAAAAACAAATACAACAAAAATATCTACAGCTAGGCCTCGTAATCGACCAACCAAAACAAGGGGAAGGAAACACAAATGATGGAAATACTGCAAGGAGATTTTTTTTCCGATCCGGAAACTGCAACATCTATCACAGGTGTAGATCATGAATTAATAAGACGATTCAAAATCATACTACAAGTTCTAGCATGCAGCAGAAAGATAAATGCAAAAAAATTTGGAGAGTACGCCAATAAAACAGCTATACTTTATAATGAAAAATACTCTTGGAGATATATGCCATCCACAGTCCATAAAATTTTGGGGAACAAATAATTCAAAACAATATGCTACCAATAGGAGATCTATCTGAAGAAGCGCAAGAAAAAAGGAACAAACACTACAGATTCTTTCGCGAGCACAACACAAGGAAAATGTCCAGATGTTGTACTAATGAAGACCTTATCATTATTTTGTTGCGCACTTCAGATCCATATATGTCCAACATTCGTCAAAAATGGAAAACTACCTCTATTGAATTAGATGAAGAAGCTAAACGACTTCTAGAAGATGAAAATCAAGGCTATTTAGAAGAAATTTTTACTAAAATTGGTTGATTTAAGGTACTTTTTCATTACACTAACAATAAGTTACACTTTTTTTTATATAGTTAAAAATTTTTCTTGATTTAAAAATTTATATATTTTGTAAATTTACAATAAAAATTGTTATATATCATAAATTTACCATAAAAATTGATATAGAAATATTTAAAAAGACAATAAAAAAAAATTTAACTAAAGCAAAAAAATACGAGTTTCTCATTGAAACTTCTCTATCTTGAACCAATATAAGGTAACTTTTACGTTCGCTGCTTAATAAATTATATTTTAACTCGGGATCTTTCAAAAAAAAAAACAACCTTTGGCCCTGTGCACATTAGGACTAAAAAGTTTACGGGGGCCAAAGTTTGGCATTTCCTGAAAAAATTAACTTAAAAAATTGTTAAAAAGTATTAGTTGTAAAATTAACTGAAAAAAATAAGACATATTAAAAAAAACCTTTTTTTACCTTTTAACACTTCACTTTTGTACTAAAATTCAACTACAAATGAAAATGTATTTTAAACCCTCCGTAACTTTTTTTTTATTTTCGGTCAAGAATTACGTTTTATAGCAAAACTTAAAGGCTAAAGTCTCACCTACCAAACAAAAAAAACCGCATATCAAAATTTCAATCCAATCAAAAGTTATAGATTTTTGACCGCCTTCTCGTCAAATGGTCCACTGTGCGCCGTGCCAAACTGTTAAGGGGGTAAGGTTTTAAAAGTTAAAAAAGTCGTATTTTCATAATTCTTTTTTGAAGATATGAATAATGTTGGATTATTTATTTCATATACACGTTATAGCATAATATTTGCTATTAAAGTGAAAAGCACGATTTTTGCTATAAAATTTCGGGAATTTGTTGTTAAAAAAATGGGGAAGAAAATGGAAAAAAAACTCTTCGTGGTTACCTGACGATTTATGCGTAGAAATAGTTTGTAAAATTTCAAAAGAATCGGTCAAGTAGATTTTGAGTTATGATGTTCACGGACTTCGAACATTTATTTGCGAGAAAATCGATTTAAAGTTTTTAAAAACTGATTTATATACGATATACCGTATGAGGCCGGTCGCTAGAAACGCTGTATCTTCTTAAGTTTTGCTCAAAATTGTCGGCAGGCAACTCCACTACAATGCACTGTATAACACTACATTGATTCTTCGAGACCATTGCGCACAAAATTCGACTCATTTCTTTGCGCAACCAAGTATTCGCCAAATTTAGCACCCAGTAACTTTCGGCTTTTGAATAAACTGAAAATACCACTCCGGGGACAATTTGAATTAATGGAGGATATAAGAGTCGAAACGCTGCTCGCTTCGAAGGCCACTCCGGAAACTGACTTTAATAACTAGACAAAACATTTGCATAAGTGTATTGTATCGGAGGGGTATTACTTTAAATCAATGAAGTTGATTTATAAGAATAAATAAAGATTTATAATTTTATAACGATCGGTTTAATAAAAGTGGTCGCAGTATTAATTACAAATATCGAAGCAAACTCATTATTTTATAACCCCAGAGTGGTTTAGGGTTAAATAATGTAAATATTTCAATTAAAAAATATTGTGATAAGCAGGGAGTTCTTACAAATTTGCCTTGACCTCGTTAAACAAGAAATACAGTTTTTCTTTTATCATTGACACATTTTACTTGTACTTGATAAATAATGCATTAGACGTTTTCAATGAGAATTTGTTCCTAATTACAAGAATAAACAATCAGTGCTCTCTAAGGAGTGGTACATTTTATTGTTCTATTAAAACGAAAACATTTTAAAAAAATAATTGTATGTACATTTAACTAAAAAAAAATTGCAAACATCTTCGTGGAAATAACGGGTAAGTCCCTTTAAAATAATTAAGTGTTTATGTACTCTTATTATCTATAACAATAACAAAAATACGCGATATTTGTTTAGTAATATTTTTGTTGAGACCAACCCAATTTTATGTAACACGGTATACAGTGGACCAAAGACGAATAAAGTGTTAAAAAATGTGAGTATTCATTTAGCGTATTTCATGCATTTACTCTGGTCGTAAATATCAGGCAGTGTTAAACATTTTTAGATTATGTTGAGAATTCAACCCAATTTTTGATGAAAAAATTTTACGTTTATTAAGATCTTTTAATTTTTTGTACGTGTCATATTAATACTAAGAAAGAAACATAGATCAATTTGTTGAAACAAATGTGGCAATGTTTTTGCTTTATTTAAAGTAAAAACAGTTGATCTTGAGCCTGAATAACTTCAAACTCAATCATTAAAATGATAAAGATCGAAAATAAGATTTTTTATTTTTATAAAAAATAATAAAATTTTTTATTTTTCATTTTTTATTTTTCATTTTTAAAAAGGTTATTACATATTATAATTTTTTTCACCTATACAATCATAAGTCACGATTTTGTCTTACATCTTACGCTGTTTTTGTGATTGTATCGTGAAATAGATTTTACACATTATAGATAGATACGCGTATAGATGTTTACACATTAATAAAGTTTTACTAATAACGGAAGGTGTAAGTTTTTTTTAATTTTTTTCCATATAAAAAATTAAAATAGCGAATAAAGATGGCACAGCGTCACCATTTAAAGAATAATTTTGACAATTTTTAGAAGCGAGCTGCGAACTTGTTTGTAATTATTAGGGAATTCATAAGGTGTCCTAAAGTTGTATGTTGTAAAGAAATATAAGAAGTCAAATAGTACATATGTGATCAACCTGTCGTATATTCATATACTACAATCTGACAAAAAACCAAATAATAGCAAAGTAATTGTTCTTTTCCACAAAAACTTAAATGAATATTACACTGTGCGACAGCCAAAATCGGGATGGGATGAAACCACCGGGGAAAGTTATATCGGTCAAAAAAAAGTTAAACATGTCCCGGCGTTTCGCTGGGTCACGTTTAGGAATCGAGATATATCGATTTGAACTTAGTAAGTATCGTATAGGGGAATTTGTCACGTTTTGGGCTCTTTTGTTTGACATAACTCGAGAACTACTAGTCTGATTTTGCTGAAACAAATTTAGAAAAATTAAGAATTACAATAACTTTAATCTATTTCTATACCATTTCTCAACACAATCAACAGTTTCGCAGTTATTAATAAATTTATGAAGAAAGAAAATAATGTTTTGCCTAAAAAATTTAAATTTTGTACTTTTCAAAATCATGCAAAATCCAAAACGGGAAAAAGTGTCAAGTCTTATTACTTTGGCGTAAAGTCACAGAACCGTTGCACAAAATGAGACGCTGCATTTCTCTTCTTGTTCCTTCATGATACCTACTCCGTGCACAGCCAATTTAAGGGGAAAAAGGAAAGTGCACTTTTTTATTGATGTGGGGTTTTCCGTTGCCTACCTGTAAGGGATTATTATTTTACAGAAATTCCACCCACATTTATAAAAAATTTGAAACGAATTTATATGAGCCCTCATTTTAGAAGGCTCAATCAGGTAAATATGCTCCCTTAACAGATGCGTCCATTCATAAGTACCTGTCAGTTAAATATGGAAAAATACGTAGTATATGTAGGCGTTCATTGTCGTTTTATGTCATTCAACAAGTGTCTACGAACGCAAAAAGTACGGTTTTTTAAAAGTGACGAAAAAGTAATAAAAGTATAAAATCGAAATGAGTGCAAATTGCCCCAAAATCTCAATTTGCTTTGTTACGTTTGTGGCAAAAGAGCTTTTTCGACAAATACTGCATTAGCCACTGAGCAAGTGGAGCGTGCTTTTAAACTTTATTTTGATTCCGAAATAATTCGCGGCGTTTCGTGGGCCCCAGATAAATTTGTAAAACATGCTACAATGCTCTTAACATGTGGATCCAAGGGCAACGCAGTTCACTTTATTTTGGTGTACTAATGATTTTGACTGATCCAGGAGAGCACAATTCCGACAACTGTTATGTTTGTGGAAACATAATACATGGAGTAAATAGTAAAGGCTTTAAACAAAGAGTTAACATATCTGTTAAAAGTGCACAAACACCTCTTCCGCATTCGGATGACATACCAATTCCACCGCTTACAAGTATATATATATTTACATATATTGATTCCTATAATTCCAAGTTGGAACAAAGGGCCGTACCGCTTCAAAGTCCTGACAGAGAAACTTATTTTTCTATTGCAACAACGGATCAATCGGATTCCACATATGAACCAATACCAGAAGCCGACCCATTGAACAAAATAATTCCAATATCACAAGTAAGAATGGACAAGATTGTTGCAGAAATAAACTTGTCTCAACGTGAAGCAGAAAAACTTGCCCTGCTTTTGAAAGAAGGCAACAATTTGGAGCCTAATGTCAAAGTCACCGGATATCGAAGACGACAGTTGCCATTCCAACGGTACACTCAACGAAGGGAACACATTTGTTTATTGCCACAATATAACGGACTGATGGAAGAGATGGCCATTAATTACGTCGCAGGTGATTGGCGAATGTTCATCGATTCTTCGAAATCAAGTCGTGAAAGTCGTTTTGCTACATAAATATAATAAAAAACCAAGCATTCCCATTGACTACAGCACAGATATGAGTGAAATATACAATTTAATGAAAATAATTTTGGATAAAGTTTGCTACACTGATCACATGTGGCGGATCAGTTGCGATCTGAAAGTCGTGGCGATGCTAAGAGGTCTCCAAGGAGGCTATACGTCTTGTGTCTGTGGGATTTAAAGGAAACCAATACGAAACGCATGACTGGCTTGCTCGAGATCCAACGGAGAAAGGACACAACTGCGTAAATGATCCACTCGTGGCAATGGAGAACGTTCTCATGCCCCCTCTCTATGTCAACTGAGAATCGTAAAAAATTTCATCAAGGTGAAGCAACCGAAAATTCTTGATTGTCTGAAAAATATTTTCCCACGAATCAGCGAAGCGAAATTAAAGGAATGTGTTCTGAATGGGCCCGATATACGGAAGCTCATGAAATCAAAAGAATTTAAAAGACGCTTTAGTCAGTATTGATTACCTTGCGTGGAGGGCAGTGAAGAAAGTTATACGATTTTTTTTTTTGGAATTACCGCGCTCTTGTGACCAAGATGTTGGAATACTTTCAGAAAATTGGAGTGAACATGTCTCTCAAAATTCACTTCTGGCATCACATCTCTATTACTTCAACAAGCAGCTAGCCTCAGAGTCGAATGAGCATGGCGAGCGCTTCCATCAAGTGGTCATGCCCATGGAAACGCGATATAAAGGCAAAAGGCTCGACTCGTTGGTGGCTGAAATTTGTTGGTGGTCACAAAAGACGTACGATCTCGACAATGAAGATGAAGAAGAATAATATACACTGGAAGTTTCTTCCGAAGGTAAGTCACAAAATTGGAGTTATCTGACTGATTAAAAACAATTGATTTTTTTTCCAGATGAAGAGAGATCCTCATCTGATACAGACTCTGAACAAGTAGGCGAACTACCACGCAAGAAAGTAAAGGGAGCAAAGAAACGAAAATAAATTTATGCGTTCATCGATTTTTATGATCTATGTAATAACCTGATATTTTTAATTTTACGTGCTAATAATAAATATATAATAAATATTATCCAAATTCATTGAAACATAAAATTAATATTCAAAATGAGAGACTTTACGTGAAAGTAATAGGACTTGACACTTTTTTCCGTTTTGGATTTTTTATGAATTAAAAAAAAAATTAAATTTTTTAGGTAAAAAAATTTATTTCTTCATACATTTATTTATAACTGCGAAACTGTTACTTATGTAGCGAAACGTTATATGAACAGATTAAAGAAATTGTAATTCTTAATTTTTCTAAATTTGTTTCAGCAAAATTGGAAGAGTAGTTCTCGAGTTATGTCAAACAAAAGAGCCCAAAACGTGACAAATTCCCCTATATGATACGCCGGGACACGTATAACTTTTTTTTTTGACCGATATAACTTTCCCCGGTGTTTCATCCCATCCCGATCACTGACCCCTACCATTTGTCGCACAGTGTTATTATTTCCTTCCATTTTGTATATATTTCTACCATTTTTGCCACAATAGATACAAGAAACGTACATAAATATTTGGAATAAACAACAAAAACTGATTAAATCGTAAACAAAAAACAGCTGATCACATAATACACCGCAAAAAATATCTGCTAATGTTGTCTTGTCGTATAATTTTTTTGTATGGAAAATATAAACAACAATTATAAAGGGTCCGCCAAATAACTTTTTTTTTTGAAAATGCTATAAAAAAAACTACTGAATATTATCTCAAATTTCTTTTTTTATTTGAAAGTACAATCCTTCCGGTTAATAATGGAAAATAATTTCATTCAAATTGCCTCGGCTGGCCATGCAATAGCCTACACGATCGGTCCAATTTTTAAGCACATTATCGATTGTGTGCAGGTGTATTTCACCAACGGCTTCACGAATATTGTCCTTTAAAGCGTCAATTGTCTCTGGCTTGTTGGCGTAACACTTATCTTTGAGGGCACCCCACAAATAATAGTCCAACGGTGTCAAATCGCAGCTCCGAGGTGGCCAAACGACATCAGCTCTGCGGCTGATAATGCGATCTTCAAAAACAGGGCGCAAAACGTCGAGTGTAGCTTCGGCTGTGTGGCACGTAGCGCCGTCCTGTTGAAACCAAATTTTGCCAATATCCTCCTCTTCAATTTTTGTGAACAAAAATTCGTTCAACATGGCCCGATAACGATCGCCATTGACTGTAACGGCCACTCCTTGCTCATTTTCGAAGAAAAATGGCCCAATTATGCCTCTAGACCAAAATCCGCACCAAACAGTGACTGGTTTTGGGTGTATCGGCTTTTCAATGTATGCGTGCGGTTTTCTGTGCCCCAAATGCGACAATTTTGCTTGTTTACATACCCGCCAAAATCAAAATGAGCTTCATCTGAAAAGATGATTTTTTTTGGCAAAATCTGCATCTTCTGTAAGTCGATCGCAGGCCCACTTAGCGAAGCGAAAACGCATTGGATGGTCAGTTGGCTTCAACTCCTGAACCAATTGGACTTTGTATGGCGTCATACCAAGGTCTTTATGCAAAATTCGTCACAATGATGCTTCCGAAATGTTCAATACTTGAGAACGACGATGAATTGATGTTGAGGGCGCTTCACGCACACTTTCTGCCACAGCAGCAATATTCTCGGGTGTACGCACTGTTTTTGGCTTTTCACGCTTTGGTTTATCGATGAGGATGCCAGTTTCTTTCACTTTTTTCACAAGATAACGAACATACGGAGCTGACGGTGCTTCTCTTCTTCCAAAATCCGTACGCAATTTTCGCACACATTCTGCAACATTACCATGATTTTCAACGTAATGTCGCAATATTTCCCAGCGTTGTTCAAGCGTATACACAACCATATTCGTTCAGCGGAAGGATAAAACTAATTATCTGTCAAATCAGACATGAGCTAAGTGTTACCATTCACGAAATAAGCACTAGTTGAAAAAAAAACGTTAGATGGCGGACCCTTTACAACTGTTGTAAAATTTTAGCACATACGACACATACAACAGTTAGGACACCCTTGTGAATACCCTAAATGTAAATACTTTTTTTAATTTTTTTAAAAAGATAATGGTGGCGCTACATATTTCCAGGTTATATGACACTTATAGATAAAAAAAAACCAAATGGCGATAGATGACGCCAGAAAATTGTTACATCACACGTGTACATAACCACAAAGTGACCATTGCCTTCATAATGGAAGTTGTATATGTTGTACAGACATTTCTGCATATTTGTTTCTGAAAAAATAATAATTTTTCATGAGGAATGTTCAGATCGTCCAATAAATGGTGGAAATTATCAGATCAATCATTCATTTGTAAAATTTACAAGATGAATTTACTCACAATTATATTGCACACATGTCTCATTGCTGTCTAAATTCCATTAATTAGGATATAAATTGCTTCCTCATCTATCGTACTATCCACACATGGCCCTTTTTCCAGTTTCCAAACTTAAAATGGCTCGACGGAAAAAGATTTGGTTCCAATGATGAAACGAATGCCTATTTTGCAAGGTTGGAGAAAACCTATTATTCGAAAGATATTGGAAAAACGTCGTAGCAATAAGTATTTCGACGTAAAGAGGGATTAGGATGAGAAATAACATGAATTTGGTATAAAACATTTTTTATACAACATTCAGGTGAGGAATCCCATCTATGTGAATATTATCTTGAAAGGTAAAGAAAACTTAAGGCCATTAGACACCAAAAAAGTTTACCAAATTTCCACTCCAACAATTTTCCAGAGATACTTTGAACTGAAAACCGTCATTCCCTAATCAGCTTGGAGTAGCCCTATCCTATGTTTTGCTTAGTTCTCTTTATTTTTGGATATTAGTCTATCCAATAGCCGTTAGCGATTTAAAGAGCCAAGAATTAATACCTAAAACGCCAAAGTTCGACACGTTTCTTTAATTTATTTGTATTTAAACAGCTGACGTTACGTTCTAAAAATAAATGCGTTCTTATTTCTGTGCAAAAAATAAACTCAAAGTACAACAAAAAAAAAAGAATACACAAAGTGATACGTTAAAATTTAAAAATAAATATAATTTATCTAAAAATGCTTATAACCGACTTAAAAGGGCATTAACAAATAAGAAATAATGAATAATTATTCATACAGGGATTAATGAAATATGTGTAAAAACAAAACAATTGACTGATATAATAAATAAAAAAAAAAAAAAAATACAGTCCACACATACATGCATACTGTATATGAACATACGCACAGAAAAAAGTGTAAGTAATAAATACAGATACTCGTACATAAAAAAGTATTTATGTACGAGTACGTTACAAACGCCACATTAGTAATGAATTATCAGAAATTTACGAAATGTATTGAGCAACAATAAGAACAGCAAAAACAAAACGGAAGTGAACAACACAAAGTCAGTCATAAACGGAAGTTTACATGTTATTTGTTTAATTAATTTATATACTAATGATTAGAACACGACAAGAAATTAAAAGAGAAGACGTGACATTCAAACTCATGTTATACAATTTATTTATGCAAAGTACAAAAATCAAAAACCAATGAAATTCTCATCATCATTTCAAATGCGTAATTAATTAAATAATAATTAAGATAGCAATGAAACAATAAAACTTTAATCATTAATTAAAAGAATTTTAATGAGTAATTGGGCATTAATGTTTTAAAGTTAATTGTTTCATATATTTGTAAAAACAAATGACAAAAGGAATCGATTGTTTTTACAATGCCAATACAATATCAACGAAAGGGATATGTTAATTTTAAAATGTTTGGTAATTGGATAAAGTTCCAGGGCTAACAAATTTGCAGTTGTAACATGTAAGAGTGTTAAATTCGTCAATACCGAATCTTTAATACCCTCCACCTGGGTTTTATGTTTACATTAATATCTGCATTTGTTGCACTATTTATAACAAATATAAACAAAATATTTTAAAAAGTAAACAATTTGATAAAATTCCTTCTAAATTATTACAACAAACACAATGAATTTATAACATTTTTAGAGGCCATATCTTTGCACAATTCTGCCCGATTTATCCTATCTTAAATAATAAACTGCTCTATAAAATGTATTATCTGCACTATGGTGTGGAAGGTATAAAAACTGTAAAATTGGTGAAACTAGTTAATTGAAGCAGGTTAGTTAAATTGACGAATACAACTATTGTTCAATAATTAAAACAAATGAAAATAAATTTATAAAATTACATAATATGTATTTTTACTTAAAGTAAATTTACTGTACATTTACATAAAGGAAATCGCTCCAAACAAATTTTTATACCTATAACACTATGTGGTGAGGGTGTAATGAGTTTGTGCTGATGTGTGTAACTACGAGGGCGAATCAATAAGTCCATGACTTTTCGAACTTTCCTCGTAGTTATATGAAATGCAACACTGCTCCCATTAAGTACCACCTGTTAATAGACTAATGTAAAATTTGAGCAAGTTCCGTCATTTACTTTGCGTTTAACAGCTCTTCAAAACATACAACCTCGTGGTTTTTGAATTATTTTTTGCGAAAAAAAAAACCGTCAATCAAACCAAGGAAAAGCTTTATAAATACTATGGGGACTCTGCACCATCGATTTCAATGGTAACAAGTAAGAGTGTTAAATTCGGCTGTGCCAAATTTTTTATACCCTCCATCTTAGTCTTAAACTTTATATTACACCCAATGTTGAGTACGGCTACCACTTTTAAACTTTTACCGGTACTGAAACATTAATTCCGAATACCAAAATTCAAAGCTAATTTTAAAATATTTTTATCTGAATTATTTTTTATTTTTATCTGCATTACATTTAATACAAAAAAAAAATACATAATAATAACAGGTAAGAAACTAAATATGTATAGAAATTTAATCTTTCAATTTTTAATTTTAATTTTTAATTTTTCAATTTTTATTTTCCATTTTTCGTTTTTCATTTTTTAATTTTCATTTTCCATTTTTCAGTTTTCATTTTCAATTTTTCATTTTCCATTTTCATTTTCCATTTTCCGTTTTTAAATTTTCATTTTCCATTCTTCATTTTTAATTTTTCAATTTTCATTTTTCAATTTTCAATTTTCATTTCCCATTTTCCATTCTTCATTTTTCAATTTTCCATTTTCCATTTTTCAATTCTCATTTTCCATTTTGACTTTTTCAAGTTTCATTTTCCATTTTTAATTTTTCAATTTTCCATTTTTCAATTTTAATTTTACATTTTCAATTTTCATTTTCCATTTTTCAATTTTCATTTTCCATGTTTCATTTTCCGTTTTTAATTTTTCAATTTTCATTTTCCACTTTCCAGTTTTCAATTTTCATTTTCCATTTTGCATTTTCCATTTTTCAATTTTCATTTTCCATTTTCCATTTTTAATTTTTCAATTTTCATTTTGCATTTTTCAATTTTCATTTTACATTTTTCATTTTCCATTTTCCATTTTTCAATTTTCATTTTACATTTTTCATTTTCCATATTTCATTTTTCAATTTTCATTTTCCATATTCCATATTCCGTTTTTAATTTTTCAATTTTCATTTTCCAGTTTCAAATTTTCATTTTCCATTCTCCATTTTGCATTTTTCATTTTCCATTTTCCATTTTTAATTTTTAAATTTTCTTTTTCCATTTTTCATTTCCCGTTTTCCATTTTTCATTTTCCATTTTGCGTTTTCCATTTTCCATTTTTCATTTTTCAATTTTCATTTTTCATTTTCCATTTTGCGTTTTCTATCTTCCATTCTTCAGTTTCCATTTTCCATTTTTCAATTTTCATTTTCCATTTTTCAATTTCATTTTCCATTTTCTATTTTGCATTTTTCATTTTTCAATTTTCTTTTTTCATTTTGCATTTTCTATTCTCCATTTTTCATTTTCTATTTTCTATTTCACATTTTCCATTTTCGGTTTTCTTTCTATTCTCCATTTTCCGTTTTTATTTTCCATTTCCAATTTTTCGTTTTCATTTTTTCTTTCATATTGGCGATTTTTTTATTATAACGTGATAACGATAAAAAAAATATGTGGCAATACTAACATGAGCTTATTTATTGTGTTCTTGGTATTGTTAATATATGTATATGCATAATTTTTTGGGGCATTTTTTACGATGTACAATTATTATGTTCAACCACTAAACTGTTACAACAAACAGACTGGGTTTTGTGTTTTTTTTAGAGGTATCTACATATTTTTGCTCGTATCTAATCACAACGATGCCCGCTTTAGCCCATTTTCAATACCGACCTGCTGGGAATTATGGCAAACGATATTATTGTAACCTTATCCAGTCAGATGACTTTTTTGTGAATGAGCGTGATTTCAACAGACAGACGGACAGACGGACATCGCTATATCGACTCGAGCTGTGATAAGGATCAAGAATATAAATACTTTATGGGGTCCGAAATTAGTTTTTCGATGCGTTACAAACGGAATGGCAAACCTATATATACCCTCTGCCACTGAGGTGTGGAGGGTATAAAAAGTGGTTTACTGACTTTCATTGTGGTAGCACAAATACAATGACGCTGAACGTTCTGGACGGCCAATTAAGGTCAATACACCCGAAAATGTCGAAAAAATCCACGATATGGTGTTGGCCGATCGAAGAGTAAAAGTGCGTGAGATTGTTGATGCCATAGGCATTTCATATGGCAGTGTGGTTTCGATTTTAAATGATCAGTTGGAAAGCTGTCTGTGACAACTTCAAAGGATTGTTTGGAGTTGTTTAACCGCAATTCGAATGAGTTTTTGCGGCGTTTTGTAACTGTGGATGAAACATGGATCCATTACAGCACTCCGGAGCAGCAGTCTAAACAATGGGTTTCTCCGGGTGAACCGGCTCCGAAGAAGACCAAGGTAAATTTGTTGGCCAATAAGGTGATGGCACCAGTTTTTTGGGATGCACGCGGGATAATCCACATCGATTATCTTCAAAAGGGAAAAACAATAAACGGCGAATATTATGCCAACTTATTGGACCGATTTAACGAGGATTAAAAAAACGAGCCCATATGGCCAAGAAAAAATTCTTTTTCATCAAGATAATGCACGGGTGCACACGTGTGCAGTCTCAATGGCAAAAATCCGCCATATTCTGCGGATTTAGCCCCCAGTGACTGTTTCCTATTTCCAAACGTAAAGAAATGGCTCGGTGGAAAGAGATTTACCTCCAACGATGAAATTACTGATCAAACAAATGCATATTTTACGGACCTCGAAAAATCCTATTTTTTGGAAGGGATATAAAAATTGGGAAACGTTGGACTAAGTGTATTGAGCTAAAAGGAGATTATGTTGAAAAAATTTGTTTTTTTTTTTTTTTTTTTGCAAAAAGTCTAAAAGTCACGGACTTATTGATCCGCCCTCGTACCAAAAATAGACCCGCTTTTTATTATATTGATCGACTCAGAATCGCATTCTTAGTCGATTCAGCGATGTCCATCCGTCCGTCTGTGTGTCCATATGAAGCTTTTAGCGATCATAGGCCGAACACTATTGAAATTAATGAAAATCGGAGCATGTCAGGTGTAGCCCCATACAAACAGCCCCTATCAAATTTGTTTTTGAGTAAAGTAAGTGATTTCACTAAATATCGGTCCAATTGTTGACCTAGTCCCCTTTACTTTATCATTTTCGGGAAACTATCGTTATATTACGAGCATTGAAATTATATCGAACGTTTGTTGCTTAACGATTCAAAACACTTCTTTGAGATTATCGCTGTTATCACTGTTACAAATAAACTCTCCTCCCGTTATCGTTACCAGCACATATCAGTAACCGTTTTTTTTTTTTTTTTCTTTTTGCCGAAATCGATTATTAGGAAAAAAAACAAAATTTAGCTGATATTAATTTTTGATAACTAAAATTTTTCAGGATTTTATTAAGTAAAATTTTAACCAGAAAAATAATGCGTACCTACTTATTCTAAAAGAAATTAGTTTCAGTCATAATTTTACTGGAAACCGAGTAGTGGAGACATAACTGTATTCTTAACCCAACTCCACAGTTTATTAAGAAACAAATTTTTGTCAAATTTAATCTGATGTTAGTTTTAATCAGACATTTGAAGAGAAATAAATTAACAAAAGTAATCAAATTTATTTCCAAAAAAAAAAATATATTTTTTCCAGTTTAATTATAATGTTTACGTGGAAAATTTGATAAGAAACAATTGTATAAACATTGAAAGATACCTGAATGATGTCATATTGGATATTGTTCCTGAAATATTCAGTTTCTACTTTGCACATTAATAAAATAATGTAAAATATTGCTGAAAAGTTTTTAAATTCTCTGAAGAAACCTACAGACATCTAAGAACTTGAATAAAATAAAAAGTTAAAAGTATTTTTGTTAAACCCAATAATTTTTGTCAAGTTAAATATATCATTTTCACACTCAGTTCTAAACGCAAAATTACCTGTTTTTTTAATAATCTTTAAAAATTTTATAATTTCACAAATGGATTGATTAAATAATATAAATTAATTATTAACCACTAAGAGTGTAAAATTCAGCTGTGCCGAATATATGATACCCTCCACATGGGTTTTACATTTACATTAATATCTGGGCTTATTGCACTATTTATAACAAATGTAAACAAAATATATGAAAAAGTAAACAATTTTATACACGGAATACTAAATTATTAGGCAATATCTTGACACAATAATGCTCGATTTATCCCAATTTTAAATAACAACTTGCTCGATATAATGAAAAACAATACTAACCTAAGTTTACCCAGGTAAACGGTATATTTTGTGAATGGCCGTGACAGACAAGTAGACGGACAGACGGACATCGCTATATCGCCTCAAGTTGTTATAAGAATCACGAATGTATATAAGTTATGGGGTCGCAAACACATTTTTCGATGCATTACAAACAAACTGATATACATATATACCGCCAGCACAGTGGTATGGAAAGTATAAAAATTAACTTTTAAAGATTTATTATATATTTTTTGTAATAATTCAAAATTATAAATTTAATTTGGAAATGAAATTAATTTTAAATCAATCAATGGGCAATTATATCTAAAATTGTTTCGGATAAAGGAAAATTATTTTTCTAATTTTGGTAATTTTTATATTTGAAAATAAAAAGTTTCGAATTCCGGAAACTTCTTAGAGACTTATTGTGAAGAATGATTTCATCAAACATTGAACTTAAGACCGATTTTTCGGACTCATGTATATCGTTAAAATCAATAATTCGTAAGTTTAATTTATATGTAATATTGGTATAGTTCGACGAAGTTTTAGGAAAGTGTAATGTACTAAATTGGTCACATTACAAATTTGTTGCTTTTCATATATATATACGTTTGCTTGGATATCGGATGTGATCGATCATGACTGGTTATTTAGTAAGATATCACTCATTTCCGCTGAAAGCAAATGCAAACTAAATTTAAGTAAACTACATACATACGTTTGTGGTTCAAGTTCAAGTATTTTTGTTAGTTCCGGACAATAGCAGAAACTTATTCCACATGTAAAGGTTAACAAACTCAATTTTGACAAATTAAAACAAAATGAATTTTGCGATCCATACACTATAAAAACTCTTATATTTAATCGACGTTCAGCAACTATAGAGGCAGTCACCTGACCAGATAGTGACGTTTGATTTTTGCTAAATGCATTATTGTAGTACGTGTATTTTGTTAATTTTGTTTATCTTATTGCTGTTGTTGTATGAACACTTTAAATGTGTCAATATAGTTAATCTAAAAAGTTCCACAGAAAAATTTATAACAAATACAACTCGAAAAATAATTAACCCTTATGAAAAAAAAATATTGGATCTCTGGGTAATTCCAGCTAAACTTTTAATATTAAGTAAAAAAAAAAAAAATTAAACTCGAAACATTCGAAAAATTTAACTTTTCATATAAATTGTACGAATGGCTTTCATTGCTTTTCATTCTTAATACAAACATACATACGTATGAACAAATTATTAAATTTTTCATTAATTTTTTCCAAATTAATTTTTTAAAATTTTTATTCCAATTTTTTTTCTCACTTGTCGACACAAGATTTAAAGAAAAAAAAATGTGTATAAATGTGTTTTTTAGAGGTTCAAACTTTAAGTTGGTAACACTGCTCTATTTGAAAACCGATTTAACCGCTGATAGTTGCTTTTTAGTTTGGTTTGCCATTTCATCATGGATAGACTTACATAGGAGCAACTCTTGCAAACTGTTGAAATTTTCTATCAAAATGTTGGTTCTGTTCGCCATTTTATGGTATTCATAATCGTCCATCAGAGCGGCTAGTTCGAATAACTATGGATCGTTTTCGCACCACGTTTACCTTAATAATAATGTGCATCCCATAAGATGGCAAACAGTGCGCACCGAATAAGCTGAACCGATGCACAGTGGACCATATTTTGAGAAGGCGGCCAAAAATCATTTTTTTTTGTTACCGATTTTAAAGTTATGTCATTCATTTGAAAGTAAATACTACTAAACCTCGGGAGCCAAAAAACTGCGACTCTATCTCAACTATATCACAGCGAACAGGATCTTCGAAAATGGGCTTTCTCCGTATTTTGCTAAAATTTAAAATTTCTTTGTAAATTTTTATTTTTGAATGACTGTAACTTTTTTGATTTAAAAGATTTTGAAGTGAAATAAATTTTGTATAATTTTTGGCTTCCATACTATTAACGTTAAAAACGTAAAATCACTGAGTCATTCCGAATTTAAAAAAAAAAATTTTTTTTAAAAAGTTCCAAATTTTCCGAAAATCTCCTACTTAATAGAGCATAAATCCCGCCAGTCAAAAGCAGTCAGAAAAAATATTGCACTCTTCTATAGTCCGAACCCTCCCCTATACTCCTATATCCCATTATACACCTGCCAGTTTCCGCCCGTGTGCACCAGAACAATTTTTCTTACCCAAGGTGAGATATTTTCTGCAAAATTTATGAATATAAAAGATGTCCACTATGTGGTTAGGATATATTAAGTTTGAGGTGATGTTTGTAACTGCCAAAAATATTGGACCTTTATCCATCTTTTATTATACGGATCGACTAAAAAACACTTTCTGACCAACAGAAGTTGGTCGTACCGGTGCACCGCGGTGTATTTTTTTGCATGTCGGTAGAGTTGTCAGGAGTTGTTATATACTTATAAAAAAGGGTTGAGATATAATGCGCTTAATTGTTACAGGTACATTTACATAGGTATCTTTCATAAACATTAATAGTCTGAATTAGAGTTATATAGTTTAAATACCTGACAAAATGGGAAACAATTTAAATAACAGGTAAATGGTAAAAAAAAAAAACTTTTGCGACATAGCCCTTTAAGATATGAGCAGGTATGCTTCACCTTTTAAAAGGGGTTAGGGTGTGGGTTTTTTATGCTTCTAAAAGTGGTAATAAAAGATAAAAATTTGTAAATGGTAAAAAAAAACTATTGCGACATAGCACTTTAAAATATGAGCAGGTATGCTTCACCTTTTAAAAGGAGTTAGGGTGTGGGTTTTTATGCTTCTAAAAGTGGTAAGAGATAAAAATTTTTATTTTACATAATTGCAAGAAAGAGTATTTACAATAATGTTTCCACAATTATTATTCATAACAATTTGTGCAATGGCTAAGTACTGTTACAGAGATCTGGCAGATATTTATTTTCAACGAAATGATGTAGACGATGTAATTTTGCACATAGTGAGCAACGACTTCTTAAAGAATTGTAACCTAGAAGACATTGAAATGCACAAAGGAAAAATTACTAATTTTGCATCAAAATTGAAAAGACGGTACATTGAATGCTCTCATAGCAAGGCAAAGATGTACAAACGTTACCAAGACTGGTTAATAAAGGAACTTATTTTTGAGAGTGCATCTACAACTGCCAACGAAAGTGGAAAAAAGGGTCGACCAGCAAAACCAATTGACGGATGTAGTGAAAGATCTCGAAGGCGCAAGCTGGAGAATATCAATGAAGAAATTTCTCAAAGAATTACTAAGGACTCATTTTTGCACCAAATTCAACCAACCCAAATTAAAAAAAATAAAATTGAAATAATTGAAAAAATAGTAGAAGTGAGCCCAAGGCGCACAAAGAGGATTTTGAAAAGCATTCCTACACCAATTGAAGATAATAAATTTACGCCGGAAGAAGCGTTCGCCCTATTTTTGGATTTGAATTTTACCAAAAATTAATATAAGGAATTGCGGAAGCGAACCAATGAAAAGGATTGTGGGATTTTTCCAGAGTATCGAGATTTAGTTTCTGCCAAAAAAGAATGCTTACCTTCACAATCTGCTACTAGTGTCACTTCAACGTCAGCAGAAATAAAATTGCAAGATCTCCTTGAACATACTGCAGAACGATTGCTAAATACGCTTGATACTGATCATTTAAAAAAAATTGGTAATGGCAGCATTACTTTAATTTCTAAATGGGGATGTGATGGATCCCCATGGTCAGAAACAATACAAGCAATTTAATGCCGAAAATTCATCAGATGCTAATTTATTTATGGTATCTTTCGTTCCATTGCGCTTAACAAAAAGGTATAGCGTCTTAGAGACGTCAACTAGTAGAGCAACAGAAATTTATATATGGAAAAATGAAATTCCTTCTTCAACAAAGTATTGCAGACCAATAAAATTTGCATTCAAAAAGGAAACCAAAGATGTCATAACTGAAGAAGTTCAAAAAATAAAAGATCAAATTAAGGAACTTCAACCAGTAATATTTAAATTTGATGACCAAGACATTGAAGTACATTTTAAAATGTGTCTCACAATGATTGATGGAAAAGTTGCACAAGCTTTAACTGGAACAAAGTCAACATCAAGCTGCATTATATGCCAAAAGACATCAAGTCAATTAAGCCAACCCCCACCAGAAGACGATAGTTTTAAGAAAGCCTACGAATTTGGAATGTCCCCTCTTCATGCTAGAATACGTTTCATGGAGCATATTCTTAAATTGGGTTAAGATTTTGGATTTGGTGAGAAAAAACAAAGAAAATGAAGAAAAAAGAAAGCAAAAAAAAAATTCAACAAAAATATCTACAGCTAGGCCTCGTAATCGACCAACCAAAACAAGGCGAAGGAAACACAAATGATGGAAATACTGCAAGGAGATTTTTTTCCGATCTAGAAACTGCAGCATCTATCTCAGGTGTAGATCATGAATTAATAAGACGATTCAAAATTATATTACAAGTTCTAGCATGCAGCAGAAAGATAAATGCAAAAAAATTTGGAGAGTACGCCAATAAAACAGCAATACTTTATAATGAAAGATACTCTTGGAGATATATGCCATCCACAGTTCATAAAATTTTGTACCATGGGGAACAAATAATTCAAAACAATATGCTACCAATAGGAGATCTATCTGAAGAAGCGCAAGAAAAAAGGAACAAAGACTACAGATTCTTTCGCGAGCACAACACAAGAAAAATGTCCAGATGTTGTACTAATGAAGACCTTATCATTATTTTGTTGCGCACTTCAGATCCATATATGTCCAACATTCGTCAAAAATGGAAAACTACCTCTATTGAATTAGATGAAGAAGCTAAACGACTTCTAGAAGATGAAAATCAAGGCTATTTAGAAGAAATTTTTACTAAAATTGGTTGATTTAAAGTACTTTTTCATTACACTAACAATAAGTTACACTTTTTTATATAGTTAAAAAATTGTCTTGATTTAAAAATTTATATATTTTGTAAATTTACAATAAAAATTGTTATAGAAATATTTAAAAAGACAATAAAAAAAAAATTTAACTTAAGCAAAAACATACGAGTTTTTCATTGAAGCTTCTCTATCTTGAATATAATATAAGGCAATCTTTACGCTCGCTGCTTAATAAATTATATTTTAACTCGGGATCTTTCAAAAAAAAAAAACAACCTTTGGCCCTTGTGCACATTAGGACTTAAAAGTTTACGGGGGCCTAAGTTTGGCATTTTCTGAAAAAATTAACTTAAAAAATTGTTAAAAAGTATTAGTTGTAAAATTAACTGAAAAAATAAGACATTATATTTAAAAAAAACCTTTTTTACCTTTTAACACTTCACTTTTGTACTAAAATTCAACTACAAATGAAAATGCATTTTAAACCCTCCGTAACTTTTTTTTATTTTCGGTCGAGAATTACGTTTTGTAGCAAAACTTAAAGGCTAAAGTCTCACCTACCAGACAAAAAAAAAAACGGATATCAAAATTCCAATCCAATCAAAAGTTATAGATTTTTGACCGCCTTCTCGTCAAATGGTCCACTGTGCGATGTACAGCAAAGCATTGAAGAAGACGCACATCCATCAATTGGGCGCCATCCTCAGCAAATGAGGATGTGTCCTTCCACTTTATGGCTTTTACGAAAGGATCTTGGTTATCGAGCTTTTAGGATTCAACTTGTGGAAGAACTAAGGCCAAACGACCATCGTATGCGCCAGCAATTTGGATAATGGGCTGAAGCACAAATTGATATTGATACAGCATTTTGTTTAGCGATGAAGCTCGTTTTTGGTTGAATGGGTACGCAAATAGGAAAAATTGTCGCATTTGTAGTGAAGATAATCCACAAGCTTTTGTGCAAACACTATTACATCTACAGAAAATTACTGTTTGATGCGCTTTATGAGAGTCATTGGCCCATATGTCTTCAAACACAAAGATGGGCAGAATGTTACTGTCAACGGTGAACGGTATAGAGAAATGATTACAAGTTTTTTCGTACTCAATTAGCTGGCATTAATCTTGCTGACATGAGGACGGAGCCACATGTCACACAGATTACGCTACAATTAATTTACTCAAACTGTTTATGAACGAATAATTTCACGTAATGATCCTGTTAATTGACCTCCAAGATCGTATAATTTAACCCCATTGGATTATTTTCTTTGCGGTTATGTAAAGTCACTCGTCTATGCCATTAAACCAGAGATAATTAAACACCTGTGAACTAACGACTAAAATACAACCGCATATGCTGCGAAAAGTGTGTGAAAATTGGAATTCTAAATTGCGCCATGTACGTGTCAGGCGTGTCAAATCATATTTAAATATTAATGGCATAAAATTATCTATCCCATTTAGCCATTTAATTGATATTTAAAATAGTTATTTTTTCTCTATTTTAATTTAAAGTTCTGTAATACTAAAAAAAAAAAAAAACACCCTTTCTATGTATCAGTTTTAAAGAAACTAAATTTTCACTGAAAGGATTGTACTAATGTACTACTTCTATAAAACTAAATGTGTAAAATTTATTTAAAAAATTTTTTTAAATATTTCAAAGATTTAAATTTTTCTTCAAAATATTAATGGCTTTTTTTACGTTTCGTTTATTATAAAACGTTTCGTTTTATAGTCTGGGCAGAACAAAGTAAAAAAAATAAAAAAATAGATTAATTTGTATCCTTTTGGTAATCAACAATTATTTGAACAATTTCATAATCCGACTGAAAAAGTTTTATTTTTTATATATGTATGTATGAAAAAGTTTTTGGAAAAAAGTGAAGCGCGGTTCATACAGTTTATATAAAAATTCACTTCCTTCATATTTTTTCTTCTTCTGGGAGTAATCGAGTCAAAATGAAATATTATAATTGAATAATAGTTACAGGATGATTCTATAACGTACAAAATCGTATAATATAATAGTTTTAAAGTTATAACTGTTTAAAAACTGTTTAACTCAACCACGTTTCATTTACTTTCTAGACGAATTGGTTATGTTGAGTTCTTTGTGGAATAGAAAAGAATGTGAAATATGCAAAAAAAAAAAAATGAAAATTTCGAACATTTCTTAACGATTTGCTGTAAAATTTTCGTTTTATATTATAACCGAAAAATATTGTTTTAGAAATTCATACCAAATTCGCACATTACGTAACGTTTCGTTACTCACTCATTTATAAACAAACGAGTACCATTCGTAACAGTTTGACACATAAGGGTTAATACACAAATTTTAATTTCTTATCTCTTCCAAACATCCGCTCTAACTAAAATTTATTTAAACATTGTTTGTGTACTTCTTTGGTTCTTAATACAAGTTATAATTTGCAGTAATTGATATATAACCAACTTCAAATTGATTGTATAAGTATATAATGTACGAGTACGATACTACACTTTGAAGTATGACAACAAAACAAATTTTGACAACGAATTTTATTTACAGAGGTTTTAAAAGAAAATACAAACAAAATAGAAGTTTAAAAGGGAAAAAAATCACAGCTTATGTTGATTTTTGCAACTGATAAATAATTTGTTGATTGTCTTTTTCTAAAACAACATGAAAAACAGCAATAAATGAAAAAGAACCGTGTTTTTTTTTTTGATTCAATGTCAGGAGTTTAGAAGTAAAAATAAATACATATTTTATCTGGATTTATAAAGATATAAGTTCCATACTAAATAGGCAATTTCATTTCATAAAAACGATAAAGCATTTTAAAACTATAATTTTTCTATACAAATTCAAAACGAAACGCAAACGCCAACGAATCCTGGTTGGTTGGTTGGTGTAAGTAGCATTTCATCGTCTGTGAAATCAACAAGTAGAGTCCGTTTTGAAAAACCACACCACTCGAAAGGAATATTTCAAAAGTACTATATCTATATCAGTCAGATCAAAGTCCGATATCCCAGATATGTCGTCCAGTATGTGTTTGCCTAGTGTTTTGAAGCTAATACTACCCAAAGCTTCACACTCGCAGAATACAAAATATGCTGCCTCTTCTTCTCCAGGTGATCGTTGTGCTGAAGTCCAACACTTCCTGCATGTTTACCGATCCGCCAATAACCCGCCATCACATCCGTAAACCTTGATACTTTTACACATACCGAGGAGATATTTAGTCCAGAGATGCGCATTTCATAGCACAATTGTTGTTTTACTAGTTCTATTATAGAATTAAAAACTTTTTTTTCAAAAATTAAAAGGATGATTGTTAGAGAGGAAATCAACGAAACATTTATTTTCGGATTTGGCATTCATTTCTTTACCTTCTTATTTTGCTTTGTGTAAGTGTGCTACAATCTCTCTCTTACTCATGCACTTAGAGAAACTTACATATAAAATAAGAAAATTTACGTAAATTAAAAAAAAATAAACTATGTTAAGGTTTATGTTGTATAACGCAATCAATATCAATACCATATGGGCAACATTTTATGCTAACAAGGTCCGCAATAGGTGCATCTGTTAGACGATATCTAATTTTATTTGTAATCAATTTTAGCAGGGCAAATAAAGACTCACAAATATATGTTGACCCAAAAATCGAATATAATTTAAGTATTTCATTCTTTGATTTCGGATATGACTCTTCATTTATATATTTCCAAAACTCAATACCAGTTTTAAGTGGTAGATTTCAAGTCATTTATCATTTTTAAAAGATCTTCTTTGATATCAACACTTTGCTTTTCAATATAACATAACAAAGGATTATTATATAATTAATGTTTTCTATTTTATCAAAATCTTTAGAACGCATATTGTACTTTACTAGTAAAGTTGCCAATATATTAACATATTCATTTAATTTGCTCAAATTATATGGAAATATATTAAAAACTTCTGAAGTTCTTGTTAATAGTTAAATTTGGCGTATAAATTGATGAACTGCGAAAACTAGTTCAATAATGGTTTTATTTTTCTTTGTAACTGGACTTTATATTCAAAATTTCCATTCATTCTCTCAGTCCATCTCAAACACAAAGCGTCGAAACAACATCTCCGTTTGAATGCTCATGCGAGACTCATTGATTTTTTTAATTTTTTTTATGTGTGAGCGCATGTAGGTGTGAGAGCAAAACGTCGTATAGTGGTTTTGCCGACCACCGCTTTAAAGCAACGTAATGCATGAAACACATAGACGACAGCGGCTACACGAACACACGACTACACATGCTGCTGGCTGCAATTGTAGTCGTGTAGTCAGCTGCTTAATTTTTTTGGAAACGACAGCAACATATAACAACAATATAAACAGCTGTTTTTATACAAAAGCATTTTTATTTCAGTAGTGCCAATTATAGGTATTTTTTTTTACTTTATTAAAATAGAGAAACATGCACGATTCTATATACACTTGATTTAAATATACAATTAATTATTTATAATGCATTATTATAACGTAAAAATAAATAAATAAATTTACTAAACCCCTTTTGATTATTAATGGAATTATTATAGCATTTCATTTTGCGATTAATTTTTTCAACAAAATAAATTATTTCATAGCACTAATATCTTTTACATATGTTGTTATATTGTCAACACTTTTGTTTTGTAGCCAACAAAAATAGAAATTAGCCTAAGTTGACTACAGCAGCAAAAGCGGTCGTGTAGTCGTGTACCTATGTTGGCGTCAAAATAATCGTTTTCATTTAAACGTGTGTATTTTATTTTTGACAGGCTGTAGTCGTGTAGCCGCTGTCGTCTATGTGTTTCATGCATAACAGACATATAAAAATATATTGCAGAAATATTCATTAATAAAATATAAAAATATGGAGCTTAATAAAATGAAGCAGAAATTTTTGATGTGTAAACATCTATACGCGCAGGGGTGTAAATTTCTATTTCACAATACAATCGCAAAAACAGCGTAACACATCGGTGTGAGCTGAAGTGTAAATCGGTGTGACTTTATCTGATTGTATTTGTGAAAAAATTGTGATATGTTCTTTTCTAAACATTTTCCAATTGTCTTTCAAAAAACATCAATTGTATTTCAGAAAACGTCAATTGTATTTCAGAAACCATCAATATAATTTCAGAAAACATCACTTGAATTTCAGAAAACATAAATAGAATTTCGGAAAACATCAATATAATTCAGAAAACAATATTCGAGTTTCAGAAAACATCAATTGAATTTCAGAAAACATCAATAGAATTAAAGAAAACATCAATTGTATTTCAGAAACCATCAATATAATTTCAGAAAACATCATTTGATTTTCAAAAAACATAAATAGAATTTCAGAAAACATCAATATAATTTCAGAAAATATCATTCGAGTTTCAGAAAACATCAATTGAATTTCAGAAAGCATCAATAGAATTTCAGAAAACATCAATTGAATTTCAGAAAACATAAATAGAATTTCAGAAAACATCATTTGAATTTCAGAATACATAAATAGAATTACAGAAAACATCAATATAATTTCAGAAAACATCATTCGAGTTTCAGAAAACATCAATTGAATTTCAGAAAGCATCAATAGAATTTCAGAAAACATCAATTGTATTTCAGAAACCATCAATATAATTTCAGAAAACATCATTTGAATTTCAGAAAACATAAATAGAATTTCAGAAAACATCAATTTAATTTCAGAAAGCATCAATAAAATTTCAGAAAACATCAATTGTATTTCAGAAACCATCAATATAATTTCAGAAAACATCAATATAATTTCAGAAACCATAAATAGAATTTCAGAAAATATCAATATAATTTCAGAAAACATCAATATAATTTCAGAAACCATAAATAGAATTTCAGAAAACATCAATTGTATTTCAGAAAACATCATTTGAATTTCAGAAAACATAAATAGAATTTCAGAAAACATCAATAGAATTTCAGAAAACATCAATTGTATTTCAGAAAACATCAATTGTATTTCAGAAAACATCAATTGTATTTCAGAAACCATCAATATAATTTCAGAAAACATCAATTGTATTTCAGAAAACATCAATAGAATTTCAGAAAACATAAACTGTATTTCAGAAAACATCAATAAAATTTCAGAAAACATCAATTGAATTTCAGAAAACATCAATATAATTTCAGAAAACATCAATTGTATTTCAGAAAACATCAATTGTATTTCAGAAAACATCATTTGAATTTCAGAAAACATAAATAGAATTTCAGAAAACATCAATATAATTTCAGAAAACATCATTCGAGTTTCAGAAAACATCATTTGAATTTCAGAAAACATTAATAGAATTTCAGAAAACATCAATATAATTTCAGAAAACATCATTCGAGACATCAATTGTATTTCAGAAAACATCAATTGTATTTCAAAAAACATCATTTGAATTTCAGAAAACATAAATAGATTTTCAGAAAACATCAATTGAATTTCAGAAAACATCAATATAATTTCAGAAAACATCAATTGTATTACAGAAAACATCAATTGTATTTCAGAAAAGATCATTTGAATTTCAGAAAACATAAATAGAATTTCAGAAAACATCAATATAATTTCAGAAAACATCATTCGAGTTTCAGAAAACATCATTTGAATTTCAGAAAACATCAATTGTATTTCAGAAAACATCATTTGAATTTCAGAAAACATAATTAGAATTTCAGAAAACATCAATTGAATTTCAAAATGCATTATTTGAATTGCTGAGAACATTAATTGTATTTCAGAAAACATCAATAGAATTTCAAAAAGCATCGTTTGAATTGCTGAAAACATTAATTGTATTTCAGAAAACATCAATTGAATTTCAGAAAACATCAATTGCATTTCAGAAAACATTAATTGAATTTCAGAAAACAGCATAATCGACTTATTTTTTATGCACTGGAAAATATGATGTTGATGTTTTCTTTAATTATTAGATGTTTATGCATCTCCCTTGTGATCGGACTCACATGATTTTTTTTTTATGAAACAGATAAAATAGATTTTATGAAAAATACGACACAAAAATTTTTTTTAAATTGGTCTCTTGCTCACTAATACGCACCTCTGATTTAGTCCGTCCGTCTTAAGTAACAGTCAGGCCACGTCTGCCTTGCCGTCTTGCATGTGTCAATATTCTTCCATCTATTTTCCGCAGCTCGTAGGAAGTACACGAAGATGCAGTAGTGTTGCGACTGATACAGCAGAAGAAGAGCTCATTGAGAGAGAGAAGTGCCGCCTGTCTTTCGACAAGGATGGTTACATATCCCTCGACCTTATCTGCGTATACAATCCTACAAGATTCGCTAGAATCTCCGCCTGAAAGACACTATCATCGTCCGGTAGTCTATGAGAATTTTGAATATTAAGATCAGAGGACTAGACACCTGCACTGACACTACAACTATCTATTATTATATATTCAGGCATCAGTTAAGGCGCGAATATACTACCCTGCCGTTGGATTACCCCTATCCCACTCCTTTCTTAAAGGGAACTTTACGTGAAACGATCTTTTGAAATCCAGATTTTAGCCTTTATTTATGTATGTGGTAACTGATGTAGAAGCCTAGCATTTCATAGGTTCTGACTTTCCATGAATCTGTAGCAGCCATTCGAGCAGTACCACTAACTGAGCTCTCCATTACATACAAATTAATAGGACCGCCTCTTATTATCCCGATCGACTCAGAGTCACTTTTTCAGTCGAATAAGCGATGTACCTCCATCTGTATAAAATTTGTATATAATCTTTCGTTAGCCATGTAAATTTCGCTACTTAAATTGGAGAAAAACGGTGCATTATCAGACCTAGCGCCGATATAAATGACCCCAATGACATCGACTTAAATTGGCCTAAAATTTAGGTTATTACATAGATCTTGGTCATATGATATTCGTGTGTGTTTATAGCATTCAATAATCAGTAGACCAAAAATAATTTCTCTATGACCATTTTTATTCTTAGTGCTGCTCATTAAGCTGCTTCCCGATGTTTCAATAAATCTGTCTAAACACATTCAAACAACACAGATTTTTATCAAAATTGGCTGGTATATGATTTGAAAGCATATGATTGCGATATGACAATTTTGGACATAGTATCGCATCCGATATGAAATTAAACAAATCTGCATACAAAAAATTAATGTAAATCTCACTTACATATATTTGCTGTTTTTTAATTATTTTCCATGTTCATTAATGACTTCACCCGGCATTTGTTGAACATTGTAGAATCGGACTAGCCAAACTATAAATTTTTTATTTTGAAAATTTCGCATGACGAAATAATCTTTACAACCTCCATCCGGTTTTAAACTTCATACAAAAAACAATGGTTTATTAAATGGTTTATATCAGTGATGGGCAAATTTTCGGCTCCTAAAATACTCAAAGTGCAAACGAGTGCTAGACAAAGGGCACAACTACTTGCGGGGAAAGGGAAACGAAAAAATTTCAAGATCCATCCGTGCATGATGTTCATCGCACAAGAGTTGCGGAGAAACTAACATTGACAACAAATTTTCTTTCAGCAAAGACTGCAATAGGGTTACGGCCTCCCTCAATTAATGAATAAAAATTTTAACTGCAAATATCAAATGATAATTATATACAATTATTTGTTTGAAAATTACAAATTTTACATTGACTTTACTTTTAAAAAATGTAACTAAATTTTCTTTTTTTTAAATTACAATTTTTAAGCTAATTTTAATAGATTTTGCAAATGTTGAAACTGTTCTATATATAAAGCATACAATTATGTGTAAGCGGCAACACTTTTCATTTTCGACGTCGCTCAACCAAGCACTGTGGTCAATAACATGTTTTTAAATCGTAAATTTTCAAATTTTGTTTGTATGAAAAATATTGTTTAACTTTTGTTAGAGTTTTTCTATATTTTAAATATTTTTATTTGCAGTATTTTCATAATTTAATCATTCCTATATATTCTTTAAGGTTGCAGTATTTGAAATTCCATATTTGAAAGGTAATCTTTATCTTGAAGTATCAATATCTTTATGATATGTTGAAAATAACCCTTGTCGGGATTGATAAAATGACTGAAGTTTAGAAAATACATTGTAAATCTATCTATGAGATTTATTTTTAATTATTTAACTTAAAGCCTTGATAATTGTAAAAAATATTGGCAATTATGCCAAAAATTTAAACAAATGATAATACAAGATACATTTTTTTATTGAAAATTGATTGAACATTATTCAAATTTGTCACTTAAATGTTTTGATAATTACTTCTTTAATTTCCTTTATTTGTATGTTAATAATACTATGATTGGAAAATATACGTAAATTTCTTAAATTCCAGTATATGTATTATTTAAATTTTATATTTTGTATTATGAGAATTTTGTGTTTATTCCACTGTACTTGTGGGCAAAGCATGTTGTCATGCATGAGAAATATGAGAGTAGAGTAAGTAGAGAGAGAGAGAGTAGATAGAAATATGAAATATGAGAGTAAAGAATTTCATTTTGCTCTTCTATTCCTTCCCTTCATGCTGGCTCTTGACTGACCCCTTCGTCCAGCACTCAAGTGCAAACGGCTAGCTCGTAAGTGCAAAAGGCTCCTGCGAGCCAAATTGCCCATCACTGGTTTATATGTTATTATGAATCAGCAAATATTGCAAGATATTGATCTTGAAACTGATTAATTTTCAACTCAATTTCCGTTTTAGTGATATTTTGAAAAATTCTATTGTGCAAGTTTTTCTTTGTTGTGTTTTCTCTGGTTAAAGAAAGATGAATTTTACTAGAAATAAAATTGAATAAAATTAAATTGTTGTATACAAATTTGTTTTCGCCAAAATTTTATTGTCGTCAAAATATTTCTTTCGTATAAAGTATAAAGTTTTTATTTTTAGTTATGTTAAAGCTACCAGCTTTGCTCCCAGTAATCATTTGATTAATCATATCGCACCTGTACCTCTAAAGTGAGTCAACTCAAAATTTTTTTAAATTTTCACTTTTTGCAAGGAAACGATACACAGTGGTCATATCTATCCACTGTAAAAACCTTACATCGATTTTTCTAGTCTTTCGCAAAAAAAAATACAGTTTTAACCCTCTTTGTGTTATAAGAGTAGCTTCTTTAGAATCCACTAAAAATATATATTTTGAGTTCCACCCAAAAAAAATAGTTATTTTTGCTGATCACTGAAAAAATCGCAAAAACAACTACTGTTGTATACAACTGTTTTTAAATTTTATAGAAAATATTAAAAAAAAAACCGTTTTTTGCCTCTACTGAAAATTTGTAAATTTTGAGTTGACTCACTTTAGAGGTGCAGGTGCGATGTATGAATCGATATCAGTACTAAATTATCTTTTCAAAAAGTTATAAAAATTCAAAATCCAATAAGAATTCGCCAAAAAATAGCAAATGCCCCAGACCACTTTTGTGCCAAAATAAAACTAGGTTATGAAATTTGACGGAAATTTTTTCAACTTTAAGAAATTGATTAAAGCCATCATTTTTTGGTCTCTATATCTATAAGTACTCAGATATGAAGTATTGTTTTATTACCACGTTGTTAACCTATTGCGCAATGAGGCCGAAGATGGAAACTTTTTTTGTACGTAGGGTCACATATGTATCACCACAAGCTAATAAAAGACAATTTATACAAAAAATTCTAATATTTTGTAAGTGGTGTTGTATTTTTTAAAGCGTTACTTAAAATATTATAACCAAATGTGTAGATATTCCGTTCCTAAAATTTCGGAGAAATCCGAGAACGTTAACCCATTATTTGCTAAGGCCAGCATTGCATTTTAAGCTATTTTTAAATAAAGATTACCGAAAACGAGTTTTTCTATTAAAATCGATGAAAGCATTAATTAAAATTAATGAAATATAATTCGGTTCATTTTTTTTTTATTTAACCTTCCAGCGCTCCTGGGATCAAAATAATGCATTGTGCTATATCTTTGGTGTAATTATCTGCTTATTGCTCGCGAATATAAATTAAAGCAACTTTTAACCAATTTTATTATAAAATAATTTTATTTTTAAAAACTATCTATATTTTTCTAAATAAAATACGAACAGTGTTGAACTATAACTCAACATTGTTAAATAAAACTAGACTTTGTACAGGAAGGATATTGTTTTTTGTATGATTCTACTATCCGGAGTAAAACTGATTTTCTTCTTCATTATTTGTTAATACTTTATTAAAAGCTTTTATGAATTTAACGCCTCTTTCAGCAGTATCTTTTACTACAAATAATTCCTTGCGGAAATTGTAACTCTTTTTAAAATCTTCATTAGATTCCCATGTCGATGGAGGAAATAATAAAAATTGTGCAGAAATACGAAAACAGCTGAAAAACTATTTAATTTTCTGTGACACAAAATCGCTTAAATGAATTCTCTATTTTCGAATAGTTTCGCAACTGGTTGCACTGCATCTAAACGAACAACCATGGTTTCTTCCACTTCTAGTGGAACTTTTGAGTCAACAAACGCATATTGCATAAGATAATGTACGTTATATTATCAAACTCCTTAATTACTTAACTGCTAATAGAAGTTATTAACGTAAACCTATACTTCGTTTTTTGCCATTTTATATTACTAAAATTATTTTTTAGAATGGATCATTTTAACCCTTGCGAAAACATACCCTTATGTACTCCACATAAGGGTATGTTTTCGCAAGATATAGCAGAATTTTATTTTCCAACCAACAGAAAGAGTTATATCAAGTTTACTAGAACAAATATACAAAAATGTAAAGTTTGGCCTCGGCAAGGAATGGTTTAACGTTGTTCGATTTATTCCAAACTTTTAGCATGGAAGAAAGCACAGCTGGTTATTATAGTGTAAGAATCACATTTAAAAATTAACTTGGGGTCATATATGACCCCACGTCCAAAAGGTTTAATGGGTTCATACTATTTTTCTCCGAAACCCTAGGCTATTAAGATGAAATATAACATTTAGAAGTAGAAAAGAGATTAATTTTTGATAAAAGGTATTTGGAAAAAGTACATTTACTGAATATTTCACAAAAATCTAATTTTTCCCGAAGTCCGCAAAAAAGAATCATTGTAAAAAAAATACTGGTAGAGGAATTTACTTAAATTCACACAGTATCTAACATGTATTTAACAAAACCTTAAAGTGCTACATCCATTTTTTAAATTTTGTTTAAGAAAATTTTTTAAAAGTTGAAAATGGAGTTTTCAAAATGTTATCAAAAAAATTTCCCATCTTCGGTCTCATTGCGCAATATGTTAACAACGTGGTAATAAAACAATACTTCATATCGGAGTACTTATAGGTATAGAAACAAAAAAAAATTAAGGCTTTAATCAATTTCTTAAAGTTGAAAAAGTTCCGTCAAATTTCATGCAAATTTCCGTCAAATTTTTAGCAAGTATATGTAAGTTTTTTCTGGGACATTTAAGTAAGTACAATACCATTTAATGATAAAGGCTAATTATTGAATGTTTAAATTTAATAAAGTTCAACTGGATTAAGTTTCGACAATAGTCTATAGTTAAGAATTCAATTGAATTGCAAACTGGCGATTGTGTAATCGATCCAAACAAATAATTTAAAATTAAAAAAATTTTTGAATATCAATTTCTCGAATATGATTGACTCATTACAACAAATACATGTTAGTAAACAATATTAATACTTATCTGTTTACTTTTCGTGTCTGTGTACAATCACTTTTATTAATGAGTGAACTGCTCCAGTAAATACTCAAAAATACTCGTACATTATTAATTTTAAGTAATTGTAAAATAGGATTATAGTATTTTTCTTTGTTAAAAAAATAAAAAAAAAAATAAACAAAATACCCAAACAAAACATTACTAATGTGGGTACATAATAACTTAACATTAATTGCGTTTTAAAAAATTGCAAAACTTCAGTTAAAAAAGCAACAAATGATTTTTCTGATAAATAAAAATTGTAATAAAAAAGTATCAAACGTGTATATTGACAAATAAATGGAGACATAAAATGATGAAAATAAATGAAATTATGAAAGTACATACATACAAATAAAATTACTTCAATAGCAAAGCCGACTTTATTGTGCCCTAATTTTGGAAGTCACAGTAACCGTAACCCGCAAAAAAATGACTCTTTTTAAAAGCGCCATAAAAAAATTTCTTTAATTTTTATAGAAAAAAAAAGTTAATTGCAAAAATATTTATATGCTATAGAAGAAGTTTTGTTGGGATGCCTCTGAAGGACCTTTGGACAGTATTTTTGTCTATTTTACGAATTCTTTTCTCGAGATCTTGACAGTTTTTAGCTCATTTTTTGGTATACAAAACGAACTTAAATTTCCAAAAAAAATTTCGATTGTCGGTCTTTTGATACAAAATTCACTCTTTATATATAATAGCCCTCAGAGTGATGCTCTTTCCAGAAAGAAATCATAAGTTGATTCGCTGCAAGTCCACTGGAACCAAGGCTTCCTTTTAGGGATATTGCAATGTAGAGCACAACCGTTGATTCAAATTTATGCTTGAACTTTAATTTCTGATTGGGATCACATTTAGAAACATCATTTGAGTAAAAATCGATCATTATAATTCATCATCTACAGTTTCGAACCATTTTGATTTTATTGTGGATATTTGCTCAACGGTGTACTTTGGCTATTTGATTTTTTCGTCACTTTATTTTAAATTTTTCAATGTTCTGCAGATATAACTTTGATCGCATTTGATCTCAGCAGCTGTGTCATGTTGACTTATGCCGTCCGTAAGTCAAATTTACGTTTAAGCCTTTTTAGTCATTATTGATGGAATCTTTTCACTTCCACATTATCTTTCCACTTCCATAGTCTTAAGAATTCTGTATAAAATAGGTTTTGGAACACCTTCTCTTTTAAAATGATTCACTGTAAAATTTTTGTCAAGGTTTTCATTGATTTTACAAAATTGTATAACGCTCTCGCGGAGGATATGTTGCTTCGACAGCATTTTAATGCAAACTTGTGACTATTTCTCAAAGCAAAAAATTACACAAATAAGTTAGATAACCATGGTTACAATAAGAATCAGCTCCTACTAATTCGAGCAGATAAATTCAAAATTATAGTGTGTTAAAAAAAATATTTCATTTTTCCATAAGGAGTCATAGATTTTGTGAGAATCGCATATGCCAGAGATTTTTTATTTATTTAATTTACCTACTAAATTACCCGCATATTCCACAATATCCGAACTTACTATACGATTGTATTTAACTATCCCTTGTTATTTTGATGATAATTAATCATATCATACAAAGTGTAGGGGTTTTTAAAAAGTAGAGAACAACAAACTCTTTTTTATCTTAATTAAAATGTTTATATGTATTTCAAGATCACAATACAACTTGGCGATAGAAACATTTTATTATTGTAACTTTTTCCAACGCTTATGTAGGTCTGCTATTATTCATACTAAATAATAGTGTCTCCAAAAAGTCTTTATAAAAAAAAACTATGACTCAGTCATACACAAATAAGTAAGTTGTAACTTTGTTTTCGTACAAAACTAAATTATAATAAACTTATAAAAAATGAATATTTTAACGGAAGCCATATAAATATGCATGTATGTACAACAGTCTCTACTTTTTACTTATATATTCGTACTAACTGAATATGTTTTAAATACAAAACTCCCTTTTTTCGAACAAACAAAGAGACTAAAAAAAAAACAACTTGAACAAACAAGTCATCGATTTTTTTACAACGACTTAATATATTTCAGATAATAATGATTAAAGACTGTCCATAGTGTAGTTTCAACAGAGATGATTGCAGATAATGTATCCAATACTTTGAGCTGAGCAGAAAAAAAAAATCATGTGAGTCCGATCACAAGGGAGATGTGTAAACATCTAATAATTAAAGAAAACATCAACATCATATTTTCCAGTGCATAAAATATAAGTCGATTATGCTGTTTTCTGAAATTCAATTGATGTTTTCTGAAATGCAATTGATGTTTTCTGAAATTCAATTGATGTTTTCTGAAATACAATTAATGTTTTCAGCAATTCAAATGATGCTTTTTGAAATTATATTGATGTTTTCTGAAATACGATTAATTTTCTCAGCAATTCAAATAATGCCTTTTGAAATTCAATTGATGTTTTCTGAAATTCTATTTATGTTTTCTGAAATTCAAATGATGTTTTCTGAAATACAATTGATGTTTTGTGAAATACAATTGATGTTTTCTGAAATTCTGTTGATGTTTTCTGAAATTCAATTGATGTTTTCTGAAACTCGTATGATGTTTTCTGAAATTATATTGATGAAATTCTGAAATTCTATTGATGTTTTCTGAAATTCAGTTGATGTTTTCTGAAACTCGAATGATGTTTTCTGAAATTATATTGATGTTTTCTGAAATTCTATTTATGTTTTCTGAAATCCAAATGATGTTTTCTGAAATTATATTGATGGTTTCTGAAATACAATTGATGTTTTCTGAAATACAATTGATGTTTTTTGAAAGAAAATTGGAAAATGTTTAGAAAAGAACATATCATAATTTTTTCACAAATACAATCAGATAAAGTCACACCGATTTACACTTCAGCTCACACCGATGTGTGACGCTGTTTTTGCGATTGTATTGTGAAATAGAAATTTACCCCCCTGCGCGTATAGATGTTTACACAAATTTCAAAAACATTTTCATTATCATAGTAATATGCGCAGATATGCCCTGATTTTTGGAATGAAAGTCGGTTTATTAGAAAAAAAAATTATTTCTCAATTTCCCTTCCAAAGAATAGGATTTCATTTATTGCATCGTTGCAGCTAAATTGATTTCCACTAAGCCATTTCTTTACGTTTGGAAATAGAAAATAATCACTGGGGCGTAAATACGGAGACTATGGCGGATAAGGTAGCAATTTGTAGCCCAATTCATTAACTTTTGCCATGGAGACTACACACTTGTAAACCTTTGTTTTGTTTCGTCCCCATAATCATGTTGATCGATAAGCCTTCCTTGAGCTTCTTCGGGTGAAGAAACCCATTTTATGATCCGCCTTCATATGTTTTTTGTTAATTTTTGTGTTTAATTTTATACAATTAAAAACTTATGCCGTTTTCTAATGCTGGTTTCTTTTCTGACAAAAAATGTCACATTTTATTTGCACTTTTTTCGAATTGTTCCCCCTTATTTTGACTTCAAAGAGGATAATAATCGAAATTGTCCTGCATTTTATGATGTATCAGATAAGGTTCCTCTTAATACAGGATATATAAAAAAAACTGCAATAAAATGCGACATTATTAGTCAGAAAAGAAAACGGTTTTAGTTTTTGTATATTTCTCGAGTGTTAAAAAATCGGGTTTAAAAGTAAATAAAATATAATATGAACCAAATTTTCCATTCCTCTTTTAGATTATTACTATTCATACCTCAGTTTTCATATGAAATAGATATATTTATGGTACAACAATTTTGCTCAATATTTAAAGAAACTTGGACTACAGTGGCAAGGAATTTTAAAGGTAGAAGTTCTCCCATTTGTTGTATTTCACATAAAACTACTGCTGAGAACTATATAGAATTGTTTGATAATGTTCTCTCACATTTTCTGAGGGAAATTATGGAGATAAATTTACCTTCCAGCAGAGCAAAGCCCTCATTCACACGGCTAATGAAACTAAACATTTTTTACTGATAAAAATATTGAAGTTTTGGACTGCCCGACCCTTAGTCCAAACACAAAACCAAATGTTATGGGGAATATTAATTAAAAATATTTATAGAAATCGTCGGCTGTTCGAGACATTAAAAGATCTGAAAATTGCATTAACCGAGAAATGCAAGGAATGGGCGAAAATACCACCGGATACCTTCGATAAATTAATAGCTCAATGCCGTTTCGCTTGGCTAAAGTTATAGCCAATCATGAAGGTCCAACTATATATTAAGCAAACATATATTAATTAGTTTTGATGAATTTCATTAATTTTGTATTTTTTATGTACCATAAATATTATATTCTCTACTAAAGTTTAAAACCCTATATCATAGAAACAATTTCAACTTTTCTAATAAATCTATAAATTGTATTAAAACTTCATTCCTAAATATAATAAAAAATATTTTTTAAAGAACCACTTGTACCATATACCCATTTCAAGCACTTATATTTCACTGATTTTTTTATATACAACTAGAGGACCCCTGCTGCTCCGCAGCATTATATTCTTTATATTATATTAATTTTTATAATATAATACCAAAATTTGCCAAGAGAAGTTAACGTACAGTAAAGCCAAAATATGCCAAGAGAAGTTAATGTACAGTAAAAGTAAAGTTGATTGTCCACGCATAACTTTCACCAAACCCAACGAATTTGCCAAGAGAAGTTAACGTACAGTAATGCCAAAATATGCCAAGATAAAGTTGATTCTCCACGCATAACTTTCCTCAAACCCAATGAATTTAAGCAGTTAATAGCTCAAAAGAAGGAGCTTGATCCACTGAATGTTCTTAGACCTATGTCAACAGCCTACGAACTCTTAGACCTATGTCAACAGCCTACGAACTCTAGTTATAAAGGTTTGAGAGAAGAAAAATATTGAAAAAAATCTTGAATGCAAAGTTTATTCATAAATTCTTTTAATATATAAGATAATCAAAATAACATTGACTTCATTTGTATGAGCACCGATAGAATGTCGCAAAAAATATGGAAATGATTATAAACGGATGATTTTCGTCTAGTTTTTTTTTTAGATGAACCTTTAAAGAAATTTTTTATCCTGAAAATTCACTTATGTCCACGGAACTACGAAGTGCGATATGGTTTTCTATATTTTGTACCTAATTCTATCGGCTCCCGTCGAACTTTTTTCGCTCTAGCCTACATGAGGATATAATTCGTTTTTTGCGTGGATTTAAAATATTCCGTTCACATAAATGGGAATTGCCATGCCCAATAGTGCGACTACGCCCACTGATAACAAATGAACCCCCACTAAGTTTCACGACAGATAGTACTTTAGATATATTATGAAAAATATTTAGTTTGTATGGGAGGTGCAATGCCCACCAATATCATCGGTTTAAGAATATCTCGAACCGATAGCAATATGATGCAAATTTTAGCACGATCGATATTTTAGTTCCGGAGATCAGTCGTTACACACAAATTCACCATTGGTTTTATACCCTATACCACTATGTGGTTTGGGTATAACGACTTTGTGCTGCTGTTTGTAACTACCAAAAATATTTGACCTAGACCCTTCTTTTATAATACCGATCGAATCAGAATCACTATCTGATTCGATTTAACGATGTCCGTCCGTCTGTGTGTCAATGTAAAGCTTGTAATCAAACTGCAGGTCGCAAATATGAATATATTTCGATCAAATTTGGTATATAAGCTTTTATCGGTCATAGGATGAACGCTATTGAAATTGGTGAGAATCGATCCATGTTCAGACCTAGCCCCCATACAAATGACCCCTATGATATCGACATAAATTGCCATAAGATCCAAATTGTCATATAGATCTTACTCAAATTACATCCATTAATGAGTAGTCCCAAAATGATCTATATGGGACAACTCTTAGTCATAGGCCCCATATAGAGCTGCTTTCCGATCTTCACTTAAATCTACCAGAAAATAAAAATATTGCACTGATTCTCTTCAAATTTTGTTTGTATATATTTTTTGCAAAATACAAGAGACCTAACCAAACACGGTCAGGATCGGTCCATTTTTGGGCCTAGTCCCCATATAGATATAGCATCCGATATGAACTTTTTCATATCTGCAGCCAAAAAAATTAATAAAAATCCCACTCAAATTTGGTTTATGCTCATTTTCTATATCCAGTTAGTTGGACCTAAGAGATAGGGTCTCTAAACACATGGTATAGGGTATCGTATAATCGGTCTAGACCGACTATAATTTTCTTACTTGTTATATGTAAAGACAGATTTACAACACATAGAAAGAATTTCTATTTGCTTTGGGTATAATGACTTTGTGCTGCTGTTTGTAACTACCAAAAATATTTGACCTAGACCCATCTTTTATTATACCGATCGAATTAGAATCACTATCTGATTCGATTTAACGATGTCCGTCCGTCCGTCCGTCTGTATGTCCATGTAAAGCTTGTAATCAAACTGCAGGTCGCAAATATGAATATATTTTGACGAAATTTGGTATATAAGCTTTTATCGGCCATGGAAGGAACGCTATTGAAATTGGTAGGAATCGGTCTATGTTCAGACCTAGCCCCCATACAAATGGACCCTATGAAATTGACTTAAATTGCCATAAGATACAAATTATCATATAAATCTTATTCAAATTGGGTTTGTATGTGTTTATTACATCCATTAATCAGTAGTCCCAAAATGATCTATATGGGACAACTCTTAGTCATAGGCCCCATATAGAGCTGCTTCCCGGTCTTCACTTAAATCTACCAGAAAATAAAAATATTGCACTGATTCTTCTCAAATTTTGTTTGTATATATTTTTGCAAAATACAAGAGACCTTACCAAACACGGTCAGGATCGGTCCATTTTTGGGCCTAGTCCCCATATAGATATAGCATCCGATATGAACTTTTTCATATCTGCAGCCAAAAAAATTAAGAAAAATCCCACTCAAATTTGGTTTATGCTTATTTTCTATATCCAGTTAGTTGGGTCTGAGAGATGGGTTCTCTAAACGAATGGTATAGAGTATCATATAGTCGGTCTTACTTGTTTTAGTATACTTAATTAACTGGACATATGTATCAAGATTTTTGTAAGCAATCAGAAATTATATTCTCTATTCGTATACAAATTCTAAATATATGCATTACTAAATAATTTATTGATTTTTGGCAGGATTCTCTCTTTAGAAATAAATTTAATTGCCAATAAACGATTTCGTGCACAATCTTTTATAATATAATTATAATAATAATAACGATAAGATGGTGGTGATTTGAATGTAGATCAACACTTTTATGCTTAAGTTTAAATAAAAAAAAAATAAATAAAACATTTCTTTTTGTTTTTGTTTTTTAACCTAGTTACCTTATCCTTATCTGAAGAGGATGTACAATAAGATGATGATGTTGCTGATGAGACGGCCGCTGATGTTGAATTAGTTGTTGATGATGCAGATGATGCTGTTGTTGTTGTTATTTGTGTATGATCGAACATTTTGCCATCAACAACATTACGATGTTTGTTTTTTGATTTAAAACGACCTGAACGTGATATGGTGAAATTCCGCCATTGATGACTGTACTCACAACGTTTCTCCTCTTCGTTAAGGATGCTATCCAAGTAGTTTATGGGTTCATGAGCGGTCATTGTATTGCTCATAATTATTTGTTTGTTATTTTTAATAATGATGATAATAATGATATTTAACAGAAAGTTATATTAGCTGTGTTGAAATTGGCCAATAAACAATTGATACCAAAAACAAAAGCGAAGAAAAGTTTTTCTTTTTTTTTTATTGTAGTTTTACACACTGTTTGTATACATATATCTTTTTGTTTTATATTATGTTTATTATAACTTTAACGATTAAAAAAAAAAAAGTTTGTTTGAAATTTTTAAATAAACAGTTCAGATGTTACAACAAAAAATTTTTTTAATAAACACTTTTTTGTTCTTTTTAAAGATTAATAGGTTTACTATGATTTCTCTTTCCGAAAACTGAGAGTGTTAAATTAAGCCAATACAATATTATATATCTATTTTATTTGGGATATTAAAAGTATTTCTTTGCTTCACGTGAACAAAGTTTTTGATTTTCGTAACACTTGAAAACTGTTATCAATTACCACGTGTTCTACAAAAGGGAAAAGTTCGAAATAAATTAGATTAAAATGCTGTCACATATAGCCATTCTTCGAGTTTATAGCAGAAAAAATGTCTAGAGGCTTAAAAAAATTCCATATTAAATGGTAGATTTTATAATTTCTTCTTAGTAGTCTCTGGTGAAAAAATTTACATATTTTGTTATGTTAACTCCAATTTATTTTTCCCTTACAATCGAAGGAAATAAATTAGTCATCCAAAATTTAAATTATCATTTTAAATAATATTGCCTAATTCTAATTAAACATTTTTACATGTTTTCCAAATAATTTTAACCCATGCGGCCTGCACAAAAATAAGTAGTCCTTGAATTAATTTTTTATATTACTCTGGACAGTAAGCTAAATAATCGAGCTTAATGAAAACGCATCATAATTAAACAGTCACCTAATTGGTTGAGATGCTTTGCAGTTGCACATCTGCATCCACCCGATTTCGATTTATTGGTAAAATTGTTCGAAACTGATTTTTTTTTTATTTCTAAGTTGTAGCAAAGTCCCATATCAAAATGTTACATTGAAAATCAAAAAATATTGCTAAAACTTATTTGGCAACACTTCATCAGGCTCGAAATGGCTGCCAAATTGACGAGGCCTCACAAAAGCAGTGATGCAATTTAACAGGAACTACAAGCTGTGTTTTAGAACGTAATAAAAATAACTCGTTTTAATACTTTTCTGATATGCAACCAAATGTTTCTTCTAGAAAAACATTTAAAAATGCGAAACAAAAGAGAAACGTGCCTTCACCAATGGTATATATAGTTTACCATTCCATTTGTAACGCATCGAAAAATGAATTTCCGACCCCATGTAACAACTCGATCATATAACAAGTTGAGTCGATATATCGATGTCCGTCTGTCCGTCTGTCTGTTGTAATCACGCTTATTCACATAATAAATCATTTAGCTGGGTAAACTAGGAATAATGTTGTTTGTCATTATTTCGAACAACTTAGTATTGAAAATGGGGTAAATTGGGCATCATTGTGCTAAGATATGACCTAAAATATGGAGACACCTCTAAAAAAAATGCTAAAAATTCAGTGTGTTTATTGTAATAATTTAGTGTTACGTTTATCAAATTGGTTACTCTTTCAAATATTTTATCTACATTTGTTATATATAGTGCGATAAGTTCCAATGTTAATTAACATTTAATTTATTTGCTGGGATTATACAAATTTTAAATTTAATTGAAAACTTTTTAATATTTTGAACTTTCTTTTCAAACAATTTGTTGGTATTTTTCGTTAAGAGGAGCATCCGGTTTAGAATGCGAATATTTTCGCCATTTTATTAATTTATAAATCATTGTTTAAGTGGGCTAGTGTATAACTAGATGTAACACCTATTTATCGGAGTTGTCCTACCGTATACACGATTTCTGTAGAGTTTTATCTGATTTTCATATATTTTTTTTTATTGAAAGATGGCAAAATTCGATTTATAAATATCAATTGAAATATTTCTTCCTTAGTTATCGCAAAAAGATTTTCGTATTTTCACTACATGTTAAATTGAAATAAAAGCAATAAGGAAGGTAATAGTCAGTGTAGATCGACTAACTTTACGATGAGTTTAGAGAAAGGGTCTCAATTGGATATATAAAATAAGGATAAACCGTAAATCTGAAAAAGTTAATATCGCAAGATATTTTTATATAGGACTAAGTTGAAGAATAGACCAATCATCACTATTTTTAGCTTTCACTTATTTTTCTCAAAAACATATATAAACCAATTTTGAGAAAAATTTATGAAAAATATTTGTTTTTTAAGATTTAAGAGAAATGGTGCTGAGTCAATCGGTTTCAGTTTCAAACATCCGCACAATTTCATTATTCAAAGTTGGCGTTGCAGCTAGGTTCGATGGCCTGTATCTTTAGTATCTTTCAGATTGGCATGGGTTTTTTTTGTTGACTTTGTGGTATATATAACATGTCCAAGAATGTCCTAACTGTAGTGATATTCAATAAAACATGTAATTATACCCTATACCACTATGTGGTTTGGGTATAATGACTTTGTGCTGCTGTTTGTAACTACCAAAAATATTTGACCTAGACCCATCTTTTATTATACCGATCAAATCAGAATCACTATCTGATTCGATTTAACCATGTCCGTCTGTCCGTCCGTCCGTCTGTGTGTCCATGTAAAGCTTGTAATCAAACTGCAGGTCGCAAATATGAATATATTTTGATGAAATTTGGTATATAAGCTTTTCTCGGTCATAGGATGAATGCTATTGAAATTGGTGAGAATCGGTCCATGTTCAGACCTAGCCCCCATACAAATGACCCCTATGAAATCAACATAAATTGCCATAAGATCCAAATTATCATATAAATCTTAGTCAAATTGGGTTTGTATGTGTTTATTACATCAATTAATCAGTAGTCCAAAAATGATCCCTATGAGACAAATCTTAGTCATAGGCCATATGTAGAGCTGCTTCCCGATCTTCACCTAAATCTATCAAAAAACAAAAATATTGCACTGATTCTTCTCAAATTTTGTTTGTATATATTTTTGCAAAATACAAGAGACTTTACCAAACATGGTCAGGATCGGTCCATTTTTGGGCCTAGTCCCCATATAGATATATCATCCGATATGAACTTTTTCATATCTGCAGCCAAAAAAATTAATAAAAATCCCAATCAAATTTGTTTTATGCTTATTTTCTATATCCAGTTAGTTGGGCCTGAGAGATAGGGTCTCTAAACGCATGATATAGGGTATCGTAGTCGGTCTAGACCGACTAAAATTTTCTTACTTGTTTTTTTTTTTGAAAAAGAGTTCATTAGAAAATCAAGTCAACTTATTTTAAACATTAATCGATTGAAAATAACATAAGTTTATTTATTTTTTCCTTGATATGTACCAATTCGCATTTTAACTAAACTCTAATGCCGGGGAAACAATGTGGTAAACCATAGGCAATATGGGTATCAAAATTTTTCTTTTCTCAAGTTCAATTCAGTTTTGTGGTAAAAATGGAATTTTGCTAATTTAACACATTTTCCACTGTGCTCCGGATTAAATTTAAATAAGAATTTGGAGTTTCTTTAATTTAGAAGTGACTTATGTATCATGTATAAACAGAATAAATAAACTTAATGTCATCCAAAGTTTAAAAAGTTGATTTATGCACCCTGCACTTATTTGGAGGCCTTGGAGTTTGACCAAAATAAAAATAATATAAATTAATTCTTATAAAAACAAAGTTAATTTAAAAAAAGCAACATTTCAATTTGGAGGAAGTTAAAATATCTCACAAAACGGTATCATGATATAAAAAAATCCGTCACATTGCTGGTACGCCAAGAGATTTCATGTAATAAATTATATTTTGATATTTTTTACCATATTTGTGTTTTTCATTGCTGTTGTTTGTTGTTAATTTCGTTTTAAAAATGTTGTTCAGACTTTTTTCTGAGCGTACGGTTTAAATAAAAATTGTTTATTAATATTTTTTTATTTTATATTTTTTTAAACCAACTATGAAGTTTATACCTATCCCTTTCCGACCTAGCCATACCGATTGTGAGACCTTGTTTAAAGTGTTTAAAACATAAACTAATACATTTTTTTGAATTTTTTTACCGGTATTAAGTGATTGTGAGTTCTCTGCATGCTCTTTACAAAACATTGGATTAAAAATATAAGAAAGTGGAGTTTGCTAAAAAGAATTTTTATATTGATGATTTTACAATGATTACATTTGTTTTACTACTTAGGTCCGAAAGGGCTATAATATAAATAGGCGAGGCGATTTCTTGTGACCGATGTAATTACATTAAATAATAACCGATTTGAACAAAAAATACTCCATTTGAAAGGTATTTCTTTTTAGCTGTCCACCAGATTAACTGATTTGTACCGTCTGGAACATATTTTTGAGTAATGCTCATTTAAAGTTGCTAAAACACATACTGTATGTGTTTATTATTCATTAGCATACCCTTAGGCTCTTATAAAATTATTTAATCAATGCAAAAATAAAATTTCCTAGAATTTGCGCTCGAATTTCGAGGTCAAGATTTTTTGAGTGACATTAATTGATTTTCCTGAGGTTAATTAAATTACAATAAGAATATAGTTGGAACAATTATTTTTTTAATTCTTGTTTAAGTTTAATCCGGAGCACCGTGGCAAATATATTAAATTGGCAAAATTCCATTCTTTTTACACAGAACTAAAATGAGAAAAGAAAAATTTTGATACCCATATTGCCTATGTGTTACCACATTGCTTCCCCGGCATTAGAGTTTAGTTAAAACGCGAATTAGTACATATCAAGGAAAAAATAAATTTTTGTTATTTGCAACCGATTAAGGTTTGAAATACGTTGACTTGATTTTCTAATTAACTCTTTTTCATCAAAAATTACATGTTTTATTGAATATTACTGTAGTTAGGACATTCTTGGACATGTTATACATATATGCCGCATCTTGAAAAAACCAATCAAATATATATATTTTTGAAAAACGGTCCAGCTCGCAGGGGGTCAACGCTGTACAAACCAAGGTAGGTTTATAGGGGGCACTTTTTTCACTTTTTCTGTGATTTCAAAAAATTTGTGATTTTTTTAAATTTCAAAGCATTTACACAAAAATGGTAGCATGTGGGAACAACAACTCGAAAGAGATCAGAAATTTTGCACTATACTGTCTGTCTTCGACTATATTCATAGATCATTCATTAAGATTTTAAACTGTTCCGATCAAAATTATGGCATTGGTATAGCACTACTCGATTGATATTGATTACTTTTTATACAGATGTATTTAAATATGCTCTTGTTTAAGACACTGAATAACGAATAAAAAAGATTCTGAATCGGGTGCTCCCCTGAAATAACAGGCTACTTTCGAACAACCGAATTAGTAACAAATTAAATTTCTAAATTTTCCAATTTTAGAAAAAATATTTTAAAAAATAATCTGGTTTAACACAAAACTTCAAAAGTTTTTTTTTTATAAATGTCCCGAATTTGTTGAATTTTTAGATCAAAAAATATTATTATAGCACTCACAAAAATCATAAAACTAATTTACTATAAAAGTTTATTTAATTTTTATTATTTTAAACTTAAACAAAAACTTGAAAGCATTTTAGCTCACTCGTATATATAGTTTAAACATCAATTTTTGTTTAATATTGTTTTAGGGAAATTAATTTAATTTTGTGTCACAAGTTTCTTTTTCTTTTTTTTTTTGTTATAAACTCGCAAAATGTTTTACATATGTTAATTTATATTTTGTGTTTTTTAGTATTTTTTTTTATTATTATTTATGAACTGTTTTCTTTAACAATCATAAAAATTAGAAAAGATTTTTTTTCTATAATCTCTATTGTTGTGGCTAATAAAGAAAAAATAGTTTGTGTGTAGTTGGTCTTATATTTTTGAAGAATCAGTCTATAGTCTAAAGTTCAATTCATGCAATTTAATTTTATTTCTTTTTTTTTGTGTTAAAACTTCAAAATCAGACACACAAATAATCCTTCTCACACAAACCATGTGGTGTTGTTGTATATTATTTCTTTATTTAGCTACAGTCTAATGTCGATTAGCCGATAATTCCAATTTTCATTTTGAATTAAATTTCTACATAAAAAACAAATATTTTGAAATGTAAAATGTTTTTGTACCAGCAACAGCGGCGGTTTGAACTAAAGCCGGTCTCGTTCATATCGGCTAATCGTGATGTTACCGTATTTGTTTGTTGTCTAACTACAGCAACAACAATACACAATAGCAACAAAAGTCTATAGAGTAACGAAACACTTAAATGTAAAGTTATAAGTCAAGTTAATAGTTTAAGCCATACTCTACAGTCAAGACAAGACAACCCAGCCAACCAACAAGTTTGCAGTTACAGTTCACTTTTAAAATCGTTTTTATATTTTTTGTTTTGAATTTTCAAAACATTTTGTTTTTTTATTTTTGTTATATTTTATATTAAAGTTTATTGGTTGGTTCGTTTCGTAAGTGAGTGAATAACCGTATCCGTTCGTAGCAAAAGCACTTTTATGAATGACACCGTCAAACGACGAAGACCACAATAACTGATTTCTGTTGAGTTGCACTCCAAATGCGAACGGTTTTTTATTATTTTTTTTTTTTATTGTGTTGTGTTGATTGTATTGTTACCTCGTTTGTTGTTGTTTGTATTAATATATGTATGTTCCAAGATAAAGTCAGAATAATAAATGAATATATTCTTTAGTTCACTCTAACACTAAATTCAAATATTAATAATAATAATAATAATTACATTAATAACAATAATAATTACAATAATAACAATAATAATAATAATAATAATAATAATAATATTAATAATAATAATAATAATAATAATAATAATAACAATAATAATAATAATAATAATAATGAATTTGTGATTTTTTTAATTGAATTCTACCGTTTCTATTATATCTTTGAAATGTACACAGAAATATTTTAGAAAGTAATATCAATTATTAATGTATGAGTGCGCACCAAAAGACCGTGTTAACTAAAAATCAAAAATGCTTCCGTCAACTAACATCTGTTGACAGATTACCGTCAGATTTTGAGCAAACTACGTCATTTAGTTTCTGTTTGGCGTGTATACAATACCGTGTGGCCATAAGCGGAATCATGTAACAACTTCATAGGAGTAAATAGCGTTTCTCAACCGCAATACGGATGAGCTTTTGCACCGTTTTATAACGGCGGATGAAACATGTATCCATCCGAACACCGAAAACCAAGCAGCAGTCTTAACAATGAGTTTATCTGGGCGAACCGAGTCCAAAGAAGTCCAATGTTGGCTTATCTGACAACAAGTTCGTAAACGGTGAATATTATGCCAAAGTGTTTTTGCATCCAGACATTTCGCGGGTACACAGTACCGTGGTCCTACGTTATATGGACATTTTTTAAATTGCGATTTTGGGGATTGTCGGGGTCTGGTTTGTTTCCTTTCTATATAAAACTAATAAGTTTACATATTGGGGATAATCGGATAAAGAAAAGTCGCACCGGAAATCGATTGAAAATTTCAAGTGTGTTTATATGAGGAAAATATGATTTTTTCACATTTTACGAAAATTTCGTTCTATAGTTTAATTTCTTCGACATATGGTAGTATGAATCGATTTCAGTATTAAATTATCTTTTTAAAAAGTAAGAAAATTATAGTCGGTCTAGACCGGCCATATGATACCCTATACCATGGTTTAGAGGCCATATCTTTTGGTCCAACTAATTCGATATAGAAAATAAGCATAAACCAAATTTGAGTGGCATTGTTATTAATTTTTTTTTGCCGCAAATATGAAAAAGTTCATATCGGGTGCCATATTTATATGGGGACTAGGTCGAATAATGGACCGATCTTGACCATATTTGGTAAAGTCACTTATATTTTGGAAAAAATGTATAAAAACAAATTTGAGAAAAATCTGTGCACTATTTTTGTTTTTTGATAGATTTAAGTGAAGATCGGGAAGCAGCTTATATGGGACCTATGACTAAGAATTGTCCTATAGGGATTATTTTCGGACTACTGATTAATGGATGTAATAAACACATACAAAGCCAATTTGACTGAGATCTATATTATAATTTGGATCTTATGGCACTTCATGTCGGTTTCATAGGGGTCATTTGTATGCGGGCTAGGTCTGAACATGGACCGAATTTCAATAGCGTTCATCCTATGGCCTATGAAAGCTTATATACCTAATTTCATCAAAATATATTGATATTTGCGACCTGTAGTTTGATTACAAGCTTTACATGGACACACAGACGGACGGACGGACGGACATTGTTAAATTGCCTCAGAAAGTGATTCTGAGTCGATCAGTATAATAAAAGATGGGTCTAGGTCAAATATTTTTGGTAGTTACAAACAGCAGCACAAAGTCATTATACCCAAACCACATAGTGGTATAGGGTATAAAAAGCTATATAACTGCAAAATCGAATCAAAACTCGCCAAGAAATAGCAAATGCCCCAGACCACTTTTGTTCCAAAAAACACTAGGTCATGAATTTTACGGAACTTCTTTCAACTTTAAGAAATTGATTAATTTTTTGGGTCTCTATACTTATAAGTACTCAAATATTTAAAACTCCTTTCTAGTTTTACAAAATTTTCTCAAATAAAATTTTAAAAAATGTATCTTGCACTTTAAGGTTTTTTTAAATACATGTTAGCGATTAACTGCGTGAATATTTAGGTAAATCCCTCCGCTAAAATTTGTTTTACAAGGATTTATTATATGTGGATTTCGAGAAAATTTTGATTTTTGTGAAATATTCAGTAAATGTACTTTTTCTAAATACTTTGTATCAAAAATTTATCAGTTTTCTACTTTTAAATATTATATGACCCCAAGCTAATAAAAGATAATTTATTAAAAAAATTCTAATATTTTGTAAGTGCTGTTGAATTTTCAGATGCGATACTTAAAATATAATAACCAAATGTGCAAATGGTACATGCCAAAAATTTTTAACAAATCGAACACGTAAACCCATTCCTTGTTGAAGGCCAAATTTTGAATTTTGGCATATTAAAAAAAGTAAATACCTAAAAATAATGTATTCTTGTAGTAAACTAGATTAAGCCCTTATTATTGGTGGGAAAACTTACCTTTATGTGCTCCTAGGGTTAAAATTAACCATTGTAGAAAATAAACCAGAAATAAGTACAGATTTACGTTAAGAACTTCTATTAGTACTTAAGAGTTTGATATAAGTGAAAGAAAAAAATGGTTGTTCGTCTAGATGCAGTGGAACCAGCTGTGAAACTAATCGAAAAAAGAAAACTATATTTTTATTTAGAAAAATATAGATAGATTTTAAAAATAAAATAATTTTATAATAAAATTGGTTAAAAGTTGTTTTAATTTATATTCGCGAGCAATAAGCAGATAATTGCACCAAAGATATATCACAATAGATTATTTTGAACCCAGGAGCACTGAAGGGTTAAATAAATAAAATTAACCGAACTGGATTTCTTAAATTCTGATAAACTTTTAGAATACATTTACATATGTATATAATGCCAGGTTTTCATTGTCATTTTCAATGGCAATTGTTGCCAATTAATGTCAGTTGTATGAAAACGGGGTTTAATGTTTTGTCATTTACAATCCCTGGCAACATTTGACATCTAAAATGAAATTGCCAGCATGTAGGCAATTTGTTTATGTTTGACAGCCGGAATTTTTGTTCGTTTACAAGATGTAATGTATACGTAATGAATAGAAAATTACAAGATGTCAGTTGAGGCAATTATTTGTTGTCAGTTTATATGACAGTGAAAACCAGGATTAACTGTTAATATTATTTTTTTTTTTTAATTTTTATGCATATAATAAGTTCTTTGAATGTCCTGCATAAGTCAGTCATATGTTAGTTAGTACATTTGTATTTATCATACTATTTGTTTCTTTTTTCTTATTTGTATTTTGTTTAGAGTATGATGATTTTATTTTTATTATTATTTCGGTGAGACTTTTCTTTTTTTTTATTATTCTTTTTGTTTTTACACTTTTTTTTTTTTTGAACAGCCAACAGTCAACCATTGGATTTGTCTCTGTATTTTTGTCTAAAAAACATTGCTATAGCGTTCGATCGTTGTGTGTTCTTTTTAGCTTTGACTGTTGTGCTGTATATTCTTTTCATCATTATCAGCACCATCATTATCATCATCTTTAGTTGACTACTCTACTAAGGCGACTCCTATACTACGCGTGATCAACAAACTTTAACAAACATATACAGGTTTAGGGTGACCAGACAATATGATTTTCATTCCGGAAATTCCTATTATGAGCTTGTTGTTCAAGAAATATTTTAATATATGAGTGAAATGTTATGAGGTATATTTATAATTTAATTCTGTACTTTTTCAAGGTACCACACTAAATATTTTTGATGTGTAAACATCTATACACGCAGGGGGGTAAATTTCTATTTCACAATACAATCACAAAAACATCATAACATGTGAGCTCACATGTTACGCTGTGAGCCGTAAGACAAATCGGTGTGACTTATGATTGTATTGGTGAAAACATTATGATATAAATTTGTTTCAGCTAATTCAACAAATAAAAAATTCACAATATAAACGTATAACATCTATAATATTAATATGCTAGGCGATTTCTTGTGACTGATGTTTTGTTCTACCGTTTTATCCCGATTTTGACCAAACGTATATTATTTGAAAGGTATTTCTTTTTAGCCGATTTGCAGATTTACAGATTTTCAAATTGTTTCCTTTATTTTGAGTAAATTGCATTTAAAATTGCTACTAACACATACATAAAATTATACAATGCTATGTGTGTGTTTATTAAATTTGTTAATGTGTTTGTAATAAAAATGAGTTTGTTTTTTGTGTTGATTTGTGAATTGGCTATAATTGAATGGCATACTTTTAGGGTCTTTATTTTATGAAAAAATAAAATTTCCAAGAATTTGCGCTCGACAACCCCACAAGTATAACCAAAGTTGTTTGCTATAAGTTGTTTTCTATAAGTGATACATAGATGACGCTTTCTGTTTGATTTTAAAAAAGTGATAAAAAAAATCTTTAATTACTAGATGTTTACACATCTCCCCTGTGATCGGGCTCACATGATTTTTTTTTTTTTTTTTCAATATAATTCAATTCGAAAATTGTCGGATCCCATAGCTAAAATTGGATCATATATTTTTTAAAATTCAATACTACATATTAAGCACAAAATTGAACAAAAACAGCGCCGTAAAGACGTTTCAATAGTGTTTGGCGATGTTTCCACGCAATAAAGCCGAGTTTTTTCGTCGATTCGTAACCATGGATGAGACATGGGTCCACCACTTCACACCTGTGACAAAGGCCCAGTCAAAACAGTGGACTGAAATAGGAGAATCGTGTCCAAAGAACGCGAATACAATTCCTTGTGTAGTGACGGTTATGGCATCTGTTTTTAAGATGCGCGTCGGATAATTCTTATTGATATCTTCAAAAAGGAAGAAATATCCATGGCGAGTAATACGCTAACTTATTGCAGCATTTAAGTGATGAAGTTAAGAAAAAAAGCTGCATTTGGCGAAAAGTATTGTTTTATCAAGACAATGCACCAATTCACACATCCGCTATTTTAAGGAGCTAGACAGTTCTTATTATAAACAGGGTATCGAAGCTGTTGAATATCGCTGGGAAAAGTGTATTGAGCTAAAAGAAGATTATTTTGTGAAATAAAGATCGGGTTGTTCTGGGAGCGCCTCAGACATATACCCTCATTGCCAGTCACATAAAAAAGAAATTTTACTTTGTCAAACTTCAAACATGGATATCTATAAAATCGAAGAACATTCGATAATGAAATTTTACACCAATATAGAACTATCCTTACTTTAAATGCATTTTACCTAAGCAATTGTGATTTAATAATTGTCATTAACAAGTTCGAAAACTTTTTTGTTGAAGAGAAATTTGATTGTCATAGATATTTGAGTTCAGGAAACTTTTAACTTCATCATCGTACCTAAATATATTATACTAGTTGATTGTGTGGCGCCTAGGCGCCCGTTGATTTTGACTTTAACAAACAAATTTTTTTTTCCATTTCAGAATTTTCCTATCTTAATATATAAAAATGATTGTGCGTATGTACGTCTGACCATCACGGCTGAACCACTGAAGCTATCCACTTTATATTAACACCATGTGTACGTGTTATGCTCCGGATGGTTTTTTTTGTGTTAGACCCCCGTAACCCCTCTGAGAGGGCGTGGTAAAAGAGGGGTGGTGGTCGAAAAATTTTCAAATATAGTCAATATGCGTGTCGTTTTTATATTTTTCGCGGTCGCTAATTCGAACGGTCATAATACCAGGTTGATAGAACCACTGGAAATGAGCGGGCGAGTGGGCGGAAGTAAAAAATTTAGAATAATGCCTGTATTGGTGTAATTTTAATACTGCCTAAGGTATGCTTGAGTTTTTGACATTTTTACTTTCCGAAAATTCCAACTGGGCGGGGTAAAAAGGCGGGGCAAAATCTCCTCCTTGAAGTCCAGGCCATATGGTTAAACCAAATACTTGAAATTTTGAATAGAGATAGCTTAAGGTATGCTCAAACTTTTAACATTTTTACTTTCCGGAAATTCGAATAAGGGACTGAATAAGAGAAGTGATGGGGCAAATATTCCTGGCCATATGGATTAAGCTAGAGAATTGCAATTTGGTTCATACGTACTTTAAGGTATAGTACAACTCTTGACATTTTTACTTTACGGAAATTGGATAAATTAAAATTAATTTTCAATCAATTTATCTATATTTCATAAAAAAATATCAATTTTAAATTTCATAAAAATATTAATTGTCAAATTTCAATCAATTTCAAATTTCATTTTAATATTTATTATCATAAAATACAAATATTTTCAAAAAATGCCTTCACGACCGCGTTCAAATATTGGTCGTAGTGATCGAAGAAATCGCAATAGGCAACAATTAAGAATGAATTTAACATCACAACAACAACAACTTCTAAAATAATCTTGATATTAAATAATTTTTTTAGGCTAAACAATGTTTGCCGGGTCAGCTAGTATTTTATATATTTTTAAAAAATTAATTTTATACCCTGTTTCCATAACACAATTCATCACAGACGAACGAAAATTTGTGTCTATTTTTTTTTTTTTTTTGTTCTTCATACAAATTTTCGTTTGTCTGTGACGAATTGTGTTATGGAAACAGGGTATTAATGTTTTAAAATTTCTTTAAAAAAAAAAATCGAAAAACAGTTGTAAAAAATACAAAATTAAGTTTAGTAAAAGGTCCTTTTATGTATATTTTCGCAAAAGTTTGCCAGTAGCCAACCTTTGCTTTATACTTTCTGCTTCTATACATAAGGAGTTTTTAATATTATATGAATTGAAAAAAATATTTTATTTTGATAGAATCTCGGTAATTTCAGTCTTATTAGGAAAAACTATTAATATGTATCTTTTTAGCAATTTAATTTATGTTTTATAACTTTTTAAAATGCCCCAAAATAAATAAACTTTTTCAACTAAAAAAAGTTTTTAAACCTTTCGGACAAAACAAAAAAATACTACGGTTATAACGAACTTTGTCTATAACGAACTAATTTGGCCGGTCCCGCCGAGTTCGTTATAACCGAACTCCATTTTATTGTAGAAAAAATAGAATAGCATAGAAAAAAAAACGTTTTAGAGTAAGGTTCCAAAAAGTCTCTTAAGAGGCGGTTTTAAAAGTTAAAAAAGCCGTATTTTCATAATTCTTATTTGAAGATATGAATAATGTTGGATTATTTATTTCATATACACGTTATATATTTGAAGAATCTGTGAAAAAATTTTCAATTAAAAATTTTAATAAAAAATCCGTGATAGCTAATCTCCGGAGGCGTTGTTGTTTTGCGGTGAACATCATAACTCGTTACCGGATCATGTGAAATAAAAAAGTCGAAATGCGTTTAAAAGGTGACATGTTTCCTGAAGTGGTGACGAAGAGTTTTTAATATTTTTTTTTGCAGCATTTTGAAGTGATAAACGATTTTTGGTATACAATTTCGGGAATTTGTTGATAAAAAATTGGGAAGAAAATGGAATTAAAAAAAAAACCCCTTCGTGGTTACCTGATGATTTATGTGTGTAGTGCTAAAATTTCAAAAGAATCGGTCAAGCAGATTTTGAGTTATGATGTTCACGGACTTGGAAAATTTATTTGCGAGAAAATCGGTTCAAAGTTTTTTAAAAACTGATTTATATACTATATACCGTATGAGGCCGGTCGCTGGAAACGCTGTGTCTTCTTAAGTTTTGCTCTGATTTACTTCAAATTTTGACACAACACTTCGACATGTTGTGCATTCAGAAAGAGAAATGCAAAAAAGGTTTTAAAACCTACCACCCCTTAAGGAAGTGCAAACACCAACACACCTACACAAAAGAGAAAAAAATATTTCATAGTTCATCATACATGTAACCTGAAAAAAGAACTACATATTTTGAAAAGTTATGTTTAAATCCAAAAAATAAAAAAAATCAGAGCGTATTATTTATTTATTTATTTATTGAAAGTATTATATAAAGATAAATTTATAAAATACAAAGAAGAAATAGTGTGGGCTACTAGGCCATTACACTATATATTTTGAATTTAAATTTCATTTAATACATTGGCAGATCTAAGGATATTCTTAATTTTTGTTACTGTGTTCTTGTTATTGCAGTTGAGTACTTCTTCAAGTGGTTCATTTGTTGAGCTTATGGGACAATCTTTGAAGATGTGACTTATTGTAAGTTCCTCTGAGCAATTTTCACATTGCCTACGTTGCGTTCTTTCAAAAAAATGTTGTGTGCTAAATATTGTTGTTCCAACTCTGATTCTGGCTATTGTGATGCAGTCTTTCCTGCTGAAGTGTTTATTGTAAGAAGGTCGTGACGTACTGCTGTTGTGAGATTTTAAAAAGTTGTTTGATGTACTCCATCGTTGTTGTTGGAGCTCTAGTTGAAGGTGTTTATGGAAGTTTGATATCACAGGCACAAACGGTGGTACTTCTGTAATTAATGGATGATTGTTTGCATTTTTAGCAGCTTTGTCAGCGGATTCGTTACCTTTGATCCCTACGTGTCCTGGAATCCAAAGGATAATAATTTCATTAAGCAATATGGAATTACCGAGTACAAATTTTCTGCTTTCGCTATCAAGTTTTAGTGATTTGACTGCACTAAGACTGTCAGTACATATCAAAGATTTTTCTCGTTTTTTTGATGCATAGCATACAGCGTGCCTTATGGCTGCTAGTTCGGCTGCGAAATGCCTGCATGATTAGGAAGAATAGATTGTTTAATGGTTTCGAAGTTTTCATTGTTTTGTTCAACGACAGCATATGAGGTGTTTCCATTAAAAAAAGACCCATCGGTAAATATTGTGGTGTTAGTATTATATTTTTCCTTTTCTCTTAAGTATAGTTGCTGGAAAATATCTAGATTAATTCCATCTTTTTTAATAGAGTTAAGTGTAGTATTAATGATTAATTTGGCATTAGATGGATTTTTTGTTGTGGTATCTGCATTTCCTTGGCATAATTTATTATGTGTTTTATACTACAAGGATAGGGTAATTCCTCCAGGTCCACACATTTCCAGATCTGCTCGTATAAGCCGTGGTTGATGTTAGTTATCCCTTTAGCTAATAGCTTGATGGATTGTCTTTTTAAGATGGTTTCGAAGTCATTTATTTTGGCTTCTATTCTTAACGCATCAATAGGAGTTGCCTGAAGAATGCCTGTAGCTGTGCGAAAACATCTGTTTATGCTGGCGTTTATCTTGTTTATGTTTGTTTTTGTTGTCCAGCCATACATTGTTATACAGTGCTGAATAATGCCCTCTGTCAACGTGCGGCAAATTGAAATTGCAGTTTCCATATGAGGACCTTTCTGTTTGGTACAAACTATTTTTAAGAGATTATTGGTTCTTTTTAATTTATCGATGTTGTTCTGTATATGTTTTTTCCAAAGAATATTTTTTGTAAATGTTATACCGAGGATTCTCAATTCGGACTTTGTTATGATATTTTGTCCTCTTATATGAAAGGATGTTAAATTACATTTGTATTTTTTGCAAACATGAATTATTTCACATTTGTTTATGGGGATAGATGCTCCTGCATTATTTGTCCATTCGTTTATTTCTAAATCGCACCGATTTAGAGATGTAGCGATTTCATTATGTGTGCCAGAAATTATGACAAATATGTTGTCTGCGTATATCGATATGTGGTCAATGCCATTGAGTCTTTTAAGTTTTACTAATAATGAGTTTACGTATGCTGTGTACAGTACCACAGAAAGTGGAGAGCCCTGTGGGACTCCATTATCTAATCTGCATGTCTTAGATAGAAAACCATCTACTCTTACTGATATTTTTCTATGAGAAAGAAAAGAATGTACAAGTTTTAATAAATTTTTTGGTACACCCCATTTGTGTAATTCTTGTATAACAACGAAATTGACAACTTTGTCAAATGCTTTTTCCAGATCTTCTGACAAAATGACCGAGTGTTTGTTTTTTCCTACATTTTCCTTTATTTTACTCTCAATTTGGTGAACTAATGTGAATACTCCTCTGTTGGGTAGGTATGCATGCTGTTCATTTACTATACTGGTTTGGCAGTGTTTCCACAATCGTTGTGAAATGATTTTGTCTAACACCTTCGATATGACGGACAACAGTGAGATTGGTCTATATCCCTCGATGCTATTTAAGTTTTTTCCAGGTTTTGGAATTGGTGATAAAACTGCATGTTTCCATGCATGGGGGTATATTCCTTTAGTCAAAATATTGGTATATAATTTGCAAAGTCTTAATTTGAAAGTTATTGAGGAGTTCTTTATCATTGCATAGCTGATTTTATCCAAGCCTGGTGTTGAACCCTTACATTTTTGCAGTGCATTTTTTAAATCAATTTTGGATATTGGTTCATTTAAACTGAGAATTTCGTTAGAATTGTTGCTAAGAAGATCAATGTCCAGCTGATTTTTTTCTTGTATAATTGTGGAACTAAACGAATTGTTGGAGCCTATTGAACACCACGATTTTGCAAATGCATCTCCTATCTCTTCAGGGTGCGATAAAATTTGATTTTCTTGATAAATTGAAGGAAACCCGATTGATCTGGTTGACGTTATTTTTCTTACTTTATTCCACAATGTTCTAGAGTCTGCTTGGGGGTTGATTGAATTTAAAAATTTTTCCCAAGTTTTTCGTTTGGCTTCTCTGCAGGCTTTGCGCACTAATGCACAATTTTTCCTATAATTTACAGCATGTGATAGAGTGTTTCTTCTTCTTAAAAGCTTCCAGGCTTTGTTTTTTTCTTTAATAAGCATTGCAATGTGAGTGTTGAACCATAGCGGGTTGTTTTGGTTGTTTTGTTTCGGGCCTTGACTTATCGGCATTGTTTTGTTTGCTGAGCTTCTTATAATTTTACCTAGTACTGCTGCTTCTTTGTTGATGTTATCGGAGAAAGGTGTGGAGTTAGATAATTCAGTCGTGCATTTAGAGAAAGAAACCCAGTCCGCACTTTTATCATTAAAATTTTTGACTTGTTTTTTTGTGTAATTGTTGTTGTTCACTTTCTGGATAAAAATTGGGAAGTGGTCACTCATTCCATGATCTAAACACTGCCAGCTTAGAGAGAGAGCTAAACCAACTGTAGCCATTGAGACGTCTATCGCTGTGAATGTATGTCTAGTGCTTAATAGTGTAGGAGATCCATCGTTTAAAAAAGTTAGATTTCTTTCGTTTGCAAAAAACTCCCATAAGTTTCCGGCTTGTGAAGTGTATTGGGAACCCCATATTGTGTTTTGTGTGTTAAGGTCTCCACATATCAAATGATGGTTAGAATCGAATAGAGGTATGGAGCTTATTAGTCCTTGATTTATTGATACATTTGTTTCTTTATAAATATTTGTAATATGTAAACTTTCTGCTCCACGAAGGGTTAATGTTTGATAGAGGAGATCCCATGTGGATGTTATGTGTTGAGTGACATTCAGCGAATTCTTTATAAGAATTGCTATGCCCGATTTACAGTATGAATAGTCCTTGTTGTGATGAAATATTTGGTAACCTGGAATGTGTAAGAGATTTATATTTTTTTTTATTATGTGAGTTTCTTGTAGAATTATTATGTTTGGCTTATGTTTCTTTATTAATATTTCCAAAGCAAACTTGTTATTTAAAAAACCTTGGATGTTCCACTGAATTATAGAGAGATCTAGTCCTATATTCATAGAGAAAATAAAAAATAAGGAAGATGTTTATTTTTTTTCGTCATTTTGAGATTTTGTTTTTTCTTTTCCCATTTGGCTTTTAATGTCATAATAAATTGTTTTAGAGTATGGGGATAGGTAATTTCCAGGAGATTGTGTATCAAAGGTTTGTGATGTTCTTTTTGGTGTTGATAGATTAGTTTCTGTTTCGCTGTCAATTTCCATTGTAGAGTGATTTGTATTTTCTAGCGGGTGTTTAATGTTGTCAGTTTTTGTTGTTGAATTTGATTTTTTTCCTTCTGGTTTGTCTGTTGTTGTTGTTGTTCTTGTATGTTGTATTATTTCTTTTTGAGTTTTTTGTTTTACTTTTTCTTGATTTAAAATAGTTTTGTTGTTGATTTCAATAGTTGTTTTATCATTTTTTAACTGTTGTTTTTCTTTTTCGAATGTTACATTTTTTGTACTTTTGGTAATGTTTGCAAATGTAGGTTTAGGGTTATTTTTTGTGAATATTTGATGTGATTCTGGATTTAAGTTGTAAGTTTTCCAGGCTTCCCTGATAGTACATCTTTTGTCTATTTTAATCTTTAGAACAGCCTTGTGTTTTAGAAAAGATGGACATGTAGATTCATGTGAGGCATGAGTTTCGACACTACAATTTACGCAAAACTTCTTGCTGCAAGGGTTATGTGGTGTTATTTCTCCACATTCTCTGCATAGTTCTGGATTTTTGCAACGATTTTTCGTGTGTCCTAATTTTTGGCAGTTTTTGCATCTCATAGGGTTTGGGATGTATTCATTAATTTTAAATCTTTCCCAGCCAAGCTTAAGGTATTCAGGATGTCTTATCAGATCAAAAGTTATAACTGCTGCTCCTGTTGGTACGAGCTTATCATCTTCTTTCTTCATTATTTTCCTGATTTCGACAACTTTTTGATCTTTTAGACCATCAATTAATTCATCTTCCGACAAATATATAATTTTTTTTGAGAAAATTTTGCCTTGTACATAATTAAGGGCTTTATGGTAAGTAATTGAAACTTGGATTGTGTCAATGTAATTTGCTTTCCTAAATTTTTCGGCAGCCTTTAGGTTTTTGGTTTTTATAAGGAGATCGCCTGATTTGAGTTCAACTACATCAGTATATTCTTTTGAGATAAAATTTAAACCCTTTTCTATTTGAAAAACATTATATGCTGAAATCGGTTTTGATGTTAATTCCTTATTTATATTGGTTGATATGACAAGATAACGTGGAATATGATCGTCGCACTGTCTTATTTCTGGGAGAGAGATGAATTCATCATCGCGAAAGCGTTTGCTTCGCGATAAGTCTTCGTTGGAACCGAGTTCCCTGACCCAATTATGGTTCAGGGGATAAGAACCATTCATTTTCAGGTGGCTCAACCCTTGAAAAGATGGAGAATTTTATACTTTCAGAAAAAAAAAAGTATTTTTTTTTTTTTTTTTTTAAAGAGAATATAAGTTTTTTTTTTGAGAGTATGTTAACGTGATAACCGGTTTATTGAATTATGTGCACACAACTAGAAAAACGACTTAACACGGCGATTGCCTGAGCAAGACTGTCAGAGCGTATTAGTTTTACTTCAAAAAAAAAAAAAAACTTTAATTCTTCCATGAAAATTTCAATAAATTATTCATATTAAAATCTTAAATATACCTATTTACTTAATATATGGTTGTCAAAATTTTTTGAAAGCAAATTATGCAAAGATTAATATTATGAATGAAAAAAAATTATTTGCCCACCTCTCTTCTGAAATTACAATGTAATTTAATTATGCAAAGTTAGAATAATTTAAATTTTACACTTAATATTGCACTATTTTTTCAAGTGCTTTTTAATACAGAGCTTTAAACGAAATCATACGTTGGACAACAACAAAATCCACATTGAAGATCTCTTTTTTCTCAAATATTTATCAAAAAGCATACTCTTTGGTACCAGAGAACCTGAGCGAAAGCACTCCTAACAATACAAAACATTTTTTATGATAAAAAACAAAACAGACAAACGGAAAAGTTTAGTTAGATAAAAGAAGTAAAAATGTTTAACATTTCATTCATTACTTTTTTGCAGAATTTCTTCATTGACCAACAAAGGGAATTTAAAGAAGAATTTGAATAGATATTAGTTTTTTTTTTTGATGCATTTTTTGCGTTCAACTTATTTTTTAATTTGTTGCAATGATTTGTTAAATTTGTTAAAATGGTGATTGAAGATTTAAAATTTTCAGTAGCATAAAAATTACGATTTCAAGGGTTAACAATTAATGGGCTGTTTATCGAAAATTGATAGTTTTTGTTCAGTGTAAATGTAAATTACAAAATATGTATAGATTTAATTCTGGGTCAAGTCGTTTCAAAACTGAAATTCCTTGAATAGCATCTCAATTCAAGATTTAAGTTTTAATTACTGCGATACTTAAAACCTATATTATATGTTTCAGCTATAGATACATATCAATAAAATTATTTAGTTGCTGTGTTAAATTTTATTCGTTGAAACTTCATCACTAATACTATAGAAATAACCAATGCTGTAATAATATTCTTAATATGAATCACATAAATAAATTTTATTATTTCCTTTTGTAATATTTTTCGAGTTTTATAAGACGTAAAATTTTCTTGGCAATTTCTTGTTTTAAAAATGACGATTTTGGCGATTTAATTTCCAAAATTGTCGATTTTCAGAAGACTTTATTAGCAGCACTGGTCGGTTACAAAGAAGAGAGAAAATTGTGTGTGTGTTTGTATAAAATGAGAAAGATAAAATTTTGTTTGTGTATTTCACATAGCTTTGTAGGGAGTGCTATGTGTGTGTATTACTTCAGCGTTACAGAATCATTCAGTCAGTCAGTGAGTCAGGGATCAGCGTAAATATATTTAAGATAATTGGAATGTATTTGGTAGATTATTGATAAAAAGCGATGCACTCTTGATTTTAAAGATACATATATACAGTGCGTTCATAAATGGTAGCATTTATATTCACGTTTTCTTTCCAAAAAAAAAAGAACACATTAAACAAAACTTCGATTAATTAGAAATACCGTTATTAAAATCTCTTACATCGCAATACCTAACATATTAACATACAAAAAGGACCGTTTTAATACATCATAATCTATTTAATTTTATTAAAAACATTAGCGATAAACTCGAAAAGGTCAAATTTTGCTTATTGTCAGAAATTGCATTTCAAATCAGCAGAAGTCGAAAGTTTGTTTACAATTAATTTGAAAAAATTTGAAAATTATGGCGAAAATTATACCAGTGATAGAAAAAAAAGTTGAATGAACGCGAGTATCGTCTTTTGAAACCTCATATTAATGCATGGTTGGAATTTTTCAAGAATAATATGAGTATAAATTGGTCAAAAGTTAGTTGCTTATTGTTATGTTTGAGAATAATTACTTTATTTGCTTTTTTTTAAGATAATTTTTTCGGGTGAATAAAATGTAAGTTTTCTGGTCCTGACTGGCATTGTTGTTACTTGCGTGACTTACGAAAAGAACCCCAATGTTTATCTCGAAAAAACTTCGTGGCGGTTCCGTTATGGTTTGGGCTTCATTTACTGAAGAGTGTTGTCTGGAGTTCCAAATCGGGTCAAGCTATATGAACAGTGATAAATGTTGTGAATTTCTTCCAAGCATTTTGTTGTCATTTTTACATGTAAATACAGAAAAATGTATATTTTCCAGCAAGGCAATGCCGCCTGTCATGTCAGAAAATTCACGAAAGAATGGTTAAGCTCGAATGATGTCGCACAGTGGTTCAAAACCAAAAAAAAGTGGTAATAAGTCTGGAACTTCTAAACTATTGGTTGGATTGGAATAGTATATTCTAGGCGATTGTAGTCAAAGATATAGGCTTTCAAAATATTTATTTTTGAAATACCCTGTTGTAACACAGGGTGAGCTACAGGGTGCCAAAGTCGACCACCTCGAGGTGGAAAATGCTTTCAAAGCTTGTAACTTTTATAAATATGAAGTGATTTTTACGTTTTTCAAATTTTTCCAATAACCATTAAATTATTAACAAAAAACATGCTTTACTACCTAGTTATCGGTTATGGTTTAAAAAATATTTGATTTTAAAAATCAACATTTTAACTTTTCACCAAATTCTTTCTTGGTTTTTCGCAAATAACATTTTTATTAAAATAGACAAAAAAAATCTATGTAGCGATAGCCAGTACTTTTTAAAAAAATACGCTGAAGCATTTTTTGAATTATTTCAAACCGTTTAGTGAGCACAAAATCTTAAAGTTGACTTTTTGAATCAGGTTCTAAAAATTGCAAATTTTTGCCAAAAAATACCCTTCATTCTTTCACTTTTTTCTCACAACCTTGGTAAAATATGTATATATTTTTCTACATATTTTAAAAGAATATGCTTTAAGAATGGTTGTAAGTGAAATTTTTAATATTTTTGGACATGCACCCTACGTCCAGCATTGGACGAAATTGGGCAATTTAAAAAAAAAATTAAGTTTTAAAAGTTAATACAAAAATATCCGCTCGATTTCTTCAAATATTTCACCGCAGTATTAAAGCTCCAAATATTTTTATTTATTTGCCGCAATAAAATTCACCGCCATTACATAAACGTGGTCAGGAGGGCTTAAATGGTGAAAAAAGTCAAATTTTCATACGAATTTTTTTTGTTAACATAAAAAACATATTAAGATTAGTTATTTTTATATTTTGTTTATTGATTTAGAACGGCATTTAAATTATCTAAAACACTTCAAAAAATCATTTTGATAACGTTAATAGTTTTTGAGACATTTATATTCAAATTTCAGAAAAAAATATAGAAAAACTATGGTTTTCGTTTTTTTTTGGTTTTTTTGGTAAAGTGTTCCCAAAATTTTTGAATTTTACTTATTATTACATATATTGTTAAAGAAGACATATTTATCTATTCAACGATATATAACATGTCTATCAAATATATTGCAACATGCTGAAATAATGACCCCAAACCACACTCCACAGGCAAAAATTTAGCTATTTCTCTATTTGTTCATATAAATGGTCATTTACATAGTGAATGACATATTTTTGTATTGTTTTTTGGTAAAGGGTTGCATACGTTTTTATTACTTCAAATAATTTTATATATCTTTTCAAAGAAGATATAATTATAAGTTAATGGTGTATGAAATATTTACCTAATGAGTTTCAACTGATCATAAAATTGCCCGAAACTCTGATGCTGATTTTATACAAAAAAAAAAACAGGAAAAAAGCCAATGCCTAAGATATTTTCATTATTAAATAACAAATATAACTAAATTTTTTTTAATGAGTATTTTTTTATTTGTTTTATAATAGGCTTAAAATTACATAACAATTGTCTGCTTTTTTACTAGTTATTTTCTACAAAACAATCAGAAATATCAAAAGATAAAAGATGTTTTATATCCATAGCTTCGGAATCATCATTTTCTATTTCAAGACTTATTTTTGGTAACCATTTTGTTCTTATGGAGTATATTACTGGATCTGATGTTATCAATAAATATTCCATTAAATCGGAATTTTGGGCTTCTTTGCTACATTTTCTTGTATTAAAAAGTCTAAAGTGTTTGACATCTCTGTTTCTAGCTTCTTGTGCTTCTTCAGTCAGTTCTCCCAAGGGCAGGATACTATTTTGTATTATTTCTTTCCCATGAGCTAATACTTTGTGTACAGTTGGTGTCATTGGCCTCCAAGGATATAAGTTCATTATTAATTCCTTAGTTCCACTAGCATATATTTTCAATTTCTCCGCATTAATTTGTTGTTTACTATTAATGACAGCTAATATTAATTTAAACCGTGCGATTAAAGCCGTGTCAATGCCAGTAATCAAAGAAGTAGCTTCGGGATCTTCGAAGAAACGTCTTGCTGTATTACCATCAATTGAACTTCCATAGCCACAAAGAGGCTTATCGATAATTAGACCAAGTTGCATTTTAAATTCATTCTGAATTCTTTTCTTCTCAGTTTTTCGTATGGCGTGTAGATCAGTATTATTTTTAACTGGTATATTTTCTTGTCCTGGAATTTGTCGGTATTTTAGATCATATGCGAGATGCAAGCAATATTCCATAAATCGTATTCTTGCATGAAGTGGTGATATTCCAAATTTTAAAGCATTTTCATTAATAGGAATTTCATCACAACTGTTATGAAATTCTGAACTTTTCTTTCCACATATATTACATTTCCAAGTAGATGTTATATCTGTAACGGCATTGGCTACTTTCCCATCAATCATTGTAAAAAGTGGTTGAAATAATACTTTAATGACACTTCCAGATATTTCCACAAAAATTGGAGACAATCTCGAAATTTCCTGATTTATTGAACTCACTAAGCTTTGTGTTGTAATTTTGTCTTCCTTTGTGTACTCAAATCGGATTGGCCGACATAGAAACTTAGATCCGGGTGTTAAATTACTCCATATGTCCTGATATTCTCTCTCACTAGAAGAAGAACTTGTCTCATTATATAGCCTCATTTTTAATGGTACTAATGATGTCATAGAAATTGTTGAAAAATCTATTTCTGAATTGCTTCCACTTGGTTGTCTATACTCAGAAAATCCAGATGTTCCATCGCATCCCCATTTACATATTAACTTAACTTCTGAATTGTTGCATATTTCTATTTCTTCTTTGCTAAATGTGGATATTATTCTAGATGCAGTGTTTTCAAGCAGTTCCGCTAATCCAACATTTGCACTTTCAGTATTGGATTTCACATTAGATGGTAGAATTTTATTTTTTGTTTCCTTTATCAAATCTTTTTCTTTGAGAGCTTTTCTCAAATACCATATTTATTTCTTGTCAATCCCAAATTTAAAATAGGAGCTAACGCATCCTCTTCTGTAAATGATGTTGACGATTTTGGTAACACATCTACAATTTTAGCAGCAGTTGGTAACACATCTACAATTTTAGCAGCTTCCTTTAGTTGCGTGCGTGTTAAGGCTGATTTAAAAGAATCCTTAATTTCATTAGGCGAATGGTTACTAATGATTTCTTCTTGTTTTTTCTTTTTTGTCCTTGATTGAACATTTTCGTAGTTCTTTTTTGATCGACCAAATGCCTTTTTCTCAATTTGTACTGTGAGGCCCGTTTTCAACCATTCTTCATTTTTAGTTTTTTGAAAAGAAATTAAAATTATTTGAAGTAATAAAAACGTATGTAACCCTTTACCAAAAAACAATAAAAAATATGTCATTCACTATGTAAATGACCATTTATATGAACAAATAGAGAAATAGCTAAATTTTTGCCTGTGGAGTGTGGTTTGGGGTCATCATTTCAGCATGTTGCAATATATTTGATAGACATGTTATATATCGTTGAATAGATAAATATGTCTTCTTTAACAGTGTATATAATAATAAGTAAAATTCGAAAATTTTGGGAACACTTTACCAAAAAAACCAAAAAAAACGAAAAACCATAGTTTTTCTATATTTTTTTCTGAAATTTGAATATAAATGTCTCAAAAACTATTAACGTTATCAAAATGATTTTTTGAAGTGTTTTAGATAATTTAAATGCCGTTCTGAGTCAATAAACAAAATATAAAAATAACTAATCTTAATATGTTTTTTATGTTAACAAAAAAAATTCGTATGAAAATTTGACTTTTTTCACCATTTAAGCCCTCCTGACCACGTTTATGTAACGGCGGTGAATTTTATTGCGGCAAATAAATAAAAATATTTGGAGCTTTAATACTGCGGTGAAATATTTGAAGAAATCGAGCGGAAATTTTTGTATTAACTTTTAAAACTTAGTTTTTTTTTTTTAATTGCCCAATTTCGTCCAATGCTGGACGTAGGGTGCATGTCCAAAAATATTAAAAATTTCACTTACAACCATTCTTAAAGCATATTCTATTAAAATATGTAGAAAAATATATACATATTTTACCAAGGTTGTGAGAAAAAAGTGAAAGAATGAAGGGTATTTTTTGGCAAAAATTTGCAATTTTTAGAACCTGATTCAAAAAGTCAACTTTAAGATTTTGTGCTCACTAAACGGTTGGAAATAATTCAAAAAATACTTCAACGTATTTTTTCAAAAAGTACTGGCTATCGCCACATATTTTTAGATTTTTTTTTATCTATTTTAATAAAAATGTTATTTGCGAAAAACCAAGAAAGAATTTGGTGAAAAGTTAAAATGTTGATTTTTAAAATCAAATATTTTTTAAACCATAACCGATAACTAGGTAGTATAAGCATGTTTTTTGTTAATAATTTAATGGTTATTGGAAAAATTTAAAAAACGTAAAAATCACTTCATATTTATAAAAGTTACAAGCTTTGAAAGCATTTTCCACCTCGAGGTGGTCGACTTTGGCACCCTGTAGCTCACCCTGTGTTACAACAGGGTATTTCAAAAATAAATATTTTGAAAGCCTATATCCTTGACTACAATCGCCTGGAATATACTATTCCAATCCAACCAATAGTTTAGAAGTTCCAGACTTATTACCACTTTTTTTTGGTTTTGAACCACTGTGTGTCGTTGATTTGGAATGACCTGCTTTCTCTCCTGATATTAACCCCATAGAAAACATATCGGGAATTCTCGTCAGGAGAACATCCATCTTATCCGCGTTTTCTACATTCCAAAAAAAAAAATATTAAAAATAAAATATAAATAAAAACCTTTCTGTCTTTTGTCTTACTAATAATAAGGATATGATAATGTCTCACATTTTCGTACACAAATATTTGAGTGCTATAATTATTTTCAATTATCTATTGTACGCTTAAGAGAACATAAATTTAAAATACATATGTATATGTATACAGTGGGTGACAATACATTAGAAACTTACAAAGTTCTGAATTCTCCCTATTGTTTTTTAATAATTTCCTAAAATTATATATTTTTGGCGAAATCACTCTTTAGTGTGTTCTCTATCGAAAGATAACAAATTTGTTATAAAATTTATAAAATCTTAACCATTTTCTGTCGACTGTAATTTAAAAACAATTGTATTTTTCAATGTTTTAATCTTATAATTAATTATTAAAAAATAATGGCAAGAATGAAGTTTTGTGAAGAGTTAACAACCAGATTAATAGATAATTTTACTGCAGATCTTACGCAAATGAAAATTTGAGAAAAATATTCTATAAATGAATCCATAATTATCAAGAAATATTATGACAGAGGTACGGTGACGACACAACATTTAATCGGTAGGCCCAGAAAAACGAGGCAAAACCAGGATAATTTGTATTTGTATTTATTTATTAAAATTGATTTTCCATTACAACAAGACACAGTATCTTATTAATTACAGTAATGGAATCAGATAAGTTATTCATTATATTTAACATCAGTAGCTCTTAATCTAAATTTAAAATATAAATTACAGTTGAAAAACATTAAAAAATCAAATAAAATCAATTAAAGTATTTATACAGTAATTTTCTAAACCGTATTGCGTTGCATGTATTTTGCATAACATTAGGAAGTTGGTTCCAGAGACGAATAGTTAGAATAAAAAATTGACATTCAGAGGCATGGTGCCGGTATTTAGATTGAATTAGTCGATTTCTTCTGGAAGATCTTGCGAACCTTAATCGTTCAAAAAGATATTTTGGAGCCTTTGTTATAATAATTTTATGTAGGAATATAATGTTTTTGAATTTAATATAGTTGTCAAAAGGCATGTGTAAGACATGACACGAGTATTGGGATACATGATCAAATTTTCTTAATCCAAAGTTATAGCGAATAATGTTATTGAAAGTTACAGTTAGTTTCCTGTTATCCCTAGAGTTGCAACCTGTGAAAACCTCAGATGCATATAGTAGAATTCATTATTTACGGCTGGTAGAGGAATATTTACAAAAGCTTCATTTAGCATTCATTCATTGATTGATTAACTGTCTTAATTATTCTAATTTCGCGTATTTGTTTCCAGGTTTTTTTTACTTCCAATAGCTGTATTAAATTTGTTAAAATAATAAGAAGACTTATCATGCCTTTTTTTGGAAACAACCGCTTTCTTATATTCGTCGTGATATTTTGATGTTCTGTAACGTTTCCAGTTCTGATACAGATTATCACGGTGTTCTATTAGCATCTTGGTTTCCATTGTAAACCAAGGTCTATCTCCACTTTTGACAGTTTTCGTTTTGATGAGGACATGTTTGTTGTAAATTTTTAAAATTTTACCAACAGTCGGTAAATAAAAAATTTGATCCCATGGAGTAGAGCAAAGATCATATCCCAAAAAAAAGATATCAATATCATCAAAATCACGATAAGTAAATGTTTGGGGCCAGATTTCTGTTGCAAAATCGTATGATAAAAAGAGTAGATCGTGCTTCGGGAATGCTGGTGCTGCTAACTGATCATAATTAAGGACTTTACTTTCATTGCTGGTAAAGAAAAGATCAAGCAAAGTGCTATTTGTCGAAGTGAAGTTTGTAAGTCTCGTTGTGTTGATAGCTGACAAGTTAAACATCGACATTATAGTGGTAAGATTTGAGTCTTTGAAAAGAGTGTTATTGAAATCACCTGATATAATGATTTCGGAGTACGACATTGATAAAAGCTCCAGCTTCGTGAGAAGACTATCAAACTTTATTCATTAATTTAATTTAATAGCAAGAAATTTTTTTAAAAAAATTTCCAAAAATGCTACCTAAAGAGATCATTAACAATCTGACACTGTTTGCCGAGAAGCAATTGAGGTTGATAGCGGTGAAGAAACCATAATTTTACTAAAGAAAATATGAACTGGTCAAGACGGAATTGGAACTGTTCGCTTTTCAGATGAATCCAAGTTTAATTTCAGAAGCCATGATGGAGGAACGTTTCTACGACGACAAAAGGAAAAAAGACGACCAAAAAAATATACAAATAAAACTTTTAAGTTTGGCGGTGGCAATATTATGGTATGGGGTTGCTTTTCGGGCCAAGGAATGGATCCAATTCCAATAGTAAAATTATACACTAACTGAAATTCTATACAGGAAATTTCTAAATGACGTAATGTACCCATACGAGGCGGTAAATATGACCCTGGTCCGGAACTTCCAACATGACAATGACCCAAAACATGCGTCCAAAGTTGTAATCGAATGGGTACAATTAACGCAGTTTGTGTTTTTAAATTGGCAGCCAAATTACCAGTTTTCAGTCTCAGAAAATACATGGGAAAATGTGGATCGAAATATACGGACACGAAATTATACAGACAACACACATCCCGTAGGCACTTAATTTCAATGGATATCATCAACCATTTAATTGACTCCATGCCTCAGTGTTGTGAAGCAATACTAAAAAATTATGGATACCAAACACGATATTGAAATCCAAAATAGATGGAAAAAAGTTTCCAACTGAGGGGATGTCCCCTACAAATGCAGTGCTTGTGTCGATTTCTGGAAAATAGATTATGGGAAGGAGGAAAGAGGGAGTAGTGTTTGTGAATATTTGCTTTAAATTTGATTAGATTGTAACTTTCAGGAAAGACTTGTGTGTAGAGTTTATTTCACATACGGCTAGTTCGACTGATAAACGAATTTTCTGTGTAATGCGTTGTGCAGTCAACTGGACAAAAAACAACAAAGGGATGTGATCTAGTAGAGAATCGGATAGAGTGAACTGAAACTCACTAATCTCAGAAGATCATTGTAGTATCTGTAGAAAAGTGTTACACAAACTACATTTCGACGATGTTCAAATGAGTCGATAGAGTTCGATACTCTACTGTCATTAATGAGCACCAACACCCTCCATTGTACAAGATCCAGTAGCTTCAAAATAGGCTTTGAATAAATTTTGAAGTAATTTTTGCACCGTTTTAGAAAACGAAGGTACTTGTATGCTTCTTTAGACACTTGAAATACATGTTCGTTTCAACGTTTTACAGCAAAAGGTTGTTGAATTAGCTGAAACAATTTTATATCATAATTTTTTCACCAATACAATCATAAGTCACACCGATTTGTCTTACGGCCCACAGCGTAACATGTGAGCTCACATGTTACGGCGTTTTTGTGATTGTATTTTGAAATAGAAATTTACACCCCTGCGGGTATAGATGTTTACTAGGGCGGGTCGATTTAAAAATCGCCCAAGTGACAAGGAAAATCGTATTCTAGGGATCAAAATAAGAAACTTTGCCCGAGGAACCATACCTCTAAAACGAATTCTGATGTCCCGACTTTTGACCTGTCTGTCTGTCTACCTGTCTGCCATGGGGTAACCCCATTCCCCCTCATGCAATTGATCTGAAACTTGGCCCATTGTCATGCATAAATGAGAGACACAATTAAATTCCTTTATAACAAACTATATTAAATTCATTTAAATTATGCATCATAATTAATACAAATATTTTAAACCGAAAAAAATCTCGTTTTTAATGTTGTAGCTTTTAACTTACAAAGAATTCATAAACAGCTTTATATATACTTTTAGCCTATATTAAAATATGTGATGTGGGCGTCAAAATAAAATAAAATCCTTAGTTACTCAGATTAAAAGCTTTATTAATTTACACAAAATTAAAAATATATATAAGGAAATCGAGAATTATTTAGTAATAGCTGAACTCCATGAAAACATTAAACAAACGTAATACAAAACATACAAATAAATAAATGCACTTTATTTAGAAAATGACCAAATTTTACGCGTCAAAATAAAGTAAACAGCTAACAAAAGGCAACAGAACTTTAATACAAAATGAAGCTTTTTAAATTTTTTAATATTTGGTTAATTTTTATTTCGCCTTCAGCACCTCATTTAATCTCCTAGGCATCGACTCGACAAGTTTTTTTTGTTATATCGGGGGAGATTATGCTCCATTGTGCCTTTAGAGCATTCTTTAAGTTTGCCTTGCTTGAATTAGCCCTTCGACTGATTTTTCTGTCCAGCTTTTCCCACAGATGTTCTATCAGGTTAAGATCCGGGGACTGCGGCGGGTGATCAAGTGTCCTAGGAGTCCGGTACAGTAGTCACTCTTTTAAAATTTTAGACGTATGCTTGGGATCGTTGTTCTGTTGTAAGATCCAATGTCCAGCCAAGTCTAATTTCCCGACGCTATGGGCACCATTATCCTTCAAAATGGCTAAGTAATACATTTTTTATCATAGTGGAGTAAATAAAATCAAGATTATCAACATCTGTTGCCGCCATATAGCTCCAAACCATAACTGAACCTCCACCGTGTTTCACAGTGTTGTATATTTGTGGGGCCTTTTCACGTCGAAAATTTCGGATTTGCTCTTAACTGCATATATGTTTTCTCAAAAAGATAGTCTCATTTTTGTACTTTTTATTGAAATTCATAAGCTTACACAGAAAACTGTTTTTGTGCGGTCTCTCTTTGTGCGATTTCTTATTTGTGCAACTTTTTGTGCTTTTTTTGTGCGATACATGCAAATTTTCAAATTACAAAATTCCAAATTACATACGCACAAAAACAGGTTTGAGTGTACTCTGATTCACCTTGGATATGTTTGGTTTCTTGCGTGGTATCTTTCCATGTAGGCCACTTTTGTGAAGCGATCTCCTTGTTGTACTCGAATTTACTAGTTTTGCCTGATATCTTGCAAAATGGCTTCTGATAATTTAACTGCACCTTATGCTGGATACTTCTCTTACTACAGCTCTAAATTCAGTACAACTAAGCCGCTTTGGATGTCCAGAACTCGGTAAATCTTCTAACCTGATAGTGTTTGACGTATTAATCAACTATGTTTTCTTTATTGTGCAGTGATTCCTACCCATAATTTTGCCAATTTCATGCAAGGATTTACCTTTTTTTTCCATCTAAAGTTATTTTCCGTGTTTGCTTTTCCATACTGAGAATAATTTCTTTTGCATCTTTTTTAGTTATTATTAGTTAGTACAAATCAACCTAAAATGATTTGTAGTAAAGTAAAACACGTGATCAGTTCACTTTCGAGAGGTTTGTGAAATGTTGCCGCTTGATTTCATATTTTATAGCAGTCAGTCTCTAAATGGTATAGTAATAAACTCTGTAATATTATTTTTTATCGTAAGTCAATAATAACTTTGTAAAATTGGTGTTTATATTATTTTGACGCTCACGGTGTATAAACCCATTTCTAAGATCAAATTAAATTCCATTATATCAAATGAATGAATTAGAAACTCTGTATCTACAGCTTGAAATATTATTCCAAACTATTTTCTTTAAAAAAAATATCCTCTATTGTATTAGAAACAAGGCTAGAGGGTTGCTGTTTTTTGTTAATGGATAAAACAAAAATTTGAACAAAAAAAAATTTTTTTTTTAAAAATTTGTTATTCAATTTTAATGAATCTTCTGTAAGATGCGTTTTTAATATCTTATAAAAAATAAATAAATTTAAATTAATCTGGCCACTCTATTCTCAGCACACAACCACACAACCACATTTAGTACAAACATAATAACAAGAAAGCACACAAATCACTAGAAGAAAATAAAAATACAACAATTAAACAACATCAAAAAAGAGTTCATTTTAGACTCCAATCGAAGGTTTTATGCAGAGCTTTGAAATAATTTCTAATTTAGCTTTTTTTTTCTTTTTATTTGACATTTTATAACACAGTGCACAGTGTAAGTGATAAAAGATAAAAAAAATACCCCGTGTCTAACAGTTTTGCCCCAAGTCATGCACTTTTTTTTATGGGCCCCAAAGATTTGGGGCCTCGGTGTCATTTTTGCAAAAAAGTGGTAATTTTCTCCGGCTCATAACTTGCAAACCGTTCGGAATTTTGATTTACTCTCTGAGGCAGAGTTGTAGCCCTTGTCATAAAAAACAAAAATTGTGAACATATAAAATCAAAAAAACTTCATCTTCAAAATCACAAAAAACTTTAAAAAATCGATTTTTGTACCTTTTTTCCCCTGTTTAGGTCCATAGGTAGCAACCCGTTAAAAATTCAAGGAAACAATCAACTACAAAAATTACCTAAGATCTCAATAAACAACTCACGCGATAACGCACCGACCGCAGCAGCACAGGCAAAGCAGTAAACTCAGCATACGCATCAAGGGACGCAGCACACAATATAAGAGCGGCACGACGCTCACTTCGAGGCATTACATAGCGCGACGTCAACGAGAGCTCAGCGGTGAAAGTTATAGAGAAAGTGCTACAGCATAATTCGCACACAACATTGGCAACTGACAATTTCAACATGCAATGTGAAAAAATTGTTTTATTTTGCTACGTTTGCGGTCATCAAATCAGAAAAAAGTTCTACAAGATTTCAAAAGGAAAATAATCTTTTAACTAGTGAATTCAATAGAGCATATAAGTTGTTTTTCGACGAAGTAGACTTGACCGGTGAAAATTAAACACCTAACACAGTGTGTCGCCAATGTTATAACAATTTCATGCCATAGTTGAGTGGAGGCAAAGATAGTATGAAGTATTGTAAGCCGGTAAACTGGATTAATCGCCCACATGTCGTCTAAATCGACATGCTGAGAAGAAACAAATTTATAGAGCAACTGTAACAGCCATACTACCAGTGCTTGCACCTGAAAATTTTGTATCATCAAGGTAGCCAACTCCAGATCGTAGGACAGAATTTACCGGAATGAGTAGAGCAAGTGGTGTTACTTATGAAGATCCATTTGATACCGATTATGACCTCCAACAGGGAAGAGATGGACCACAACTTATAACACAAATGGAAATGGATTTCATTGGGGCCATATTGGGACTAGCGCAGCGACTTGCCATATTTTTGACAGCGTTTTTAAAGAAGAAAACTCACACATGCGTACCGCAAACGGCAAGCTGAATTTCAGGGCCTCTACACTCTAAATGATGACAATTCGTTCGCTTACTGCAACAATATAAAAGCTTTGGTGGTAAAAATGGGAATGAACTATATCGCTTGTGAGTGGAGATTATTTATTGATTTGTGATTTGAAGGTCATCAACATTTTGCAAGGGATCATCGATGCGTCTTCCCAAAATTCTTTTGTTTTCTTTGTAATTGGGATTCGCGCTCACCTCTGAATCAGTTCCAATGTAATTCGTGGAGACCAAGAGAAAGTGTGGAGGAACAAATGAAACAACATAGACTGCAGAATGCACCTTTAATTGACAATACTCAAAATATCTTGCTGACACCTCTCCACGTAAAATTGGGAATTGTTTAAAAATTCATCGAAGTGGCCGTTGTAAATTATCCAAACGCATTCGACTATTTTAAAAGCGATTTCCCAAAGCGTAGCGATGACAAAATTAAAAAAGGTTTTGTAGTAAATTTAAAACGAATTTTTGTTCACCTTATTGTACTAGTCACACTATGTTAATGTTTTCTTTTCTGTCTTTATTTTTGTCTTCATTTAACAGGCGTACTTAATGGCCCTGACATTAGAAAGTTATTCAAGAGCAACTTTGATTCATCGCTTGGTGAAAATCATTCAATGGCATGGAAATACCTTCAGCGTGTATGCACCAGAGTCTTGGGAGGGGATCGAGACGCGGAACCGGAAGAAAGAAAATGGGTGAAAGAAATGCTGTATTATTTTGATCGGCACATCGATGACATTAAAGCTGCATTTTGTTCATTTTCATTTCGACGATTTTATCAAACAACTCCCTACCGAATCCGATGAGCAAGGAGAACGGTTTCACCAAACCACAATGCCCATGGAAAAACGGTACAAAGGCAAAAAACTCGAAGCATTGCTTGCAGAGATAATATCAATTTTATTGATGCATTGTTTTGCATTACTTTTTTGATTTCTTCTTTTGATTCATTTCAGGTAATTTGGTGGAGTCACAAGATCACCCTGTATGATGTTAATGAAGTATTTGAGGAAGAAAAAGCTGATGATGGAGGTCAGTCTGGAAGCAACGTGCCTGTGGACACCATAAGTTCTGAATCAGAGTCAGATTCGGACGATTCGGGCGACGATTTGGATCCACAACTTAAGAGAGTGCGATTTGCAAGTCCAGGGCCATCAACATTATAAACATAATACGAATATTTTTTTTTTATTATTTTTGTAATAGATAGCATAGTATCTCAATGTTGAAGTAAAGAAAAAACAAATGAAATTAAAAAATTTTGGGAAATTTTTCACTTTTGCGGCTATCTAAACGGTATTAAGAATCATTCTTAGGAAGTTACAAAATACTTAAAACGTCCACCTAAAAGAAATATTCCAATAAAAGATGTTAACGGCTCGTGGTGTAAAACTGATAAAAGTATAGCAGAAGCATTTGCTTTACATCTTCAAAATACTTTTCAGGCTCACGATTTTAGTTATAGCACACATGCTGATGAAATTTTAAATTTTTTAGACAGCCCATGTCCAATGGATTGGCCAATCAAGCATATATCTCCTCGTGAAGTACAAGAGGAAATAAATAAGTTAAATTGTAAAAAAAAACCGGGATATGACAGTATTAATGGAAGTGTAGCTAAATCTCTTCCTAAAAAGGGAATTACATATTTGACTTTGATTTATAATTCTATCCTTCGACTAAACCATTTTCCGTCTCAATGGAAGTGTGCCGAGATAATCATGGTAGCTAAACCCAGTAAACCGGAGAATCTTGTTACATCGTACAGACCTATAAGCTTACTCCAAAATATTTGCAAGAATATTAATGAGAAGATTGTCACCAATCTTGGAAAAATTCAACATCATACCTGAATACCAATTTGGTTTCAGGCATAATCACGGCACTTCTGAGCAATGCCATCGTATAGTAACCTTTATAAGGGATACCTTGGAGACAAAAAAGTATTGCTCTGGCGTCTTCTTAGATGTGCAACAAGCATTTGACAAAGTCTGGCATAATGGCTTATTTTTGAAACTTAAAAAACTGCTTCCAACACCATTTTATTTGCTAGTTAAATTGTATTTAAGTGAGCGACATTTCTACGTGAAAGTAAATGAAATGAAAGTAAATGGGCCAATACTTTATACAATATTTACATCAGATATGCCTATTACTGACAACGTTTTAATTGCAACTTACGCCGATGCAACTTACGCTTCACATCTTGTACAAATAAAACTAGATAAAATTGAAAACTGGCTAAACAGATGGAACATTAAAGTCAACACTGAAAAATCAGCTCATGTTATATTCACTTTACGAAAGGTTAGCTGTCCAAGATTGTCTATTAACAGTAGTCAAATTCCTCAAAAAGAGAGTGTAAAATATCTTGGGCTTCATATTGACAAAAGATTAACGTGGAAAGATCACATCAAAGCCAAGAAAGAACATTTAAAATTAAAAACTATTCGTCTCTATTGGTTATTAGGACCTAAGTCCCAACTAAATCTTGAAACCAAGGTAGTCATATATAAAACTATCCTTAAGCCAGTATGGACGTATGGAATACAGCTGTGGGGAACAGCCAGCAATTCAAATATTAAGATATTACAACGATATCAAAATAAAACTCTAAGGTCAATTGTCAATGCTCCGTGGTTTGTATCCAATAAAACCATACATAATGATTTATTTATTCCAAAGGTGAAAGATGAAATCAACATATTTAGTTCAAATTATCTGAAAAGATTAAGTAATCACTGCAACCCACTGGCTATATCTTTACTCGATGACTCTGAAGAAGTAAGAAGGCTTAAGCGGCATCATGTACTTGATTTACCATTCCGTTAAATAAAAAGAAAAATTAAATACTCTCAAAATGTAATTTCTTGTTAAATTATTAATATTCTTTCATTTTGTAAAACTCATTTTTAATATATTTTTGTAAATAATTATCTTAGACATTTGCAAATATCTCTAATTTCCTATTGCTAATATGTTGTTGTTCTCAATGGAGTCCAACAACAAATTTAAATCTTTAAATGTATCTAATTTGCTTATTATCCTTAAATAGATAGATTGTAAATAAAGTTTGTTATGAAAAAAAAAAAAAAAATTCTTAGGAAGTTCATATGTTCTAGAAATTTGTTCACTGAGATCTTAGGTACATTTTTGGAGTTGATTGTTTCCTTGAATTTTGAACGGTTTGCTACCTATGGACCTGAACAAGGGAAAAAGCTAAAAAAAATCTAATTTTTTAAAATTTTTGGCGATTTTGATCTTGAGGATGAAGTTTTTTGATTTTATATGTTCACAATTTTTGTTCTTTATGATAAGAGCTACAACTTTGCCTCAGAGAGTAAATCAAAATTCCGAACGGTTTCCAATATATGAGCCTGAGAAAACGATCACTTTTTTGGAAAAATGACACCGAGGCCCCAAATCTTTGGGGGACCATAAAAAATCGCATGACTTGGGGCAAAACTGGGAGACACTGGCCTTTTTTTTTGGCTTTTATCACGTAGTGGTGTCCGTATTCGATTATATTTCCATGACTTAAAAAATTACACACAGCGTATTTAAACTATATTCCTACTACAATTGGTCTCCACAGTTATTGTTTTTTTTTTTTAATTTTGCTTTGAAAAAATATATTACTTTATTATTCTATCTAACAAAAAAAAACATAAATCTTTATGATTTTAAGTGGATAAAATATATTTCCAGATTAAATTAATTACTCAGTTAGTAGTCGAACAACAGCAACAAAATTTACTTCTGCACAATATTTTATCATTAAATAAAAACAAGACAATCCGATGGCTTTAATTTTGTATTAAATTAACAACAGCATTGGATAATTTCTACAATATTTATTGGATAATTTCTACAATAAAAACAATTATAAAAAAACAATGCATTAAAAATAAGCAATTTATCAGGAGAAATTCTATAAAAAATTTGATTAATATTGATTATTATTTTTGAATTATTTCATAGGATTTGATTTTATGGTTTACAAAACAATATTAAAGAATTTATTCTCTCAAATCACTGGTTTCATGTTATACTTACCATAAAAGCTGAGCTTAATAATACATACAACACAGCTTAAAGTCTGAGTTAAAAGAGGAAAAACGTTAACAAAAAAAAAATAGCTTAACAAAATCCATCAAACCGGAAATGTTACCCTTTTTATAACGGTACCTTAATTCAATTATGATATATGTTACCTTTGAAAAAGCCAAAAAACGGCTTATCTAATATGTTGTACATAATTGATAATGAACATGGTATTTGAAATTGGATGTATTTAACACCAACTATGTATGTATAGCGATTGCGATCGGTAATAGCATTTATTTGAATTAAATAATTAAACAAACAAAATGCTATGTAATAAAAATTATTTTTTATCAATTATGTATGCAAAATAAACGCTCAAAGAAAATGTTTTGGATATAATCAAGTTTTTAACTATTTTATTTATTTTTTTTTTTATAATTATTTAACTCATAATCCTAGTTTGGAGTAGAATTTTACTATCTCGTTAAAATTATTTTTTTAACTTAATTCTTTATTCTTTCTTCCAATTGACAATACGTAAAGATTTTCAGCGTACAATCATCGAGTACAGCTGGTGTTAACGATTTAAGAGATTATTATAATTTCATCAATATCTGATGTTCATTTAACTTCTCATGCAATTTACTTATTACCATCAAAACACGAACAATTCATGTGTGGTTACCGTTAAAATGCTCTAAGTGTGCTACAGATTCGTAACTTTTTTTTTTAACAATTTGGCAGCAACACTGTTTCATAATGTTATTAATTTGTCATACATTTGAGTACCGCCACAGACATTAAGGAAAAGTAATACATGTTGCTAATAACATATTTTCTATCAGTTGCTGTGTTTTTTAACAAATAAAAAAAAACAAACCCCATAGTCGAAGAATTGAAATAATTCTCAAAAAATATCTGCCGACTATCCCCACTATACAAAAGGTAGTCAAAGTATAAAAAATCATAATATTTGAGAGTGAACTGCAATTTTTATTTATCTACAGAGACCGAAAAAATTATTTGCACAGCGTTGCTTTATCAATTGAATACCTCGTAATATTAAACGGTTTAGTTTCAGAACAAATTTTATTTATTATTTCAATATATTGGCGAGTTACTAATATTAAAATAAAAAAATTTAAAGGTAAAATTATATAATTAAAAGAAAAAAGTATTGGCATAACATTTTTACACAAAATAAGTTTTAATACTGTGTTAATTATTTATTTATTTAAGTCTATGGATTTTATCCTTTCAAAATATTTATAAAGACTAGTACAGTAGAAGCTCACAAATTAGAACCACTTGGTTTTTGAATGAATTGTTCTAATTTCTGGACGGTTTTTTTTTTTTGTTTTTAAAACAGAAACAATGTTAAGTAAACATAATAAATATAACTTTTATTGTTTTTTAATGTAATCTGTTCTAAATGACTGTTTTCTTGGTTCCTTAAGAGATGATATAACGATTTCATTCCGAATGGCCAAAATATTGCTCATGTGCTGAGATAATTCTTTCTTGTTGCACCATTTAATCAAAAAAACATGCTTATACTACCTAGTTATCGCTTATGGTTTAAAAAATATTTGATTTTAAAAATCAACATTTGAACTTTTCACCAAATTCTTTCTTGGTTTTTCGCAAATAACATTTTTATTAAAATAGATAAAAAAAAAAATCTAAAAACATGTGGCGATAGCCAGTACTTTTCAAAAAAAATACGTTGAAGTACTTTTTGAATTATTTCAAACCGTTTAGTGAGCACAAAATCTTAAAGTTGACTTTTTGAATCAGGTTCTAAAAATTGCAAATTTATGCCAAAAAATACCCTTCATTCTTTCACTTTTTTCTCACAACCTTGGTAAAACATGTATATATTTTTCTATGTACATATTTTAAAAGAATATGCTTCAAGAATGGTTGTAAGCGAAATTTTCAATATTTTTGGACATGCACCCTACGTCCAGCATTGGACGAAATTGGGCAATTTAAAAAAAAAACTAAGTTTTAAAAGTTAATACAAAAATATCCGCTCGATTTCTTCAAATATTTCACCGCAGTATTAAAGCTCCAAATATTTTTATTTATTTGCCGCAATAAAATTCACCGCCATTACATAAACGTGGTCAGGAGGGCTTAAATGGTGAAAAAAGTCAAATTTTCATACGAATTTTTTTGTTAACATAAAAAACATATTAAGATTAGTTATTTTTATATTTTGTTTATTGATTCAGAACGGCATTTAAATTATCTAAAACACTTCAAAAAATCATTTTGATAACGTTAATAGTTTTTGAGATATTTATATTCAAATTTCAGAAAAAAATATAGAAAAACTATGGTTTTTCGTTTTTTTTTTGTTTTTTTTTTGGTAAAGTGTTCCCAAAATTTTTGAATTTTACTTATTATATATATTGTTAAGAAGACATATTTATCTATTCAACGATATATAACATGTCTATCAAATATATTGCAACATGCTGAAATAATGACCCCAAACCACACTCCACAGGCAAAAATTTAGCTATTTCTCTATTTGTTCATATAAATGGTCATTTACATAGTGAATGACATATTTTTTTATTGTTTTTTGGTAAAGGGTTGCATACGTTTTTATTACTTCAAATAATTTTACATATCTTTTCAAAGAAGGTATAATTATAAGTTAATGGTGTATGAAATATTTACCTAATGAGTTTCAACTGATCATAAAATTGCCCGAAACTCTGATGCTGATTTTATAAAAAAAAAAACAGGTAAAAAGCCAATGCCTAAGATATTTTCATTATTAAATAACAAATATAACTAAATTTTTTTTAATGAGTATTTTTTTATTTGTTTTATAATAGGCTTAAAATTACATAACAATTGTCTGCTTTTTACTAGTTATTTTCTAGAAAACCATCAGAAATATCAAAAGATAAAAGATGTTTTATATCCATAGCTTCGGAATCATCATTTTCTATTTCAAGACTTATTTTTGGTAACAATTTTGTTCTTATGGAGTATACTACTGGATCTGATTATATCAATAAATTTTCCATTAAATCGGAATTTTGGGCTTCTTTGCTACATTTTCTTGTATTAAAAAGTCTAAAGTGTTTGACATCTCTGTTTCTAGCTTCTTGTGCTTCTTCAGTCAGTTCTCCCAAGGGCAGGATGCTATTTTGTATTGTTTCTTTCCCATGAGCTAATACTTTGTGTACAGTTGGTGTCATTGGCCTCCAAGGATATAAGTTCATTATTAATTCCTTAGTTCCACTAGCATATATTTTCAATTTCTCCGCATTAATTTGTTGTTTACTATTAATGACAGCTAATATTACTTTAAACCGTGCGATTAAAGCCGTGTCAATGCCAGTAATCAAAGAAGTAGTTTCGGGATCTTCAAAGAAACGTCTTACTGTATTACCATCATTTGAACTTCCATAGCCACAAAGAGGCTTATCGATAATTAGACCAAGTTGCATTTTAAATTCATCCTGAATTTTTTTCTTCTCAGTTTTTCGTATGGCGTGTAGATCAGTATTATTTTTAACTGGTATATTTTCTTGTCCTGGAATTTGCCGGTATTTTAGATCATATGCGAGATGCAAGCAATATTCCATAAATCGTATTCTTGCATGAAGTGGCATTGGCTACTTTCCCATCAATCATTGTAAAAAGTGGTTGAAATAACACTTTAATGACACTTCCAGATATTTCCACAAAAACTGGAGACAATCTCGAAATTTCCTGATTTATTGAACTCACTAAGCTTTGTGTTGTAATTTTGTCTTCCTTTGTGTACTCAAATCGGATTGGCCGACATAGAAACTTAGATCCGGGTGTTAAATTACTCCATATGTCCTGATATTCTCTCTCACTAGAAGAAGAACTTGTCTCATTATATAGCCTCATTTTTAATGGTACTAATGATGTCATAAAAATTGTTGAAAAATCTATTTCTGAATTGCTTCCACTTGGTTGTCTATACTCAGAAAATCCAGATGTTCCATCGCATCCCCATTTACATATTAACGTAACTTCTGAATTGTTGCATATTTCTATTTCTTCTTTGCTAAATGTGGATATTATTCTAGATGCAGTGTTTTCAAGCAGTTCCGCTAATCCAACATTTGCACTTTCAGTATTGGATTTCACATTAGATGGTAGAATTTTATTTTTTGTTTCCTTTATGGCTCTGCTGGTAGGAAAAATATCAAATCTTTTTTCTTTGAGAGCTTTTCTCAAAATACCATATTTATTTCTTGTCAATCCCTTGGTTGCGTGCGTCTCAAGGCTGATTTAAAAGAATCCTTAATTTCATTAGGCGAATGGTTACTAATGATTTCTTCTTGTTTTTTCTTTTTTGTCCTTGATTGAACATTTTCGTAGTCCTTTTTAGGTCGACCAAATGCCTTTTTCTCAATTTGTACTGTGAGGCCCGTTTTCAACCATTCTTCATTTTTAGTCATAAACTTTAATTTTGATAAACCCGATTGGCTAAATCTTCTTTCGTAAGCTTTGTAAAAATTTTCAACATCTTCAGATTTCACATTTAAACCGTAAGTGTTGTTAATTGTATAAAATAATTTCGATACTTTTAACGAACGTGATGAATGAATAGTAGAATCGGAAGGATTTTCCCAAATAACTTTGCAAAGTGAATAATACTTTAATGTAACCTCCATGATACCTCCATGTACGTAAGTGATCTTAATAAACAAGAAACTCATGGTTATATACTGAAAATACTTTTTGAAAGGTAATATATCGGGCAGGTACTTCAACCAATACTTACATTTTGTTTTAGTGAATCTTAGGATTTGGCTTTTACCTGTTTTTTTTGCATAAAAAGGTATTGTGAATTACAGATATTTTGCAATAGGTATCAGAGTTTCGGGCAATTTTATGATCAGTTGAAACTCATTAGGTAAATATTTCATACACCATTAACTTATAATTATACCTTCTTTGAAAAGATATATAAAATTATTTGAAGTAATAAAAACGTATGCAACCCTTTACCAAAAAACAAATAGAGAGATAGCTAAATTTTTGCCTGTGGAGTGTGGGTTGGGGTCATTATTTCAGCATGTTGCAATATATTTGATAGACATGTTATATATCGTTGAATAGATAAATATGTCTTCTTTAACAATATATATAATAAGAAGTAAAATTTAAAAATTTTGGGAACACTTTTCCAAAAAAACCAAAAAAAAAAACGAAAACCATAGTTTTTCTATATTTTTTTCTGAAATTTGAATATAAATATCTCAAAAACTATTAACGTTATCAAAATGATTTTTTGAAGAGTTTTAGATAATTTAAATGCCGTTCTGAATCAATAAACAAACTATAAAAATAACTAATCTTAATATGTTTTTAATGTTAACAAAAAAAATTCGTATGAAAATTCGACTTTTTTCACCATTTAAGCCCTCCGGACCACGTTTATGTAACGGCGGTGAATTTTATTGCGGCAAATAAATAGAAATATTTGGAGCTTTAATACTGTGGTGAAATATTTGAAGAAATCGAGCGGATATTTTTGTATTAACTTTTAAAACTTAGTTTTTTTTTTTAATTGCCCAATTTCGTCCAATGCTAAAAATATTAAAAATTTCGCTTACAACCATTCTTGAAGCATATTCTTTTAAAATATGTAGAAAAATATATACATGTTTTACCAAGGTTGTGAGAAAAAAGTGAAAGAATGAAGGGTATTTTTTTGCAAAAATTTGCAATTTTTAGAACCTGATTCAAAAAGTCAATTTTAAGATTTTGTGCTTACTAAACGGTTTGAAATAATTCAAAATATACTACAACGTATTTTTTGAAAAAGTACTGGCTATCGCTACATATTTTTAGATTTTTTTTTATCTATTTTAATAAAAATTTTATTTGCGAAAAACCAAGAAAGAATTTGGTGAAAAGTTCAAATGTTGATTTTTAAAATCAAATATTTTTTAAACCATAAGCGATAACTAAGTAGTATAAGCATGTTTTTTGTTAATAATTTAATGGTTATTGGAAAAATTTTAAAAACGTAAAAATCACTTCATATTTATAAAAGTTACAAGCTTTGAAAGCATTTTCCACCTCGAGGTGGTCGACTTTGGCACCCTGTAGCTCACCCTGTGTTGCAACAGGGTATCTCAAAAATAAATATTTTGAAAGCCTATATCCTTGACTACAATCGCCTAGAATATACTATTCCAATCCAACCAATAGTTTAGAAGTTCCAGACTTATTACCACTTTTTTTTGGTTTTGAACCACTGTATATGCAGTTGTTTTTCCATTTCCGGATATTCAGCAGCATGCATACCCTTCTTTCTTGCAACTTGATAAGTGCTAGCGACTGTACTCAAAATCAATTTTTTCTTGGATTTGATGTAGCTGATTGCGACTGTACTCAAAATCAATTTTTTCTTGGATTTGATGTAGCTGATTGCAGACTTCGCAACTCCAAAATCCTGAGCTATTCGACTAGCTTATTCACCTTTATCAAGTTTTTCCAAAATTTCAACTTTTTATGCCAAAGAAATAGTGTTTTTTACGCTTATGTCACATTTTTAAAATAACCTTCATTTTATGATTGCAAACATGTGTATGAGTCACGATGAGCTTTATTCAAAAACCATATACGCATTTATATCTTCTTCTTATTTTCAAGGCTCATTCACAAAGAAAGAGCAAACGAAATTGAAATACTTAAAACTAATTTTTGTATGCATATGGAAAAATTCAATTCGTTCAATAATTAGAACTAATTTTGATTCTAATTTTTGAGAGTTCTAATTTGTGAGTTTCTACTGTATAGCCCAGCACTCGAAAATCGAGTGCAAAAACTAGGAAATATCATTTTTTCATTAATTTTTTTTCTTTCAATATTTTTTTAATCTATATATATGTATATTAGGGTGACATCCATTTTTTTTTTTTTTTTTTGAATTTCAAAACGTGCGGGTCGGATTATTGTGACACTGGATCTAAAACTTTGGTGCGCAAAATTTGAGCGAAATTTGACAATGCTTTCTGGATGCGCATTGAGTTCAAAGTTCAAATAGGAATTTATATGCAAAAATTATCAAAAAAAATCGATTTTCTTGATTAAGAAAATCGGAGTCACATTTTTAAAGACAATGAAATAATTTAGAACAACAATATTTTTGCATTCTCTCAATATTTTCATAAAATAATGAATAAATTTGAGGAATTTTATGAATACATTAAATTTGTTTTATATAAAAAAAATCCTGATGAAGAAAATATTTATAGCTTTTCATATAGAGTCATTTTGACATCAAGAGTACCTCACTAACATTATTTTTTGGAATTATTAATATATTATCAACAAGTTTTATCGAAATTCTTCCACAAATATATATTATATCGATACTTTGTTTTAAAAAAATTTAAATATCCTTAAATTTGACTTTGGCCTTAAAGGGGGACAATTTATAGTGTTTCAATTTAACCTTAATTTACAGGATTGAGAACTTATATCAAGTAGTATAATATTTGAACGAAAGATATTTGAAATATGAAAATACCAAAAAGATGTAGCCTAACAGTTGAAAAAGTATGAAAAATCGCATTTTTCTTCAAATCCGCTGAAATAAAAACGCTGCCCTCGCCAAATTAAGAACAGGATACCTACAATATTTGGCATAATCACATATATTTTGTTAATAAGATCTTAAAGTCCAATCGTTGATTTCGGAAAATTTCTTGTACAAAATTTTTGAAAAAGTAAAATTGGAGATTTTGAAATAGTGCTAAAAAATACTTACCGTTTTGATATTAATTTAGAACGGCATAACAATAGACGAGATGGAAAATGCTTTACATAAGATCATTTTGGGATCAAGAGAATGCAAAAATATTGTTGTTGTAAATTATTTCAATGTCTTTAAAAATGTGACCCCGATTTTCTTAATCAAGTGGTCTGCGGCGCGTTTATTGCCTAGGGAACTTGATATAACTTGGCTGTTTTTCAGCCAATAACAGATTTTGTTGCTTTATTAGAAAGATAATATACTCTAGATTATGGTTTATTAATTAATTTAATTGAAACGCAATTATTAATATCAAAATTTTTGTGAAAAATTATTTTTTTTCATAATTTTTACATATAAATTTATATTTGAACTTTGAACTCAATGCGCGTCCAGAAAGTATTGTCCGATTTGCGCACAAAATTCGACCAAAAAATTTTTTTATACAAATCTAATGTATATATATGGGTCATTTTCAAAAAAAGTGTAAAAACTATATCCAAGAAGTAAATAATTTTTATTTAAATAAACAGCTTTTGCAAAATGTTTGTATTTGTTTATTAATATTCATCTTATTGTTCTTAGTTGCAAATATTTTAACAAGTGTTAAAATGTGTATGAACTTCGCAGAGAAAAAATGATGTGCCAGGCTCAAATTTAGAACATTTGACCATGTTTGTAATAAACTGGTTGTAAGTTATAATTAAAGATTATATAATAAAACACCTGATCTTAAAAAACATTTTTAAATTTATATTTATGTATAGAGATAGAGATTTTTATATGTGTGTCCCACATTTCATTCAGCTCCATAAAGTCCACTCTGATAAGCCCTAAACACATAAAGCCCTAAACACATAACTGCGAGTTGCGAGTGCGAGAAAAAACAAGAATGAGGCAGCATGATTTTTTCTATATGTGGAAGCGAAATCGATAGTAAAGCTTTTTTGTGACAGGATGACAGGATGACAGGATGACAGGAGAATCAGCTGATAGGCATTAAATGCGATGCCTACTATAGTAATTACTTTATTTAACCCGTTAATAATCTCGATTTTATTTATTTTGTTATATTTATTGTTTTTATATGAACAGCTTTGTATACAACTGACAATTCAATTATGTTTGACAGTAGGACGGACAATCAGCTGCTCGAAAGCATTTTGATGATTTTGTTAAAGCACAAAAGCACAAATTCTCGCATGCAAAAAGTTTAGTTTTTACTCGCACTCGCAACTCGCCGTTATGTGTTTAGGGCTTAAGTCCTAAATCGAAGTTATTAACGGATTAAATCATTTAAAATATTTTATTTTATTTAATTTAATATATGTGACCTTCTCCGTCAAAAAACGAGTTGTGTCAAAAACTGTGGATTCTGGTACCTAAAAGGGTGTAGAAACTTTAAATGCGTTTTTTTTCTCAAAACCTAATTTTCGCACACTAGGTCCCTTTTCTCGGAGAAGGTCACATATTTTAAAAACACATTATACATAAATTTTATCATTCTTCGCTTCTCCTCCATATGAACTATAACTGTGCCAAATTTAACACTCCTCCGTTCCCGCATTTTGCTTAAAAAGAATATGAGAACAAAGTTTGAACTCCAGTAATGTGATCCGTAAATGAAATAAACTTTTGCCTCTTAAAGTTTTTGAAAATTTAAGTTAAATGTCTACCGTCATTTAATGTCATAGTTTGCCTCTTACAATTTTTGTTTTTAATTTAAGTCAAATGGCTACAAACATTTAATGTCAATGCAGACCTTTTTTGCATTCGGTAATCTCGGGTGGTGGAAATCTGTGGATGTGAGAACAAAGTTTTTCAAACTTAGAAAAGTACAGAGACTGATCTTATAAAGGTATCCGAGTGATTTAGAACATTCTTCTTTTTGTATATATTCTTACCACCATCTTTCAAACCTAGAGATATCATAACCAAAACCAATTTAACGTGAATGTAAAGAAATATAAATTGTATGACACCATTTTTCAAATATGAGGTGTGCGATGCCGGTCTAGACCGACTACATCGGAACAAGATCGCAGATCCCAATCATACAGGTTATGGTCGTTAAATTTTTTTTTTTTTTATTTATTAACTAACACTCAGGGGATGCCCCTACAGATGCAGTGCATTGTGTTGATCTCAGGAAAATAGGTTATGGGTTTGAGTGCATTTTTTATTGCCAATACATGGCGTAATTTTGGGTCAATCGGTTAATAAAACTTGAGAATAACTAATTCATTTTTGACACAACAACATATACGTTTTTAGTATTCCACTCTGAGTCTAGAACATTGTTGGATTAATTTACAGTATTTATAAGCTTCTTTTTATCTTTCGGATTCATGCCTTTCAATCTATTGTAAAGATTCATGTAATATCTATAATTTATAATTGTCTAAATCTTGATATTTCTGTAGCCGGAATGAAAACATTCTTTTCTCGAGTTTTTTAAAAAACATTTTTATTTTTTTAAGCTTTATAAGCTTCTATCTATATATTTTACGTTAATGCGATTTATGGAGTAACAAAAGTACAAAACATGGCTCTCAAAATATTGTACAGTCATTAGCAATTGTTAACTTTGTGTACCCTATTAAGTGGTGTAGGTTTATATACAATTGTCTTGTTGCTTGCAACACCCGAACACCCACAACCGGAAATATTGTCATCAATAAAAAATATCTGTAATGATTCATCCGTTTAAAGTAACCAGATGGTGAGACAAATTAATGGTCTTGCATTGAAAAAATTATGTTTAACATCTTGTTAAAATATATATACAATAATGCATTAATGATGTGTTATTAATCTACTGATAGCAAACTGTAGTAGACTTGTAATGACCTTAACTAACCAGCAACTACGGTAAAGCATTGGCAAAGCACTTAAGAGGTACAAGTATTCTTAGTGGTAGAAAAGAAATTAGTAGGTACCGTTTGTTAGATTTAACGTGATTCTTCAGACATATTGCAATTAATACTGTAATTAATATGCAAATTTTAATTTTGTTTCCATGGTGCGTGGTAGAGAAAAAGAAAGCATATATTTTATAAAATTCATAACTACACTATACCTTTAATCAGACTAGTTTCTAGCATTTCAGCCTTCATCAGTGATTTTATTGAATATGTGATAATTGTTATGTTATAATTGGATAGATTGTTTCTATATGAAATTTTTCCACTTAGGGCGGACGTGAGGTTTGAACCTCCGTCTATCTCACATACACTCGAACCTGCACTTTTTGGTCATGCGTTTTAACACACTCACCTTAAATCAGGCCTACGACCAGTGTGGTTAAGAATCAGTTTCATACCATACATACAGCTTTTACTTCTAGCTAAACTTTTATTACTTACTTTGCCGAAGCGATCTAAACATGTCATTGCTAATGCTTTATATAAATACAATATAATTGTGAATCCCGTCGAACGTTGTTTCACCCTAAACCACTTTTGCGAATAAATAGGTTTAGTAAAATCTAAAAAAAAAAACTTGTTCACACTAACTCTCGAATAAGACAAGTCCCATATTATTTTCTTTCTAATGTTTAAGTTAAATAATTGATTAAGCATTAGTTGAAATAATAGACAGAAGGATGCTGGCGATGAGCAAGCCATTTTGTTTGGAAGTACCTACTCCATCTAGCGCTGTTTTCAATTTTGTCCATATCTGGTATCAAAATTTGTGCACGTCCTGTGGTTCCTTTCAAACATTCTTGTGTGAAATGCATGTACGTCAGTTAGAACATATTCTATTTAAAAGTGACAAAGCATCTGAAAACAGATTTTTTTTTATCAAAACAGCAAATGTATACTTTCGTGCGAACGTTATCTATAATATTAATAGGCTAGGCGATTTCTTGTGACTGACGTTTTGTTCTACCGATTTATTCCGATTTTGACCAAACTTATATTATTTGAAAGGTATTTCTTTTTAGCCGATATGCAGATTTACAGATTTTTTAATTTTTTCCTTTATTTTGAGTAAATTGCATTTAAAGTTGCTACTAACAACGCATACATAAAATTATACATTGCTATGTGTGTGTTTATGAAATTTGTTAATGTGTTTGTAATAAAAATGAGTTTGTTTTTTGTGTTGATTTGTGAATTGGCTATAATTGATTAACATACTTTTAGGGTCTTTATTTAATGGAAAAAAAAATTTCCTAGAATTTGCGCTCGAATTTCGAGGGCTGGAATCTGCTAGTAATTATTAATAGTCTGTACAAAGCCAATGTTGTCTCACAGAAGGGATTATATATGGTTCGCAAAAATGACACTACATGTGACAAATACATATCGTCTGATACCAGCTTAATATAGTACTCAAGATATTTTACTGCAAGGGAGGTGGCAGGTCCTCTGGCCAATCGTACCCATTTAGGGATGACTGCCGACATTATTATAGCGCTCCTGCTATTTGATACTCACTAGTTCGTTCTCTTACATTTTTCACACGACTACTCGCATCCACTCACCCAAAGTGTTAATATACTCATTACCATGCTATTGTAGATACATACATTATGATATATATACATGGGGCGTTTCATGTTAAGTGACCCAACTTTTGAAACCGGAGTCTTCCGATCAGGATGAATAGTAGTTTAGACACAATTTTTTAACAAGATCGGTGAAGAACTCTCTGAGTTAAAGGAGATCAAAATTGGTCATACAGGTGTTTTTTTTTTTTTACTTTTTATCTATTGTTCTTAGCAAAATTTGTCCCAAATAGTTTAGATAGCTATTTCTTCAATCTATTTCTTTCTTCTTTTTTGACCTTTTTTGGTTTTTTCCCTTAAGACAACGATTTTTCAATTTTTAGCATGTGCACTATTTTGCATTTTTTCTTATTTGTGTGAAAATGTTTCTAAAACCTTACAAATTAAACTTATACTGAGAAACTAGACAAGTTAACCTTTCCTACGGTATGTAACATACCTTACTAAAATTGTATACTAAATTTGATACTGTAATACCCGCAATATGTTAAACTCTGGAAAAAAAATCACTCTTTTTCTATAGAAATGTTGAAAAATTATATTTTTTTATTTATTTGTATTAATAATTAAATTAATTTATAATAATAATAATAAAAATAAAAAGATAAATAATTTAATAAAATTTAATCTTAATCATATTATATCCATTTATAACACCATACTTTTTTTAATTAATTTATTGTAGCTGATGAAGTATTTAAGTTTTGTAAATTTTTAAATACCCAGTCTTTCATCCAGCTTACTTATCACCTTTATTTGCTGCTTTTTTGCCAATCCTTTCTTGGCGTTACTAAGTTCAGCTGTTGATTTCGCTGCTGGTTTCTTGCTTGGCTTTGAAAAGCATGGTATTGAGCGGTGCCATTGATTGTTATCGCAGCATCGAATCTGCTCTTCAGTATTTTCAATGTTTCCTCATGATCCTAAAAACTATTTTAGTTTCTTTACAATAATTCTTTGCCCAGTGGAATAAAGCAGTCGCATCTAAGATGTGACCTTGATGGGAGCACTGGAAGCTATACTTTGCTGCATTTCTTTTGAGGTTTACTCTAATATTATCACATGAACAGTAGGGTGAAAATACCACTCAGCTGGCATTCCAAAATCTTTTTTATGAGCTATAAGATTTGCGAAGCTACTTTCGTTTTTAAAATGTTGACGAGCTCCGTCCGAAACTGTAAATTTATTCTAGTACTCATAAACTGCAACGGTACCATGTTTTAAATCGTCGAATATGATTGCCATACTTTTGTTTTCCAGTTTTTCATCTTTCAAGTAGAAAATAACTACTGTGAATATAGTTGCTTGGTCGTTATTGAAGTGGAATGCTTGTATGGCATCCTGAAGAACATATTTATAGTTTATTGTGAAATCATACGAAATAACGAATTCACCAGACTTCAAATGTACTAAAGAGTCATGGGTTCGCAAGTTGATTGTTTTCAATGTGCATCTGTCAGTCTGAATCCAAGATTCAAATATGACCTCCTCTATATATTTCGATCAAAAGAGTTAAACATTCACCTAAGAGGCAAGAAGTTGTTGTATTAGGACACATAGGCAATTCGAATCAATTGCGGTATTCGTGTTAATCTTCTGGCGAATCATCTGTTAAGTACTTTAAGTTGATTTCCTACAGTTTAACCTAGTAACGCAAAGAAAAGATTGGCAAAAAAGCAGCAAATAAAGGCGACAAATAAGCTGGATGAAAAACTTAAATACTTCATCAGTTACAATAAATGAATTAAAACAAGTAAGAAAATTATAGTCAGTCTAGACCGACTATATGATACCCTATACCATGGTTTAGAGACCCTATCGTTCGGTCCAACTACTTCGATATAGAAAATAAGCATAAACCAAATTTGAGTGGGATTTTTATTAATTTTTTTGGCTGCAGATATGAAAAAGTTCATATCGGATGCTATATTTACAAACAAAATTTGAGAAGAATCAGTGCAATATTTTTGTTTTTTAATAGATTTAAGTGAAGATCGGGAAGCAGCTCTATATGGGGTCAAAGGGATCATTTTTCAATTTGAGTAAGATCTATATGACAATTTGGATCTTATGGCAATTTATGTCGATTTCATATGGGTAATTTGTATGGGGGCTAGGTCTGAACATGGACCGATTCTCACCAATTTCAATAGCGTTCATCCCATGGCCGATAAAAGCTTATATACCAAATTTCATCAAAATATATTCATATTTGCGACCTGCAGTTTGATTACAAGCTTTACATGGACACACAGACGGACGGACGGACGGACGGACGGACATTGTTAAATCAACTCAGAAAGTGATTCTGATTCGATCGGTATAATTAAAGATGGGTCTAGGTCAAATATTTTTGGTTGTTACAAACAGCAGCACAAAGTCATTATACCCAAACCACATAGTGGTATAGGGTATAAAAATAGTTATGATTTAAACGGATCTAATGTAATTAAGATTAAACTTTATTAAATTATTAAATTATTTATCTTTTTATTTTTATTATAATAGCTGATGGCCCTGGCAGCCATGCTACCTTCGCAATATTATTCTTATATTTACTTATAAGTTTAATATTATATAAATAAATAAATAAATATTTTTATTATTAATACTATTATATATTAATTTAATTATTATTACAAATAAATAAAAAAAAAATTATTTTTCTATAGAAATAAAAGTGATTTTTTTCCTGAGGTTAACATATTGTGGGTATTACAGTATTGAGGGTATGAAATTTTAGTTAGGTATGTTACATACCATTAGTTTCTCAGTATATGCTCTAATTTTAAGGTTTTAGAAACACTTATACACTAAGAGGAAAAAATTGAAATTAGTGCATATGCTAAAACTTGAAAAACCGTTGTCTTGAGTTACAAAACATTTATTTTGATGGATATCCCACTCACATCCCACTAAACGACCAAAAAACTCTTAAAGGAAAAAACATAAGCTTTCTTTTGAGCAAAAAAAGGGCCTTTTTTGAAAAAAAAAGTCAAAAAATTTTTAATTTTGTTTTCGAAAGATTGAACAAATAGCTATCTAAATTATTTGCGAAAATTTTGCTTTTTTTTTTTTTTTTTTTTAAGCCTAGTTCCGCGAAGCCAAGTGGCTTGTCTGCAGATTCTAATTTGGCTTGTTTTTTTTTTTTTTTTTTTCTTTTTTTTTTGCAGCGACAGACCAAAGCCTCTGGTGGGAATCGAACCCACGACCCCCGCATGATGGGCGAGCACGCTACCTACTCACCTACCGGGGCGCTAAGAACAATAGGTAAAAAGTTACATGGATGAGAAAAACAACTGTTTGGCCAAATTTCGATCCCCTCTAATTCAGAGTGTTCTTGACCGATCTTGTTGAACAATTGTGTCTAAACTATTTACTATACAATAGGGCTAACCTTGGTGCAAATTTCGTCCCGTAAGACATCGGTTTCAAAAGTTGGGTCACTTGACATGAAACGCCCCCATATACAAACGTCGTGACAATTTTTGGCACTACTACTTAAATCTATAATTTATGGAGCCACACATTGTATGTATTATATTCCGATATATGATGATAAATACTTAATTTGGATGGGAGGTGTCATGCTACCACAGTACTCTAGATATGTGATGATATAATTTTACTTTGTATTTTACTTATCCGATCTGAAAACTTTTGCAAATGTACACTGCATTTTTACACATAATTTTGTGGAACAAATATTGATTCTTTTTTAACCATTGGTTGACATCAGTTTACAGCCAGTTCTTTTTTTTTGGGTACCCACAAAACTAAAAACTTTGGCACAGAAGAAATAAGTATGCAAATATTGTCAAATAACAACAAACATTTTAACTCACAAATATTTTCGGCTTCTTTTTCGCAAAAATTTATTATAAGGAGTGAGATCGAATAATCTTAACATCCATTAGGGATTTTGTAGTGGTTTCTGTCATTTTTTTTTTTTAAACAGGTAGTTCATCTCCGTTCAAAATTTTCCACATATTTGTTACACCCATTTTATGCGCTTCAATTCCCATTTCAGAAGAGACCAATATTTGCCTCCCTTGGTAAAAATAAACACGTTATTGTTGTCGATCCACTCAAGAGCTTACTTAACGTAGTGGCAGGATGTCAAATCTGGCCAAAAATATGTGGAGACATTGTGTTGGCTTATGAAGGGAAGGGGCTTTTTTGCAACCACTCCTTAATATTAATTTCGAAATTTATAGAACCTGTTGTAACAAATGAATTGTATCTTCTGTCGCATCTGCATATTGGTTATCATACACACAAAAAACAGATTCATTGTGGCTACCGAATTTATTGACAACCGAATTGCGATAATGCCAATAACCGAATTTCGTGTTCACTATGATTACAATTCTATTGTCTTAACAGGAAATATTTTATCATAATAGAAAATTTGCAGATGCTGTTGAAAATACGGTTATTCCACTTCAGAGCAATTCGGTTGGCGAATATTTTTTTCTGTTTGCACCAGGAACAATTTTTTGGAAATTTCGTCTGCTTTTGGGTCCTAAATTTATCATCAAAATTTCCTCGAGCATTAGCAACATAAACATTTTGAACCGGTAGCTGCAAAAAATCTGCCAGTACATACGTTTCGTCGTCCAATATGCATCAGGAGCATTTCTTTATGAAATATGGTTTCAATTTCCGTTTTCATATTTTTTCAGCGTTCCTGTATAGAACTTTTTGGACTTTGTATGTTCTCAAACAAACATTGGCTTACAAACATCATGTAGACCTTTTTTCTTCCCGTAGCAGATTTCCTATCAATGGTCAAATTTTCCTCATATTTTGGAATAGTTTGACGGCGGACCTATTACTCCTTTGTCAACTTTTTGCAGGACAATGTTGGTTTTGCTGATAATTTTAATAATTTTAGCACGTACTTCTATTTAATCACTTATTTTAATCAATGCTTCCGAAAAAAGTTAAGGGGAAAAACGTGTGTTAAAGTTTTTTCGATATCACTCCATATATGGTTCATATATGTTTTGATCCGAAAATAAAGGGTTTATGACTACATGGACAAACATACATATCTTTATTTAAGTATAGAACAAATAAAATTTTCACAATAATTTTTTTATTATCTTTTTACCTTTCGATTTAATATTCTTAACTTTTTTATTTTGTTCCACCCTTATCGAGATTCGATACTTAGACCTCATGTTTTATAGTTTAACTCCTTAATAGTTCAGCCAAACTTAAAAACAAAAATTGTTTCTGAAATTTAGTTTTATTCGACACAATTTCTATTTTAGTCTTCCTATCAAATAAAATTGTCATTAATTTTAACTGTTTTCATAAAGTTAGTGCATTAAATGGTTTATGCTCTACATATCTAGGCGATTAATCTGCAATATGTTCTAGTTTTTGTGCCATCAGTTGGAGTATTTCTATATATTGTTCGAATTAAAAATTTTATTATATTTTTTTTAATTAAATTAAAATCTCAGTGTATTGAAGTTCACCATACATGAGCTCATACAGGATGATACACGAGATATATGAATTAATAAATGCCATATATAAAAATATATGATCAGATATTTGATCATTTTTATCCCCAGTATTTTAGAAATGAAAATCATCGGAGTTTTGTTTTCGATTGGAATTAGATAAGTCATTAAATCTGTAGGACCATTTTTAGTTATAGTCTCTATATAAAGGAACGATAAAATATATTTAAAAATTCATTTATACGAGTATAAATGTCCTAACCAAATATGGCCATGAATAGTCCTTTTTGGAACCTAGTCTTCTTTTGATAATCACTCCCATGAAAACTTTAACATATTCGCATCACCAGGCAAAAAATATATGACAATCTCACTCAAATTCACTTAATGCTTATTATGACCATTTTTGGATTGGTCACAATACCGATGTTTAATTTGGTTTCAGTTGTTTTTTTTTTCTGCAAAGCTCTGAGGTGATTTTTGGAAAAATTTGCTAGCGACTGCGGAAGCAAAGGCTGACTAGTTATTCATTAGGGTAATTTTCATACTCATCCTAAGTTGAAAATCAGCCGCAAGACAATTCTATGAAATAAAAATATTGCTCGAAATTTTAATAAACATATGTGTCGTAGGGATAAATATGTTCGGTCTTGACCGAGTACAGTGTTCCTTCGTATACGGATTTAAAAACACTTTCTTGTATAAATATTTACAAAGAAATAAAATCAGTTAACAGTCTTAACGAATTATTAACTATTCTCTATTTCCAATGTATAGTGCCACCTCCACCACCGTCACCACAACAACAATAACTCGTATATTACCATTGTGTATCAGTATTTTATGGGAAGTCTGATAAGAGTAAATAAATACAGATAAAGTAAATACACAAAATTAAATACATTTCGTGATTTTTTGATAATAATTAAAAAACAAAAAAAAAAAATCAACTACCAAAGAACATAGAAACAGGTATTGGAATCATAAATTGATCATTTTGTAATTGTATCGTTAATGTATTTGTAAGTTTTCAATGAGAAGAAATTAATGTTAATATCGATTTTTTCTGATCCACAAAGGATTTAATTTCGGTCCTTTTTTCATAAAATTCTTATCTTGCTAAAGATCCTCAATAGTGCAAAGAAGTTGAGCTTGTGGCCTCTATTAATCACAGGGAAGAATAAAATATTGAAAAGTAATTAAAAATTTGTGGCCACATCACAGAGCTTCAAAAACTAAATTCTTCTTAGAATGAAGTGAAATGTAATTTAAATACAAAAAAAGTCTTTCAAATACTAAAGTTAAATATTAAAACTTAGTTCAAAAATTATCCTATATCATGAATTTCTTGGTGTTAGATCCACCTTTACTGAGGTTATAACTTTATAACTATATATATATCTATAATATTAATAGGCTAGGCGATTTTTTGTTACCCATGTAAGTTTCACAGTTTTACCCTGATTTTGACAAAAAATTTTCATTTGAAAGGTATTTCTTTTTAGCTGTTACCCAGATTTACAGATTTTCATCGTCTGGAATATTTTTTTGGAGTTATGATCGTTTAAAGTTGCTACTAACACATACATAAAATTGTACAATGCTATGTGTGTGTTTATTAAATTTGTTAATGTGGTTGTGTTAATGTGTTGAGTTTGTTCTCTTCATTTAAAATGAGTTGAATTGTGAAGCATACCTTTAGGGTCTTTATTAAATGAAAAAATATCGTAGAATTTGCACTCGAATTTCGAGTGCTGGAATCTGCTAATATATATATAAATGTTCCCGTCGTCCCTATAAGGAGTATATGGCCTCAACAAACACGTTTCAACGTGATTTATCTTGGGCGAGGTATTTTATTTCTCCCCAACTTTTGTTCATGGCTGCAGCTTCGATGTCTTCCAATTCGTGGTTGTTGATATGGAATGGTTCCAGTCTTGCTTCATTAATACGTAGTGTTTTTGTTTTGCCAATATTTATCTTCAGCCCAGCTTTTTCTGTGATATCGGCTAACTGTTGCAGTTTAACTATCATATCGTCGAAATTGTGTATCATAATACAGATATCGTCTGCGTAATCTAGGTCACTTAAGCTACCAAGCAGACCCCATCTTATGCCTCTGCCAACCTGCATAGCCTTAGCCATAATAGTGTCGAATACAATATTAAAGAGAAGTGGTGATAAAACACAACCTTGGCGAACTCCAATGTCGACTGAAATTCGTTTGCTTAATTTACCTTCATGCAGGATTCGGCAGGTTGCCTGGTGATATAAACTTTGAATGAGGGTGATTAGTTTTGTCGGGGCCTCTTTGCATATTAAGGCACTCCACAAGACGTTGTGATCCAAAGTGTCAAATGCTTTTTCAAAATCGACAAAGCAGAGATATAATGACGATCACCATTCAGCCGACTGCTCAATTATGACCCTCTGGCTATTGACATGGTCAATACAGGATTTATGGGGCCTAAAGCCTGCCTATTCATTTCTTAATGCTGGTGTAATTACATCCGAAATTCGGTTTGTGATTATGTAAGCAATTATTTTATTGACCATGCTGAGAAGAGTTATTCCTCTCCTGTTGTTTCGATCCTTGAGGTCGCCTTTTTTGCGAATTTAAGGAATCACACCTTCTTTAAGCACGATAGGTAGTGATTCAGCTGTCCAGAAGTCTGTGATGAGGGGTAAGATGATCTGTGCACCAATATGTGGATGGGCTTTTAGTAGTACAGGTAAAATGCCATCTAAGCCTGGGGCCCTGTTGTTCTTGAGTGACCTTATTGCACTAACATAACAGGGCATGAAGTTGCAATATTGGTGTTTACATTGTGCGTTATGCAATTTCACGTTAGTTGGGCACTGACAGTTCGCGTTGCAAACATGTTAGACTAAAATTCTTCCCAGAGAACCATTTTCTCGTTCACAGACGTAATAAGGTCACCATTATCATTTTTCAGTGGTTGTAGTGTAGCAGTATAGCTGTGGGACAGTTTCTTAACAGCTCTATGTAGGTCACTAGACCTGTGGATATCAGCTGCGGCTTGAGCTTCTAATGCAACTTCGTTAGTCCAATTGCGTTTGTCTTGCCTTGCACTCTTTTTAAGCAGGCGATCTAGAGCACTGTGCTGTCGCTTGAGTTCACTTTTCGCAGTTCGTTTTCTGGACATGTTTACATCAGATTTCATCGCTTTTCGTGATTCGATTAGGCTCCACGTTTCGTCGGAAATCAACTCTTTGCAGGTGCGCTCAGTATAGCCAATTATTTTAATAGCGGGTTCCATGAAGATCTTTTTAATTGTTTTCCATTGGCTGCGTTGGGTTTCACGCATGGTATCGAAGGATGACGTTAAAGCTTCTGCGTACGTCGACCCGTCGTTGAATTTGGGATTTGTTTTCATGAATGACAGCAAGCTTAATACGCATGGCTGCCACGAGAAGATGCTTATCGCTTGTCAGATCCGCTCCCCTGCGGTTGCCCAAATCCAACAGAGAACCACGTTATTTTCTGGAAATTGTAATGTGGTCTATCTGATTCTCAGTAAGGAGATCAGGGGATTCCCAAGTTACTTTGTATATTCTTTTGTGAGGGAACAACGAACCACCAACCACAAGATTATTTGAGGCACACATTTCCAGGAAAATTTACCCATTATTAGATTTTCGACCCATTGCATGAGTACACTTTATTCCCACAAGACTGGTGTTATCTGAACCGATTTGAGCATTAAAATCTCCCATAACCACTAAAATGTCACTACGATTAGTTGTTGTTATCATCTTATCTAGGATTTTATAGAATTTATCTTTCATGCCGCGGTCGGCTGCTTCCGTTGGGGCATAGCATTGGATGCATGTAAGATTCCGCGCACGAGTACGAAGTCTGATAGATATCACTCTATCCGAATAGGTTTTCCAGCTTATTAGGGCATCTCGTGCTTGTTTACTTATTAGGAATCCCATACCACTTGATCTTGGCAAATTGTTGGGCTTACCAGAGTATAGGATAGTGCATCCTTCAGGCGCGGCGGCCTCGCCAGAATCATGCCATCTTATTTCGCAAAGTCCAAGAAATAGAAGGTTGTAGTTTTTAAATTCTTTACATAGCTGCGCCATACTCGACGCTTCCAGTAGCGTTCTAACATTCCAGGTTCCAAATCTTGTCCTTGTTTTCATGCCAAAAGTCGTCAACGGTAAATAGTGTTGGTTTTCATTAGTATTTGTAGAGGCTTCGGTAATCATTGGTTTTTAAGATGGCCAGCAGATTAGGCTAACGCATCCGATCCTGTTGCTGGGGCTGCCAGCGGGCCTCCAGGGCGACAAATAAAGGTTATACCGCCTTGGGTCGGTCGACAGAGCCTCATTGGCTTCAACAGGGGATATCAAGTCCAGGGTGGACAGTGGGTGAGGTTGTCATTTGAAAAGGATTGGCTATGTGAACAAATAGTTGTAGCATTTTAATTCGCTTCACTTTCCCGTTAGTCCGCAAAACTGCCCTAACTGGATATTGAAAATAAGAATAAACTAAGTTTGAGTGGCAGTAATATTAATTTGCGTCCTGCAGATATGAAAAAGTTCATATGCGATTCTATGTTTCTATGCGGACCAGGTCAACAAATGTACCGATTAATACCATATTTAGTAAAGTCACTTATTTTACTCAAAAACAGATTGGTTATCTGAGCGATCTATGTCATATTTTCGTTTTTTGATAGATTTGGGTGAATATTGGGAAGTAGCCCTATATGGAGGCTATGACTAAATACGGTTCTACATGCAATTCACTCAGTAACGAAAAGTATTGCTGCTCTCAAAGCCTTAGAATCGAGGACAGTGAAGTCAAAATGTGTGAGGGGATGTATGGGTCCCCCAACCGAATCCGTCAACATACTTTGAGGCTAATATGGTTTGCAGGAAATAATGGGGTCAGTGGGAATGTAGTGGCTGACAAGTGTGCACAGTTTCGAATTGGTGGAATGGACAATTGACACTGATATTTTAATCGCTTTATATGAGCTGGTCGCAACTGACGTCTTGTAAAACACTTTTCTGGATTTGGTAAATGGACAATCAGGCTACTTTTAGGGGTACTCACTGGACACTGTGTAATAGGGCATTTGGGCGACATCTGTAGTAGCTGTGTGGATGTGGAAGAGGAGTAGTAAGTGCAACATCTACGGAGGTCCGTGCCCACCTAACCTTAGAGATATCTCTACATTTTCACTCTTAACTTCTGAACCCCTGGACTAGGGATGTCAACGGGAAATAACCTTTTTACAGCCAACAGAATTGCCATGAAGCTAATAAAGGAATTTCGAGTTAATTTACGAATAAAATTCTCTTGAAACAGTAAATGTTTTATCGCAGTAGAATTTATTTAGCTCCTCTTAAATTTCTGTTGAATAAATCGAAAATGCAATTATTAATTTTTTAAGCAATTCGATTGCAGAACTTTTTTATGCGTGTACTCGTGATTTTAAAATTAAAGGAGAATTTTAATTTTATCTTTTAAACTCTTTCAAAACTAAAAATAAAAACTTGAAGTAAGATTATAATTTTTACATAATTTTTATAAAATAAGTGTATGAATATAGGCGATTCCAGGATTCAATGCACAGATCAGAATTTATTAATTAAAAATAATAGGAATTCATATACACTGACAACAAACAATTGCATCAACTGACATCTAGTAACTTTCTATTTATTACGTTTCCATTACATCTTATAAACTAACAAAAATTCCGGTTGTCAAAGAAAAACAATTTACCAACATGTTGGCAATTTGTTCGTTTTAGATGTCAAATGTTGCTAGGAACCAGTTTTCATACCACTGATAATAATTGAAAACAATTGACATTGAAAATGACATAGTGAAAACCAGTCATATGTATGTTTGTTATATTTGCTATCAAATACTATAAATTAGAAATTAATGTATTTTATATGAAAAATGCAAATAAAAAAATTTTATGTTGCAAAACTAAGCATTTTAGGATGAGCAAGTAAGAGTGTTAAATTCGGCAATGCCAAATCCTTGATACCCTCCTTCTGCTCCTTAAACTCAATATTACAACCAATGTTAAATACGGCTTTAACTTAAAAACTGTTGCCGATACTGAAACTTTAAATTCGAATACCAATTTAATTGCTTTTCTTGTTGGCCAGTTTCTATTATAATTTCTTGTTATGAAAACAATGATCGTGTCTTCTATAGAACGAATTAATTACTATTTGAAAAATTGCATTATTTTTATTTTACTAGAGTCGAAAACCTATAAGTTTTCTAAGTACTTCATAGAACACCAATGAAATTCATTATTTGGCGCAGCCGGCGCGAAATATTATGCCCGAAGTTTGATCCCCATAAGAATATTTTTAAACATTAGAATTCATAGGATAATTTAGAAAAAATCTAATGATTCTTGGCTACAAAATTCCAGATTTTAATAAATATATATTAAAAAAAACAAGTAAGAAAATTATAGTCGGTCTAGACCGACTATACGATACCCTATACCATGCATTTAGAAACCCTATCTCTTAGGCCCAACTAACTGGACATTGAAAATAAGCAAAAACCAAATTTGAGTGGGATTTTTATTAATTTTTTTGGCTGCAGATATGAAAAAGTTCATATCGGATGCTATATCTATAAAGGGACTAGGTCCAAAAATGGACCGATCCTGATCATGTTTGGTAAAGTCTCTTGTATTTTGCAAAAATATGTACAAACAAAATTTGAGAAGAATCAGTGCAATATTTTTGTTTTTTAATAGATTTAAGTGAAGATCGGGAAGCAGCTCTATATGGGGTCAAAGGGATCATTTTTGGACTACTCATTAGTGGATGTAATGAACGCATACAAACCCAATTTGAGTAAGATCTAAATGACAATTTGGATCTTATGGCAATTTATGTCGATTTCATATGGGTAATTTGTATGGGGGCTAGGTCTGAACATGGACCGATTCTCACCAATTTCAATAGCGTTCATCCCATGGCCGACAAAAGCTTATATACCAAATTTCATCAAAATATATTCACATTTGCGACCTGCAGTTTGATTACAAGCTTTACATGGACACACAGACGGACGGACGGACGGACGGACATTGTTAAATCAACTCAGAAAGTGATTCTGATTCGATCGGTATAATTAAAGATGGGTCTAGGTCAAATATTTTTGGTTGTTACAAACAGCAGCACAAAGTCATTATACCCAAACCACATAGTGGTATAGGGTATAAAAAGGAAATTTTAAAATATTTTTATCTGAATTCGCTAGTAAAATGCTAATTTAAGGATACATTTAATATCAAAAAACAAAACAAAAAACAATAAAAACAGGAAAGAAATTAAGTACTCTACACAAACAAAAAGTAAACCCAATATAAGCTTATATACCAAATTTTATCTAATTTTTTTTACCAGGTACTGACCCACGGATGGGCGAACATCGCTAAATCGATTAAGAAATGATTTAGAGAAAATTAATTTGAATTTTTAGTTTTTATACCCTCCACACCTCAGTGGCAGAGGGTATATATAGGTTTGTCATTCCGTTTTGTAACGCATGGAAATAAATTCCTGAGATCCCAAAAAAATATATTTTCTTGATCCTTATAACAAGGGAAGTTGATTTACCGATGACCGTCTGTCCATCTGTGTATGGAAATCACGTTCACGCCGTCAATATCTAAGCTAGACCGTTTGTTTTTGTATAAAATCGTTTACTAACATCCCAAAGGAGTTGCTATTTAAAATCGTCAAAATCGGTCAAAGGGTTCACGAGCTATGAATGAAACTTTGAAAAAACTCTTGAAAAAATAAAATTTTGTGTGTTTGTTGTTTCTCTTAAGATGTGTTGTATATGTTGTAATTCTTCGTATTGTTGAAGTCATTACAGTTGTGTGTATATTAATAATGCACGTGTCACAATGGCCTAATAGCATGTTCCGACGGCAAAATGAACCACTTGATTCGCTCTCTGAATCATGATTGTGAACCTTGGTGTTCAGACGAGTGTTCTTGTTTCATTTTGACGTTTATATTTTTTGTCCAAATATTTGAAGACATCATTTTACACTTTACGTTTCACTATTTCATTTTTTACATTTTTATTTGAATATATATATATGTAAATATATACTTTTTATTTGTTTAATGTTTCTATTAATTTTATTGTACAAATTAATTTTTTGTTTTTGTTTTATATATTCTTGACAGCTAGTTCAGATAAACTAGCGATAATTTCTTATCAAACTTGGAGATGACACTCAATGTTTCTAGGTTCACAACTAGGTTCATTTTGAACCAAGTACATTCGCTCTCAAAATTTTGTATGGCGAATCATGTAGATTCAATCATGATTCGAGCGCGAACCGTGAATGAGAGAGCGAACCGCGAATCTTGCTGTCCGTGTGAACATAGCATAAGCAATTAAAAATTAATAGAAATTAAAAATAAAAATTAAATGTTAAAAATTAAAAACTAAAAAAGAAAAAAGAAAAATGGAAAATGGAAACTTAAAAATGGAAAATGGAACATGGAAAATGAAAAATGAAAAACGGAAAATGGAAAATGAAAATTGAAAAATGAAAAATGGAAAATGAAAAATGGAAAACGAAAAATGAAAATGAAAATTGAAAATTGAAAATTGAAAATTGAAAAATGAAAATTGAAAATTGAAAAATGGAAAATGGAAAATGAAAAATCGAAAATGAAAAATTTAAAATCGAAAATGGAAAATGAAAAATTAAAAATGGAAAATGAGAAGTGGAAAATTGAAAACTAAAAATGAAAAATGGAAAATGAAAAATGCAAAATGAAAAATGCAAAATGAAAAATGAAAAATTAAAAATTAAAAATGGAAAATGAAAAATGAAAAATGGAAAATGAAAAATTAAAAATGAAATATGAAAAATGGAAAATGCAAAATGCAAAATAAAAAATGAAAAATTAAAAATGAAATATGAAAAATGGAAAATGAAAAATGAAAAAATTGAAAATGAAAAATTAAAATTGAAAAATGGAAAATGAAAAATTAAAAATGGAAAATAAAAAATGGAAAGCGGAAAACGAAAAATTAAAAATGGAAAATGGAAAATTAGAAATGAAAAATTAAAATTGGAAAATGGAAAATGAAAAATGATAAATGGAAAATGAAAAATGAAAAATGAAAAATGGAAAATGGAAAATGAAAAATGAAAAATGAAAAATTAAAAATGGAAAACTGAAAATGAAAAATGAAAAATTGAAAATGGAAAATGGAAAATAAAAATGAAAAATGAAAATGGAAACTGAAAAATGAAAAGTGGAAAATGGAAACTGGAAAATGAGAAATTAAAAATGAAAAACGAAAGATGAAAAATGAAAAGTGAAAAATGGAAATTAATAAAAAAAAAATTAAAATGAAAAAGGTGGAGGCTATCAAAGATTCGGCCCAGCCGATTTAACACTCTTACTTGTTCATTTTAAATTTTTAATTTTGAATTTTTGATTTTTGAAGTTTGAATTTTGATTTTTGATTTTTGATTTTGAATTATTAATCTTTAATTTGTAATTTTTAATTGTTAATTTTTAATTTTAAATTTTAAACTTTAAATTTTAAATTTTTAATTTTTGATTTTTAAAGGGTACTTTTTTTAAAAAAATTGTATTTTAAAAAAAAAAAGTAATTTTTTAAAAAAGTTAGTCCCATTTGACATCCCTACTCTGGACTAATTTACGCTTACTTTCCAAAAGCAAACTGCTTACGATAATAGTAAGAACTATTATAAAGCTATCATGATAATTTTAAATATTAAAACCAGTCACACCACATTTTTAACAACCCTCGTATAAAAATACTTATACATATATCGGCAGTTATGAATTTTTTATCTTATCAAACCAAAACAAATGCATTCAATCATGTATTTAATTATCTTTAATCTAGTATACTGACTATATTTATAAAGATTAATAACAACTCATATGTTCCATTTTAGGAGAATATACAGCTATGGACATACAAAGTGCAAATTTTTTTATGTATTCTTTATTATACTGAATTATCGCACATATTGTTAGCAAAACAGAAGTGTTTGGGTTTTTCCAAAGAATACACTTTTATATTCAACTTAACTTAAGGTTGGCAGGTCCTGAACTAGGATATTTCCAAAATATCAAAAATTGACATAATGGCGCAATTTTTTATTATTCCAAAAATTAGCTGTTATTGGGGGGGGGGGGTTTTGCCCCACCCCTCCTCCGGTAGTAAAGTTAGCCCAATAAACCTAGTTCATGACCCGCCTGACGTGATTACCTACAAAACGCCGTCCGTGTTCTCAAGAAAAACGATTTCGAGAAAAACGGATTTATAGTTTTACTACAAGAATTTTCTATATTGTCGTACATATACATATATGTATACATATATAGCTCTGTAACTTCAAAAATAATTAGAATTTTAAAAAATCCTTTTAGGGCATTATTTCCGAAGAATTTTAGAAACCATTTATGAAAAAAAAAATCGGAAAAATTTTATTTTTAAAGAGAGGTCATACCTTAAGTTATAATCTACATATATGCATACGTATATAAAAGAGTTGAGTGAGTGACTGACTGATTCATTATCGCCCAGCCCATTCGTATCTTCTTAACAAAGGAATCTAGGAATATGAGCTTTGGTGCGAAGATTCCACCCGAGAATCAAACATTGGCTCAGGATTATTTTTCCCGAAATTCGGCCATTTAAGGGGCAAAATGTCCAAATAATGTAAAAATGGTACCCTTTTGTATCTTAACACATTAAGCTATATATCTTTATGAAATTTGGTATACAGACTACACCAGATACGTAAACGTCAGTCAAAAATGCTGTTTTAATAATTCTAATGGCTAGGGAAAATTGTAAATTTTTTTTCTTCCACAAAACGAATCTACGAATATGAAATTTGGTATTTGGATTCCACCAGAGACACAAACATCGGCAAATAATATTTTTTTTTAATTCGAGCCTTTTACCGTAAAACTGGTAATTTTAAACTGGTAGATTTTCATTTAAAAGTACCTTTTCTTATAAAACGATACGAACTACTTAAAAACTACCTCTTCTCAAAAAAGTTCCTTTTCTTAAAAAGAATCTCTTCTTAAAAAATACGTTTTCCTTAGAAATACATTTCCATGCAAAGTACCTCTTCTTAAAAAGTGTATTTTCATTAATTCGAGAAGTACATTTTCGAGAAGTACATTTTCTTAGAAAAGTACATATTTTCAAAAAGGTACAGTGTGTTAAAAAGCAAATTTTCTTTAAAAAAAAAAGTCGATTTTCTTCAATTAAAAATGTATATTTTCTTAAAAAAAAGTACCTTTTCTAAAAAAAAAAGTACATTTTCTTAAAATAGTAATAGTACGTAGAAAGAAAAAATATATTTTATTCAAAATGGTACTTTCTGAATAAAATATAATTTTTCTTAAACTATATACATATAAAAATATTTTTTCTTTATAAATAAAATAATAAAATAAACCTCCATTTACTAATACTGATAAGTGACAAAAAAAATTGCAAAACTTAAAATCTTAATATACTTACCTACCTTTATTTTTTGCACATTATTTAGAACCATCTCTTTGATGAAAAAGTACATCATAAAACCTTAATATGCTTACATACCTTTATTTTTGGGCACAAGCCATTCTGAACGAAAAACCCGCCATAATTTCGAATTCTATCATCGATATCAATCAAAACCAACTCAGTGAGAAAAAGTTTAAATAGTATATCATCCCCACCCCTCCATCCTTTATATGGTTTCATAAGAGTTACCACAGCATGGTAAACTCATATCCATAATTTTCACCAGTAACATATTTATTATTAAGAGCTACCACGACTTAGGCAAATATAATAAAACACCTCAAACATTGCTATCACTAAAATATTTATCATTACACAAATATGGCAAGCTTAGAGTTATTTTTTAGACCATCTAACTGAGATTATCAATTGAGATTAACACGGACATTTCCTTTAGGTTGCCTCCTTTTTCGGAAATATATTTTTAACTTTACCATCGTTATCATTAAAAAAAAATACAACACCATAGACAACAAAACCCATATTATTTTCATCTTTATCATGTTAAGGATAACTTTTAACGGATATGCCTATAGTTTTCACCATGAACATCATTATCCTTAAGAGCTACCACAAAATGCAAACTTGAAATATATAATCCCTTATAATTCTATCAGCTAGATCATTATCATTCAGAGTTTCACAGGCAACTCTTATCCGAAATGCCCATCATTTCCACTCCACTACGGTAAGCAAAAAGTGAAGTGTTTTTGTTGCGTCTTTCAGCTAAAGTTTTAAACAAATATTTTTCCTGTAGGCCATCATTTCCATCTTGAACGTCTTTAGCACTAAAAATTACCACTGTGTTGGAAACTTTTATCCGAAAACCTCATCAAAACCATCACTAGCATCATTATTATTACAGCTACTGTAATTCAAAAATTAAGTTTTTCTAAGTTTTCAACTGCAGTTTTTAACTTTTCAAAAACCCACATAATTCATTCTTAACAATCATTTTCATTAAAAACTATTATCTGATCGATTCTTATCAAGGTCCGGGCAACGTTCGAAATTTTCACGAAAAAAATTAAAAAAAAAAACTAATCAATTTTTGTATGCCACATAATCTATTTTTAAAGTACTAGCAGAGCCAAGCACTCGAAATTCGAGTGCAAAACTAGGAAATTTTATTTTTTCATTCAATTTTTTTTCTTTCAATATTTTTTAATCTTTATATATAAAAAAATTTATGAATATTTAAATAAAATTCATTACATTATGAATTTTTAAATAAAATTCTTTAAATTTCTTTATAAATATTTGTTGAACACAGAGAAGATATATAAATGGGTTTTTAATAAATAATTTTATTAGAGCCTACCTTTGCTAATCAATTTGTCCAATTCATACATAAACACAGCATTGTATAGTTTTTTATTTGAAGGATTATAACTCCAAAAAAATGTACCAGATGGTGAACAACTGTAAAGAAATACCTTTCAAATGGTATATTTTTTATCATTTTTAATATTTGGTAACTGAAAGTTTACGAAATGTCACAAGAAATCGACTTGCCTATTAATATTATAGATAACTATAAGTCATATTCGGGAAGTTTTCAACTGAAACTTACTCATCTCATGAGAGCGTAACCAAACTCATCAGAAGCTCGGCATAACGTTCTTCTCCATAATATTTTAAACCGTAAACCCGCTAAGGAAAAAATTGTCCGGTACTGTGAAACTTAGTCCTAATCGTCTCTTACAACACACAGGCAACTGATTCTACAAAAAAAATAATTCTAACCATAACTATACCAAATACATCAATTTATTACAAACGAGTATTTATCGCCAATAATATAAAAATAAAACTGCAGTAAATGTGAAAAGACGATCAATAGTTATTTTAATTGCTAAAAAAAAAAAATTATATTTATGTTATTTATAGCACCACTGAAGTTATCTGACGGTACTGCTTTTAAATCTTCTGAAGTAATTACTAAAAACTATATATTTTATGGTCTAAAATTACACCAAATGTGATATTATTTAACCATTTTTAATATGTAGATACACTTAGTTTATTAAAAACTTTATAGTGATGACATTTGCAGTCATGAACGATGATATAACATTAAAAAGTAAATCCGACGATTTTTTTTTTATTTGAAAGTAAATTAATTTTTTGTAATATCAAAACGTCAATTATTCGAGTTTTGATGTATTATAGAAATCCCTTTACTCCAGTATTACCTCCTCATCTATATAGGATGTAGAATGGACGTAACTCAAATTGTTTTCTTTATATAAGAAGGGAAATCTTAATAAATATAAGTAACAAATATTAAAAAACATTTCGCATTGATGTTGTTGTGTATTGGTATCGAAAATTGCAACAAAAAAAAAATAATTTCTGCATACAAAGTTTTTAAGTTTAATAAAAGTTTTTCTTCTAATGTAAAGAAACGCAATTTTCAGTTACATCCTTTCCCCAAAAAGCCTTCGATATACATACACACAAAGAGATATTTTTATATTTTACGATTTGGAACTAACTTAACTTATTTGAAATGCCATCAAATTTGCGTTACTTTAGTTATATTATTTGTTTTATTGTTTAAACCACTATTATTGCTTATGGTATAATATATAAAAACATTGATTCCGGTCTGAAAATATCATTCTATTGCTATGATGTTATGATGTTAGATTCATTGAAACTTTATCTAATAAATGCAGCGGAACGTTTATACCCTGACCACATAGTGGTATAGAGTATAAATACGGGGATCTAATCTTCTCATTCGTCATCGAAATTTTTTTATAGAAATTATTTTTTTTATTTTCCAAAATAAAATAGTAAGAATAATTTTACTGTGTCACAGTTAACGAGTTATGCCCCTGGTTAAGAGTAAAAGTGAAATGAGGTCCCTCCCTTGTCCGTCCATCTTTAAAAAAATAAAACAAAATGTGAAATTTCTATTGATTTTACTCGATAACGAATGCGGCGATTAGCCCCCTGATGTATGTATATTTAATATTAAAAATAATACTCATACGTACACGTCTCTTATACTCTACTAATAAATAATAATCATACGCCCTGTATATGTTATGTTATTCAAAAAAATTAAATAAACAATTGGAAAAAATTGCAATTGTTTAAAAATTCAATAAAATTAATCCAACTTAATTATCTGCAGAATGAAATGAGAAATCATCAATGCGTCTTGAGTTATAGTTACAATTAAATGCAAGAAGCATAAACGTAAACACATACAATTACATTTTTGTTTGCATACACAAAAACAAAAACAAACAGAGATGTGTATGCATCGCTGATACATATGTATATAAATCAGTGAAGGCCGTGCCAAACACATTGGTGCTCGGCTTCTTATATGTATACAGCCGAACGAAAACAAAAATACTCACCAAAGAGTATATATTTTTTTTAATAGGTACACAAAGAATATTTGTTTAAAAGAAACCAAAAATGTTGAGAAAATTTCGAAGACTTGATAAACTATAAATTAAATATTTTCTATAAATTACATACGTCGCCTCCATTTGACAACATTATAGCCGTCTTTTATGCATTTTTTTTTTTAATTTTAAAAAATATCCAGTTACTGCAGGCTGGTAAGTTTTTTAGTTTTTGGTAACATACCACTTAATAACCTTTGAAATTTCTTATCTTTTTAAGTTTTCCTATTTTGAGTTTTTTTTTTTTTGTTTTTAAAGAAATGAATTACTTATTATTACTTATTTGATTTAATAAACTTCAAACTTATGGATAAAAGAGATTAAATGTTCTTCACATTTTGTTTTACATTTTCAGAATGTAAGATTTAAAATTTTAAAACAACAAAATATATTTAAACTTTTACCATATTCTTCGTTAACTCAACTATTTTCCCTTTTATGCATTCATATAAACATTCATACAAAATCTACACAAACCTATTTAATATCGGCGTTGTGTTACGTCCATGGATTTCGATCAGTGTAGTACAACTAACACATGCTCATAAACACTATTACTAACTCAATTCTCTCGATGGCCACCACTGTTCTAAATGCATATGTTCTGTTACGAATAAACTTTTTTCACTATTTTTAGTTTTTTACATGAAATTTTATCGGATCATCTTTACATTTTCACATATTTAGTCTAGAGGCAAAATCAATACCAATGACGAAATTTTTTTTAAATTATTGACCAACACTCAGGGGATGCCCCCGCATTGTGTTGAACTAAGGAAAATAGATTATGGGAAGGAGGAAAGAGGGAGTAGTGTTTGTGGATATTTAACTTACATTTTATTAGATTGTTACTGTCAGGAAAAACTTGTGCAGGGAGCTTATTCCACATACGGCTAGTTCGACCGATAAACGAATTTTCTCTGTAATGCGTTATGCGGTCAACTGGACAATACACTACAAACGGATGTGATGTACTATAAAAGTGGGTAAAGCGAACTCGGTCACTTGGAAGGAGTTTGTTAATGTCAGAAGAACATTTCCCATGGTAGTATCTATAGAACAGTGTTATACAACCCACATTCCGACGATGTTCCAACGAGTCAATAGAGTTGGACACCCTACTGCGATTAATGAGCATCAATGCCCTCCTTTGCACACGGTCCAGTAGAATTTGGAGCTCCTGCCCATATATGGAAGTTGTATTCCATTTTCGGTCGGATGTAAGTGATATAGATTTTAAGGAGATCAGAAGGAGTGAAGTAATTTCTGCACTGTTTTATAAAATCAAGGCACTTGATTGCTTTTTTCGACACTTGAAAAACATGCTATTTCCAACGAACATCACATTGAATTCTTATGAACAGAACGTCAAGAGTATCCGATTCCTCAATACCTATACCACCCATATATACAGATGGTATTGTTGAATCCAAAGACCTATGGGTCAACAAACATTAAGGCTTTTGAGCATTGAAATTGACCCTATTCGCTTTACCCCACTCAGAGATTGTTACTAGGTCTTAATTGAGTGTGTCATTCATTTTGCCCTCAGCATCAGAAAGGCTTGCCCTACAATTGAAACGTTTATTTCAAAAACCAGTCAAGCAACAAATTACTGATTTTGAGTAAATCAAAAAAAACTTCCTCGAAACTGTCACTTAACTTCTTTCTGCACTAAACAAAGATTTCTCGACTTTGCTGCACCATTACATGGGGGCAAAATGTTAATTGTTTTTGCATTAAACGATGTATTTAACTTTAATCGCCCAATAACTCAATTTTTGATTTTTCACAATGAAAATAATGAAAAAAAATCTTTTTCAAATTGCATTTTTTACTATTTTCGAATATACAAGCATGCAAATCATTTATTTAATTATCTATTTATATGATTTCCCATACAACAAGATTTATAGTCTTCTAATTAAAGTATATGAGTTTTACATTGAATTGAATTCGAAATATGAACAAATTGGTTTTCCAAAATAATTAATGTAAATATAAAAATATTAAATAATTTTAAAACAAAAATAAGAAATAATTATAAAAAATATTAATATACAAGATTCTATATAAAAATATAAAGAAAAAAAAACAAAAATAAACAATATAAATTAAAATGAAATTAAAACAAACAAGTAAGAAAATTATAATCGGTCTAGACCGACTATAAGATAACCTATACCATGCGTTTAGAGACCCTATCTCTCAGGCCCAACTAACTGAATATAGAAAATAAGCATAAATCAAATTTGAGTGGGATTTAATTTTTTTGGCTGCAGATATGAAAAAGTTCATATCGGATGTTATATGTATATGGGGACTAGGCCCAAAAATGGACCGATCCTGACCATGTTTGGTAAAGTCTCTTGTATTTTGCAAAAATATATACAAGCAAAATTTGAGAAGAATCAGTGCAATATTTTTGTTTTTTGATAGATTTAAGTGAAGATCGGGAAGCAGCTCTATATGGGGCCTATGACTAAGAGTTGTCCAATAGGGATCATTTTTGGACTACTGATTAATGGATGTAATATATATATATATATATACAAACCCAATTTGACTAAGATTTGTATGATAATTTGGATCTTATGGCAATATATGTTGATTTCATAGGGGTCATTTGTATGGGGGCTAGGTCTGAACATGGACCGATTCTCACCAATTTCAATAGCGTTCATCCCATGGCCGATGAAAGATCCAATACCAAATTTCATCAAAATATATTCATATTTGCGACCTGCAGTTTGATTACAAGCTTTACATGGACACACAGACGGACGGACGGACGGACGGACGGACATCGTTAAATCAGATACTGATTCTGATTCGATCGGTATAATTAAAGATGGGTGTAAGTCAAATATTTTTGGTTGTTACAAACAGCAGCACAAAGTCATTCTACCCAAACCACATAGTGGTATAGGGTATAAAAAGCAAGAATATTATAGTCGGGTTAGACCGATTATACGATACCCTATGCCATGCGTTTAGAGACCCTATCTCTTAGGTCCAAATTATTGAATATAGAAAAAAAGCATAAACCAAATTTGAACATTTTTATTAATTCTTTTGGCTGCAGATATGAAAACATTCATATCGGATACTATATTTGTTTGGGGACTAGGTCGAAAAATGGACCGATCCTGACCATATTTCGTAAAATCACTTAGATTTTGCAAAAACATATACTAACCAAATTTGAAAAATCTGCGAAATATTTTTTTGATAGATTTAAGTGAAGATCGGAAAGCAGCTTTATATGGGGCTATGACTACGAATTATTTATTTTTGGACTACTGATTAATGGATGCAATAAACACACACAGACCCAATTTGACCGAGATCTATATGATAACTTGGATATTATGATATTATTTAAGTCGATCTCATATGAGGTCACTTGTATGGGGACTAGGTCTCAACATGTACCGTTTTTCACCAATTTCAATAAGGTTCATCCTATGGCCGGTGGAAGTTTATATACTAAATTTCATCAAAATATATTCATATTTGCGACCTGTAGTTTTATTACAAGGTTTTGCATCGACAAATAGACAGTCGAACGGACAGACATCGCTAAATCAGAATCACTTTCTGAGTCGATCGGTATAATAAAAGATGGATCTAGGTCAAATATTTTTGGTTACAAACATCAGCAAAGCGTCATTATACCATAACCACATAGTGGTATAGGGTATAAAAAATAATAAAATGAGGGAAAACCCAAAAAAAAGAAATAAGTTCAAAAAAGTAATAATTAATTAAAGTTCCCTCTAAAAATGCATTGTGTTGCTTATAATTTTAATGTATGATGGTAGCGAATTCCAAAGACGTATTGAGGAGCTATAAAATTGCCATTTGGATACTAAATATTGGTATCTAATGTACATTATGTTATGATTTCTAGCGGTGCGCATAAAGACGAGTCTGTCATATAGATATGGTGGTTGATGAGTACGTATAAGTGTTTTTATCTTTAACAAATTGTCAAATGATACCCCATATAGTTTTTTTGAGTAGTACGAAATTGGATCATATTTTCGTATATTAAAAGCATATGTCAAAAGACACATATCAGAAGGTTTTATAAATTTTATATAAGAATTTGGAAAAAATAAAAAAAGAAATAGAAGAATTACTTAACTTCAAAAACTTAGTATATGTATTCCCGAACTCAAGCTCTGAAATCGAATTAAAATAAAGAATAGTTAAACACTGTAAATTCTTTAATACATACTAGCAGATTCCAGCACTCGAAATTCGAGCGCAAATTCTAGGAAACTTTAATTTTTCATTTAATAAAGACCCTAAAGGTATTCTTCACAATTCAACGCATTTTAAATGAAGAAAACAAACTCAACACATCTATAATATTAATAGGCTAGGCGATTTCTTGTAACCGATGTTTTGTTCTACAGTTTTATCCCGATATTGACCAAACGTATATTATTTGAAAGATATTCATTTTTAGCCGTTTTGCAGAATTACAGATTTTTAAATTTTTTCCTTTATTTTGAGCAAATTGCATTTAAAATTGCTACTAATACGTACATAAAATTATACATATGCTATGTGTGTTTTATTAAATTTGTTAATGTGTTTGCTAATGAGTTCTTTATCTTCATTCACAATAATAATAAACCATAAAAGTGCTGGTTTGTGAAATGGCTAAGTTGAAAAATAAAAATGCCTAGAAATTGCACTCGACGTTCGAGTGCTGCAATCTGCTAGTTAACATAAACACATTAACAAATTTAATAAACACACACATAGCATTGTATAATTTTATGTATGTGTTGGTAGCAAATTTAAACGATCATAACTCCAAAAAAATATTCCAGGCGATGAAAATCTATAAATCTGGGTAACAGCTAAAAAGAAATACTTTTCCAATGATAAATTTTTTGTCGAAATCGGGGTAAAACTGTGAAATTTACATCGGTCACAAAAAATCGCCTAGCCTATTAATATTATAGATTAGATATGGATTAAAAATTAAAAATTAATTATAAAATTCCATCAAATGTTTCTATTAAAATTAATTTTCTTCAAACATATAAAAAAAAACGAAATTTTATATGAAAACAATGCTATAACCTGAAGATGAGGAAGAAAAGTTGTAAACTTATTTTGTTATTTTATAGTGCTATACACTTTAAACGTTTCATAAAATACTAAATGTTCTCAAATGTACAAATAATATGTTTTTTTAAAAATTAATAAAAATAATTTTATTTGCTTACAAACCTATAACTAGCGCTTTTAGTTTCGTTCTAATTCAACGCCTTTTAGCGCTATTTAGGGTACTGTTTTGGGGTTTGTGTTGTAAAAGTTGGCATCGCTGAATAAAATATGCTTATACCAATTATTGTTCCAATCCTCGAAGCAAAATGGCTTTCAAAACGTGGACCAATTCAGCTTTTACTGCATCAATCGATTCGGTGTCATACTTCTAGGCCTTCTTTTTGTTTCGCCAAAATTATCACCATATCCACCAAAATATCAATCAATCTTACATCTAAAGGACTGTATTGCACAGTTTCATGCTGGCATTCCAAGAGACATACAAATACCAAATTTTTATTAATATTTTAATATCACATCAGTTTTTAAAAATATGAACATCCGACATGATTTAAATTTTTATGCAATTTGGTCGAAATAAAATTTCATTATTTGTAAAATTTAGCTCTAAAGATATGGTATATCTTTATTTATAAAACAGTACTCACTGTTACTTGCTAAGAAAATTAACAACAACTATGACGAATTTTTCATACTTTAAATGTAACCGGTGCAAATATCAGTATTAGGTTAGTTTTTGTCAGTTCCAACCAAAAAATAATAGAGAACAAATGAGCAACGATCCTAATCTATCAATTTATATCTGAAAATATATTTTTACAGGCAACATTTAATCACACATATATGCACCAATAACATACATATTAAAATTAAAACAATTTCATATTTTAGTTCTTTTTCATTTTTATTTTATTTTTATATCGTTATTAAATATTAATAATTAATAAAAAGTTAGAGTTGACGGGAAAACTTGATAATTGTTTAACAAATAACATTAAAATATAAGAAATAAAACAAAATAGGACAATTTTTTATATAATTATGACAATCAATATTAATTTTATTATATAACTAATCATTTAAAGTGCAGGATGGGATCTATGGCGCTCAGACTATTTTAATTTATTTTATCGTAAATTCATAATATGGCTTCTCCATAGTAGAGATTGTGACTCGAAGTTTCAATAACCAACATTACAGGAGCCAACTTTGATGGTCTTAATATTTTTGAAAACTTGACTTTATTAAACCGAAAAATAAGCTGGTACATTTTCAGCCAAAATGAATGGGTTAGGACCAATAACGAAATTCCTAAAATTCTATGTGACCCTAAATTTAGTTCCTATAGTGTAGTTTCTTGCCAACTTCAAAACACACGACTTTATTAATGATTTCTTTATAAAAATAACTAGTATTTAACTGTAAAAAAGTATTTGTAATATATTTTGTTTTTGTTATTTTGTCATATTTGAACCAAATATCTTTAATAGCCATTTAATATATTTTTGATTGAGATTTCGTAGTTTTAGATATCGCGATCAATAATATATTGTGCAAACAAAGCCCACCACATTTAGTTGATTTTTTTACAAAATACAAAGAATAATTAGACAAACAAAAATATTATCATAAATTTCATTACATGAACCATAGTAAAAATGCTGATTCCAAATCCTTTTTAAATTAACTTCTTATAATAGCTGGTGCGTAAAAATTATAGTCACTTTTGTTAAAATTCGATTTTAAAAAAAAATAAGAGTGTTAAATTCTGCTATGCCGAATCCTTGATGACCTCCATCTGGGTTTTAAGTTTACATTAACATCTGGACATCTTCCACTATTTATAACAAATATAAACAAAATATTTGAAAAATTAAATTGAACCATTAAACAAACAATTAAAATAACAATTACTGAAACAAAAAAATAATTTGCCTCACGGACGACGAGCATTTAGAGGTGTCTCCACACTTTAGGCCATATCTTGGCGCAATATTGCCCGATTTACCCCATTTTAAAGTGCAACCTTTTCGAAATAATGACAAACAATATTATCCAAAATTCACTCAAGAAAATTTTTTATTTTGTAAATCAGAGTGATTGCAACAGACAGACAGATAAGAATGTATATACGCAATGAAAAACTAATAATAATATATAGGGTGTGGAGGGTACAAAAGTAGTTGTTGGAAACTTGAATTAGTTTAAATTTGTAAGTAAGTAGTATTCGTCACAAGCATGAGAAGAGATATCTCAAATACAAGGAGCATCAAATTGCGAAATTGCAAAAAAGTCAAATAGGTCCAGATGTCTATTTGACTTTGGGAAACATTAAAGACACCAGGATGGCCACCAGTTGTGAATGATGACAGACAAAAAAAGGCAGATAAAAGAAAATTTATGTCCCCAAAATATTGTACCCAAATTATATTTGGAAGTTGTTGTGCGCAGACTACAGGAAATAATGAGAGAGAACTTGAAAAACCTTTGCTGACTCCAATGTATAAATTGGTTAGATGGCGTTTTGTCGAAAAATATAGATTTCGGTACGATAAATGGAAAAGTATCATGTTTTCGGATGAAAAAAATGTATTTAGACGACCCAGACGGGCCTAGAAAAAGCAATCAGACACTGTCCAAATGGTTCCGTCAGTATTTCCTATAGGGGAACCACTCCAATATGCGTTGTGCCCAATAAAAAGGACTAAAATTATTATATAGATTATTGGAGGATGTTTTAATCCACTACGCAGAAAAATTTGTTGGTTCGTCTATATTTCAGCAATACAATGTTGTCATACGAGTATATAAATTTTGAAAGCCAAAAGACTTTTTGAGCTCTTGTGGAATAGAAACACTAAAATGACCAGACATATGTCCGAATCTCAACCATGTGGGAAACATTTTGGCTCTTTTATCCGCCAAAGTTTCACCCAATTGACGTCCATTTTCCACAGTAAAATTCTAATAAATTTAATAAATTCGTACTAATTTAATTATTTTGATACCCTCCACACCTCAGTGGCAGAGGGTATATATAGGTTTGTCATTCCGTTTGTAACGCATCGAAATAAATTCCTGAGACCCCAAAAAAATATATTTTCTTGATCCTTATAACAAGAGAAGTTGATTTACCGATGACCGTCTGTCTGTGGAAATCACGATCACGCCGTCAATATCTAAGCTAGACCGTTCGTTTTTGTATGAAATCGTTTATTAACATCCCAAAGTAGTTGGTATTTAAAATCGTCAAAATCGGTCAAAGGGTTCACGAGCTATGAATGAAACTTGAAGAAACTCTTGAAAAAATAAAATTTTTCAGTGTGTTTGTTGTTTTTCTTATTGTTGAAGTCATTACAGTTGTGTGTATATTAATACTGCACGTGTCACATTGGCCTAAGCAAGTTTTACCACATATTTTTTATCATTAAAAATAAATATTAAAAATTAAAAATTAATAAAAATAAAAAATGGAAAATTAAAAATGAAAAATGGAAAATGTAAAATGAAAAATTAAAAATTAAAAATGGAAAATGAATAATGAAAAATGCAAAATAGAAAATGAAAACTTAAAAATGAAATATGAAAAATGGAAAATGAAAAATGAAAAAATGGAAAATGGAATATGGAATATGGAAAATGGAATATGGAAAATGGAAAATGAAAAATAAAAAATGGAAAATGAAAAATTAAAATTGAAAAATGGAAAATGAAAAATTAAAAATGGAAAATGAAAAATGGAAAACGGAAACGAAAAATTAAAAATGGAAAATGGAAAATGAAAAATGAAAATTGGAAAATGGAAAATGATAAATAAAAAATGAAAAATGGAAAACTGAAAGTGAAAAATGGAAAATGAAAAATGAAAAATGGAAAATAAAAATTTTAAATTAAAAATGGCAAATGGAAAATGAAAATTTAAAAATTATAAATGAAATATGTAAAATGGAAAGTGGAATATGGAAAATGAAAATATAAAAATGAAAAATGAAAAATGAAAAATGAAAAATGGAAAATGAAAAATGGAAAACGGAAAATGAATAATGAAAAATTAAAAATGGAAAATGAAAAATTAAAATTGAAAAATGGAAAATGAAAAATGAAAAATCGAAAATGGAAAATGGAAAATGAAAAGTGGAAAATGGAAAATGAGAAATTAAGAATGAAAAACTAAAAATGAAAAACGAAAGATGAAAATTGAAAATTGAAAAGTAAAAAATGGAAAATGATAAAAAAAAATGAAAATTGAAAATGAAAAAGGTGGAGGGTATCAAAGATGCGGCCCAGCCGAATTTAACACTCTTACTTGTTTGTTCTTTATTTTGTTCTGATTTCCATCGTTTTGTTGTTTACTCTATTTCTTTTTATTACTTAATTATTAAAATTGGTTTAAACTTATAAAATCGTAAAAACAATTTTTTTTTTGTTGCTTAATATTTTTGAAATTTTAGTGTTATATTCGGCTTTATAAATATTTCGCATGGTGTGACCAAAACTTCTCGATTGAGTAAATATCAAATGATGCTGGTGACCGTCCCATCAAGATTTTCACTTTACGATAATGAAAAAAGCTGTGGGTCGTTTCAGACTCAAATATTTGATCGATATACATATGTATGTTGAAAGGGTTTTGGATATAAAATCGTTATATAATTAAACGGCCTTCGTATAACCATACCCAGAACCACCACCACCTTGTGTGACGATTACTAGAGGAGAGATTTCGTATACTCATTTGTATGAAATGGCGATCTTCAACAGGTGTTGATATTTAGAAGATCCTTCTTTGGTAGAAACATTTCTATCAATATTACAGACACATTTTCCTGAAAACCCGAGTCTCTGATTTTAAAAATTTTAAATTACTTAGATTTTTATAGGATTGTTTAACGAAAGTGCGTTATTATTTTGGAACATAAAATTTTGATATGAAAATATAACTAAGTTGTGTTTTATGATTTCATTATTATTTATTAACTTAAAAATATATATGGTTTTTATTATAATTAAAAAATTTAGTGATTTTATTATATGGTCAGTTTTTTTTTTTTTTTTTTAGATAATTCATATCGCTATTTATTCGTCATAAAGTGTGCTATAATTGAGCATTACTTTAAATTTAAGAAATACGTAAAAGAAGATATATAATATATACATATATTATATCTTCCTTTACATATTTTATATAGTATGTATATCTCTGTAGTCAACAATTGTCCAACAAATTGAATTTCATGAAAATCGGATAAGAAAAACTTAACTAAAAAACGGCTTTAAGAAGTTCATTCAAAATGGTCCTCGAAAGAGGACTTGGATATATTGATAGATCGGAATACATAAAATAAAAAATATATTTTTGTTATATATATTTTTAAACTTTAATTTATTACAAGGCTTGACTTAAAATAAGGTAGCAGAAGTGGAACCCGCAGATTATTCTGTTTTTTTCGTATTTTGTTAAGGCAAATGTGCAAATTTGGTGCAACAAATATCTTAGTTTCTCCTCCATTACTTCTTAATTTGTCAAGGAAAGACAAACTCCCTGAATTTTGTCCATATAAAAAGAGCGTTAAGGTTAAGATTTTGCCATCAACTGATTTAAATGTTTCTTTAAGTTAGTATTTGAAATTCTAGTATTAATTAGTCACAAAAACAAACTTTTTCTGTATGTGGACAATGAACCAAAAGTGAAAAAAATTACCTTTGTCATCATTTTCAGATTAATCCAAGCTTGTATTTAATATTACTAGCAGAGCCAAGCCCTCGAAATTCGAGTGCAAATTCTAGGAAATTTTATTTTTTCATTGAATTTTTTTCTTTGCTTTTTTTTATCTATATATGTATATGTATATAAAATTTATGAATATTTAATAAGATTCATTAAATTGTGAATTTTTGAATAAAATTCATTAAATTTCATTATAAATATCTGTTGAACACACAGGAGATACATATATAACTGGGTTTGTTAATAAATAATTTTGTATGAGCCTAAAGGTATGCTAATCAATTTTAGACAATTCACAATTCAACACAAATTTAATAAGCACACACACAGCCTTGTATAGTTTTTTATTTCAAGCTTAAATATGTGTTTTATGTATGTGTTAGTAGCAACTTTAAATGAATTTTACTCTAGAAAAATGCACCATATGTTGCACATCTGAAAATATGGCAGACGACATCATTAAAAATATGTACAAAGAAGTTTTCGTTTTCTTTGTTGATTTTTATTACCAAAACTTATAAACACAAACCTCCTGATTTTTGTAATTAGAGAATATATGTATCATCTTTGGATCAGACGGAAGCGAAGCGATAAATATTAACAATTGGTCACAACAACAAAAACACACTTTTTATACAAAATACAGAGTTGGAAGGCAAAATCGTATGCGAACTGTTAAGCATGGGATAGCTGCCGTTTTTGTATGGGGCTGTATAAGTGCCAAAAGTTAAGGAATCATGGTCTGCAAGGAATTAAGACTTTAAAAGAAAATATACAAAGTAGTGGAAAAATGGGATTGCATAACGATTATGTTTTACCCAAGTTTATGATTCCAAACATAATTCGTGGAATACTAAAATGTGGATACTACATAATGGTCCAAAATTGGTCGAAACACCGCTACTATCACCAGATATCAGCCTTATTGAAAACTTAGAGAGTCTACTTGAGAAAAATATAAGAATATATAATATTAGCAGCAAATAAGACATTAATGCAACCCATATCTCCACAGCGATAACTTCTGAATTCAGTGTCATTACGTTTGAATAAAGTGCATCAACGAAATTGGGGACCAAACCAGTACTGTTATACACAAAATATTTTCCTTTTATTTGTTCTTTGTATGAGTAAATACTTTTTAGAATAGAGTTTCTTATCCTTTAGTTATTAATAATGTTTTGTTATTTCTTTTTAATTTTATTTTTAAAAGAGACTTGTAATAATTTAATCAAATAAATGAATTTTATAAGCTAATATTTTATGGAGCCAATGTAGCTGAAATGCAGTTCTAATCTAATTCTCTTTGGTCGTGTAAATGGAGTACAACTATTTAAAATTAAAAACAAGTGTTGTTTTTGCAATTGCCTATTCTTGATCTCATTTGAACTCACGTGGTAGACAATTCAGCTTAAAACAGGATTAAAAATTTAGCGATGGCCCAAGAGGCCAAATCTTTATAAAATAAGCTCCTTGCAAACAACAAGATGATAAAACTTCCTCCGGGTTTTGTTGACCCGAACATCGCGTCAACTTCAGGCAACAGATTCAGCCTGCTGGCTGACCTCAATGATATGGACGTAACTTCCGTATCAAATATTAACGATGTTGTCGCCGACCCATAGCAGCACCGCTGCCACATAACCGCTACTATGACGACACATTTATACAACTTTGTACTTTTATACAACTGTGAAATGTCAAATTTAAACTTAACGTATATCATTAACAAGAAAAGTTTTGCTTGGATAAGTCGCTTTTTTATAGTATTCTTGGAAAAATACGAAATGTAAGAATTAATATACATATATATTTATTCCTTTCAATACTTATATTAAAATATTGTTAATTTTTGTGAAATAAACTCTTGCAATCTCGCAATCATACATTAACAATACTGTTCATCGTAAAATTGGTCTTCTTTGTATTTTTTGGAGTGTTTATTCCTTTCGTCGTCAAACCTCTGTTGTATCAATGTACAAGAGATGTTAAGCAACACAACACAAACACTATTGTTGTAGAAGCTAACGCCTCATTTGCAGAAATACAAAAACAATTGGGACCAAAATTTTTGCTCCAAGTAAAGAAATGTACGAATGCTACAAGCAAATACTTAAAGAGAGTAAGATGGAGTTTCATTCTTACGGCTCCAAAGAAAATATGTTATGCACCACCTTTTTACATGGTTTACCCCGCACAAACTCTAAAGACATCTCCCAAGAGCTAAAAAACTACAACCTACAACCCCTACTTCCGTAAATGAAATAGTCACCAAATTTAGTTCGAACAATAATGCAGTTTACAAACTTCAATTTGTTCGTAAAAATTTTAATCCAACTGCCTTAAAAAATATACGAACAATTTCCAATATTATAATTTCTTGGAAAAAATATAAATCGAGATCTAGGAACAAACCAACTCAATGCTGGAACTGCTTAATGTATAGCCATGGCGGTGAACATTGTCATCGAAGTGCTGTGTGTATGATATGTGCAGAATAACATCATACAAGTGTGTGTCCATTTAATACAAATGAAAAAACACCAACTGTTTTTACATGCTTCAATTGCAACAAACATGGAAAAGAGAGAACTGATTACTCTGCAAACGACATCAACTGTCCGTTACGTTCTCTTTATTTGGAAACTAGAAGAAGAGTAACTTCTAAAAGTCAGAATAACAGCAGACAACAACAAAATAACTCATTTCAATTAAAGGTAGGAGATTTTTCTAATTTAATAAACAACAACACAAATTGTAATAATAACATCAATAATAACACAATAAATAACAGCAAAGCCACATATGCTAACCAGCTGAGAATAAACAACGATTTATTTGGCATCGATGAGCATTTTGATATTTTCACTACAGCTATGGATGATTTGCACTTCAAAAGTGCAACAAATCAAAGTTGTAATGTCAATGGTGAAATACGCCCACGGATTATACTAATTTAAATGACTTCACAATGCTTCATTTGAATGCTAATGGCATTTCAAACTTTTCTAAATTGAAACAATTTGAGCTAATTGAACGAGAAAATTTTAAAATAGCATCTTTGAATGAAACATTTTTTTTAGAAAATCATAGACCCTATTTTAAAAACAAGTAAGAAAATTATAGTCGGTCTAGACTGACTATACGATACCCTATACCATGCGTTTAGAAACCCTATCTCTTAGGCCCAACTAACTGGACATAGAAAATAAGCAAAAACCAAATTTGAGTGAGATTTTTATTAATTTTTTTGGCTGCAGATATGAAAAAGTTCATATCGGATGCTATATCTATATGGGGACTAGGTCCAAAAATGGACCAATCCTGATCATGTTTGGTAAAGTCTCTTGTATTTTGCAAAAATATATACAAACAAAATTTGAGAAGAATCAGTGCATTATTTTTGTTTTTAATAGATTTAAGTGAAGATCGGGAAGCAGTCTATATGGGGCCAAAGGGATCATTTTTGGACTACTCATTAATGGATGTAATGAACGCATACAAACCCAATTTGAGTAAGATCTATATGACAATTTGGGTCTTATGGCAATTTATGTCGATTTCATAGGGGTAATTTGTATGGGGGCTAGGTCTGAACATGGACCGATTCTCACCAATTTCAATACCGTTCATCCCATGGCCGATAAAAGCTTATAACCAAATTTCATGAAAATATATTCATATTTGCGACCTGCAGTTTGATTACAAGGTTTACATGGACACACAGACAGACGGACGCACAGTGGTGCAAAACCAAAAAAAAAGTGGTAATAAGTCTGGAACTTCTAAACTATTGGTTGGATTGGAATAGTATATTCTAGGCGATTGTAGTCAAGGATATAGGCTTTCAAAATATTTGTCTTTGAGATACCCTGTTGTAACACAGGGTGAGCTACAGGGTGCCAAAGTCGACCACCTCGAGGTGGAAAATGCTTTCAAAGCTTGTAACTTTTATACATATGAAGTGATTTTTACGTTTTTTAAATTTTTCCAATAACCATTAAATTATTAACAAAAAACTTGCTTATACTACCTAGCTATCGCTTATGGTTTAAAAAATATTTGATTTTAAAAATCAACATTTTAACTTTTCACCAAATTCTTTCTTGGTTTTTCGCAAATAACATTTTTATTAAAATAGACAAAAAAAATCTAAAAATATTTAGCGATAGCCAGTACTTTTTAAAAAAATACGCTGAAGTATTTTTTGAATTATTTCAAACCGTTTAGTGAGCACAAAATCTTAAAGTTGACTTTTTGAATCAGGTTCTAAAAATTGCAATTTTTTGCCAAAAAATACCCTTCATTCTTTCACTTTTTTCTCACAACCTTGGTAAAACATGTATATATTTTTCTACATATTTTAAAAGAATATGCTTCAAGAATGGTTGTAAGTGAAATTTTTAATATTTTTGGACATGCACCCTACGTCCAGCATTGGACGAAATTGGGCAATTTTTAAAAAAAAAACTAAGTTTTAAAAGTTAATACAAAAATATCCGCTCGATTTCTTCAAATATTTCACCGCAGTATTAAAGCTCCAAATATTTTTATTTATTTGCCGCAATAAAATTCACCGCCGTTACATAAACGTGGTCAGGAGGGCTTAAATGGTGAAAAAAGTCAAATTTTCATACGAATTTTTTTTGTTAACATAAAAAACATATTAAGATTAGTTATTTTTATATTTTGTTTATTGATTCAGAACGGCATTTAAATTATCTAAAACACTTCAAAAAATCATTTTTATAACGTTAATAGTTTGAGATATTTATATTCAAATTTCAGAAAAAAATATAGAAAAACTATGGTTTTCGTTTTTTTTTTTTGGTTTTTTTGGTAAAGTGTTCCCAAAATTTTTGAATTTTACTTATTATATATATTGTTAAAGAAGACATATTTATCTATTCAACGATATATAACATGTCTATCAAATATATTGCAACATGCTGAAATAATGACCCCAAACCACACTCCACAGGCAAAAATTTAGCTATTTCTCTATTTGTTCATATAAATGGTCATTTACATAGTGAATGACATATTTTTTATTGTTTTTTGGTAAAGGGTTACATACGTTTTTATTACTTCAAATAATTTTAATATCTTTTCAAAAAACTAAAAATGAAGAATGGTTGAAAACGGGCCTCACAGTACAAATTGAGAAAAAGGCATTTGGTCGATCAAAAAAGAACTACGAAAATGTTCAATCAAGGACAAAAAAGAAAAAACAAGAAGAAATCATTAGTAACCATTCGCCTAATGAAATTAAGGATTCTTTTAAATCAGCCTTAACACGCACGCAACTAAAGGAAGCTGCTAAAATTGTAGATGTGTTACCAACTGCTGCTAAAATTGTAGATGTGTTACCAAAATCGTCAACATCATTTACAGAAGAGGATGCGTTAGCTCCTATTTTAAATTTGGGATTGACAAGAAATAAATATAGTATTTGAGAAAAGCTCTCAAAGAAAAAGATTTGATAAAGGAAACAAAAAATAAAATTCTACCATCTAATGTGAAATCCAATACTGAAAGTGCAAATGTTGGATTAGCGGAACTGCTTGAAAACACTGCATCTAGAATAATATCCACATTTAGCAAAGAAGAAATAGAAATATGCAACAATTCAGAAGTTAAGTTAATATGTAAATGGGGATGCGATGGAACATCTGGATTTTCTGAGTATAGACAACCAAGTGGAAGCAATTCAGAAATAGATTTTTCAACAATTTTTATGACATCATTAGTACCATTAAAAATGAGGCTATATAATGAGACAAGTTCTTCTTCTAGTGAGAGAGAATATCAGGACATTGGAGTAATTTAACACCCGGATCTAAGTTTCTATGTCGGCCAATCCGATTTGAGTACACAAAGGAAGACAAAATTACAACACAAAGCTTAGTGACAAAGAATGCATTGGGAGAACTGACTGAAGAAGCACAAGAAGCTAGAAACAGAGATGTCCAACACTTTAGACCTTTTTAATACAAGAAAATGTAGCAAAGAAGCCCAAAATTCCGATTTAATGGAATATTTATTGATATCATCAGATCCAGTAATATACTCCATAAGAACAAAATGGTTACCAAAAATAAGTCTTGAAATAGAAAATGATGATTCCGAAGCTATGGATATAAAACATCTTTTATCTTTTGATATTTCTGATTGTTTTGTAGAAAATAACTAGTAAAAAAGCAGACAATTGTTATGTAATTTTAAGCCTATTATAAAACAAATAAAAAAATACTCATTAAAAAAAATTTAGTTATATTTGTTATTTAATAATGAAAATATCTTAGGCATTGGCTTTTTACCAGTTTTTTTTTTTTTGTATAAAATCAGCATCAGAGTTTCGGGCAATTTTATGATCAGTTGAAACTCATTAGGTAAATATTTCATACACCATTAATTTATAATTATACCTTCTTTGAAAAGATATTAAAATTATTTGAAGTAATAAAAACGTATGTAACCCTTTACCAAAAAACAATAAAAAAAATATGTCATTCACTATGTAAATGACCATTTATATGAACAAATAGAGAAATAGCTAAATTTTTGCCTGTGGAGTGTGGTTTGGGGTCATTATTTCAGCATGTTGCAATATATTTGATAGACATGTTATATATCGTTGAATAGATAAATATGTCTTCTTTAACAATATATATAATAATAAGTAAAATTGAAAAATTTTGGGAACACTTTACCAAAAAAAACCAAAAAAAAACGAAAACCATAGTTTTTCTATATTTTTTTCTGAAATTTGAATATAAATATCTCAAAAACTATTAACGTTATAAAAATGATTTTTTGAAGTGTTTTAGATAATTTAAATGCCGTTCTGAATCAATAAACAAAATATAAAAATAACTAATCTTAATATGTTTTTTATGTTAACAAAAAAAATTCGTATGAAAATTTGACTTTTTTCACCATTTAAGCCCTCCTGACCACGTTTATGTAATGGCGGTGAATTTTATTGCGGCAAATAAATAAAAATATTTGGAGCTTTAATACTGCGGTGAAATATTTGAAGAAATCGAGCGGATATTTTTGTATTAACTTTTAAAACTTAGTTTTTTTTTTTTTAAATTGCCCAATTTCGTCCAATGCTGGACGTAGGGTGCATGTCCAAAAATATTAAAAATTTCACTTACAACCATTCTTGAAGCATATTCTTTTAAAATATGTAGAAAAATATATACATGTTTTACCAAGGTTGTGAGAAAAAAGTGAAAGAATGAAGCGTATTTTTTGGCAAAAAATTGCAATTTTTAGAACCTGATTCAAAAAGTCAACTTTAAGATTTTGTGCTCACTAAACGGTTTGAAATAATTCAAAAAATACTTCAGCGTATTTTTTTAAAAAGTACTGGCTATCGCTACATATTTTTAGATTTTTTTTTGTCTATTTTAATAAAAATGTTATTTGCGAAAAACCAAGAAAGAATTTGGTGAAAAGTTCAAATGTTGATTTTTAAAATCAAATATTTTTTAAACCATAAGCGATAGCTAGGTAGTATAAGCAAGTTTTTTGTTAACAATTTAATGGTTATTGGAAAAATTTAAAAAACGTAAAAACCACTTCATATTTATAAAAGTTACAAGCTTTGAAAGCATTTTCCACCTCGAGGTGGTCGACTTTGGCACCCTGTAGCTCACCCTGTGTTACAACAGGTAACACAAAAATAAATATTTTGAAAGCCTATATCCTTGACTACAATCGCCTAGAATATACTATTCCAATCCAACCAATAGTTTAGAAGTTCCAGACTTATTACCACTTTTTTTTGGTTTTGAACCACTGTGGGACGGACGGACAGACGGACATTGTTAAATCAACTCAAAAAGTGATTCTGATTCGATAGGTGTAATTAAAGATGGGTCTAGGTCAAATATTTTTGGTTGTTACAAACAGCAGCACAAAGTCATTATACCCAAACCACATAGTGGTATAGGGTATAATTATTATTTATGTAGAAGTGACAGAAAATTAATTCATAAATCTGTCGCACATAAAAACCTCTTTATATCAAACACCTCATCAATCGAAAACATCTCAATTGAAGTTATTATAAATAATAGACCTATTGCTGTATCTTCGTTATATTCACCAAGATATACCCGTAACTTCTGTGCTGATATCTTGAATCTAACACCTTCCACCAAAGAATATATAGTTTTTGGGGACCTAAATGCCAAACATTGTTCTTGGAATTGCCGCAGGAATCGCACTCAACAACCTTTCATTCACTTTCCAAATAGTCCAACCATATTCCCCCATCAACACAATCGCGAAGCATCCACTGTCGATATTATTTTAAGCAATTCCGCTTTAAATATAGACGTAAAAACAAAACAAAAGAATCAGTGCAATATTTTTGTTTTTTTATAGATTTATGTGCAGATCGGGAAGCAGCTCTACATGGGGCCTATGAGTAAGGGTTGTCCCAAAGGGATAATTTTTGGACTACTCATTAATGGATGTAATAAACGCATACAAACCCAATTTGAGTAAGATCTATATGATAATTTGGATCTTATGGCAATTTATGTCGATTTCATAGGGGTCATTTGTATGGGGGCTAGGTCTGAAAATGAACCGATTTTCACCAATTTCAATAGCGTTCATCCTATACCAAATTTCATCAAAATATACTTATATTTGCGACCTGCAGTTTGATTACAAGGTTTACATGGACACACAGACGGACGGACGGACGGACACACGGACGGACATCGTTAAATCGAATCAGATAGTGATTCTGATTCGATCGGTATAATAAAAGATGGGTCTAGGTCAAATATTTTTGGTAATTACAAACAGCAGCATAAATTCATTATACCCAAACCACATAGTGGTATAGGGTATAAAAATCCGAATCTGGGTAATAGACAGTACCGCGACATCTGAAAATGACGAAAAAGCACATTTGCACTTTAAGGTTAGAGTGTCTCAAAATACGAACGTTATAGAACATTTTTAATTGTAGATAGGAATTTTATACATAAAAAAACGTAGTTATTGATATCTCACATCCGAGATTAACTGTTACCTAGTGGAATTATGTATGTATATCTTTAGAACCAACGTAGTTCCAAGTTTGTCTAACTGTCGAGTAAAATATCGATATAACGAAAACGATGTGTTTGCCAAAAATTTTTCAATTTTAAAAAAATTTATACAAACTATACTATTTTATTTATTTTTATTTTTTTTTTTTTTGTAAAAAACGCGATTTTGTAATTTTATTGAATGAAAATGAGAAGACTTGTTTGTAATTAATTATTTTTACATTTCACTTTCTTTTACTGGGAAGTCAATAATTCTTGTACACTGATAATTTTGTATGCTGTTATATATAGACCATTATTTATTCAAAACTGTATTAAAATATTTGAAGTTAAAAAAATAGTTTGAAAAAAAAGAAATCATTAATATCTTCTATAAACAGAACACTGATTATATTTTTTTACATAAAAAAAAATATAATTAACATGTATACGACGGAACCGTTATTAATGTTTTATGTAAAGTTGTTGTCTTACCCATATTTCCCCAAATAGTTTCTAAATTTTTTATCATATTTCTTAGGTGGAATTTATATTAGAAAATTTACACCATACTATCCCGCGTATTTGATGTTGGCACATTAATATTTTGTTGTTGTTGAATTTGTTGTTGCTGCTGTTGAGCACCAGCAGCGGCTGCTGCAGCTGCGGCCGCTGCTACTGCTGCTGCTGCTGCGGCACCATGATTTTTTGCAGAAGAATTACGATTTACATATGCACGAACGTTTTCATCTGTATAATCAATTATACGGCGTTTCTTTTTACGTGTGTATTGTTGTTGTTTCATATAGATTTTTAATATTCCTTTAACTGTGATAAAAGTTAAACCTCCTAATAAGGTGCGATGCAAAGTATTTTCAATAGATTCGAATAATAAACGTCCTACAATTGATGATACTGTTGGCAATAGTAAAGCACCACAAAATATCCTTGTGGCTGATTCAGGATCTGATAAAGTTGGAGTTGCTGGATTTTGTGATGTTTGTTCTTCATCTTCCTCGCTGGTGGGTGAAAAAAATACTTGTATTAGAAGTTGTTTAATATTTTAAAGAAATTGTTTGTTAGTTTCTCTTTGTTAAATTTATTATTAAAATTACCAGTTGAGTAAGATATTTAGATTGTTTAAGGAAATTTTTATTATTTTTGATGAATTGCTGGTGTAAATGTACATGGCCTGTTTTAAAGTGAGATTTTCTAAAGAATTAATTTCCTAATCCAATTTTTAGCTTTGAAGATTTTTTTAATTCATTATCTTCTAAAAAGAATTCATTCATATCTTCTAGTTCTAAAAATATGCAATTAATTTAAAAAAAAATATTCAATTAATTTATTGTATTCAATTTTGTAGTTCAACCTAATTTTTCCCAGGGAACGAGGGTTCTCTGAACTATAGAAAATTTAAAAAAAATACATTTTGTTGAACCAACCTAATTTTTGTCTAACATAATCTGGGCAAAATAGTCTAACTTTATTGAAGCTATTTGCTGAAGAATGAAATGTAAAATCGTCAAAACTTCTTGAGTTATAGCTGAAAAACTAAGCAAACAAACATCACGATAAGGAAAAAAATATACAAGGTCATAATAAAAGTCTCTCCTGAGAACGCCAAATTCTTTCTCCCTGACTTCTCAACGCCCTAAAATGTGCCACAGTGTTATCTTGACATCTCTGTGCCGGCATATCCATATTTAAGCATCACAAATTTGTTTTGGAACACAAAAGTAGATTTTTGGTGTAATTTAAATACAACCACGAAAAGGACTTCAAAATTTAAGTCTTTTTATGATTGGCCAATTACACCGTGCGACAGTACTTACAGAACTTGAACAAGACCATATGTACAAGAAAGTAGAGATAGTGTTCTCAGTTTTTCATTTCCCGATCTTTACTCCTTTTGAAAGGTCTTCAAAGTTTTAAGGATATACAAATTACTAAAAATCAAGGTTCAGAAAATACACACATGAAACACACAATATTCTGTTCAAAAGCAGCCAACACATATCTTTATTTTCATATCAATTATGTGCGTTTCTAAATTTTCTACGGTGGCCAACACAACCATGACTGTGTTCGTTTTAATATTTCGTTATTTACACGAACATTTTTGTATCACATACTTTTTGTTTCAATCACACATAAAGCACACATTTCTGAGTGTTGCTTTATTTGAAGTTCATGTTCTGGTACGTGTACTGAAAAAAACACAGAACATGTACAATAAACAGGTTCGAGCTCAGTTATATTTTAAGTCGTGTTGTGGCTCGTGTAGTAAGAAAAAACAGAACATGTACAATAAACAGGTTCGAGTTCAGTTATATTTTAAGTCGTGTTTAAAATATAACAGTAAGTCGTGTTTAAAATATAACTGAACTCGAACCTGTTTATTGTACATGTTCTGTTTTTTCTTACTACACGAGCCACAACACGACTTAAAATATAACTGAACTCGAACATGTTTATTGTACATGTTCTGTGTTTTTTTTCAGTACACGTACCAGAACATGAACTTCAAATAAAGCAACACTCAAAAATGTGTGCTTTATGTGTGATTGAAACAAAAAGTACGTGATAGAAAAATGTTCGTGTAAATAACGAAATATTAAAACGAACACAGTCATGGTTGTGTTGGGCACCGAAGAAAATTTAAAAACAAACATAATTGATATGAAAATAAAAATATGTGTGTGTTGGTCTACGTTATGTTTGTTTACATATATGTACGAGTTTTTTATTCAGTGTGTGTTTTTTTTCTGAACTCTGCTAAAAATTTATATAAATATGTCCATTAGGGTGGCCTTTAATAAAAAAAAGTGTTCAAACTGTCGGTCTCACCCCCTAGAAATATGCGAATAGCAAAAAAACTGAGAAATACAAAGTTTTGGGCCAATCAGAAAACGTTTAGTCGTGGCGCAAAGCGATTGAAAATTTCAAGTGTGTTTATATGGGGAAAATATGACTTTTTTTCAGATTTTACGTAAATTTCGTTCTATAGTTTAATTTTTCCGACAAGGATCAGTATTAACTTAGGATCAGTATTAACTTATCCCTTCAAAAGGCTATAAAACTTCATCATCGAATAAAACCTCGCCAAGAAATAGCAAATGCCCCATACCACTTTTGTGCCAAAAAAAACTAGGTCATGAAATTTGATGGCATTTTTTTCAACTTTGAGAAATTGATTAAAGCCATCACTCTTTTTTGGTCTCTATACTTATAAGTATTCAGAAATGAAGTATTGTTTTATTACCACGTTGTTAACCTATTGCGCATTGAGGCCACAAATTGGAAATTTTTTAATAAAATTTTTAAAACTCCGTTTTCAAGTTTGAAAAAATTTTCTTAAACAAAATTTTAAAAAACGAATCTATCACTTTAACGTTTTATGAAATACATGTTGCAAATTAACTGTGTGAATTTTTAAGTAAATCCCTCTGCCAGAAGATTTTATTTTTGCGGATTTCGAGAATAATTGGATTTTTGTGAAATATTCTGTAAATGTACTCTTTCTAAATACTTTGTATCAAAAATTCATCATTTTTCTACCTTTAAATGTTATATTTTATTTTAATAGCCTAGGGTTTCGGAAAAAAATAATATGACTCCATTAACCCTTTTGGAATTGGGGTCACATATGACCCCAAACTAATAAAAGACAATTTATGCAAAAAATTCAAATATTTTGTAAGTGCTGTCCAATTTTTAGATGCGAAGCTTAAAATAAAATAACCAAATGTGTAGAAGTTTCGTGCCAAAAATTTGGGATAAATCCGAGAACATTAACCCATTATTTGCCGAGGGCAGCTTTTGATTTTAAGATATTTTAAAATAAAAATGACCTAAATGACCTAATGTTGATACCACTATTTAGAATTTAAGAAAAATAATTCGGTTAATTTTTATTTATTTAACCCTTCAGTGCTCCTGAGATCAAAATTATCCATTGTGATATATCTCTGGTGCAATTATCTGCTTATTGCTCGCGAATATAAATTAAAACCACTTAAGTCATATGTCTAAAAAATAGGACGTTTTTTGAAATTCACTTTGATTTAATTTTGTAATTCATTCCATTAAGAGTAGTATTAATTTAATATTACCTTTTATATATATTATTATATTTGAAATTTACTTTTATTTAATAAACTATTTAAAACTGGGAAATAAAATGGTAGAAGTTTCAAAACATGTAGGTGACATTGAAGATAATATAAAGCGATCGATTATAAAAAATCGAAAAATGTCAACCATTATAAGTAATGGCATCTTCACCGATTGACTTGAAATTTTTTTTTTTGGCGTTTTTTATCAATATCCACCAAATTGGTGGGTGAGACAGCAATAAATTCAACTATTACTTTATTACATAAAGTAATTTTATAACAAAATTGGTTAAAAGTTGTTTTAATTTATATTCGCGAGCAATAAGCAGATAATTGCACCAAAGATATATCACAATGGATTATTTTGATCCCAGGAGCACTGAATGGTTAAATAAATAAAAATTAACCGAATTATTTTTCTTAAATTCTAAATAGTGGTATCAACGAGTTTAATAGAAAAACTCGTTTTAGGTAATTTTTTTTATTTTAAAATATCTTAAAACCAAAAGCTGGCCTTGGCAAATAATGGGTTAACGTTCTCGGATTTATCCCAAATTTTTGGAACAAAACTTCTACATATTTGTTTATTATATTTTAAGTATCGCATCTAAAAATTGGACAGCACTTACAAAATCTTCGAATTTTTTGAATAAATTGTCTTTTATTAGTTTGGGGTCATATGTGACCACAATTCCAAAAGGGTTAATGGAGTCATATTATTTTTTTCCGAAACCCTAGGCTATTAAGATAAAATATAATATTTAAAAGCAGAAAAGTGATGAATTTTTGATACAAAGTATTTAGAGAGAGTACATTTACAGAATTTTTCACAAAAATCCAATTCCGCGAAAATAAAATCCTTGTCAAAAAAGTTCTGTCGTAGGGATTTACTTAAAAAATCACACAGTTAATCTGCAACATGTATTTAATAGAACCTTAAGGTGATAGATTCATTTTTTTAAATTTTGTTTAAGAAAATTTTTTCAAACTTGGAAAAGGAGTTTTAAAAATTTTATCAAAAAAATTTCCAATTTTCGGTCTCAATGCGCAATAGGTTAACAACGTGGTAATAAAACAATACTTCATATCTGAGTACTTATAAGTATAGAGACCAAAAAAGAATGATGGCTTTAATCATTTTCTCAAAGTTGAAAAAAAATGCCATCAAATTTCATGACATAGTTTTTTTGGCACAGAAGTGGTCTGGGGCATTTGCTATTTCTTGGCGAGGTTTCATACGATTTTGAAGTTTTATAGCCTTTTGAAATGATAATTTAATACTAATCCCGAATTATGTAACAGCTTGTCGGAAAAATTAAATTATAGAACGAAATTTTCGTAAAATCTAAAAAAAGTCATATTTTCCCCATATAAACACACTTGAAATTTTCAATCGCTTTGCGCCACGACTAAACGTTTTTTGATTGGCCCAAAACTTTGTATTTCTCAGTTTTTTTCTATTCGCATATTTCTAGGGGGTTAGACCGACAGTTTGAACACTTTTTTCCCTCCATATAACGAAGGACCACCCTAATGTCCATCCATATATCAATACTGATATCAAATTAAAGAGGACAATCTGTGGAAATGAAAACTATTTTTATTTTGATTTATCAGGACGAAAACTTTAAAAAAAAGTACTTTATATTTTTGTGAACTTCTAATAAATTTCAGCTCAGGTTTAGAACAATCGACTGAACAATGAAAAAATATTTTATTTTTAAACTCTTTCTTTTAACCATACTCTCTGCCTGTCTGTCTGTCTGTCGTGGGGCAACCCCATTTGCCCTTATCCAATTGATCTGAAACTTGGCCCATAGTCTTGTTGTGACTACAGATTAATTTTTTGGTAGTCACGCACAGTTCCGAAAGACACTTTTTTGTAAATGGCATACGTCTTTGGAACTCGTTACATACTTTAAATAATCAACTTCACAAAATATCAAATACAACATCATTTAAGAGAGAACTTTTTAAACTTTTTCTCAATTGATTTTTAATACTTCAATTTAATTTCTTTAGTTAATTTAATTTTAATTTCTATATAATTTTTACCTGCTGTGTAGGATATTTTTACACCTTATTTTTACATTTTTATTTTATTTTATTTTTTATATATTTTATATTATATTTTATTTTATATTATTCTTCTAATTTTAATTATAAATTAAACTTACAGACATTCTTCTTATTGAAAATTAATTTGTTATGACTAATGTTGTTTTATAAGATTTTAAATCTTATTACATTAGGATTTTCATTAATAAAAAATTAATAATAATAATTAATTAATGGATATAATAAACATATACAAACCCAATTTGACTGAGATCTATATGGTAATTTGGATCATATGGCAATTTATGTCGATTTCATAGGGGTCATTTGTATGGGGACAAGGTCTGAACATGCACCGAATTTCACCAATTTCAAAGGCGTTTATCCTTTGGCCGATAAAAGCTTATTTACCAAATTTCATCAAAATATATTCATAATTGCGACCTGTAGTTTGATTACAAGGTTTACATGGACACACCGACGGACGGACGGACTTCGCTAAATCGACTCAAAAAGTGATTCTGAAAGTGATTCTGAGTCCATAGGCATAATAAAAAATGGGTCTAGGTCAAATATTTTTGGTAGTTACAAACAGCAGCACAGTCATTATACCCAAACCACATAGTGGTATAGGGTATAATTAAATTTAGATCATATTTTCTGAATAAAAAAAAATATTTTTCGAAAAATAAATAAATTAAATTACTTTAATGTTTGAGTATAAATTTTAAAAAATAATTGGTTCAGACATCAAAATTTTGCCATTCTCATGGGTCTGAAAAACGTTTTCGTAAAACACCAAAGTTTTTTGTATCTTTGGCGGGCGCAGAGATTTTCATTACACCGACCACAAATGGCAGCCTCGTTTCACTCAGAAAAAATAAAAACTAAATGTGAAACATCTCATATTTCTAACATTAAAAGAAATCCGATGCATAACTGGCAAACACCTTAGAATATTTATACCCTATACCACTATGTGGTTTGGTTATAATGACTTTGTGCTGCTGTTTATAACAATCAAAAATTTTTGACCTAGACCCATCTTTAATTATACCGATCGAATCAGAAACACTTTTTGAGTTGATTTAACAATGTCCGTCTGTGTGTCCATGTAAACCTTGTAATCAAACTGCAGGTCGCAAAAATGAATATATTTTGATGAAATTTGGTATATAAGCTTTTATCGGCCATGGGATGAACGCTATTGAAATTGGTGAGAATCGGTCCATGTTCAAACCTAGCCCCCATACAAATTACCCCTATGAGATCGACATAAATTGCCATAAGATCCAAATTGTCATATAGATCTTACTCAAATTGGGTTTGTATGCGTTCATTACATCCATTAATGAGTAGTTCAAAAATGATCCCTTTGGCCCCATATAGACTGCTTCCCGATCTTCACTTAAATCTATTAAAAACAAAAATATTTCACTGATTCTTCTCAAATTTTGTTTGTATATATTTTTTTTTTCCAAAATACAGGAGACTTTACCAAACATGATCAGGATCGGTCCATTTTTGGACCTAGTCCCCATATAGATATAGCATCCGATATGAACTTTTTCATATCTGCAGCCAAAAAAATTAATAAAAATCCCACTCAAATTTGGTTTTTGCTTATTTTCTATGTCCAGTTAGTTGGGCCTAAGAGATAGGGTTTCTAAACGCATGGTATAGGGTATCGTATAGTCGGTCTAGACCGACTATAATTTTCTTACTTGTTTTAATTTCACAAAAAGGGTATCACTTTGGAACGGTAAGAGCAAATTCAATATTAGTTTTAAATGACTCAGAATTCATCCACCTTTAGTTCATTTAACTTTAGTAGAAATTTTAAAAGTTAAAAGCATTATTTTCAAAATTTATTCAAAATTTACGTAAAAATGTCATAAAGGGTACCCAAATGAGAAAAAAAAATACCGAAACTTATAATTCCCACACAGAAAAGTAAAGTTTGAACATTTTTCCTTTAAAATATTGACTAAGTAACAGAGATAATCGTGGTTATAAACCAAGTAATAAGTAAAGCAGACTTTAGCGACCTTTAAACCTCTTCCGAAAAATCTGAAAAAAAAATCAAAAAAATACTTTACCCTATAAGCTTTCAAAATATGCTGGGACACCCATAAAATTCGAAAAAAAAAAAATTTCGAAAATGCACTTTTAGATAGCCACCTGGATTTTTTCTCCGATAATTTATGTAATTTAAGTGACAAGCATGGGGAACGGTTCCATCAGGACCTTGCGACTAATGATAATGCTTGCCAAATATTGTTGGTCGATATATCGTGATTCGGATTCTCCACACAAGCGGCAGAGCAAACGTATTCATATTTCTCCATATTATACTTTATTATTAATTATATTTTTTACTTTCTTTATTTTTCTAACTTTATTCTAGAAAACATCTGTATTCGAAATATATCCACAACGTCAATTTATGGAGAAAATGAAATCAAAGATCACATAAAGATTGTTGCTGATTATTTTTTGAGAATTTATACTCATTTTTCTTCAAAAACTGACGTGATGCAAAATTTAAAGTAGTTTAAGTTATTTGTTTTAGAAAAATATTTTATATATATATATATATATATATATATATATATATATATATATGTATGTAATTAATTATAATTAAAAAATAAGTTGAAATATATTTTTAGTATATTGAAATAATTAAAAAAAAAAAGTAAGAAATTATAGTCGGTCTAGACCGACTATATGATACCCTATACCATGGTTTAGAGACCCTATCCCTTCGGTCCAACTAATTCGATATAGAAAATAAGCATAAACCGAATTTGAGTGCAATTGTTATTAATTTTTTTGGCTGCAGATATGAAAAAGTTCATATCGGGTGGTATATTTATATGGGGACTAGGTCGAAAAATGGACCATTCTTGGTAAAGTCACTTATATTTTGAAAAAACCAAAACCAAATTTGAGAAAAATCTGTGCATTATTTTTGTTTTTTGATAGATTTAAGTGAAGATCGGGAAGCAGCTCTATATGGGGCCTATGACTAAGAATTGTCCTATAGGGATTTTTTTTCGACTACTGATTAATGGATACAATAAACACATACAAACCCAATTTGACTAAGATCTATGTGATAGTTTAGATCTTATGGCAATTTATGCCGATTTCATAGGGGTCATTTGTATGGGGACTAAGTCTGAACATGGGCCGATTTTCACCAATTTCAATAGCGTTCATCCTACGGCCGACAAAAGCTTATATACCAAATTTTATCAAAATATATTCATATTTGCGACCTGTAGTTTGATTACAAGGTTTACATGGACACAAAGACGGACGGACGGTCGGACGGACATCGTTAAATCGGCTCAGAAAGTGATTCTGAGTCGATCGGTATAATAAAAGATGGGTCTAGGTCAAATATTTTTGGTAGTTACATAGTGGTATAGGGTATAAAAAACAAGTAAGAAAATTATAGTCGGTCTAGACCATGCGTTTAGAGACCTCATAGGCCCAACTAACTGGACATAGAAAATAAGCATAAACCAAATTTGAGTGGGATTTTTATTAATTTTTTTGGCTGCAGATATGAAAAAGTTCATATCGGATGCTATATCCATATGGGGACTATGCCCAAAAATGGAACGATCCTGACCATATCTAGTAAAGTCACTTATATTTTGAAAAAATATACACAAACCAAATTTGAGAAAAATCTGTGCAATATTTTTGCTTTTTGATAGATTTAAGTGAATATCGGGAAGCAGCTCTATATGGGGCCTATGACTAAGAGTTGTCCCATAGGGATCATTTTTGGACTACTCAATAATGGATGTAATAAACGCATACAAACCCAATTTGAGTAAGATCGATATGACAATTTGGATCTTATGGCAATTTAAAAGACACAAAACAATGATGGACACTGGGACCAAAACTTTATCTAAACGTAAGAAACATATTACGAAAAAAGTAATCATGAAACACCCTTTCAGGGCTATTTTAACCCAAACAATACGTGAGGTAGTCACTCAACAGATTTAGCCGCCATTCAGATCAGAATGATATGGATGCAGCTCCTGCATCAAACATAACTGAAGTCAAGCAACGTAAGCCTTCACCTATTGTTGTTGAAGTTAGCTCCTCCTTTATCAAAATACTAGAAAGATTAGGAAAGGAATGACTTTACAAACGTACTTCTGCTGTTATTGAAATCATTACCAAATTCAGTTCGGAAAATAATGCTGTTTACAATGTACAATGTTATCGCAATTCTTTTAACCCAAACACTCTAAAAAATGTGAGAGCAATTTCCAATGCAAAAATCACCTGGAAACCATAAAAACCAAAAACAACGAAAAACAACTCAATGCAGGAATTACCTAATGTATGGCCATGGCGGTGAACACTGCCATCGTAGTGCTGCATGTATGGTATGTGCAGAATCACACCAGACAAATGAATATCTATTTACCAAAAACGAAAAACGACCTGTTGCCTTTACTTGCTATAATTCCAAAAAAAAAAACATGGTAAAAAAAAGTACTGAACACTCTGCAAATGACATTAACTGTCCATTACGTTCTCTTTATCTCGAAACAAGAACAAGAGTAACCTCTAAACCTCAGAGGAATAACAGACAACAATAACTCCATAATTCGTTCAAACTTAACAGAATAGAATTCCCCAATCTCAGAAACAGCAGCACTAACCATTTGAATATCAGCAACAACAGTACGTATATATAACAGATTTAGCAACAAAGTCTCATATGCAAATCAGCTGAAATCTAACAGCTATGGCAAATTTACAAAGGTGCACAACAAAAGTACAACAAATTAAAGTTGTTATGTCTATGGTAAAGTACGCTCATGGCTTTTACTAACTTTAATGAATTCAAAATGCTTCACTTGAAGGCTAATGCTGTTTCAAACTTTTCCAAATTAAAACAATTCGAATTATTACTTAAAAGGGAAAACATAAAAAGAGCTTCTTTAAACGCAACATTTTTTACGGAAAATCACAAACCCTTCAAATCTCATATCATCATTAATGGTTCGACAATGTTCCCAACCTGCTTTTGAAGAAACTACCAACCAAAGCCCTCAAATTAGTGGTAATCTACAATATTAATAGGCTAGGCGATTTCTTGTGATCGATGTTTTGTTCTACCGTTTTATTCCGATTTTGACCCAGCGTATATTATTTGAATGGTATTTCCTTTTGCCGTTTTGCAGATTTACAGATTTTTAAATTTATTATTATTTTATTTTGAGTAAATTGCATTTAAAGTTGCTACTAACACATACATAAAATTATACAATGCTATGTGTGTGTTTCTTAAATTTGTAAATGTGTTTGTAATAAAAATGAATTTCTTTTTTGTGTTGATTTGTGAATTGGATATAATTGATTAGCATACCTTTAGGGTCTATATTTAATGAAAAAATAAAACTTCCTAGCATTTGCACTCGAATTTTGAGGTCTGGAATCTATTAGAAATATTTTAAAATGCCAAAGTAATAGCTATCAACAAATCCAACAAACCACCAAAAAATAGTCCTAGTAGCTATAGACCTATCAGTTTATTAAGCAGTCTAGGTAAAATATTCGAAAAAATACTATATTTTCGCCTTAATTAATTTGTTACAATTTGGTTTCTGCAAAGAGCATAGCACTACGCTTCAAATAAAGAGGGGTTTAAATCGTCGCATTTTTTATCGAAATTTTTGATCGAAATAATTTTTTTTTATTTTCCAAAATAAAATAGTAAGAATAATTTTACTCTGTCACAGTTATGGACCCTGGTTAAGAGTAAAAGTGAAATGAGGTCCCTCGATTGTCCGCCCTCTTTAAATAATAAACCTAAATATGAAATTTCGATTGATTTTACTCGATATCGAATGCGGCGATTAGTCCCCCAGAATTAAAAATCAAATCATAGCTAACAAAAATAACAAATCATCAACGGGTCTCGTAGTGCTATACATAGAAAAGGCCTTTGATACTGTTTGGCATAATGGCCTCGTATTCAAACTTTTAGTTGCAAATACTCCACAATATCTATGTAAAATTATTGCTATGTAAAATGTAATAGTAAATGTTGTAATAGTATGTTCAACCACTAAACTATTACTATACAAATTTTTGCTTATATCTCAGCACAATGACTCCCTATTTACTCCAATTTAAATACCAACCTGGTGGGAATAATGGCAAATATTTTTTTCGTAACCTGACCCAGGCAAATGTTTTTTTTTGTGAATGAACGTGATTTCAACAGACATACGGACAGACGGACATCGCTATATCGACTCGAGCTGTGATAAGGATCAAGAATATATATATACTTTATGGGTCGGAAATTAGTTTTTCAATGCGTTACAAACGGAATGACAAACCTATATATACCCTCTGCCACTTGAAAATAGAGCATTTGACTCAGACGATTTAAATTTATAAAGTTAATCTACAAGTATTGATTGTCAGACGGGCGAAGAAACAATTTCACAGGGACACCAAAGGTGAAATAAAAGAAAAAACTTCGCACTCAGCTTTGAAATAGTGGGAAACCTTACCAAACACTCTCTGGAAATACTGTAAGACCTAGAGCTTGTAAGTCATTTGTTGTTTGTAGAAGCAAATGCCATAAGAGAGTTGGAATTGATCAAATAGAATCGCTATTTAAGCATTACTGGTCTTTAGGAAGTTATAATCAAAGAATTCTATACATCGGGTCATTGATAGCCATTGAGGACAGAAAGTGTGATACATTTTGTAATGTTGTAAAACTTGAGAGAAATCGTGAAAACTCCATGATATATTTATTGTTAATTAACGGTAATGTTATCAAGGTATGCAAGGAACATTTTGCAATGTGTTTTGATGAAACTCATAGCTTTATAAAAACAATCATTAGTAAAAAAATTGGTTGTCCCTCAATGCAATTCAAAAATATTCGAGGAAAGCATACTCCTGCCACTAAGATAAATGCTACAGTAGAAAATGTAGTTAAAAACACATTTTAAGTTTTGTCTACCAGCCTGAATGTATCATCAATGCACCGGTTTTAAAAATTGATTGTCGAAAATCCAATAAGCCTCTCGAAATACCCTCAAATATTCGGGACTATGGGTCTTAAATTCAAAGCACCTAAAGTAGACACCTGTAGTACTTGCGATCTTACATTGAAAAAATAAAAATCGCTCAAACTGAGGAAAAACATGTGTATCGATTGAACAAAAACAAAATCATTTAGCTAAAGCTGAAATGCCTTTTGATTAAAACGAAACGATAAAAAGGATTCAATGACTTCAATTACGAACACCATGAAGAGTTTTGCCTTTGATTTGCAAAAATTTCTACCAAACAACTTTCCTCTGAAGCTCTATAAGCTTCTATAAAATACAACTCTGGAGATTTAACCTAACAGTCCATGAACTTGAAACCAATATTGCAAAGTGTTTCACATGGCCCGCCGTGACGGAAATGAAATTTCATCATGTCCTTACAAATTCTTAAAAAACTACTTACTTTACTTTCTAAAGAGATTCATGTTCAGGACAACATAGGAACTCTTTTCTTTTGTGCAATGATTCTTTCATTTATTTCAAATGTTCAGGACATACGCACATGGAGTGTGATAGCGACCACGCTCTTATTGAACAAATGAAAAGGAAAACAAATGTTCAAATTGAAACGCCAAGAGATTGGTATTAATTTATAAATGCGATTGGACCTAAAAATTTATATGGAACAATGTACGATGGTTTCGTTACATAAAAAGCTGTAACGAAGTACAATACAAAACGACTTTAGATAAAGATGAATCCTTTAAAATTTTAAAGGTGTGCTGTTATAAGAGGATTTAATGGAATACAAATAATTATGGATTTAGAATGCATTTCTCAAGAAAAAAGAGAGATCTTATAGTCCTGAAACAGTCTATAAGCTCGAATTTCATTCATTTTAAGTGCGGAACAACGAAACACCCATCCACATTTGACGGAGTATGTCAGCGAAGAAGGTATTCAAAAACATGTAAAATATACTTGTAAAATTCTCTTTAAATGACATTTCTGTATTTTGATTATAAAACTAAAGTTTTTTTTTCATATGAAATAATAACCTAACTAAACTTAAACTTTTTAAATTCTTTTCGTTTAACAAGTCATAAGAACCTAAGTGTCTTTTTCCCAAATAACTTTGAATACAGAAATAAAGAACTTATTTTTTAACAAGTGAAAGAATACGTTTCTTAGAATCTGAAAGAAATATAAACAAAAAAACTGCTCCTAATATGCAGTGATGATTTGAAACTTTAAACTTCTCTCGTGGAAATATTAGAAAACACACTTAGGCGGTTAGGACTTGTGACCACAGATATATGTATATGGGGGGGTTTCATGTCAAGTGCACCAACTTTTGAAACCGATGTCTTCCGATCGGAATTTGCACCAAGATTAGTCCTATTAGATAGTAGTTTAGACACAATTTTTCAAGAAGATCGGTCCAGATCTCTCTGAGTTAGAGGAAATCAAAATTTGACATTTTGGCCAAACAGGTGTTTTTTCTCATCCATGTAACTTATTACCTATTGTTCTTAGAAAATTTTCTCCCAAATAGTTAGATAGCTATTTCTTCAATATTTCGGAAAAAAAAATACTTTAAAAAAAATAAAAATTTTAGACTTTTTTTTTGCTAAATTAAAGCATTTTTTGCTTTTTTTCAAAAATGGCATTTTTTTTTTTTTTTTTTTTTCATAAGAAAGCTTAGGATTTTTCCTTAAAGAGCTTTTTGATCGCTTAGTGGGATGGGAGTGGGATATCTATCAAAATAAATGTTTTGTAACTCAAGACAACGGTTTTTCAATTTTCCACAAATGCACTATTTTGAATTTTTTCCTATTTGTGTGAAAAATCTTACAAATAAAACTTATACTGAGAAACTAGACAAATTAACCTTTCCGAAGGTATGTAACATACCTTCATAACATAACAGAAGAGAATGGTTATCTGTAACCTGAAAGACTTATTTGCAACATTTCAATCTGAACACGAGGATGTTAGAATTGGCTTCACGAAATTAACCCAACTGAGGCCAAAACATTGCGTTTTGGCAGAAAACAGCGGAACTCACACAGTATGCGTTTGCATTTACCATGAAAATGTTAAACTGATGTTGAAGGAAATCAACTTAAAGTATTTAACAGATGATTCGGCAGAAGATTTACACGATTGCCGCGATTGCCTTAAATTGACTATGTGTCCCAATGCAACATCTTCTTGCCACTTAGGTGAATGTACCAATTGCCCGAAAACCACATTCATCAATGAAAATTTAATCCACTCTTTAGATCGAGAATATATAGAGGAAGTCAAATTTGATTCTTGGATTCAGACTGACAGATGCACATTGAAAACAATCATTTTAAATGTGGATGATTTTGTGGAAGAAATGTGTACAGGATTGCTAAACTTCAGAAACCATGACTTTTTAGTCAAAGAGCAATGGTGATTCTTCAAGGATTTGAAGATACATTTGAAGTCTGGTGAATTCGTTATTTCATATGATTTTGCAGAAAACGATAAATATGTTCTTCAGGATGCCATACAAGCATTCCACTTCAATAACGACCAAGCAACTATATTCACAGTAGTTATTTACTACATGAAAGATGAAAAACTGGAACACAAAAGTATGGCAATCATATCCGACGATTTAAAACATGATACCGTTGCAGTTTATGAGTACCAGAAGAGAATATTAAAATTTCTAAAATCTAAATTTACAGTAAAGAAGGTATACTACGTTTCGGACGGAGCTCGTCAACATTTTAAAAACAAAAGTAGCTTAGCAAATCTTATAGCCCATGAAAAAGATTTTGGAATGCCAGCTGAGTGGCATTTTCATCCTACTGCTCATGGTAAAGGAGCATGTGATGGTATTGGAGCAAACCTTAACAGAAATGCAGCGAAGTATAGCCTCCAGTGCTCTCATCAAGATCGCATCTTAGATGCGACTGCTTTATTCCATTGGGCAAAGAGTTATTGTAAAGAAACTAAAATAGTTTTTAGTAGCAAAGAGGATCATCAGGAAACATTGAAAACACTGAAGAGCAGATTCGATGCTGCGGTAACAATCGATGGCACCGCTCAATACCATGCTTTTATACCGCTTGTCGATGGAAGACTCAAGTTGAAAAAGTTTTCTGCCTCTATTCAATGCGATTTCTTTCCAAAGACAACAAATAAACCAGCAGCGAAATCAACAGCTGAACCTAGTAACGCCAAGAAAGGATTGACAAAAAACGCAGTAAATAAAGGCGACAAAAAAGCTCGATGAAAGACTGGGTATTTAAAAATTTACAAGACTTAAATACTTCATCAGCTACAATAAATTAAGTGTAAAAATAGTTATGATATAAAATAAATAAAAAATAATAATTTTTCAACATTTCTATAGAAAAAAAGCGATTTTTTCCTGAGGTTAACATATTCTGGGTATTACAGTATCGAGGGTATAAAATTTTAGTTAGGTATGTTATATACCTTCGGAAAGTTTAGTTTGTCTAGTTTCTCAGTATGTTTTATTTGTAAGGTTTTAGACACAAATAGGAAAAAATTCAAAATAGTGCATTTGTGAAAAATTGAAAAACCGTTGTCTTGAGTTACAAAACATTTATTTTGATAGATATCCCACTCCCATCCCACTAAGCGACCAAAAAGCTTTTAAAGGAAAAATCCTAAGCTTTCTTATGAAAAAAAAAAAAAAAAAAAAAATGCCCTTTTTGAAAAAAAAGGCAAAAAATGCTTTAATTTAGCAAGTATTTTTTTCCGAAATATTGAAGGAATAGCTATCTAAACTGTTTGGGAGAAAATTTTCTAAGAACAATAGGTAATAAGTTACATGGATGAGAAAAAACACCTGTGTGGCCAAAATGTCAAATGCCTCTAACTCAGAGAGATCTGGACCGATCTTGTTGAAAAATTGCGTCTAAACTACTATCCAATAGGACTCACTCAAGTTGGTGCACTTGACATGAAATCCCCCATATATATGTCACTTGTACTATTGTTTGTTTTTTTTTAATATTGACTTATATTTTAATTAATATGTAATGGCAGATAACTTCTGTAACATAGTTACGTGGACTGAGGACAAATTTTTTCTCGTATATGCCCACATTTGCTTCCATCGGCCGGATGTTGTGAGACTCAGGTAAGTGATAATGCTGATCCACAACTTTTTCACATACCTGGTTATCACCTTCTATCCCTTTTTTATTTTGATAGGGGCCTTGCTTTGTACATCCGCGACAACCCCTTAGCGCAACTAGTGAATGAACCAACGCACATTTCGTTCAAAGACAAAATACACTCGACCTTTTTCTCACTGCACCATTTCGTACTCTGTACTTTCAACACCAGCAATAAAACACTCAGTTTTTATTTACGAAAAGGCTCGTTGGGCTGAGCTCAACGAAACTTTGTTTCCTGGACAATAATGTTGACGCCTCTGCGAAAATGGTGGAAAAGTTAATAGTGCTTGGTATGCATCATTTTCATTTTCGGCTAAATCTAATCGAAAATCTTGGTTTATCCAGACTTGAAGAAATGCAGTCGGATCCAGGGAAGAAGCCTTCAGATATTGGCGTGAAGATAAAAATTCCGTCAATGGCCTGCTACGCAAATAGGCGAGAACCGAATATGCCAAAGTACTAAGACGCGAAAAGTTTCTTTACGAACAGCGCCTTCGTGCTAAAGGCTAGCCTTTTAGCTGAACTTTTTGCAAAAACTCAAAACAACCACTGCCAGAACTCTAAAAGGTAGCTTGTACTATGCCTAAAATATTCTTCCGAGCTCGTGCAGTTAAAAAGTTTCTTTCGGATTTCAACGTAAATAAATCTCCGAAGACGGATGGTATACCAGCACTGGTGCTGAAACAGTGCTCTTCGACACTAGCTAGTCCTTTGGCCAACCTTTTTAGCTTTTCGTACCATGCGAGAGTCTTTCGCTCTTGCTGGAAGATTGCCAATGTCAAACCAAGACCTGAAAATTACCATCTAATTGCAATCTGTTCTGCGCTCTCAAAAGTAATGGAGAGCATGATTAATTACCATCTTGTCAACTATCTAGAGGCCAGCTCACTTCTTAATGATCGACATTATGGCTTTCGTAGAAGTCGTTCTACGGGAGACCTGTTAGCTTTTCTTTCTGAGCGCTGGAGTCAATCCATTGAAAATTTTGGTGAAAGTAAAGTCGCGTGTGGCACGGAGCATTATTATCAAAGCTTATTGCATTTGGGGTCGGTATTGAATTCTCTCGATTTATATCGAGTTTTCTCGCAGACCGCACAATACGTGTTGGTATTGATGGGGTCTCATCCCTAGGTTCTGTTCTTTCTCCTTCTTTCTGAATGACCTTCTTGGTCAAACCCTCAATCATATCTTTTCTTTCGCAGATGACAGCAGCATTTGCCATTCATTTTCCTTCAATTGTACGTCTCGTCTTCTGAGGTTGGGAGGCCAAAAGGCTGATAATGAATGACACACTCAATTAAGACCTATTAAAAATCTCCGAGCTGGGTAAAGCAAATAGGGTTGATTTCAATGCGCAAAAGCCACAATGTTGTTTGTTGACCCATAGAGCCTTGGATTCAACAATGCCATCTGTATATATGGGTGGTATAGGTATTAAGGAATCCGATACTCTTGATATTCTGCGCATGAGAATTCGATGTGATGTTCGTTGGAACGAATATGTTTTTCAAGTGTCGAAAAAACTCTCAAGTGTCTTGGGTTTTCTAAAAAGGTGCAGAAATTGCTTCACTACTTCTGATCTCCTTAAAATCTATTTCACTTACATCCGAATACTTACAATGGAATACAACTCACACATATAGACAAGAGCTCTAGTAGGCAGGAGCTCCTACTGGACCGTGTGCAAAGGAGGGCGTTAATGCTCATTAATGACAGCAGGATGTCCAACTGTATTGACTCGTTGTGTAACACAGAGAGATTAGGGAACTCTTTCCGAGTGTAGATCACATTGTCCAGCTGACCGCACAACGCATACAGAGAAAATTCGTTTATCAGTCGAACTAGCCGTATGTGGAATAAACTCCCCATATAAGTCTTTCCTGACAGTTAAAGTCTAATGAAATTTAAGTAAATATCCACAAACACTACTCCCTCTTTCCTCATTCCTATAACCTATTTTCCTGAAATCAACACAATGCACTGTCTGAGTGTTGGTTAATAATTTAAAAAAAAATTTTTTGTATATAAGTATATATTTTATTGGCTCCAGATTTTTTTTCTAACTATCACAAATAAATTGACAGACATATATATACCCTCTGCATACCGGTGTGGAGGATATAAATGTCCATGGCTGTATATCTTATGCAACTGGCGTTGACATTCTATATAATACGTGAGAGAACTAACTTTCCACTTAGGTCGCAAAAAGTCGTAACTTTTCAATTAATTCCCTAAATACTTAATTTTTCCATATAAACACTTAGGTGCCTATTATGAGCAACTTTCGATTTTCGATTGTGGTCGAACTAACTGATCGAACGAATTTTCATTTGGTATTATGGCGCACATTTGATAAAATAGCGCTATTGTGAATTTCACTCAATTGGATTGTTCACGATATTAAATATTTATCAACTGGCACTATAAGTAAATATTGTTTGTTTAAAAATTTATGAAAGAAAAAATTAATTAATTATTTTTTAACATGGAATTATGGTTCTATGATTCGTCTGATAAAGATGAAAGCTTCATCATGAGAGATGCTTCCAACATTTTGGAAATGGATTCCACTACGTAAGTATACGACGTTTTAACAAGGGTATCATTTAGAAAGTTTGTTTACAGATTTATAACTAACTTTCGACTGCAAGGAGGCGTTTATGGAATTGCTGTCTACTGCACATGAACTGCTGTGACAATGCACACAAGGTAGATCAATCTCAAGAAATTAAAAGAAAATACTTTACAACTTATATTTTCAATAAGTTTTACAAACTGCCATCCAGCATCGAAAGCAAAATTGTCTTCGATTGAAAATTCGTTGTACAATGAAATTTTCGACTGTGCTGCCAGCTCATAATACGAATTTGACATTCGATATTCGATGTTCGATAGCCAGCGAAGATCGAACATCGAATGCAACTCATAATAAGGGCTTTAGACAATATATATTTAATATTTAAACAAAACATGTCACTACTTACAGCAGGCATTCTTACTAAGCCATAAAGACTTACTAAAGTCTTAAGGGCCTAGAATGCCAAAAATTACAAACCAAATTTGAGAAAAATGTGTGCAATATTTTTGTTTTTTGATAGATTTAAGTGAAGATCGGGAAGCAGCTTGATATGGAGCCTATGACTACGAATTGTCCTACAGAGTTTATTTTTGGACTCTACTAATTAATGGGTATAATAAATACACACAAACTAAATTTGACCGGGATTTTTGTGATTATTTAGAGCTTATGGCAATATAAGTCAATCTCATAGGGGTCATTTGTATGGGGACTAGGTCTGAACATGCACCGATTTTCATCAATTTCAATTGCGTTCGTCCTATGGCCAATGAAGCTTATATACCAAATTCCATTACAAGGTTTACATGGACACACAGACAGACGGACGGACATCGCTAAATCGTCTCGGAAAGTGTTTCTGAGTCGATCAGTATAATAAAAGACAGGTCTAGCTCAAATATTTTTGGTAGTTACAAACATCAGCACAAATTCATAATACAAATAACACTGTGCTACAGTGATTTTGCACTTGTTCAATGACCAAGTGTAGATTGTAGATCAATACCGTGCTTAAAAATTTTGTAACACCCAACATTTTTTTTAATTACCATCAATAAACCCTTTTTGGATTACTTCCCCCACATAACAATTTTATTCTTCGTCATTTTTCCATGATTTGAAAAAGTACCGTAAGTTGCCAATATTCAATCGAATTAATTTTATTCGTAATAAAATGCACTTTAAGAATATCAATCAACTAAAGGATCGGATTTAAAATGTTAAAATTAATTTTTAGCTTCTTAACCAATAGGAAATTTAGAGTGAAAATAAATAATACTTACTCTCACATCTTCCCCCTAGACAATGGAATACCACAGGGCTCACCTGTTTCAGTTGTTTTATTCCAAATTGCTTATGAAAAAATTAACTATATTATTCTAAAACACCCAACGTTTAATCACTGCATGTATGCTGAAGTTTTATGCATTATAATAAAACAAAAAAAAAATACAGCAACCAATAGTACAAGCAAAATTAGGAAACTTAATTTCTGAATTAAAAACTTGGTGCGACGAATACGGTGCAAAAATCTCATTCGAAAAGACTAAAGCAATACATTTTTGCCGTAAACGCAATTTTACACAAACACCAATTACTTTACAAACACATAACATTGACCAAGTAGAGCAAATGAAAATATTAGGCTTAGTTTTCGACTCGAAATATAACTGGAAGGAGCATATATTATTCCTTAAAAAGGCCATTGAAAAAAGATTTAATCTAATAAAGTGCATTTTCAGTCTTAATTGCAATTCTCACCCAAATACCACAATAAATATTATAAAATCATTACTTATAACAAAAATAGAATACGGTCTTCCACTATATGGGTATGCTGCAAAATCAGAATTAAGTAAAAATCAATCAACATACCACTTAGCTGCAAGATTTGCGATTGGCGCTTTTAAATCAACACCCATTCTACCTGAAACTGGACTTTTAACATTCAAACAACTCACTGAACCAAATACTGCAAAATTAGCAACAAAATTACCCATGCCAACTGAAAGTCAAATTCTCGTATATAATACAAAAACAAAACGCAACAAAAAATTAAAATCAGCAGTACAGCGAATCACTGAGTACATTAAGTTGATTGATATTAACCCCATTCCAAAGAAAAAATTTAATTGCTTGCGCCCACCTTTGTTACTTTCAAATCCTCACTAATGTCTTACTATAAACAATCAACATCACAAGAATTTTACATTTCACTCTTTCTCCAAAAAAAGAAGAATACAACAAGTATGGATGGATGTTTTGTTATGCAGACGTTGATCCGTCAAATATTGGAATATACCATAATAGATAACCATTTCCATACAATTCAATGCGGATTGATTGATCAAAATAAATCAATTTTTCATGCTGAGGCCTTAGCGATATTGAATGCTATTAAATTAAATACAAAATTTAGCAAATCAAGAAGACATTATCTGCGAAATAGGAGATAACCTTATACGTTTCCCAACAAAAATAAAAATAATGTTGATTGCGGGACATTCCCATATAATAGACAATGAAACAGCTGACAGGATGGCAAAAGTTACGCAACGATTACCACTTATAATGGAAAACACTCAAAATAAATGTTTAACTTACTCAACAATCCAAAATTATTTTTTCAATAAGCAACAACTTGAGTGGAATACGTTCTCTCACATTTATAAGAAATTCAACCCAGATGGAAAACCACCTATATATCCTGCGGATATTTCAAGATCACAGTTACAAAAATACATAAGGATTAAATAAATAAATTAAATAAATAATAAATAAATAAGAATATCAATTAAAATATTTTTACGTTGTAAACAAAAAGTCAACAAAGTAAAAACAAAAATAGAACAAAAGTATATATTTATATATATACATAAATGTATTAAAGATGTGACTTTTTACAATTTATGCAAATATAAAAATTGGCATAGCATACCGAGACAATATATTAAAAATTATACAATTTTTATTTTGTAATATAAAGAATTAGTGGATCTGAAAGGCCATTTTTTAAAGGAAAATAATCCCACCAAAATTTTATTTTTTGTTTTTTTTTTTTTTTTTTTTTGCTATTAAGAAATAAAATTGCCCATCACGTCTACATTAGGGTTGAATGACGTTAGATGGAATAATTATTTCTTTTGAATTTACCTTTGGCTCTCATTGGCATCTGTTCAAATATAAGTATGTACAAATATTATGTACCAATCTTCATAGTCCCGTAGCCATTTAATTTTTTGAAATAAAATATAAATTAAAAAATTTTCCAAACTATTTTTTAACTTATTGCTATCTACTTGATCATATAAAATATTTATTTATTAGGATGTCGCAACCCCATTAAGCCATATGACAAATTTCGGAACGTGAATTTTATTTTGCATGAATTGAAATTAAAAGTTCATGGATTAAATCAAAGAAAAAAGAATTGATTTAAATTTTTTTTTAATTCTGGCAAAATTTTTCCTTATGCCGTTTTTTACCTGCGGTTACCCTGAAGATCAACTCCGATTGTTTTGAAATTTCACGTATACTATTTTTACAACTATTTGCCTAAATCCTGCTTGGAGCCGATTGTTATGTCGCTCCACCTAATGTACATATTATTGATAAGATCTCCACATGGTTTTACTACAAATGCATTTGAAAATCTCAATCACAACTTTTTCGAAAAATAAATCCGTTAAATATAAATGAGTTAAATATTTTGATGTTGGATAGTAATCCAAGCATGTTTTTTCGACAATAACTTGAAAATTTAAGGGTGTTACGAAACTTTTTGATATGGTTTTGTGATATAGTCAACCATGTCCCTTAAAAAAATTTTATTTTATAGCAAAGGGTAATCAATGTAATTTATTTACACAACTTACGGGTAAGGTATAATGAAACTCATAAGCGGTAATTTACGAGCCACATTGCGGCGGTTGCGAATAAGTCGAATTACCGCTTCTTCCCACCGAATCATGCGACCCAAAACCAAACCAACTGGTATTGCAGGAAGACCAATAAGCAATATAAGAGGATCACCATTTTGCATTAGCGCCATACCTTTCTTATGACCAACCACCTGAAATGTGAAAAAATATGGTTTAGAGAATTTTGTTAATAATTTTAAATTAATAATATTAACAGATATTTAAGTTATTTTATTTTTTTATTAATATTTAATTTATATTAAAAAATAAGGAAAGAATATTTTTTTCATTTTAAATTATAGACAAGCCATTCGGTAATGGGGCTGAAATATGTAACTTCGCAGACTGAACTTTAGCAAATCTCAGGGTGATCATAGTGCAAAAGCATGGAAATATAAGTTTCACCGTGCTTTGAAAGACAAAAAGCAAATTTAATGAGAACAACACTTTTATATCTTCCGAGTAATGCTTAATACTGTGCTGTATTTCAATTTCTAGATACATTTTTTGGGCTTCATGAAATGTCTCGTTTTTACTCCCTTTATATTAACTCGTAGTGTCTGTTTGTCGACAGTCTAGACCGACTATACGATACCCTATACCATGGTTTAGACACCCTATCTCTTCGGTCCAATTCATTGGATATAGAAAATAAGCATAAACCATATGAGTGCCATTGATATTAATTTTTTTGGCTGCGGATAGGAAAAAGTTTATATCGGGTGCTATATTTATATGGGGACTAGGTCGAAAAATTGACCGATCCTGACCATATTTGGTAAAGTCACTTATATTTTGAAAAATATACACAAACCAAATTTGAGAAAAATCTGTGCAATATTTTTGTTTTTTTTTATACATTTAAGTGAAGATCGGGAAGCAGCTCTATATGGGGCCTATGACTAAGAATTGTCCTATAGGGATTATTTTTGAACTACTGATTAATGGATACAATAAACACATACAAACCCAATTTGTCTAAGATCTATATCACATAGATGTGGACCTTATGGCAATTTATGTCATAGGGGTCATTTGTATGGGGACTAGGTCTGAACATGGACCGATTTCCACCACGATTCACGATTTCAATAGCGTTCATCCTGTGGCCGATAAAAGCTTATGTACCAAATTTCATCAAAATATATTCATATTTGCGACCTGTAGTTTGATTACAAGGTTTACATGGGCACACAGACGGACGGACGGACATCGCTAAAACGACTCAGAAAGTAATTCAGAGCTGATTGGTATAATAAAAGATGGGTCTAGGTCAAATATTTTTGGTAGTTACAAACAGCAACACCAAACCACATAGTGTTATAGGGTATAAAAAGTGAAAAACTTTAAATGAATTATGTCTTAATTATATCAGCAGGGTAAAATATATTGACATGAACCTTTTTGGTTATGATATAATTTTATATTTAAAAAAAAGTCAAAATTTAGTTTGCAAATCAAATTGTAGTTTTTTTAAAATCATTTTTGGACTTGTATATCCTATGAATGTTAATTGTATTCAATACCTGTAGAAAAGTAACAGCACCATATGTAACTGCTGTCCAATATAGAGAACCCACAAGTATGCCAGCAGCCAAAAATGGGCTGACACGTTTAATGAGGCTATCAAAAGCTTCCAATATGTTGGCCACTCTGCCCATTTGTGGAAAGACTATTATGTATTCAGTTTGACATTGTTGACAGCTGACCGTACGAAGAGCATTGCCGTTTTGTTTTTCATCCACCCAACGATAGAGACAACTTTGATGCACCCATTTTGTGGAGCCACAACATTTACAAGGTTGGACCCAAGCAGCCAATTGATTGTCGTCGTCTGTGGCAAAACAAATCCAACAACTACGTTGTTCACTTTGAGTCTGAGCTGTACCATTACCTACAAAGCTATCTTTATCAGCAACACTGCATTCACTACACAGTATCTGTTGTGATGTAGATGGTAGATTGGCTATCACTATGTCATTATCCGAATTTTTTACTTGTACGGTGGAGGTATAAGAGTCAAATGAGGTTTTACGTTGCAAATCCTTGACATTCAAATCAATATTGATCTCATCTGTCCGATGGCAAGATTCGGGTGTGGCATGGAGTTGTGATAATGGACAACTAAGATCTTCATTTGATGATGATGCCATGTTAGAGTCAAAACCGTCATTCGTTTTTGTTGTATTGTAATTCGAAGGGGAGTAATTCATTTTTTCTAGTTTTATCTTGAATCTTCTGACTAAATTCCTTTTTTCCAAGAATAATTTTTTTTTACTTCAAGATGACAAAATTCCTTTACTTGTCCAAATTTATTTTAAACAATTTTGCATATTTCAAATAAATTCAACACAAAAGTCATATCGTTTATATATTATTTTCAATATTTTTTTTTTCACTCTATAACCACTTGAATCAGCTATAAAATATTTGCAAAACTAATTTGTCGTGTTTATTTTGCTTTTCAGAATTACTTTTATGCTGATTTTCGTTGCGCTTTTCAATTCACTTTTAATGTCAATTTCTCTTTCCTTTTCCATTCGTTATGACAAAAAAAACTCATCTGTCAATTTATTATTTTTTTTTTATGAAACTTCTATTTTTGTTTAAGAATTTTTATATTGCTATAAATATAAATATAAATTTTGTTTTGCATACGATATTCAAAATAAGTCACTCTTTTGTGTATTTTGGTTTTATTTTTAGTAGCCTTTATTTTATGGTAAGTGCTGCCAAATTTTCTCACTAGAATTTATCACATCTATGTTAGCACCACTTTTTTTTATTCTTATTCCTTGAGAGAAGTAAAATTTTCTGAAACACCCTGTAATGCTAGTTTTACCTTACTAAAATAAACAGATGAGCCGGTTTAGCATTTTCCAAAGTATTCTGTACAATTTTAAAGAAATATAAATTACTCGAAAAATTATCAATAAAAAAAACAAAAACATGGCACAACAAAGAAATGATGTCAACATTCCAGCGGAGGAAAGTGATTTATTGTTAATTAAACCTTTGTAAGTATATAAATATTAAAAAAAATTATCTCACAAATATGTTTTTGTTTGCATGTGTAGAGGAGCTGGTCAAGAGGTGGGAAGATCATGTATAATGTTGGAATTCAAAGGCAAGAAAATTATGGTATGTAAAAACAATGGTAAAAGACTTTACTTTTATAATATACCTTTCAATTGCAGTTGGACTGTGGCATTCACCCTGGTCTGTCAGGAATGGATGCTCTGCCTTATGTGGATTTAATAGAGGCCGATGAGGTGGATTTGCTATTGATCTCACAGTAAGAATTTTTTATCAAAACAAATTAAAAGATTTACGATTTCTTATGTTGAAGATCTTATACGTATACTTTTTTTTTAATAAATGGTCGGATTTTAATGCGGAAAGGGAATAATGTTGATCCTTTAGACGAAATAAGCTTAGATTTTGAGTTAAATTCAATTTTTGCAGTGAGCGTGTTTCTAATTTTTTTTAGTATTTATACGTTTTTAGGAGTTTCCTAACTCTTAATAAAGTATTTCGGGTGACGGTTTTGGTGGTGTTTTTTTCTTATGATTATATTAAATACCGGTTATGCGTCATATTATATTCTTTTGATCTAAAATGTATTATGCTTTAAAATTATTTTATCATTGCATTGGGAACATTAGCCAATTTACTATTTACCCCCTTTTGTAAAGAATCTCGAAAGAATATTGCATTTATTAGTTTTTTATCCATAATATTTTAGTTTTCATTTGGATCATTGTGGAGCTTTGCCTTGGTTTTTATTGAAAACCAGTTTCCGCGGACGCTGTTTTATGACCCATGCTACAAAGGCCATTTACCGTTGGATGTTGTCCGACTACATTAAAATAAGTAATATTTCCACAGAACAAATGTTATATACAGAGGCCGATCTGGAAGCTTCAATGGAAAAAATCGAAACTATAAATTTCCACGAGGAACGTGATGTAATGGGTGTACGTTTTTGTGCATACAATGCTGGTCATGTGTTGGGGGCTGCAATGTTTATGATAGAAATTGCAGGTATTAAAATTCTCTACACGGGAGACTTTTCCCGTCAGGAAGATCGACATTTAATGGCTGCCGAAATACCAACCATGAAACCGGATGTATTGATAACGGAATCCACCTATGGCACTCATATCCATGAGAAACGCGAAGATAGAGAAAATCGTTTTACAACTTTGGTTAGAAAAATTGTTACCCAGGGTGGTCGTTGTTTAATACCTGTCTTCGCTCTGGGCCGAGCTCAAGAACTACTTTTAATTTTGGATGAATATTGGTCACAGAACCCTGATCTACACGACATTCCGATTTACTACGCTTCTTCTTTGGCCAAGAAATGCATGGCTGTTTACCAGACTTACATTAATGCCATGAACGATAAAATTCGGCGACAAATCGCTGTTAATAATCCTTTTGTGTTTCGTCACATTTCCAATCTCAAAGGTATAGATCATTTTGATGATATTGGTCCTTGTGTTGTAATGGCATCGCCTGGTATGATGCAAAGTGGTCTATCAAGAGAATTATTTGAAAATTGGTGTACCGATCCGAAGAATGGTGTCATCATAGCAGGTTATTGTGTTGAGGGTACATTAGCAAAAACTATACTTTCGGAACCGGAGGAGATAACAACATTATCCGGGCAAAAGCTACCTCTAAATATGTCGGTAGATTATATTTCATTTTCGGCTCATACAGATTACCAGCAAACGAGTGAATTTATCAGGTTATTAAAGCCACAGCATGTGGTAAGTGAAATATCAATTTGATGTTTCAGTTCATGATTTCTTTACTTATTTTATATTTAAAGGTTTTAGTTCATGGTGAACAGAATGAAATGTCACGTTTAAAAATGGCACTGCAACGGGAGTATGAAGCCGATCCTACCACTGATATAAAATTCTATAATCCACGTAATACACATTCGGTGGAATTATATTTTCGAGGAGAAAAAACAGCAAAAGTAATGGGTTCTTTAGCGGCCACCAAACCCGAAGTAGCCAATAAACTGTCTGGAGTTTTGGTTAAAAGAGATTTCAAATATCATCTTTTAGCAGCCTCTGAATTATCAAGTATTAAAAACAACATAGAGATTTAAAATTTTGTTTTAATTCGATTTCTATTTACAGAATACACAGATATGAGCATGTCAGTGGTTACACAGCGTCAGTCCATTCCTTGGAATAGTTCATTAACTACTCTACAATTACTGTTAGATCGTATTGGCGGTGCCGCTACAGTTGAAGTTTTGGAAGAAGACAAACGTATAAGGGCATTCAATTGCATTGATCTTACAGTTGAGGCAAAGATTATTGTCATGGAATGGCAAGCTACTCCAGTAAACGATATGTTTGCCGATTCGGTATTAGCTTGTGTTATGCAAACAGAAATGGGTGGTACAAATATTAAAGGTACTACGGGTCAATCAAAATCGGACCGTACACATTTCAAAGAATGTCTGCTGGAGACATTGCAAGACACATTTGGTGAAAATACAGTACCAAAAATGTTTAAAGGAGATTTACTGCCCGTAACAGTTGCTGGCAAACGTGTCGAAGTTAATTTGGAAACATTGGTAGGATATACAAAAAAAGCGGTCATAACAATGTATTTATTCTGTTTTTCTTTTACAGGCGGTAACAACAAAAGATGACGAAAATTTACGCCAAATCGTTAATACAACTGTTCAAAAATTATATCAAGCTTTGGTAACATAATCTTAAAAAATTAATAAACTTTGAATTGTATGTGGTATTTTCATCTTTATTTTATTGGTTAAATTGCATTTTTATTTTAATAAGCTGTTAAAAAAAATTAAAAAGAAAAACCCATTTCCTCAATTATCATAGAACTCAACGCTGCGTACTCTTGGCGATTTGTTCTTTAAGTACTAAAATACTAGTCCTTTGCTCTGGTGGCAATTGCGCAATCTGTTCATCTGTCAGCTGCAAGACTTGCATAATTAGAGCAGCTTTCTCTTGATCAGAGGCATCATTAGGAAGACCACAGTTTGTGGCCAAGCGATTTTGCAATTGTTGTTGTGCAGTTTGTTGGGCTGTTTGTGACGGTCCTGGTGCAATGGGTCCTGGCCCTGCTCCACGCAAACGTGGATCCATTGGTCGTTGACGTGGATCGCTGGGAAATGATGGTTGTGGTACATTCATTTGTACTTGCGGCATTTGACGTTGACTACGTGGATCCATAACTGGTGGCGGCACTGGGTTTGGTATAGAACGCATATCTTGGTCCATGTTGCGCGACATGCGTGGATCCATTTGACGATGATCCATAGGTTGTGAGGACATATTAGCATTGGTCATAGCACGTAAATCAATGTCATTTCCTTGCATAGCACTATAATTTGGTAACGGAACTGGCATTGGTGGTAGATTCATACTGGGGGCTTGTGGTATATTTTGTGATTGTTGCATTGAATTCATGACTTGAGATACCGAACCAATGGATGTTGATTTGCCACCCAAAACTGGAGGCATTTGATTAGCTTTAAAAAGCATTCCCTAAAATATAAAATTAATGTTGCATTTCATATAGATGTTATTAAAAGTTAAAATTTATCCTACCAACGCTGTGGGAGGGTCCACAATTCGCATTACTACCATCGACTGCAACAATGCGTATGCTAACTGTGGGTTTAACATAAGCATTTGACGAGCCTCCGATGGATTATTTTGTATACACAATTTCATTTGTTTCATCAGCTCAAACATTTGCTCTGGTGGCAGAGAAGCTACAGTTTTTGTTATAATCTCCGGTGCCTGATCGGGATCACAATGGTCGCCATACGGATTCTCAACCTGAGGCCCCTGCAATAGCTGTTGCATTTCCATACGAGATTTTTCCGTACACGCATTGTCAACACGTAGGGTACGCCCACCTATTTCGTAACCATTCAAGTTACGCATAGCACTTAAAGCAGTTTCCTGATCTTTATATTCACAAAATCCAAAACCTTTTGGTTTGCCACTTTCACGATCAAAGACTAATCTGTTTGGTGAAAAATACAAATTTTAAGTCCTAATTCAAAAGTTTAGAAATACAATAACAAACTTTAATGAAACCACAGGTCCGACTTCACTAAAAATCTCTTTTAATTTTTCCTCGGTAGCTTCGTACGGAATATTGCCCACTGTTGAAAAGAAATTCAATTGTTTTCAAAGCCTACTAAAATTGTTGCTCATTTCAACTTACCAAAAACCGACCTCATGGATTTATCCATAATACTTTGATCTGAACTTTTATCCATTATTTTACGTTTTTTTTATTTAATTTCTAAGGAAATAAATAATTCAATAATTGATTAAATACAACTAAAACTGTGCACTTATACTTCTGGTGTCAATGCTTTAAACCAGCACAGTTGCTTTAACTCGTATGTTACAAAAAAAATAAAACTTTTATACTACAAAACTGTTATACTAGTTGTACACAAGTAGTAGATCAACTCTGTATTTATATTCTTGTATGTGTTATACATAATTATTATTATATAGAACTGTATATAAATTTTAAATTTTAACCGATACGGCATATATATATAAATATATAACAGCGCCGTCAGGCAATTGTCGTTTTACTCTCGCAGTCGTTTTAATAAAATATCGATAACTTATAAAAACAAAATCACGTGAACTAACCTCTATTTAATTTTTGTATAACTTAAATTTTTTTTGTGAAGCAACAAATAACAAATTAATTAAGAAAACTTAAGACAATTTACTAGGAACGGGGTCCACCGTTCACCCCCCGACTTGGGACTTGGAACCCTCAATTGACAAAAACACCAAATCCAAAAGTAAACGTTTACGAGACGAAGATTTTGCACCACTCCCATGTTTAGTACAGTCGGAAGAACATATACCACGCTTTTTAGCAGTTACTGCTGTTCAAGAGATCAACTAAAACTTCTGAAACCACCATCAAATCTCTAGCTTCTTATCGTTCCGGTAAATATTACATTGCACAAAACCCTAAATTCGACCCAAGGCAGAATATACACAAAAAAGATAATTGATATATCCAAGGAGGAAATACTCCAAGCTTTGTCCTTCCTGTTATAGAGGTAAGAAAAATAACCAAAATGGATAGTACAGACAAAAATAAAACCTTAGCTACAGGTGCCGCTTACTTTCAATTTAATCCGTCGCCCTGAAACATTAAAGTTGGGATTGGAACGTGTTCATATTGATGAATATGTATCCAACCCAATGAGATGTATCAACTGTCAAAAACTCGTCCACACAAAAAAACATTTGCAAAAGAGTCGAAATCTGTAGGGAATGTGGATTCTTACCACCCCACGAGGTTTGCGTAAGGAAATACTGCATAAACTGCGAAAATTTAACCCATGCGGCTTACAGTACCAACTGCCCTAGTTTTTTAAAACAATTCACAGCACGAAATGCATGGAAGATATTTAATGAAAATCCACACCATTAAACCATTACAATAAAATAAAACTCAAAACCCCAACAAAGCACCCTCAACAAATATCGATAGTATAAACGTCAACCAAAAAGAAAAACAATTCATCGAAGAGGACAACAATAAAGCCAAGAATAATGACAACTCTCACTCAAATACAAATAATAGCAATACTAAAACAACACAAGAAGCAACATCAAAATCATCATCAACAACTACAACCAGGCAAAAAACAAAATCAAATTTATCAACATATACCTATAACAACCAACCTATCAACAACAATAACCCAAACTACGAAATCATCACAACAAAACAAGAATAATAACATCCCTGGAAGACTTCGATGAAGAAGACGAAGAAATGCCATGTACAAGCCACAGTTACTGCCAACAAAAAAACACATTACATAAATTAGATAATACTGAACCATCTTCTGTAATGAAAGATGACAGTAGGTAATTTTAGTATATATTTTATTTTAAAGATAGATATTGATTTATTATCAATATCCCAGTTAGAACACAAAAACATAACATTAGCAAGATTTAAAACTTAAGCGAAATTTAAATAAAAATACGCGCATTATGGTCTTTGTCATCCTACGCCTTTATTTTCAATATTTTGAATATTTACTTTGTAAAATATTTCAAATAAATAAATAAGTAAATATATAAATATTTTTTATTTCGGTGATATTCTTCCTTTATTTACATATTTTAACAAATTTGATATTTACATATGACATGTTATCTTAACATATAGATATTGCAACAAATAACATATAGATAAAGATACTAAATAGTTTTTATTTTATTTTTTAATGATTTTTAAAGGAAAATGGGAGGAAAAAACCTTTATATGATTTAATATATTCAAATACTATCTGAAAATATTTATATGCTTATAGGAGGTTTATTAGAAATAATATACCTCTATCTATATATATAAAATTGAATGTGTGTTTGTTTATTTGTTTGTTTGTGTGTACCTTATAGGAGACCAAACCTCTGGACCGATCTTCCTGAAATTTTCACAGCATTTAACTGGGACTCTGGCATGATTAATAGGGTACTTTTTTTTTGACCTCGCCCACTTTTACGCCCACTTTTTCAAAATTATGTAATTGCTCCCATATAGTTTTTAACAGATTTACTTCAAATTGTATATACATTATACTCCAGGCGAGGTAGAAATAAACATTTCTTACGCCACGCCCCCTTTCACGACCCTTTTCACGCCAAATTTTGTTTGAAAGTTTTAAACTTTTTGTTCTCTGTACAAATTTGTTCCTTCCAACGGATTTTTTTTTATTTGGTAGTATATTGCTCTTAATACTGTTAACGTCACCATATAACTATGAACCACGCCCACTTCACCGCCCCCTTTTTTTAATTCAGATACTTATACCACTAACAATGTTTGCTATACAAAATACTTTTTTTGTAATATGTATTTACCTAAAATTTTATACACTTTTTATCTACAGGTAAGGTAGCCATACATTTTTTTATTACCAAATCCCCCTTTTTCGCCCCATTTTACCTTAAATTATAATTAATCTGCTTTCAATCTATATATATAAAAATGAATGTGTGTTTGTTTGTGCTTTATAGGAGGCCAAACCCCTGAACCGATCTTCCTGAAATTTTCACATCGTGTTACTGTGACTCTGGAAGGAATAATAGGCTATATAAATTTTTGATTGGACAAAGGGTCGGTACCACGCCCATATAACCCAAAATTTTAAATCGTCATATCTCGGGAATTTTTTGACCTAAAGCGGTCATATTTAGTACATATGGTATTGGCATGAATAGAAATACACACCAGAAGAAAAGTGGGCGGGACCACGCCCCTTTTTAGAAAAATAAAAAATCGTAATATCTTCTAAACTACTGGAAGGATCGTCATGACATTTTCACAAAAGGATACTTTTGCGAAATACTAAGTCCTTAACTATATAAAGTTGTTAGTGGGCAAAGGCGCGTGGTCCCGCCCATATAACCCAAAATTTAAAATCGTCATATCTCGGCCATTTATTAGCCTACGGCGATGATATTTGGTATATGGGTATTTCCACAGAAAGGTCTACCGCGGCCAAAAATTTATAAGTTATTAAACAATTATTTTTAACCAATATTATGAGAGAAAAATATTCAAATTTTGTTATTTTAAAGAATTTATACCTTAACTTAACACCCATGATGAGAAAAATGTTAGTAAAATTCAAAATAAAATGTTACTTGCTTTCTCTTACTTTTAATCGAATTTTCTCTATAAGGTTACTTTTTTAAAACGCATTTTTTACGATTGCAATAATTACAAAATAGTTTGCTTACAACAACAATAAACTAAAAAAAATGCGAAAAGAGCAAAGCGAAAGAAATCTAACTGTCATTTTTCAATTTGTTTTCCTTGATATTCTAATGTCACGTGCGCACCTTAAAAGCATAAGTTTTTGTCATATCTTCTGCGCTGTGGAACGGAATTCAATAAAAATTTAAAATTAAAGCAAGTTTTATATACAAAACTTAAAAAATGAATTACTATGACCGAAGATAATAATAGACTCTTTCTATTTAATATTTTGTCACGTAACGCGACTGGTGTAAGGTAAACTTTTTTCAAATTTTTGCTGCAAATATTTTTATAATCAGCAATGAATGTTTTTATGTAGATGGACACCGTTTCTGCAAAAATTAAAAACAAAGATAAGAAATTTAGGGAAAAGTTGAAAGAAGGTCCTGTAAAATTGCAAGCGTATTGTTTTAAAGCAAACGAAAGAGCACAAAAATATCTACAGCGGCAGTTGAAATTGTCTAAAACGAGCAAGAAACTTACAAAAGAGAGGAGAGAAAAAGACCGCGTAAGACAAAAACAACACCGAATGAAAAATAAAAACAGTAAATTTGAAGAAACGAATGAGGCGTATTCTTGCAAGCAAACATTGGAAAAAGCAGTCAAGAATTTGAAAAAGAAAGTAGAAGTTCTCAACGTTTTGAATGCGAAATATCTAAATTCAACAATAATTGCCGAAAAAAAATCTTCCAAGTCTTTAGAACACGAACAGAAAATAAAGACTGTTAAAGATTTTTAAATGCGTGAAGACATTAGCGTCCAGGCTGCAGGTCGTAAAGACACTCTTGTTATAGATGGACAAATAGTTGCTAAGCGCTTTATGTTGATGACAGTCCTTGAAGCGTTTGAGTTGTGCAAAAATGAATATGATGAGGAATATGTGAGTAAGTCAACATTTTTCCAAAACCGGTGAAGGGAAATCGAACTCACGAGCAAGACGCTGCACAATCTGTGTGTCTGTCAGCACCATGCCAATTTTCGCTTTTTATTAGAGGGATGTGCAAAAGTCTTAAAATCATTTTCAACTAATTTTCAAAGCTTCCTGAAAACTGCCTGTTGCAACATCGAGACGGAAAAATGTATGACAAGCGAATGGGAAAATTGTGTACAAGATGTGCAACATGATCTGATTTCAGTCAAGGACTTAAAAAAGTTGGAGGAAACTGTCAAGTGGCAGCATTGGCGCAAAGTTCAAGATCGTGTTACCTTAACTCAGACTATTGCTCCTTTATCGGACCTCATTCACGAATTGGAAGCTCTATTGCCTTTATTTAAAGTTCATTTTTTTGTAAAGCGTGCTCAACAACAATATTTTGAAATGAAGAAAAATACAATCAAGCCCGGAGAACTGATATTGCAAGTTGATTTCGCAGAAAACTGCCGCCTTATGTGTCAAAACGAATTGCTCACTTTAGTTACCAACAAAGCACGATTTTTACATGCGTAGCCTGGTTGGCTGGAGACACAAAATCGTTTGCTATAATAAGTGACAAGCTAACCCACAACAAATACGATGTTTACTGTTTTATTACAAAACTTGTGCAGCAAATAAAAAAACCAATACGGGCATTTTCAAAATATATTCATTTTCTCAGATGGAAGCAGCAGCCAATTCAAAAACAAGTTTATAGCTAAGAGTTTACACAATTTGGCTGCAAATATATTGAGTGGAACTTCTTTGCCACTTCTCATGGCAAAGGAGCAGTCGATGGAGTAGGAGCTACAATTAAAAGAAAAGTTTGACAGATAACGTAAGCGAATATTATTTTGCATGACGCCTTAGCTTTATTCGAATGCGCACGAGACCACATAAATGGGATTCATTTAACTTTTATAAGTGCGGACGAAATTTAAAGACTTTCCCCACCGGGAAAAATGTCACGTAACGCAATGTCACGTCACGCTTCAAATTATGGCTTGTATCAAAAAAACTAAACATAAAATTATCAAAAAAAACAGTTATGAAAATAAAGCTAAACTATCCCTTAATAATATCCAAATAAGTTACATAAAAGTTTTTAGCTTATTTCGCTGGTTTTGGCACTTTAGTAAATGTAGAAAAAAACCACTTCTATTTTTTGTCACGTCACGCAACAGCTTTTGTTGGCCAATATGTCAGGACCCCGACTCTTACAGCACCCATGCTTTCCACTCAATAAAGAGCTCTAAAATTACTTCCCATAAACTTAAATGAAGAAAAAAGTATTTGGGCCTTAGTTTGATTTTCTTCATGTTGAATACGTGCGACTGTCACGTGCGCAACCATGGAAATACCCATATATCGTATTGAAAATAATAGAAATAGTACTACAAAAAAACTGGGCGGGACCACGCCCTTTTTGGAAAAATTAAAATCCGTAATAACTTCTATTAAGCCCTTGACTATATGAAGTTGTTAGTGGACAAAGGGGCGAGGCCCCGCCCATATAACTCAATATTTGGCATATAAGGTGTTTAATAAGGTGTTTTCTTAATAAGGTGTTTTCTTAAATAGGTACACATTCCATGCGAAAGTCGGCGGGCCACGTCCCTTTGTTTCCGATTTATAGGAAGCCAGACCTGTACACCATTCTTCCTTAAACTTTCGCAGTGTGAAACTTTCACTCACTACACCCAATTTTTTATATTCGATTATTGATATGCCAGGCTTTCCACCACATGTGCTACAACTCAAAATTGGAGTGCCCATTATTTTACTGCGCAATATCGATTCACCACGGCTTTACAATGGCACTCGACTTGCAGTAAAAAAATGCTAAATAATTTAATAGAAGCGACCATTATAACAGGAAAATATAAAGGAACAGATGTACTTTTGCCACGCTTTCCAATGATCACAACTGATTTACCATTCGACTTCAAACGATTACAGTTTCCTGTTCGATTAGCGTTTGCGATGACTGTTAACAAAGCTCAAGGTCAATCTCTTCAAGTTTGCGGCTTAAATTTAGCAAATCCATGTTTCTCGCATGGACAGCTTTATGTTGCATGCTCACGTGTAGGGAAACCCACCGACTTATATGTTTATGCTCCAGATGGACAAACTAAAAATATTGTACATCCTAAAGCATTGCAATAATTAATTCTAAATTAAATAAATAATATTTTGTTAATGTATAAATATTTTTTTTTATTTTGTTTTATTTTATAACGATGAGGGGTAGCGAAGTACACCGGGTTAAGCTAGTAAGCATATAATTTTCAATTTGGTAATTTCTTTTTAATTTTACGTTATTTCTCTACATTCTCTTATCAGTGGGTAAGAGGAATTTAAAATTTTGGCAAAGTAGTTGTTATTAATCCTTGTTATGAAATCGATAATTTTTTCATAACCTGTTTCTTCATGAAGAAGATTTGTAGGATACCTCCAGGGCTTTTTATTTATCATTTTAAGACATTTGTTTTGTATAATTTGTAAGCGTTTTAGGTGGCAGTTGGCAGCGTCACTCCAAATAGGACACGCGTATGTTAATATCGGCCTTATAACACTTTTGAAGAGTAGATTTTTGTTTTTGGGGTTTAGAAATGACCTTCTATTTAGCAGTGGTCATAATGCTTCAAATGCTTTTTATAGCTTTTTGGCACGTAGCCATGATATGTTGTTTAAAAGTAAGCTTTTTGTCCAAGACAACTCCGAGATATTTGACATCGTTAAGTACATTTATGGTATTATTTCCAATAAGAAGTTGAGTCTTGGCAGTCTTTTGGGAGATTTGTTGATTTGAAAAATTATTGCTTGGGTCTTGTTTGGATTAATTTTGATTTTCCATTTGTGAAAATATTTACTGCAATTTACAAGTCGCTTTTCCATTTTCTTCAGGAGTGCGCTTGTTAGATTGTTTGAAGAAATTAACGCAGTATCATCTGCGTAATAAGCAATTTTCATATATTTCGGGACTTTAAAATCGGATGTACATATATATCGAGTAAAGCAATGGCGACATGACTGATCCTTGGGTAACCATATGGTAATGTTTTTTGGAGATGATGTTCCATTATTAATCGCAACTTTAAAGCTTCTGCCGTGAATGAAATCTGAAGTAAGTTTGCATAAATATTTTGGTATATTTGCATCAAGAAGTTTAAATACTAGGCCATTATGCCAAACGGTGTCAAAAGCTTTTTCAATATCTAACAATATTAGACCCGTTGAACGTTTATTGTTTTTATTGGTAATTATTTGATTTTTAATTCTGTTAATTTTGTGAGTAGTGCTATGCTCTTTTTTAAATCCAAATTGTTCTTTAGCAACAATAGAATTCGTCATTACAAATTCACTAAGACGAGAATGTAGTATTTTTTCAAATATTTTACCTAAGTTACTTAATAGACTAATAGGTCTATTGGGGTTGTCAACAAATTCAAATTCTATACATATATGTATATTAACATCTTACTTTTTATAAAGGTGTGTTTACACTATGTGTATTTTCCATATGTAAATTCAGTTTTACGATCCATACGTAATTCCGTGTGTGTGTCAAAATTGGCGTTTTACAAACGATTCATAATTTTTGCGTTCAAACATACATATGTATGTATTTCCGTTAACATTACCTCTAAATGTAAACAACAGCTGATTTAATTTGTGAATTTACAAAAATTTATTGTTAAAAATAAAGTTATATATATTATATATTTTTTAATTGCTAATTAATATTAAATAATTTATTTTTCTTTCAATATTAATCTTTATGCTGGCTACACACCAGGCAACGGTTGCTTCAATGTGTTGTAGCAACAATGATACACACGTAGCAACGGTTGCCTCAATCAAGCAGAAATATCAAAAAGTTTTGATATTTTTCGTTGGTTGATGCAACCGTTGGAGCAACCGTTGCCTGGTGTGTAGCTAGCATTATAATTTACTCTGTTTTTCTTTCGCCACAAGCAGTGTTGTATTTTCATATCTTTGTCACCTGCTCTAATTAAAAAATTTACATATGTCTTGCCAAATGTATTGTACATAAACAATGTTTGAAAGGGTTCACACTATGTGTACAAATTGCACGTGCTAAAAAAATAAGAAAAACACAAGTAAAACACATAGTGTGAACGCAGCTTAAGCTCAACTTCACTGTGCAGAGGGTATATTTAAGTTCGTCAATCTGTTTGTATCGAAATACATTCCGGAGCCCTCGAAATTCGAGAGCAAATTCTGGGAAATTTTATTTTTCAATTTTAGGCAATTATTTTAACACTTTTTATTGTCGTTGTTGTTTTACGTCCAAAATTATTTTTGTCGTTATTGTAGTTATTGGTTTATGTCCAAAATATTTTTTTTTGTAAATCTGGTGGACAGCTAAAAAGAAATACGTTTCAAATGAGGGATGTTTGGTCACAATAGGATTGAAACTGACAAACTTACATCGGTCACAAGTAATCGCCTTGCCTATGCATATTATAGGTAGATATTCGTGATTATAAAAAGATAAGTCGATCTGGCGATGTCCGGTTATCCGCATTAGGTCGAGTGGGTCGCACTACTTGGTCTTTAAATGTTCTTCATAATCGGCAGTAGTTTGGCATTGAATTTTGATTGTAAAGAGCAAATTGGTGAGGTATGATGAACGAGAATGTAAAGATACTCCGATAAATTTTCAAATAAAAGTAGAAAAATAGTAAAATATGTTTAGACGTAACAGAACATGTGCATATAGATATGTACGAGTATCAGCGATGCATACACATCTTTGTCTGCTTCCTGGTTTGTTGTTTTTTTTGTACATGAGAACAAAAATGCGTATGCATCGCTTTAACATTTATGCTGATTGCGTTATTAATTGTTTTCAACTAAAAAAGTACTAAAATACCTCAAAGTTTTGTTAATTATCTTATTAATTTTAAACATCGTTGTAAAAAATCTAGCAATTATAATTTTAAATCTAGCTTTTTGCTCTTACTGTTGACCGAAATCCAATTATCACAATATTTATTGAATGGGAAGCCATTCTACGATACGGATCGCGATCCAAATATCACAATATATTTTGAGCATGTAACAGAGCCCTTATTATTATTATTATTATTTAGTTTTTGTGTCAAACGTATGCAAAACAATAAAAACGCAAAAAATTTATTTTTGGCTGTTTTTTATATCAAACACAAAGAAGCAACAATGACCGTTTTTTGTTTTTAGAGTTACCAAGTCTCCAGCAACAACCATTAAAATCTACTACAATTTTAAACATGTTTACTCTATTACATTACAAAAAATAACCAGACGACGGATTCATTGTCGTAATTTTCCAATTTGTTAAGTGAAAAGTTTTTAATTAAAGAATTTACTTGAAAATTGCTATAAAAAAACAACAAAAATAGTAAAAAAAATAAAGTTAGACGTTTAAATTTTGCTTAACATATGAAATTATAATGGATTTATTGAATATAAAGTGCTTAATATACAAGTGAAAAAATCTTTTGTGTGGCCTCGTCTTGTATCACATACAAAGGTGGATACATTTGTTGTTGTTGTTATTGTATTTTGTATATAGAAAAATTGGACGGAGGCAGTAGGTAGGTAGGTGTACAATACAAAACATACAGAAACGAAGACGATTAAAAAATAAAATAAAAATATGAAGAGAATATGGTGTGAAAACGCAAAAAAAAGATTTCTGTGTCATTGAACGACCAAGTTATATAGAGACAGAGACCATACTCCTCGAATATATAAATTCCAAAGTAAATATTGTTGGGAAATAAAAGTTAACAAAACACGCATTGAAATATTCACTTACAAAAGGATAATTGCAATTGTTGTTTCGAAATTAGATGCAGGTTTATTTAATATATCAATTCAACTTTATCATTTAATGTTAAGGATTAATTATGATCATTTTAGTAAATAATTTTTACAAAGATACAACGTTATTAACATCGATTGTTGTTTGTATGTGTGGTTAAAACTATAAAAATTACGTAGAAAAGGGATCAGAAATACAAAAAAAAAAAAAATCACTGACAACCATTGATTATAAGGGCAAACTAAGTGAGTAAAGTGAAAACGTTGATAAAAATATAGACTATAAAAGAAGGGCAACAAAACGCACTACACTACACACAATTTTCACCGATGTCGTTATGACACTCTACGCTGTTGAGTTTATTGCAGGCTAAAATACACACTATAGTACACTGTTGAACTAAGTTGAATGAGAAATGAAAATGATAAAATAAAAACCAAATGAGACGATTACAAGAGCATATTTGATTGTGTGCTGTAATTTTGTGATTGGACACTGTATGTGGAACTATATTACTTCTGGTATTTGTGGATTATATGTATTAAAAATTGATCGAACAGAATATGACTTGTTTTTAACATAAAAATGTGTCTCAGAAGTTTATAAATATAAAAAAAATTAACGAACCCATACTCCAGATTAAAGTTTATAAATTCTTAATCCAATGGCCAAGTCTCGCCATATTATGGTCTATAATATATTATGTGATATTGAATGGGAATTAATACATATGTGGACAAGGTCTTAAAATGCTCTCTAAATATTTAACAATAACATTATTTTGTATATGTTACGTATGTACTATATTGGCGTAGTAATAATATAATGATAATTATAAACTTCATTTAATTGGAGGAGTGGATGATCGGAACCATATTGGATTTTTATTTACCTGTATGGGACCACTCACCCAAGATGCAAGTATGATTTCATGGAAAGGGTATTAAAATATGATTTTTGTTGTCAAGTGTTTTTAAAATGTGAAATATGTTAGATTTTATTAAGGAAATCTTAAAAAAACGTTCTTATTGGAAAACAAGCACAAGACCACAAAATATTTTTTAATTTAAAAAATTTTGTATACATATATTAATTTTTATACCCTATATGTGGTCTTGGTATAATGACTTTGTGCTAATGTTTGTAACTACCAAAAATAATTAACCTAGACCCATCTTTTATTATACCGATGGACTTAGAATCACTCTCAGAGTCGATTTAGCGATATCCGTCCGTCCGTCTGTGTGTCCATGTAAACCTTGTAATCAAACTACAGGTCGCAAATATGAATATATTTTGGTATGTAAGCTTTTATCGGACATATGATGAACGCTATTGAAATCGGTGAAATTCGGTCCATGTTGAGACCTAGTCCTCATACAAATGACCCCTATGAAATCGACATAAATTGCCACAAGATCCAAATTATCATATAGATTTCAGTCAAATTAGGTTTGTATGTGTTTATTATATCCACTAATCAGTAGTCCAAAAATAATCCCTATATGACAATTCTTAGTCATAGGCCCCATATAGAGCTGCTTCCCGATCTTCACTTAAATCTATCAAAAAACAAAAATATACAGATTTTTCTCTAATTTGGTTTGTATATTTATTTATTTATTTATTTAAAAGATATTTTACAAAGATTAATTTATAAAATACTTATAGGCAAATAGTGTGGGCTACTGGGCCATGACACTATGTATGTTGAATATAAATTTCATTTAATATATTGGCAGAGTTTAGAATGTACTTAATTTTTTTCAATGAATCTTTATTGTTGCAGTTAAAGAGTTCTTCTAGCGGTTCATCTGTTGAGGTTACTGAGCATTCTTTGAAGATGTGGTAGATTGTGAGGTCTTCCAAGCAGTGTTAGCATTGCCTTGGATGTGATTGTTCGTAGAAATGCTGAGTACTGAATCTCGTGGTTCCGAGTCCTAGCAAAGGTTATACAGTCCTTTCGACTGAAATTCATATTGTAAGGCAGTCTAGTTATGCTCTTATTGTGCGTTCTTAGGAAACTATCTGAATTATTCCATAATTGTTGCAGTTGAGCTTGCTGATAATGTTTATGGATGTTGGTTACTACTTGTGAAAGTGGTGGAACCTCAATTATTAGGGGAGCGATTAATCGCTGTTTTTGCTGCTGAATCAGCGTGTTCATTCCCTAAGATACCAAGATGTCCTGGAATCCAGAGAATCATAACTTCTTTCAGCAGTTGAATATCATTAAGGATATATTTTCTTGTTTCACCATCCCGCTTTAACGATTTTACTGCGCTTTTTGTTGTTTTTGTGATGCATAACTTATCGCAAATCGTATGGCAGCTAGTTCCGCAGAGAAGATTCCTGCATTGTAGAGCAGTATGGATTGATGAATGATGAATGAAAATAATAATAATAATAAAAAGACCCATCTGTAAATATTGTAAGGTTTGCATTGTAGTTATCTCTTGTAAGAAAAGTTGTTGGACAATGTGTGGGTTCGTTCCTTCTTTTTTTTTACCAAATTGAGTGAGGTATTAATGATTAAGTTTGTTTCTGATGAGGTACTAGTTGTTGTTGTATCCTTGTGGATTGGCAGATGTATCTTAATTTCTTTGGCGTATTTTATTATATTTTTGAGACCACAAGGCTAAGGTAAGTCGGGTTGATTCATTAATTGCCAGAGTTGTTTGTGAAGTACATGGCCAGAATTGATCAACCCCTTAGAGAGCATTTTGATGGATTGTTTGTTTAATAAAAACTCAAATTGATTTATTTTTGCTTCAACTGCTAGTGCCTCGATGCGAGTTGCCTGAAGTATGCTCATCGCCGTGCGAAAACACCTTTTTATGCCTGCGTTTATTTTTCTGATGTTTGTTTGTGTTGTCCAACCATACATTGTTATACAGTGTTGGATTGATCCTTCTACTAGTGCACGGCAGATTGAAATACCTGTTTCCATATGGGGGCCTTTGCGTTTTGTACAAATTATTTTCAGGAGATTATTTACTTTTTTTTAATCTATCAATAGTGTTTTTAGTTTGGTCATTCCAGAGGATATTTTTTGTAAATGTGAATTCTCATTTTCTTTCTTATTGGGACAGAAAATTCTTGTATACATATGGGCGACAAGTTGCATTTGTATTTTTTGCAAACATGAAGAGCTTCGCATTTGTTTATTGGAATAACCGCTCCTACATCGTTGGTTCATTCGTTTATGATTGAGTCACAGGAATTTAGTTTTGAAGTCATTTCTTCATGTGATCCAGAGACTATCACGAATATGTTGTCTGCATAGATAGATATGTGGTCAATTCCATTGACTTGTGTAAGCTTATTGAGCAATGAATTGATATATGCTGCGTACAATACTACAGACAGTGGAGAGCCCTGTGGTACTCCATTGTCCAGGTTGCATGTATTGGAGAGGAAACCGTCAACTCTTACTGTTATTCTTCTTGATCATTGCATATGTTACTTTATCCCATCCTGGTGTCGCGCCTTTACAATGATATTGGGTTGTTAGTCTTATTATTTCCTTTGGGTGGTTTGCCAATTGATCAATATTTAGTTGATTTTTTTTGATTATGTTGGGATGAAATGAATTATCTGATCCAATTGAGCACCATGTTCATACAAAAGCGTCTCCAATCTGTTGAAGATGAGACAGAATTTCATTTTCCAGGAATATTGTTGGAAATTTAATTGACCTAGAGCTTGTTATTTTTTTACTTTATTCCACAAAGTCCCAGTATCTGCTAAAGGGTTAATAGAATTTTAAAAAATTGTCTAAGTTTTACGTTTCGCTTCTTTACATGCTTTTCTTACTTGCGCGCATAATTTTTTGTAATTTACTGTATCTAATACATTTCTTCTTATTCTGAAACGATTCCATGCGTCGTTTTTTTGCTTGATTAGTTGAGCAATTTCTGTGTTAAACCAAACAGGGCTGTTGTTTTGTTTCCCGTGTTTTGGGCCTTGGCTTACAGGCATTGTTTTGTTAGCGGCGGTTCTGATTATTTTACCTATTGTGGATTCGATAATTCGGAAGTCTTGTGCGAGAATGCAATCCAGTCGGCTAGTTTATCGTTAAATTTTTTTACATATTTTTTGTAATTGTTGTTAAAGTTGTTGGTTTGTATATATTTTTTCAAAATATAAGTGACTACGAAATATGGTCAGGATCGGTCCATTTTTCGACCTAGTCCCCATATAAATATAGCACCCGATATGAACTTTTTCATATCTGCAGCAAAAAAAATTTATAACAATGCCACTCAAATTTGGTTTATGCTTATTTTCTATATCGAATTAGTTGGACGGAAGAGATAGGGTCTCTAAACCATGGTATAGGGTATCATATAGTCGGTCTAGACCGGCTATAATTTCTTACTTGTTTTTATTCATTTAATTGCAATCTATACCACACAGAATCATTTATAAATTTGATGGACATTTGTTTCAGTTCTAATCATATAAAGCCATATGCCTTTTGTCTGCAGGTTTTATAATTAGTTTAATTTATTTACAATGTTGATTTATTTAATTTAAATAATTTGTTTTTATCTTCATTGCGAGTTCATGAAATGTTTTCTTAGGCCACTTCGCGTAGGGCTACATCGATACTATTTTTCCATAATTATATCGATGATGCTTCATTTAAATCTAGTATTATGTGCGTGATCAATTTGATGGAGCAAGTGGGAGTCATTAGTAATTAATGTTGAACAGTAAATGCTGTGTATTTTAATTATCTTTAGTTCGCTGGTGATGTTGGTCCTGTTAACATTGCTGTTGTTGGAGGTGATGCGATTGGAAGCGTTGTTGATACTGATTGTTACTGGAGTTCGTGTTGTTGGTATCGTTGTTGTTTATGTGATTTTTAAATTTTATGACACTGCAAAAGGATGTTGCTTTGTGAGGTTAATGTAATTGCTGTTCATAAATGTTACATTGGTAGATGGCGTGTTGGTTTGTGTAATGTTTATATTATGAATGTTGTTAGTTGTGATATTCAGTGGGGTGTTATTGATGTATTTCTCGAAGCGTATATTGTATAGAGTATTTTATTCGTAGGTTGTTTGGTGTTTATAATGTTGTTGGTCAAGTGGTCGAGTGTGTTATTTTAGGAAATGTTGGTGTGTATGGTGTGTTAATTTTGTAATTGGTACATATGTTTTCATTACTATTTGGTGTGTTACCATAGATCATTACATAGTTTATGTTGTTCTACATTCATTACGCAGCATACTACCTACCCAAAGCAATTATACCATGCCAAATGTAGGACTCGACTAGCTGTTTTATGAAGATTTTGTTTCTTAAATTTTCTATATGTGTACACTTGGTAGAAAAATTATCCGTACACTTGAATATGAAAATTTTAAATATTAAAAAAACTTTCGATAAAATATTTGAATTACGAACTTTTTAAGATTAACTAACTGGGAATTTTACATATTTTTCAAAATACTTACGAAATTACTACTTCAATTCAAAAGTGTTCGTACATTTACAATTAGCGGAATCCCACGAGTTCTGTCTTGATTATATTTCTTTTGGAAACTATATTTTGAGATGAGCCAACAATCAAAGAAATTCGTGCTGAGCAGAGAAAAATTATTCTATAGCTTAGAAATAGGGTAAATCTTTTTCTGAAATAGCTCGGATCATTGACAGAAGCCACTCCTAAGTGCAGTACGTCGTTTAAAACTAAAAATCCAACAATTAAATTTTGTCAAAACCTCGTTCTGGTCGCCCCTCCAAAATAACAGAATCCCTCAATTACAGCTTTCCAAATTTGTTATAAAATCAAAGGATCCTATGGCAAAGACACCCATAAAGATACCGTTCGCAAAATATAGAATAGAAGTGGTGTTGATACTTTTAGAAAACATCAATTTAGCGGCGAGGTGATGTCGAGTCGACTCAATGTGATGACTTCAAAGTGACGACGACGACGACGACGACGACGACGACGACGACGACTTACATAATAGGAGTGAATATTTCATATGTACGAATACTTCTTCTTATTTTTTATCAGTTCGAATCTAATTCTCTTTACGAACGGTCGTGTAAATAATTAAAGCGCTTAGAGTACAACTATTTAAAATTAATAACAAGTGTATATTTTTGTTTTTGCAATTGCCTATTCTTGATCTCATTTGGTAGTCAATTCAGCTTAAAACAGGAATAAAAAATCTAGCGATGGCCCGAGGGGCCAAATCTTCATCAAAAAGAAAGCTCCTTGCCAACAAGAAGATGACAAAACTTCCTCCGGGTTTTAACCCGAATATCGCGTCAACTTCAAGCAACAAATTTAGCCTGCTTTGCTGGTCTTAATGATATGGACGTAACTCCTGTATCAAATATTAGCGAGGTTAAACAACACAAACCTCCACCTATTGTTGTTGAAGCTAACGCCTCATTTACAGAAATACAAAAACTACTTGGTAAAGATTGTATTTTCAAACGTACTTCAATTGGTACTAAAATTTTTGCTCCAAGTAAAGAAATGTACGAATGCTACAAGCAAATTCTTAAAGAGATTAAGTTGAAGTTTCACTCTTATGGCTCCAAAGATAATAAGTTATACACACCTTTTTTACACGGTTTACCCCGCATAAAAACTGAGGACATCACCGCATAGCTAAAAAACTACAACCTGTCCCCTTCTTCCGTAGCTGAAATAGTCACCAAATTCAGTTCGAACAACAATGCAGTTTACAAAGTTCAATTTGTACGTAAAAATTTTAACCCAACTGCCTTAAGAAACGTAAGAACAATTTCAAATATTATAATTGCCTAGAAAAAATACAAATCTAGATCCAGAAATAAACCAACTCAATGCTGGAACTGCTTAATGTATGGCCATGTCGGTGAACATTGTCATCGTAGTGCTGCGTATATGATATGTGCAGAACAACATCATACAAGTGTGTGTCCGTTTAACACAAATGAAAAAAGACCAGCTGTTTTTACATGCTTTAATTGCAAAAAACATGGAAAAGAGAGAACTGATCACTCTGCAAACGACATCAATTGTCCGTTACGTTCTCTCTATTTGGAAACTAGAACAAGAGTAACTTCTAAAAGTCAGAACAATAGCAGACAACAACAACAAAAGAACTCATTTCAATTAAAGGTAGGAGATTTCCCTAATTTAAGAAACAACTCAAATTGTAATAATAACTTCAATAATAACACAATAAATAACAGCAAAGCCACATATGCTAACCAGCTGAGAACAAACAATGATTTATTTAGCATCGATATTTTCACTACAGCTATGGATGATTTGCATAGGTGCACTTCAAAAGTACAACAAATCAAAGTTGTAATGTCAAATTCGCCCATGGATTATACTAATAATTTAAACGAATTCCAAATGCTTCACTTGAATGCTAATGGCATTTCAAACTTTTCTAAATTAAAACAATTTGAGATACTAATTGAACGAGAAAATATTAAAATAGCGTCTTTGAATGAAACATTTTTTTCAGAAAATCATAGACCCTATTTTAAAAATTATTATTTATATAGAAGTGACAGAACAGATGCAAGAGAAGGAGGAGTAGCTCTGTTAATTCATAAATCTGTCGCTCATAAAAATCTCTATATCAAACACCTCATCAATCGAAAACATCTCAATTGAAGTTATTATAAATAATAGACCTATTGTTGTATCTTCGTTATATTCACCAAGATATACTCATAACTTCTGTGCTGATATCTTGAACCTAACACCTTCCACCAAAGAATATATAGATTTTGGTGACCTAAATGCCAAACATTGTTCTTCGAATTGCCTTCAAATAATACTGCAGGAATTGCACTCAACCCTATTCCCCCATCAACACAATCGCGAAGCATCCACAGTCGATATTATTTTAAACAATTCCGCTTTAAATATAGACGTAAAAACAAAGGATTACGAAATACCATCAGACCATCGCCCCATTATGTGTACACTTAAAAGATCAATGGCCTTGCAGGTTGATCTCAATTATTATGATTATAGTGCAACCAACTGGAACATTTTTATGAATTTTTTAGACAATAAAATCACGTTATATTCGGATATATACAATACCAAGGTAGTTATTGATCAGGAAATCCAAAAATTTATAAATGTAGTTTTCGAAGCAAGGGATGTGTCCACACCTATAATAACTCAACAAAATAATTACAAATTACCAGAAAGTACTGTGAAATATATTAAACTAAGAAGAAGCTTTAAAAGAAAAAGCCAACGATCTTCAAATATAGCCGAGCAAACTTTTTATAATCAATGTACTAAGTTTCAAAGTAACATGATTGATAAAAGTATTAATTCGGAGCGCAATAAGAAATGGTGTCAGTTATTATCCAATTTAAAACCAGGTGATAAATCATTCTGGAAAATAAGCAGGAACTTGCGAGGAAAGGGAAAAAATCAAATCTCTCACTTTAAAATTGGAAATACAAAAATATCATCTGATAAGGGCAAGGCTGAAATCCTGGCAAATACATTTGTCCAAGCAAATAACCTCACTTCGAACTGCAACCACTCAGCGGATACATTAATAAATACAAAAGTAAATAATTTTAAAAAGGAAAATCCTAGTTCTGAATCAGCTATTTATACATCTCTTGAAGAAGTAATGAATATTGTCTCATCAATAAAACCCTCAAAATCCCCTGGTTTTGACAATATTCCGAACCTGCTCTTAAAGAAACTACCACTGAAAGCTCTAAAATTACTGGTTATAATATTTAACAGCTGCATCAAACACAACTATTTCCCAAACCATTTCAAAAATGCTAAGGTTATAGCCATAAACAAACCTAGTATGCCAAAAAATAACCCAAAAAGCTACAGACCTATTAGTCTATTAAGTAACTTAGGTAAAATATTTGAAAAATATACTACATTCTCGTCTTAGTGAATTTCTAACGACCAATTCTATTGTTGCCAAAGAACAATTTGGAATTAAAAAAAGTGCATAGCACTACGCACCAAATAAACAGAATTAAAAATCAAATAATCACAAATAAAAACAATAAACGTTCAACGGGTCTAATGTTGTTAGATATTGAAAAAGCGTTTGACACCGTTTGGCATAATGGCCTAGTATTTAAACTTCTTGATGCAAATATACCAAAATATTTATGCAAACTTATTTTAGATTTCATTCACGGCAGAAACTTTAAAGTTGCGATTAATAATGAAACATCATCTCCAAAAACCATTACCACAGGGTTACCTCAAGGATCTATCTTGTCGCCATTGCTTTACTCGATATACATCCGATTTTAAAGTCCCGAAATATATGAAAATTGTTTATTACGCAGATGATACTGCGTTAATTTCTTCAAACAAACTTACAAGCGCACTCTTGAAGAAAATGGAAAAGGGACTTGTAAATTGCAGTAAATATTTTCACAAATGGAAAATCAAAATTAATCCAAACAAGACGCAAGCAATAATTTTTCCATTCAACAAATCTCCCAAAAGACTGCCAAGACGTCATCTTCTTATTGGAAATAATACCATAAATGTACTTAACGAGGTCAAATATCTCGGAGTTGTCTTGGACAAAAAGCTTACATTTAAACAACATATTATGGCTACGTGTCAAAAAGCTATAAAATCATTTAAAGCATTATGGCCACTACTAAATAGAAGGTCATTTCTAAACCCCAAAAACAAAAATCTACTCTTCAAAAGTGTTATAAGGCCGATATTAACATACGCGTGTCCTATTTGGAGTGACGCTGCCAACTGCCACCTAAAACGCTTACAAATTATACAAAACAAATGTCTTAAAATGATAAATAAAAAGCCCTGGAGGTATCCTACAAATCTTCTTCATGAAGAAACAGGTTATGAAAAAATTATCGATTTCATAACAAGGATTAATAACAATTACTTTGCCAAAATTGAAAATTCCTCTTACCCACTGATAAGAGAATGTAGAGAAATAACGTAAAATTAAAAAGAAATCACCAAATTGAAAATTATATGCTTATAGAGGTCTATTATTTCAAATAAACCTCCTATAAGCACATAAATATTTTTCAGATAGTATTTGAATTTATTAAATCATATAAAGGTTTTTTCCTCCCATTTTCCTTTAAAAATCATTAAAAATAATATAAAAACTATTTAATATCTTTAGATCCTATGTATTATTTGTTGCAATATCTATATGTAAAGATAAGATCTCATATGTAAATATCAAAATTTGTTAAAATATGTAAATAAAGGAAGAATATTTAATTGAAAAAAAATTATTTTTTATTTTTTTACGTTTTATACCTGTATAAAATTTGTTAAAGGTGATAAACTTTAAAAGTAAAAAAAAAAACTAAAAATAGCTTAATAATTTATTAGAAAAAGTATGACAAATTTTATTTTAGGTCTATGGATACTTTTCTAGCAAGTGTATGTGGTACATTTGTCGGTAGAATTGATGTTGTTAGCTGTGTTGTTAGCAGGCGTTCAAGATTTTTGAGCTTTACACACGCAAGTTTCGTAGCATGCGTTATAAACTTAATTTATTTTTCTTCTCGGCCTTTTTTTACTTTTTATTTCCTATTTCTGCACTCGAGATATCCTTTTGCACACACAACTTTTTTTTACTAGTATTCTTTCAGAAATTCATTTTACTTTTATTGTAATTCACATTCGCAAATAAGGAACAACACTGAGTAGCTGTCATGATGCCTACAACGCTTGAAAAAGTTGAAAGTTGGTAAATATTTTTCGGCATATGCTTTGTATGCCGAAAATACACTACTGAAAATACACTATTTCAACTTTTTTGATAGCAGTCCAAAAAGCGTTCAAGCGTATAAATCGTGTTTTATACCTTCACCTTTAGTTTCATAGTAGACTGTTACAAATGGGAAGCTTTTATGTGCATTAGCATGAATTTTGTTGCTCTTATCGTGGCACCATTTCTTAGCGCTTTATCAATTATTTTTTTGCATAATTTCAGTGGCGGTCTATATTTTTATTTGTAATAACAAATCATCAGTATATGCAAATGCAGTGCTTTTTCAGCAATAGCATAACACAATGCAATTATATTTACTATGACCAAAAAGGACTAAACTTAAGAGGAGTGGAATTTGACCTCGAGAAAAGTAAATAAAAAAAGCACGCGCAAAAATAAATGTGACGAATTCTACGCATTTGCTTACTAATCAAATTCTAAATAATGTCTTATTTTTGGTACTACGTTGTATAAAATTAATAATTAAGACCATTATGACGACATTGCCAATCTGATGGGTTATTTGGAAAAATAATAACTCCATTTGAGTAGGAATATAAAATGATATGAAAAATTTGGACGTTGGATTTTAGAAAACTGCATGATGTTTTTTAAATTCAAAATCTACTGCGATAAAAAGCTTCGAAGTTTTCCATTAAAAACTATTCAAAAGCTAAAGATCGACGTATTTCAGAATAAATTTTTTTGGTATTCGTTTGTCGCGAGATTAATTCAAACATTAAAAAGTGTTAATTTAACCTCTTTTGTCCACCTTTTCGTGTTTAAAGCACACAAAACACCATTATATGCAGATTCTTTAAGGCCGTCTTTATCAAATTATACTCCACAATTTGAAAATTGGTAGAGGGTATGGATTACACAAGTTTCGCATTAAAATAACAATTTTATTTAATTTCTTTGCATTTTTGTTTACTTAATTGTTTGTTTTGTTTTCACTTCTTTGTATGAATTCAGTAATATTATTTGAATTGAAATTAGCTTAGTGTTTAACCAATTTAGTGTTTATTTGTATTTAATTTTAAATTTGTTTACGCACGATGGGGCAAAAGCAATATCATAATTTGAGTGTCATAATTTTTGCAAATGCCATCAAATGTCATTGTGCTTTGGCATTTACGATGTAGACAGATAGAGAATTAGTTTACAACAAGCAATGGACCGATACTCACCTGAAGACCGCGGAAATATTGCTACTACTTTTTTTTTTTACCAATTTTCGGTCTATTGTTTAACGCAGTGACGAAGCCCATTTCGACTTAAATTGTAATGTGAATAAACAAAATTTGCGTTCGGTGCGGCATTTGGATTGAAAAAATGAAAAGCGTTACAGACAGCATCAGCATGACGGAGCAACAGCTCGGATAAAGAAAGATATTTGAAAAGACTTATTTCCGGGCCGAGTGATCTCCCGTTTTAGTGATATAAACTCTAATCGCCAAATCTGAAATTTACTTTTAACAATAAAAGGTAGAGATGTCACGAACAATGTATTCGGCATTCTACCGAAAAACGAATATTCTGTATTGGGTTTAAACAGAAAGTCGAATAATTTAATTACTCATATGGACATACCTAAATCAACGCTGCTTATTATCTTACTTCAAATATTCGAATTGGCTTAAAGATAATATTAATGACGAGTTTTGGATTTTGTTTAACTGAATATGGTGAACCGTTTTCAAGTTATTTCAATATATGTAGTGGAACTGCCTTAATTTTGGACATAACGGTATATCGCGAAAAGTCGAGCTGATCAAAAAAAAAAACCGAGTGCAGATTTGGATTCAGCGTCCCAAATAACCTTAAAAACAATATTCAGTTCTTAATCAACAAAAACCTTGCTCCCTTGTGTTATTATTAAATTTATATGAAACTTTCCGTGGAAATATAGCCAATTCACATTACGACGTTATTTTAGTCCAAGAAAAAAATACTGAAAACTATTTAATAATTGTCTCATTTTATAAAACGTATCGAATCGTTTAAAATTTGTATGAAAAAATTTTAAAAATACATAAAAGTTTTGACTTCTTCATTTAAAAAATTTTAATCGTTTTGTAACGTTTCGCTTTATAGAATGAAACTTATAAGGTTTATCAGATGGGAAGTTTCTGAAGGCATTGAAACTTGGATATGGTAGTCTTCTATATTCTTTTATTGACCATTTTTGAAACTAACATCAATGATGAACTGATTTTCCAGCTGGGTACAAAAAAGTACCATAGGATGAATTTCGTCTAATTTTGGTAAAGGCATTAAATTTCATTCGTGTTCCTCACATCATATTGCAATATGGGGAATATGGAGTCGTTGAGTTTTTGCAGAAATTGACAATACCCGAATGTTTTTGTCGCATTTTAATTTTATTTTTTAGAATATACCAGAATATAAATCTGGTCAATCGAAGAGGTCAATACTAAAAAAGCCTCACTAAAATAAACTAAGTAATCTAATTGAGTTCCAGGGAAAGTAAGCACTTTGAACGAAGAGAATATAGTTGAATTAGCTTTACTTCGAAGTTGCATTCGAGGTACACATTTGACGAATTTTCTGCTGTTAAATGTTGGTTTAAGTCGATATTTCTGATAGCCACAGCTTCTTCCTGGTATTATAACCTCTCAGCCCTTCAGAATCCTGAAAACTATGACTGGTTTTGGAAAATTATTTTTTCTGGTATCTTCGGACATGACTGCAGCGAGCTTCGAAGATGTCAACTTCCCGTGTTTCTACACACCTGGGGTCACAATTCATTATTCCCGGCGTATGATACGCGTTTCCGGACACATATCTGGAAAAATATTTACGGTACATTGAACACCTAATCGGAAATTTTTGACCATGCTTTTAATTTCTTTCCAATTTTTTCCAACTCCTTCACAACACCGAGGTATGGAGTCATTAAATTTTTGATGATATTGATTGAAATGTTTTGCCACTCTGAATTGACTGCCTCTTTGAGATCTGTCTTGATTGTGTAATTTCGTGTCCATATTTCTCGATCTACAATTTCCCATAGATTTTCTATGGGATTAAGATCTGCATTAGATTGAATCCATTCGGTTACAACTTTGGAGGAGTTTTTAAAGTCACTGTCAATTTGGATTTTCCGCGTATGGATATATTACGCCATTTAAGATTTGCCTCTATCCAGTTCCGGTTAGAGTATCTGCTACTATGTACATGAATTGGACCCATTCCTTGGGTCCAATATCATACCATAATATTGCCACCGACAAACTTAACAGTTTTATTTGTATATTTTGAGTCTAGACTTTTTCCCTTTAGTCGTCGTACAGGCGTTCATTCATCATGGCCTCTTAAATTAAACTTGGACTCATCTGAAGAGAGAACAGTATTCAAATTCCGTCTTGGCCAGTTCATGTTTTCTTTAACAAAATTTATGACTATTTTTCTCTGATATCAGTGGTTTTTCACAGGACGACACAACCAAGATTAGCCTCATTTGCTCGTTCAAGCACATATTTTTAGTTTCAGATTATTACTGACCTCTTTAGGTAGCAGCTTTTGATATTTTTTGAACTCTCTTGATATTAAAATATCCTGTCTTTGCCTCGTTTTTCGGGCCTGCCGACTAAATGTTGGGTAGTCACCGTACTTCTTTCGCAATATTTCTTGATAATCTTTAAAATTATTAATTATTTCACACAAATTTTCTTTTGCTTCAGATCAGCATTAAAATCATCTATTATTCTGGTTTTTAACTCTTCACAAAACTTTATTCTTTCCATTATTTTATAATAATTAATTAGAAGATTAAAACATTGCAAAATATAATTGTCTTTAAAAAACAGATGAAAGAAAACGTTAGAAACTGGTAATATTTAAATAACGGTTATGATATTATACATTTTCTTTCTTCTATTTTTATTGTTTTAATCAACTCTTGTATCAACTGACTCGTAATTTTCTATTTATTACATTTGCATTACATCTGATAAACTAACGAAAATTCCGGCTGTAAAACAAAAACAAATTAACATGTTGGCAATTTCATTTTAGATGTCAAATGTTGCCATGGGCTGCAAATGACAAGACATTGCAACCCGTTTTCATATAACTGACAATAATTGACAACAATTGACATTGAAAATGACATAGTGAAAACCAGTCATACGTTTTCAAAACAATTACTTTTGTACTTTTAGAAATCGGTGTTATTTTGAATTATGTGCAACTGCTTACTAAATTAAATGCTAACATAAAGTAAATGAGATTAAATTTAACATCCATTATTTGTTATTATTGCCATAAATCGTCGACGATTTACAGCGATTATTTGTTGTAATGAATTATCACTGCATTTAACTTACGATAACAGATTTCCAGTTTTTTTAAATTATAAAGATTTCATTATAAAGATTCGAACTATGCATTTTTTACAGATCCATAACATATGATTGTCCCTCATATATAATTAGCAAATTCAATATACTTAATTCATGCCGGAATACTCAAATCCGGATAGATTCATCAGGTAATATCTATGAGTTATCTTTCCAAATTCGGATAACCAGAAAAAGTATCCGTACATTTGAGAATGAAAATTTTAAATAACGGGTGATTTTTTTGAGGTTAGGATTTTCATGCATTAGTATTTGACAGATCACGTGGGATTTCAGACATGGTGTCAAAGAGAAAGATGCTCAGTATGCTTTGACATTTCATCATGAATAGACTTACTAACGAGCAACGCTTGCAAATCATTGAATTTTATTACCAAAATCAGTGGCAGAAAATCCGCTTTTTTATCGACAAATTTTGTTCAGCGATGAGGCTCATTTCTGGTTGAATGGCTTCGTAAATAAGCAAAATTGCCGTATTTGGAGTGAAGAGCAACCAGAAGCCGTTCAAGAACTGCCCATGCATCCCGAAAAATGCACTGTTTGGTGTGGTTTGTACGCTGGTGGAATCATTGGACCGTATTTTTTCAAAGATGCTGTTGGACGCAACGTTACGGTGAATGGCGATCGCTATCGTTCGATGCTAACAAACTTTTTGTTGCCAAAAATGGAAGAACTGAACTTGGTTGACATGTGGTTTCAACAAGATGGCGCTACATGCCACACAGCTCGCGATTCTATGGCCATTTTGAGGGAAAACTTCGGAGAACAATTCATCTCAAGAAATGGACCGGTAAGTTGGCCACCAAGATCATGCGATTTGACGCCTTTAGACTATTTTTTGTGGGGCTACGTCAAGTCTAAAGTCTACAGAAATAAGCCAGCAACTATTCCAGCTTTGGAAGACAACATTTCCGAAGAAATTCGGGCTATTCCGGCCGAAATGCTCGAAAAAGTTGCCCAAAATTGGACTTTCCGAATGGACCACCTAAGACGCAGCCGCGGTCAACATTTAAATGAAATTATCTTCAAAAAGTAAATGTCATGGACCAATCTAACGTTTCAAATAAAGAACCGATGAGATTTTGCAAATTTTATGCGTTTTTTTTTAAAAAAAAGTTATCAAGCTCTTAAAAAATCACCCGTTATTAAAAAAACTAACCCATAACAACCAATTTCTTTGTAAATTAAGTTTACTATCATGTAGTTTAAAAAACCGTTAAAATTTCGAAAAATCCAAAATTATACTATAATTAAATTTTTGAAACGAAAATTAGTCAGATAATTTTTATCATCGCCACGAGTCTGCGTGCAAAGTTTCAGCTTGATTGGATCACGGGAAAAGGGTCTAAAATTGATCAAAAGTTTTTTAATCAGACAAAGAGACACTATGGGTTAAACGAAAGGGAGTAAAAAATTTTAATAAAATATTTTGAATTACGAACTTTTTACCATTGACAAATTGGGAATTTTACTTGTTTTTCAAAAAACTTACGAAACGTTTCTACTTAAATTTTTGATGTGTAAACATCTATGCGCTCAGGGGGGTAAAAATCTATATCACAATACAATCACAAAAACAGCGTAAGGGAAAATCGGTGTGAGTATATGTAAGTGTATTTGTGCAAAGATTATGATTTAAATTTATTTAGCTGATTCAACAACCAACAGAAAGCGCCATGAATTTGCTGTACATAGATGGCGCTTACTGTTTGATTTTAATTGATGTGTAAATAGATGTTTACACATCTGCCCTGTGATCGGACTCACATAGTTTTTTTGTTTATAACATAAACACAATATAAAAATCAAAGTTTCCAACACTAAGAGATAAAAACGTTTAGATTTCAAATTAAAATGGCTAGAAATGGGTAGATAAATCTCTTTAGTTTTTATAAAAAAGCGTTCGTTCTTATTTGCCTCTAAACTTATGATCACCAAAATATTTTTAACATGAAGTATCATCAAAATCGATACAACGTGTTTTTGAGCATGTTGCGACTTTATTTTTTAACAAAGAGAAAAAATGAGCAATTAAAAAATAAATCTATTTAAAAACCTGATCTGAAACAAAACTAATGATTTTTCGTTTAAGTATTTGTAAAAAAATGTAATTAAATTTTTTATACTGTTTTCATCATAACAGTATTTTGAATAGAATTTATTGTACTTAAAAAATTATATGTTCAAATTTAAAAAAAATTAAAAAGTTAAAAAATAACAACAAAATTGCTGGGAAAGAAATTTGTACAGTTTTTATTTTTTTAAATTATAAATTTTTCATAAATAAAATTTTTATTTTTCTGACTATTTCTTTAGTTTTTTAATTTTTTCTAAAAAGGAAAGAACCTTTTTATTTTTGTTTTTTTTTTTAATTATATATATATATATATATATATATATATATATATATATATATATATATATATGGGGGATTTCATGTCAAGTGCACCAACTTTTGAAACCGATGTCTTCCGATCGGGATGAAATTTGCACCAAGGTTAGTCCTATTGGATAGTATCAACAAGATCGGTCCAGATCTCTCAGAGTTAGAGGGGATCAAAATTTGACATTTTGGCCAAACAGGTGGTTTTTCTCATCCATGTAACTTATTACCTATTGTTCCTAGAAAATTTTCTCCCAAACAGTTTAGATAGCTATTTCTTCAATATTTCGCAAAAAAATACTTTAAAAAAAAAAAAAAATTTGTAGACTTTTTTTTTTTGCTAAATTAAAGCATTTTTTGCCTTTTTTTTCAAAAAGGGCATTTTATTTATTTTTTTTTTTTTTCATAAGAAAGCTTAGGATTTTTCCTTTAAGAGCTTTTTGGTCGCTTAGTGGAATGGGAGTGGGATATCTATCAAAATAAATGTTTTGTAACTCAAGACAACGGTTTTTCAATTTTTCACAAATGCACTATTTTGAATTTTTCCCGATTTGTGTCTAAAACCTTACAAATAAAACCTATACTGAGAAACTAGACAAACTAAACTTTCCGAAGGTATATACCATACCTAACTAAAACTTTATACCCTCGATACTGTAATACTCAGAATATGTTAACCTCAGGAAAAAATCGCTTTTTTTCTATAGAAATGTTGAAAAATTATTATTTTTTAATTATTTTTAATAATAATTAAATTAATGTATAATAATAGTAATATTAAAAATAAAAAGATAAATAATTTATTAAAATTTAATCTTAATTGCATTAGATCCATTTATATCATAACTATTTTTATACCCTATACCACTATGTGGTTTGGGTATAATGACTTTGTGCTGCTGTTTGTAACAACCAAAAATATTTGACCTAGACCCATCTTTAATTATACCAATCGAATCAGAATCACTTTCTGAGTTGATTTAACAATGTCCGTCCGTCCGTCCGTCCGTCCGTCCGTCCGTCCGTCCGTCCGTCCGTCCGTCCGTCTGTGTGTCCATGTAAAGCTTGTAATCAAACTGCAGGTCGCAAATATGAATATATTTTGATGAAATTTGGTATATAAGCTTTTATCGGCCATCGGATGAACGCTATTGAAATTGGTGAGAATCGGTCCATGTTCAGACCTAGCCCCCATACAAATTACCCATATGAAATCGACATAAATTGCCATAAGATCCAAATTGTCATATAGATCTTACTCAAATTGGGTTTGTATGCGTTCATTACATCCACTAATGAGTAGTCCAAAAATGATCCCTTTGACCCCATATAGAGCTGCTTCCCGATCTTCACTTAAATCTATTAAAAAACAAAAATATTGCACTGATTCTTCTCAAATTTTGTTTGTACATATTTTTGCAAAATACAAGAGACTTTATCAAACATGATCAGGATCGGTCCATTTTTGGACCTAGTCCCTTTATAGATATAGCATCCGATATGAACTTTTTCATATCTGCAGCCAAAAAAATTAATAAAAATCCCACTCAAATTTGGTTTATGCTTATTTTCTATATCGAAGTAGTTGGACCGAAAGATAGGGTCTCTAAACCATGGTATAGGGTATCATATAGTCGGTCTAGACCGACTATAATTTTCTTACTTGTTATACTTAATTTATTGTAGCTGATGAAGTATTTAAGTCTTGTAAATTTTTAAATACCCAGTCTTTTATCCAGCTTTTTTGTCGCCTTTATTTACTGCGTTCTTTTGTCAATCCTTTCTTGGCGTTACTAGGTTCAGCTGTTGATTTCGCTGCTGGTTTATTGGTTGTCTTTGGAAAGAAATCACATTGAATAGAGGCAGTAAACTTTTTCAACTTGGGTCTTCCATCGACAAGCGGTATAAAAGCATGGTATTGAGCGGTGCCATCGATTGTTACCGCAGCATCGAATCAGCTCTTCATTGTTTTCAATGTTTCCTGATGATCCTTTTTGCTACTAAAAACTATTTTAGTTTCTTTACAATAACTCTTTGCCCAATGGAATAAAGCAGTCGCATCTAAGATGCGATCTTGATGAGAGCACTGGAGGCTATACTTCGCTGCATTTCTGTTAAGGTTTGCTCCAATACCATCACATGCTCCTTTACCATGAGCAGTAGGATGAAAATGCCACTCAGCTGGCATTCCAAAATCTTTTTCATGGGCTATAAGATTTGCCAAGCTACTTTTGTTTTTAAAATGTTGACGAGCTCCGTCCGAAACGTAGTATACCTTCTTTACTGTAAATTTAGATTTTAGAAATTTTAATATTCTCTTCTGGTACTCATAAACTGCAACGGTATCATGTTTTAAATCGTCGGATATGATTGCCATACTTTTGTGTTCCAGTTTTTCATCTTTCATGTAGTAAATAACTACTGTGAATATAGTTGCTTGGTCGTTATTGAAGTGGAATGCTTGTATGGCATCCTGAAGAACATATTTATAGTTTTCTGCGAAATCATATGAAATAACGAATTTACCAGACTTCAACTGTATCTTCAAATCCTTGAAGAATGACCATTGCTCTTTGACTAAAAAGTCATGGTTTCTCAAGTTTAGCAATCCTGTACACATTTCTTCCACAAAATCATCCACATTTAAAATGATTTATTTCAATGTGCATCTGTCAGTCTGAATCCAAGAATCAAATTTGACCTCCTCTATATATTCTCGATCTAAAGAGTTGATTAAATTTTCTTTGATGAATGTGGTTTTCGGGCAGTTGGTACATTCACCTAAGTGGCAAGAAGTTGTTGCATTAGGACACATAGTCAATTTAAGGCAATCGCGGTAATCGTGTAAATCTTCTGCCGAATCATCTGTTAAATACTTTAAGTTGATTTCCTTCAACATAAGTTTAACATTTTCATGGTAAATGCAAACGCATACTGTGTGAGTTCCGCTGCTTTCTGCCAAAACGCAATGTTTTGGCCTCATTTGGGTTAATTTCGTGAAGCCAATTCTAACATCCTCGTGTTCAGATTGAAATGTTGCAAATAACTCTTTCAGGTTACTGAGAACCATTCTCTTCTGTTATGTTATGAAGGTATGTTACATACCTTCGGAAAGTTTAGTTTGTCTAGTTTCTCAGTATAAATTTTATTTGTAAGGTTTTAGACACAAATCGGGAAAAATTCAAAATAGTGCATTTGTGAAAAATTGAAAAACCGTTGTCTTGAGTTACAAAACATTTATTTTGATAGATATCCCACTCCCATCCCACTAAGCGACCAAAAAGCTCTTAAAGGAAAAATCCTAAGCTTTCTTATGAAAAAAAAAAATGCCCTTTTTGAAAAAAAGGCAAAAAATGCTTTAATTTAGCAAAAAAAAGTCAAAAAATTTTTTTTTTTTTTTAAGTATTTTTTTCCGAAATATTGAAGAAATAGCTATCTAAACTGTTTGGGAGAAAATTTTCTAGGAACAATAGGTAATAAGTTACATGGATGAGAAAAACCACCTGTTTGGCCAAAATGTCAAATTTTGATCCCCTTTAACTCTGAGAGATCTGGACCGATCTTGTTGAAAAATTGTGTCTAAACTACTATCCAATAGGACTAACCTTGGTGCAAATTTCATCCCGATCGGAAGACATCGGTTTCAAAAGTTGGTGCACTTGACATGAAATCCCCCATATATATTTAGGCGATTTCTTTATTTTTCTGACTAGTTCTTTAGTTTTTTTATATTTTTATAAAACATTCTAAAAAGGAAAGAACATTTTTTTATGAACCGAAAAATATGCATAATGTAGGCCAAAGAAACCTGACAACCAACCAGTTTTATTAGAAATAAGTTTTGTAAATATTTGATGTACAATTTAAAATTTGTACAACAGACATTTTGAAATTTAAGATCGTATTTAATATGCAACAACGTATTCGTCGCATTTGTTCCTGATTTTATTTTAAAAACTAAACGTCCTTTCTATCTCAGCGCTTAAATAAGACAAAGAAAGTATTCACAAAACTATTATGAATGATAAAATGATTCTATAGAATCTTTACATTACAATACGGGCCATTATTTCATCTTGGGGACTACGACCATATACTTCATCCGGTTTAATGTCAACATAATAATAAATATAAACTATGTGTGTATTTATTTATATAATACATTTAATTAAATTTTTGTTTGTTTAATGAGATTGTTATACTCTTACTCTAATCAATAAAGCGTTCGTTCCCACGTACAAAAAAAAAAAAACAAAAACATCAAGCAAGCAAATATTTGTATGAATCGCTTATCTTATATATTAAAAGAATTTATGAATAAAGATTTTTTTCAATATTTTTCTTCTCTCAAACCTCTATAACTAGAGTTCTAATTAACGTAGGCTGTTGACATAGGTCTAAGAACACTCAGTGGATCAAGCTCCTTCTTTTGAGCTATTAACTGCTTAAATTCGTTGAGGAGAGTTATGCGTGGAGAATCAACTTTACTTTTACTATACGTTAACTTATCTTGGCATATTTTGGCATTACTGTACGTTAACTTCTCTTGGCAAATTTTGGTATTATATTATAAAAATTAATATAATATAATATAATGCTGCGGAGCAGCAGGGGTCCTCTAGTATACGTATAAATGTTTTTATATTTTTAGTTTTTATACCCATCACATCACTGTGCAGAGGGTATATATCAGTTTGTCATTCGCATCGAAAAATGCATTTGCGACCCCATGAAGTACATATATTCTTGTTCCTTATAGCAACTCGAGTCCACATAACGATGTCCGTCTTTCCGTCTGTCTGTTGAAATCACTCTCATTCACAAAATAAGCCATTTACCGGGGTAAAGTTATGATAATATTGTTTGTCAATATTTCGAGCAAGTTGCTATTGAAAATCGGGCATCATTGTGCCAAGATATGTCCAAAAATATGAAGACACCTCTAAAAAATGTAAAAAATTCAGTGTGTTTCCTGTAATAATTTTTTTTAGTATTAAGTTTATCAAATTCTTTATTTTTTAAAATATTTTGTTTACATTTATAAATAATACAATAATATTAATATTATTAATATTAATTTAAACAATAAACCCATGTGGATGGTATAAAAGTTTCGGCACAGCCGAATTTAACACTCTTACGTGTTTTATTTGAACTTTTATCGAGTATCTTTATATTTTCGTACGTCACTTCTCGGCTATAGACGATATTATAAGCCTAACTAATGCGAACCAGATCGCCAGATCGATTCTATAAGAATGGTTTATGGGGTCTCTGGATTTTATTTCGATGAGTGACAAACGCAGTAAGGCAACTGCAAGTGCCAGAAAGAGTATTTATACATATACAATTAGAGGAATCCCACGAATTATGCAACAAATACAGGTCTGTTACATCGATTTTATTTTAGTAGAAGACAAACTTCTTTGTATAAACTTGATTCGACTTAATTATATTTCTATGTTTTGAGATCAGTAATATGCAAGACAAATTTGATGCAAAAGCAAGTAAAATAAGTTAAGAAAATATTCTTGTTAGCTTATAATCTACAAAAGCAAATACTGTTTAGATTTTACCCACATTGAGAAGTCATTATGAATTATATATTATTTTATATAGAAAATAAATATTTTTCATGTGAAAAAAAATAAGAACACTTCTAGTTTACGAAAAAAAGACAACGTAGACTTGCATTAGTTGCAATTTCAATACGTTTATAGTTTGCTTCACACTTTGCGGAGGACCCTTTGTTGCTCAAAATTGCTAGACTTTTTTGACAAACTGATACTGGTATCGCGTTCCATGAATCCATAATAGGTTGCCAAAGTTCATCACTGTTAGTTGGACACTTTCCTCTCATTGACGTCTTTACTACATTCCGAAAATTTTCTATTAGATTTAAATCCGGGGATTGTGGTGTCCACTCTACGATAGTGGATCATTGGGATCATTGTCCTGTTGGAACACCCATTGGAACACCCATTTAAGCGGCTTATTGTCTTCAGCGTACGGTAGCATATTAGTTCCAAGAATTTCAACATAATCTGTTGCCTTCATAATGCCCTGTATACGATGTAGTGGTATCACCATCACGTTTGTTTTAACAGTAACCTTGGGGTTGTTAGCAGTCGTTAGCAGGTCTTATTACATGATGAACACCTCGATCTGAGTTAAAAAAATTTATTTTGATTTCGTCAGACGAAAGAATATTACGCATTTTTCTGTAGGCCAGTTGACATGCTTTTCAGCAAATTTTAATCTTTGTTGTACGTTCTTCCTAAACAACATGGGTACTTTTTTAGGGCTTCGAGCTTTAAGTTTTTCACGAATAAGTATTTTGCGGATTGTTGATGTATCAACATTAATATCTAAGTGGTTTCTTATCTGTTTGAAAGAGATTTTTTTGTACACAGCACACAATGATCGTTTTCACTGTACGTAGTTTTCTAACGCGTATTGCCTTCTTCGGTTCCCATTTAACAGCATTGTCTACCATTGTTTTTGAAACTCCGAGTATCTTTGATGCCTTTCTGTGCGATGAATATTTAATATTTTTTCGACCCATATTTGGGTAGTAGAGAAAGAAAAATATATGTATATTTAATTTAAATTTCTACTATTAACACTAATTTTACTTTTTCACATACAAAAGAACACTTTTAATAATTATAATTTTATTTTATTTTGTCGAAATGACACGTCCTTATTAATTCGCACAGTCGAAAACTAAGGATCTTAGAAGAATAGTGACATCTTGGCTATTTTATAATTGCATTTGTTTATGTAATTTACAATAGGAAAATAAATTGTGTTAATGCCAATTCTCTCGTTTTACATATTTTTCATCTTTCTGTCCTTATTATTTTTCACACAACTGTATATATGTATATATGTATGTATATCGAGCCTTAACCGCCGAAAAAACTTAATGCTATGTTCACACGGACAGCAAGATTCGCGGTTCGCTCTCTCATTCACGGTTCGCGCCCGAATCATGATTGAATCTACATGATTCGCCATACAAGATTTTGAGAGCGAATCTACTTGGTTCAAAATGAACCCAGTTGTGAACCTAGAAAAATTGATAGTCATCTCCAAGTTTGGTAAGAAATTATCGCTATGTAGTTTATCTGAACTAGCTGTCAAAAATATATAAACAAAGAAAAATCAAAAAATTAATTGTGCAATAAAATAAATAGAAACATTTAACCAATAAAATGTATATATTTACGTATATATATTCAAATAAAAATGGAAAAAATTAAATAGTGAAACGGAGAAGGATGTCTTCAAATATTTGCACAAAAAATATAAACGTCAAAATGAAACAAGAACACTCGTCTGAACACCAAGGTTCGCAACGTGATTCAGAGAGCGAATCAGGTGGTTAATTTTGCCGTCTGAACATGCTATTAGAATCAGTTTTCATACCACACAGCTTTTACTTCGTATTAATTTCAGAAGATACAACTCTGTCCAAACAAACAATCGTTATTTTTAAAATTTTTTAATATTTTTGCATGTATACTTCTAATTTCCACTATTCTCAGTTTCGTAAGAGTTGCCATATGTATACATAATTCAACAACCCTACAAGTATGTCCCGGTCTACACATGAAATTTTTCTTTCTGAAACTATTTGAAATTCTCTTTTAAACTTTCATCCGTGTCTACACAACGAAATTTTTGTATTGGAATTCAAGATTTGTTCATGTTTACTTTATCATTTTATCTATTTATTTTATCATTTTATTTCATTAAATTAGCTTTATTTCCATTTATTATCTTTCTTAACACAAACGAACATAAAAATTAAGGAAAACGTAAAATATCTTCACTTAGAAAATTACGAAGCAAGAAACAAAAGAGAATTTCAGAGTACATGAAAGAATGTACCCCCTGCCATTCTCCTCTCCCGTCTCATCTATAAACTCAACACTTTCAGCAAGAAAACTTTCATGTGTAAACCAGCACTAACCTGAGCTCCTGCAGTTGTTTGTTATAAGTGATACATAGGTGGCACTTGCTGTTGAATTTTACAAAATTGTAATTGGAATAGTTTGTTATGCCATTAATTTTGTGAAATATATTCGTATTGACTTGCAAATGACATAAATAACATACATTGTAAATATTGAAACTTCAATTTTGAGAGCTGGTTGTTTGTTTTTATAAAATAAACAAAAAATAAAAAAATTAAAAAAAATCAATGTGAGTCCTATCACAGGGGAGATGTGTAAACATCTAGTAGTTAAATATTTTTAATTATTTAATTATTATTAATTAATTATTTAATTAATAATAATAATTAATTAATTAATTCATTAATTAATTAATAAGAATTAATTAGTTATAATTAATTATACATTATATAATTAATTAATTAATTAATGTTTACACATCTCCCCTGTGATCGGACTCACATTGTAACTACCAAAAAAATTTGACCTAGACCCATCTTTTATTATACCGATCGAATCACTTGCTGGTCGCAAATATGAATATATTTCGATGAAATTTGGTATATAAGCTTTCGTCGGCCATAGGATGAACGCTATTGAAATTGGTGAGAATCGGTCTATGTTCAGACCTAGCCCCCATACAAATGACCCCTATGAAATCAACATAAATTGCCATAAGATCCAAATTATCATATAAATCTTAGTCAAATTGGGTTTGTATGTATTTATTACATCCATTGATCAGTAGTCCAAAAATGATCCCTATTGGACAACTCTTAGTCATAGGCCCCATAAAGAGCTGCTTCCCGATCTTCACTTAAATCTACCAAAAAACAAAAATATTGCACTGATTCTTCTCAAATTTTGTTTGTATATATTTTTGCAAAATACAAGAGACTTTACCAAACATGGTCAGGATCGGTCCATTTTGGGGCCTAGTCCCCATATAGATATAGCATCCGATATGAACTTTTTCATATCTGCAGCCAAAAAAATTAATAAAAATCCCACTCAAATTTGGTTCATGCTTATTTTCTATATGCAGTTAGTTGGGCCTGAGAGATAGGGCCTCTAAACGCATGGTATAGGGTATCGTATAGTCGGTCTAGACCGACTATAATTTTCTTACTTATTTTTATGTAAATTAATAAATTATCTGTTCAATTATAACTAAAACAATTATTTTATATGAGGCAACAAGAAAATAAAATAAAAAGTTTAAATACGTGCTTAGCTGCTCAAAAATATCAAAGCGGTAAGAAAATTTAAGGCGGTATGAGCCTTTAAAAAGTGAGATAATCCCGCCAAATGTGGGATGGTTTTTCAGGTTATATATTCCGCTCAGCATTCATTTTACGAAAAACACGGTAAGAAACACCCATTTTACCAAAAACACGACGATTGGACTGATACCTTAATTGAAATAGATATTTTATTTGAATAGTCATGCGGTTTACCAACTCGAGGAAGAGTTCTCCCGAGTTCAGGGGGCAAATGGTCGCATTCGATATCGAGTAAAATCAATCGAAATTCCATATTTTGGTTTATTATTTAAAGAAGACGGACAAACGTCAGACCTCATTTTACATTTACTATTAACTATGGACCATAACTCGTTAGCTGTGACAGAGTAAAATTTCTCTTAGTATTTTATTTTGGAAAAAAAAAAAAAATAATTTCGATCGAAAAATGTCGATAACAAATGTGACGATCGACCTCTGTTTTATATAATATGTCCGAATTACACCTGCCCTTTTGCATCAAAACAAATATATTTTTTTAAGTTAACGTTTTAAATTAAAAAATTTTAATATCCTCTTTAATTTCAGATCAGTAATAGCAAAAAATCATAATGACGAAAAAAATTGTATCCACAGCTAAAATGATTTTATGATTAAGATGGAAATTATGTGTCTTAATCAAACATAAAGAAATCCAATCAAATTTATCCTTGTCATATATATATTGAAAAAATAATCAACATACACACATATACGCGCAAGTACGCACACAACTAACTGACAATGGCCGAAAACGTCCAGTGTCCAGTATGTACTTTGTACCTGCATGCAGGTATGAATCTTTCTGACCATTTGGAAACTCATCCGAAGGAACAAGTGATCAGAGCTCTGGTGCAAATGACAATTTCGGGAGTAGGCGTCGGTGGCAGTAGCGCCTTGGCATCTGTTTTAGCGTCAGGAGAAAAAAATGGAGTCGACGACACTAAAAAGTCCACTACATCTAAATTGGAATTGGAAGAAAAACATTTACCGAATGACAAGATCAATGATTTAATCATTGGTGGCACTGGTAGTAGTTGCAGTGTTGCCAGCATTAGTAATTCAGCAAGTAATTGTTCATTGTCAAACCAAAGTGCTACAAGTAGTCAAAATTCTAATAATACAATAAATTTCACCACAACCTCTAACATTGAACGTAAAAATTCTACATCTGAGCAGGATAGAACAGAAACGTCATCCCCAGCAACGCCTATTAAAAAAACCTTCAAGTCAGAACTTCAAAGTGCAACATCAAATTTCAAGGACGTCAAAGTGGTCAATGAAAATATAAATGTAGGTTTTCCGAAACAAGGCATCAGTCAATCTTCCACAGCAAATGCCAGTCATACTTATCATACGGGGTCAGCATTGGAATTGCCAAACTTAAGTAATAATCATACGAACTTTACAGTATTTGGCAGTCAACGCTATGAGCAACAGCAACATCGTGGTGCTGTGAGTACTAAAACTCTAATACCACCTCATATGCCACCACCACCACCACCGACGTCAATCCAACCAGCACCATCACATCAAAATCAACATTCTGTTCAACATCAGGAGATCTCCCGTGCACACTTAACACAGCCTACGCAGCAGTCAATAACTTCGGCATCAACTGGTGGATCGTTTCATGCACTTCAGCAACAACAGTTGCCACCACCTCCGCCACCGCCGCATCATAGCTCTGCACATTTGGCCAACGTATTGAATAATCATCGTCAGCCTCATTTGTATCCAGTACAACATCAACAGCCACCAAATTCTCATCATCCACAAAGTATGAAGGTTATATATACTCCAGCACTACCGCCACCACCACCACTGCAGGTGAGTTTTTTATTTTTTCTTTCATTCTTAGTGAATTTGCCGGCTTATTCAATGTTAAAATATTCAAATTATATTTATTCCATGCTAGTTTTTTACAAAAAAAAAAAAAAAAAAAAAATCCTCCATAGTTTCGAATCAGAACCTGATTAACACTTAGATGTAACATTATAGTCGGGCTAGACCGTCTATACGATAACCTTACCATGAGTTGAATACCGGAAAGTGGCTTTATATGGGGACTATGACTAATATTTTAGAGATATAATAAAGACACACAACCATGCAAATGTATTTTCCAAAATAAAACAATAGTTATAATATGTATTTCATACATCGGAAGTTTTATATCTGAAGCTTATAATTCAACAGTAGCCGCTCGGAACAGAGGCTGTTTATTAAATGAAGATGTTCGGGAGATTTAGCCAGTTTTTAATGCCTACATACATTAAGTATACATTTTTAATTGGTTTGTATATGAAAGTAGTCGGTTATATTTTTGCTGTCAGATTTTTCTGTATTGCTTACTCTCTGCATTTTCGCAATACAAAAATATCATTAATATCAAATATATTATTTTCAATCCAAGCAATAATTTTTGCTGATTCACTACCAATGTCTTGGTTCGAAATCTGTATATCTTCCCGTGAAAGTTGCACGGCACTCGTTAATTCTTTGATTGGCTCAATGACTTTATCTATGGTTGGCTCAAAGCCATTTTGGTATTTTTCTTTTAAAATGCTGAGTGGAATGAATTCTTCCGTGTCATCAAATCATTTTCATCAAAATTCAAAATATTTTTCCAGCACTTTTGTATTGTTGATGCATTTTCCATGCTTTATTCCAGGCCAAATTTAGGTTTATACCTGCATTTTTATGCTCAACTTCTAGAATCTTTCTTTCACTGATACTATCACTCGGCTCCGTTATTCGGCTGGGTTAAAGGTGCCCCATTTAGTGGCATGATAACAACGAATATGTTTCCATCCTCTGGACGCAAAAACTCTGCAGGTGGATGGCTTGGTGCATTGTCTAGTAAAAGAATGGCCTTAATGGGCAAATCTTTTTGGTTTAAATATTTCACACCTAGTGAGTAAGAAAGGAATGTTGTAAAACATACTAGAAAATTCCTATTTAAATCTACCTATACAACAAATGGATTTCAAAACCACTTTTGGAAAAGTGCTGCCGTCATCCATGTCCTTTGAGAATGGTCATAATATGAGTAAATATGTTGAAACATCTCGTCCTTTTTGCCTTCCCTATCACTAGTGGTTTAAATTGTGGACGCAAGAAGCATTTGTACCGGCTTGTAATGTGAGACGCGTTTTTCGGCTTTTCTTGCAGGTACAATATTAAAATTTAACAAAACGTAAGTTTTGGTTGGAACAAGTTTCTCGTCCGCATTGTAAATTTGATTATGTGTCACATTGTGCTTTGTTATTATAGTATAAAGTTCCTTTTTATAAGGTTCAACAAATTCTGGATTGGCTGGTAGTTTTTCAAAAACTTATACCGAATCGTCGCTTGAAACTTTTTGCAATAGAAGCATTTTTTTTCAGTTGTTCGTTAAAGTATTTTGCTTTTGATTTGATTAGTTGACTTGTAATAGACAATTTTTTAAGTCTCTGTTTATTGAACCGATGACATAGCTTTGCCTTCACTTTCGACATTTCTCCCAATCTCAATGTTTTCCTTTGGATTCTGCCTTCATATATTGTAGTCACTTCCAAAATTCTAGTTTTATTTTTGTTACTAATACAAATTGTTGATTTGGCCACTTCATATCTATGTACAAAAGAAGTGACGCTTACTCCTTTATCCAAACTTACTTTCCGCTTCATTCATTTTTAATGCGTATGCATTACGTAACGAGCACCAATAATCTTATAAATTTTCTTTTGCATGTGTACATAACACATTCTCTTGTTTATTTCGGGGAAGAACAAATTTCTAACACCACAAACAGTTCAAAAATTCAATGGTTGTTCACATAAAAGGCACTATACACTTGTCAAATTCACAACAAACCACATGATATCTCTATAGAGATAGAAAACACATCCTATATTTATAGAGATAGGATGTGTTCACTTTTTAGAACCTCATGTGTAACAATTTTGTTGTTCACTATTCTGGATGTTTACATAACCGAGCAACTACAGTATTTATTTTCAAAAAATCTTACATAAAAAAAACGAAAAAGAAAAACTACAGAACTAATTAATATAAAAGGCTGGACAAATCAATGTGAATCTAGTATAAATTTAACAAATAAAGCTAAATTTATTGGTTTTTTAAATTTGTGGTTGACAGAAAATATTGTTAACACATTAGCATTTTCTACTGAATCCATTATTGTCAATTACAGTTTGGCATCTAATAATTTTTGGCAATTGTGAAAATTTTGTTACGCATTTTTGGTTTTTACATTGTTCAAAAGATTGTCAATGGGATTGAGGACAGGGCTTTGCGCTGGCCAATCCGAAATCACTCCTTAACAATTTTTGATAAGTGTTTGGGTCGTTATCATGCATAAAAGTCCAGTTTATAGGCATGTTTTCGATTACAAAGGGTTCCGTAAATTTCTAAAGGATGCTTAAATAATGAAATTTGTCCATTTTGTCGTTACCATTAAACTTCTACCACCGTGTTTGACTGTCTTTTATGTATACTTTATTTAAAAGCGTGGCGCTTTGGGAGACAAACAACTGTTCTACCATCGGATCCATTAGCAATTTTCCCTGGTTTCATCGCTCCACAGAACTTTTTTCCAAAATAATAAATATTTTTCTTTGTGGTTTTTTCCAAAGTCAAGTCTTTCTAATCAGGTATGTGATGGAAATCGATCGATTTCAAAAGTGAAAACGATTTTAAAATCGACAACAGTGTGTTGAATTTCGATCGATTTCATTTTCCACTTTTGTATCATTCCGTATCATTTCTTTTGAAAAATACAACAATGTATTGACAAGTTGTAGTGAAAATTGTAAAATAACAATCAAATATTTATGAAATTTATAAGTAAATATTTACAAAATCAAAAAATGTCGATTATTTTTGCAGCATCCTATTTGTTATTAGAAAAGAATAATAAAAAAGAAAACATAAAGAGGAAACATTTACGTGACAACTCGGATCCACAGAACAAAATGGAATTTGAAATCGACATAATAAAATGAAAAAATATAAACGCATCACAACTTTAATTGAATTTAAATCGTTTTAGTGTCTAAATCGATTTCCATCACATACCTGAATATTATTTTTTGAAAGTAGTGGCTTTTTTCAGCTAAGTCCTTCAAATAAGTTTGTTTCATTCAGTCGTTTTTTGATGGATCTATATCACAATTCCACATTAAATTCTTCTTTTATTTTCTTATTTATCTGACGAAAGGACTTGAAAGGGTCAAGCTTGTTTTTTTCAACCATGGTCCTGCCGATATAAATTGTTTTTATACGGCTACTAGGCTTTCGTTCCTTAACTGTGTGTCATATTTCTTATCACTTACGCTTAAACCGATTACATTGTACACCATATTTCGATAACACATTACCATTTATGCAATTTCTGGCGGCGATATTTTCTGCTCGTGTAGCTGGCATTACATTTGACCTTTTCCTTTATTGAAGATTACAGTGTTTTCCACGACCCCATGTTTTGATTATTTATAAAGAACCTTCTTATAACAACTTACATAAAAATTAATACTAATTTGTGCGAATGATAATTTACAGTAATCTAGCAGTTTTAAGATAAGGTTTTAAAACCTTTCATTTCTTTTCTGAATGTACATGTCGAGTTGTGTCAAAATTCCAAATAAATCGGAGCAAAACTAAAGAAGATACAGCCTTTCCAGTCACCGGCCTCACACGGTATATCGTATATAAATCAGTTTTTAAAAAACTTTAAATCGATTTTCTCGCAAATTACATGTTTGAAGCCCGTGAACATCAGAACTTAAAATCTGCTTGACCGATTCTTTTGAAATATTACACACTAGTTCTACACATAAATCACCATAATAACCACGTATTTTATTTTCCATTTTCTTCCCTATTTTTTAACAAAAAATTCACCGAAATTTTTTAGCAAAAATCGTGTTTTTCCCATCAAAATGCTGCCAAAAATAAGAAACACAAATTAAAAAAAAACTCTTCGTGAATACCTCGTGAAACATATCACCTTTTAAACGTATTTCGATTTTTTTATTTTACATGATCCGGTAACGAGTAACCACAAAACAACTTTTTTTCGAGGCGCCTCCGGAGATTCGCTGTCACGGACTTATTTATTAACAATTTTAATTGAAAATTTTTCCAAAGATACTTCAAATCTTATACTCTAACGGGTATATTAAATAAATTATCCAACATTATTCATATCTTAAAAAAAAATTATGAAAATACGTCTTTTTTCGCTTTTAAAACCTTACCCCCCTTAAGGCACTGTTGTAATTTATGTGTTTTTTTTATAATCTGAGACTACAAGATCAATATTAATTTTAATTTTAAAACAAGTTATAAGTTATATTTATTGAGCCTTTTTTAATACAATAATAGAAACTTAAACATAAAAAAAAACAAGAAAGTAAATAACTTAAGACTATAAAGTATTATCTTAATTACAACAAATTTGAACAGCACCATGCTTAATCGATGAAATTATTACAATTTTAATGAAAAGTAAGTGTGAGTAAAATGCTCTTGCTCCCGGAGCTAACATATCTGGAGAGTGAATCTCTTAAAATAATCTTAGAACTACGACTTAAAAATAAACTAAAAACTAAAAGAAATATATTTTTAGTTAGTGAAATAAATAAAGAAATATATTAGTGCAATTTCTATATCCATGGCTGTATAACTCATGGGTTACATTTGTCTCCATTACAATAGTTCTTTAGCCGATCAAAGTTTCATTGGAATACCTTTATAATTGCGGCTGTGCAAAACGACACATATAGTTACTCATAATGAAGAGGACCCACCCTTCATATAAAATTTATATAAAATATACGAAAGTATATTTATTTCAAAGTTTGAAAGCGTTAAATTCGACTATGGCGAATCTTTGATACTACCAGGTTTTACGTTTACAGTAATACCTGGACTTATTGCAATATTTGTAATGAATGTAAATAAAATATTTGAAAAAGTAGACAATTTCATAAAAATTAATAATACTAAATTATTACAACAAACACACTGAATTTTTCTAATTTTTTTAAAGGTGTCTCCATATTGTAGGCCATATCTTAGGACAATGATGCCCAATTTACCCAATTTTAAATACCAACCTGCTCGAAAATATGACAGACAATATTATCCTAAGTTTACCCTGGTATAAAGTTTAATTTGTGAATGAGCGTGATTTCAACAGACAGACGGACATCGCTGTATCGACTCAAGCTGTTATGGGGAAATTAATTTTTCGTTACAAACGGAATGACAAACCTATATATACCCTCTGCACAGTGGTGTGAAAAAGAGCAAATATGTTAAAATAAAACAATAATTCATACATAGTGAAAATGGCCCATCAATTTTAGAGTTATCAGACATATTTTGTAAATTGAATTCAATCTGCATCAATATTTTGTTGGGAAGCCCTTCTGCTGCATTACGGATTTTAATCGATTAGGTATTGATTCCACAAGTTTTTTGTGTATTCCGCACTAATTTTTTCACCATTCCTACAATAGCACTCATTTCAGTTCATTATACCCTATACCACTATGTGGTTTGGGTATAATGACTTTGTGCTGCTGTTTGTAACAACCAAAAATATTGGACCTAGACCCATCTTTTATTATACCGATCGAATCAGAATCACTTTTTGAATCGATTTAACTACGTCCGTCCGTCCGTCTGTGTGTCCATGTAAACCTTGTAATCAAACTGCAGGTCGCAAATATGAATATATTTTGATGAAGTTTGGTATATAAGCTTTTATCGATCATGGGATGAAATTGGTGAGAATCGGCCCATGTTCAGACCTAGCTCCCATACAAATGATCCCTATAAAATCGACATAAATTGCCATAAGATCCAAATTGTCGCATAGATCTTAGTCAAATTGGGTTTGTATGTATTTATTACATCCATTAATGAATAGTCCAAAAAGGTCCCTATGGGACAACTCTTGGTCATATGCCCCATATAGAGCTGCTTCCCGATCTTCACTTAAATCTATCAAAAAACAAAAATATTTCACTGATTCATCTCATATTTTGTTTGTATATATTTTCGCAAAATGCAAGAGACTTTACCAACCATGGTCAGGATCGGTCCATTTTTGGACCTAGTCCCCATATAGACATAGCATCCGATATGAACTTTTTCATATCTCCAGCCAAAAAAAATTATAAAAATGCCACTCAAATTTGGTTTATGCTTATTTTCTATATCCAGTTAGTTGGGCCTGAGAGATAGGGTCTCTAAACCATGGTATAGGGTATCGTATAGTCGGTCTAGACCAACTATAATTTTCTTACTTGTTTTTGTTTGAAATTTCATGTTTTCTTATTTCTTTTAAAATATTTAAATATTGAAGCTTACCCTTGTTCCCGTCAATGAAATTAAGTTTACCGACGCCTGCTGCTGAACATACACCCCAAACCATAATATGACGTTTAACTGTGGACCGTTGCGGATGCATTTCCTCGTTAGTCTTTCTCCAGACATTAACTCTTCCATCTGAACCAAAAATATTAAATTTACTTTCACCAGTACATAAAAAGTTGTTTCAAAACGAAATATATTTCATTAGGTAGTTGTGAGCGAAAGAAAGTCAATCGAATATGTTTGTTCTTTAGGGTAATAAATGGCTGCTTTCTCGCAATTCTAATATTTAATCCAGCTTTATGTAAGACTCTTCGAATCGTCTCGGTTTTAAGATGTTGCTCCACCATATCCATAAGTTTGGGTGCTTATTTCCGCTTAGATAAAAATTTCTTTGTATTAATTCTTGGTTTACTAATATTACTTATTTCATTATTATATCTTTTTATAATATTTTTTTTTGTTGTTGAGCGACATTTGTTTACTATTTTCCGTTGACTTTTACCATTTTTATACTGCTATACAACCAATTTTCGAGGTGTGGGGACCCGTTTTCCGAAACTCTTTTGAAATGAGTATTGAAAAAAAAAATATTGAAAGGCATTTCCGTTACTTGAGCCAGTTTTATTGAGTGGATCCTTTTCTAGAGAGATTACTTATCGTCTTCTCTTTACTGTTTTGCTATTGTTTTGATAGTGTTAATACATTAGCCCATATTTTGTATGCCCTCCACATAGGGTTGCCAGATCCCGATTTGGAAAAAGCTGGACATTCGGCAAAAAAAAGCTGGATTTAAAAAAAAAAAAGCTGGACATTTTAAAAGTTTTGTCTTACCGAAAAGAAAGTTTTTAACTTTTATTTTAAAAAATAATTCATTTAATTTTTTTTCCCAATGTAGGAACATACAGCTAATCAGTTCATTCTTTAAAGTTTTAAAAATATAAAATTAAAGTATTTAAAAAGAGAGTAATGACAAAAACAAAATTAACAAAAATCATCAGTTATAGGTGCTATATACATTGTTATAATATTTTAAAAATAGTTATTCTAAAATGATTTTTATTGAAACATATATTTTCTGTTTCCACTAACTGACTTGGCTGACCGAGCCAGCGACAGTTTGCAAAAATTTTTGGAAATCTTTGCTAGATTTCTACAAATTTATTCTAATAAATTCTTCTGCCTTTATTAAGTCAAAAGACATTCTGTTTCTTTTTTGCTATATAAATTATTCAAAATACTGAAAACTCTTTCGCAAAATGCATTGCTTATAGGAATCGAAAAAATAAAATATATTAGCTTTCGTAAATTTTCGCAATCATCATTATTTGTTTTTGTAAAAAAGAAAGACCATATTTTATCATATGGTTAATCGTATGGTAACTGGTAACTGGTAACCTCAGATATTTCTACAATACGTGGTAGTTTTTGTAACTCAGTCCACGAAAATAAAAAAGATTTTTTTAAAATTTAAAAATTAAATTATTTTAAAAAGGGAGTTATCTCCAAAATCATAAAGTTTTTCTAAATATGAAACAGCTGTTTTTAAAAATTCGTCGGCTTCTGATATAAACATTCTTTGTTCATCAGAAGAAAGATTTTTTAAAACATTGCTGACTTTGCTACCATAAAATTTATCATTTATTCTACATTTAAAGCTACTCATGAGTCTAGTCATTACATCGTGTAACTCTAAAATTGTAAAAGAGTCACTTTCAAGAGACAAAATAGTTAAATGAAATTCTCGCATTATATTGTGTAAGAAATATAGATATGCATCTGAAAAACCTTCCACTTTACAGTCATCATTTTCATTCACTACATTGTCATCTGAAATTTCATAAGAAATAAATTCCCATAGGCCTTTTTGGTATTTCCTTTTCCATTTTTTTACTGCAGCCAATAATAGATTAAACGATCTACATACAGCTGGTAAAAGAGAAAGCCACCGAGTTGCAATGTGTCGTAAAAGTTCTTTATACTCAATTTCAGCAAACTTTAACTTTTCTGTAGTCATTGCCGATGAGCTGAACTCGTTAAAAATTTTTAGTACGATATTTTCTATATCATAGATAAAGCATTGAAAGCTCTTTTAACGCAATTGTTTATAACGTGGCAGTTACAATTTGCTTACATTCGTTTTTAAGATTTTAGTATACAGAATTAAGAATACTGTAATTGACAGCAGCATTATCCGCACTATAAGCTGTGATTTGTTTTATATGCAAATCACAATCCTTTGTTATTCGTATTATATTAAAAAAAATATTCATTGATGTTTCGTATGGGTCGTTATAAAAATCCAAAATTTCTTTTCGGATACCATATTCCGGGTCAAAATATTGAACAGCATTTGGGTAGGTTTTAACATTTCCAATATTTATTTTTTAAGGCATTATCTGTAATTTGTTGTGAATAAGGAGCCAACACATTTCTAGCTATGGCTGCCGCTTTTGTACGCCCACAAGACATTTTGTTGGCGATTTTACTATCACAGTATAATTTGACAATCTAGGCTATTGTTCATGCTTCACGTTGTGGTAAACACATACCAATTCCGCTCTGGCAATTTGAGTTTTAATTTTTGTTTCAGAAGGAACAACAAAACTTGTAATGCTCTGACACAACTTCTGCGACATCTCCATTTTAACACGTTTTTTGTTTTACAGTACTTTTGTAAAATGGACTAACAATTTTTGAAATATAAAGATAAAGATTTTTTTTTTAAATTGCTGTTTGGCTGGACAAATTTAATTTTAGCTGGACGCTGGACAAGCATTTAAAAAGCTGGACAATCCAGCCAGATCCAGCCCGTCTGGCAACCCTACCTCCACACCACTTTGCAGAAGTTTGGCATTCCGGTTGTAACGAATCAAAAAATGAATTTGCGACGACATAAAGTATATATATTCATGATCCTTATAACAGCTCGAGTCGATGTCCGTATGTCTGTTGAAATCACCTTCATTCACAAAGTATAACACGTACCTAGGTAATTTTGATTGTCACTATTTCGAGCTAGTTGGTATTGAAAATAGGGTAAATCGGTCATCATTGTGCTAAGATATGAGCAAAAATATGGAGACACTTCTAAAAGAATTCTAAAAATTCAGTGTGTTGGTTGTAATAATTTCTTATTAAGTTTATCATTTTGTTTACGTTTCCAAATATTTTGTTTACATATTTTATAAATATTGCAATAAGTCCAGATATTAACCCAGATGGAGGGTTTCATAGATACGGCATAGCTGAATTTATTACTCTTACTTGTTTAATGTGTATTATACAATAAACTCGTAAATAAATATACTTTCGTCTAAAATGATCACTTATTTTATAGAAATTTTATAACGATAAATTAAGTGTGCAAACGGATATACGTCGTAAAATCGACTCTTAAGTTTAGCACAAACTCATTAAACAATGATTACAGCCGTTGCTGCATTCGAAAAATGTTTTTATGATTGTTAAAAAAAATGCAAAATAAAAATTTTTCTGCATGTGCAGTAAATTCTAAATCTAGGAGAAAAGTTGATATCATTAAAAAAAATCTCTTTTTTCTTTAAAGCTGTTTACCTATCAACCGCCAACACATTTACAACACCATCAAAAACCCCCACCGGCCTATGGCACTGCAATTAGTCAAATACGATCTCAACATAATCAAAGTAAGCATCAAGTTACAGGTTCATTGGCAACGCAACACCAGCATCCAACGTTGCAAGCACATGCTTTACAACATCAACATCAACATCAGCAGCAACAGCAACAACAACAACACAATTTGCAACAACAGCAAACGCTACATCACAATTTACGTATACATGTACCACCGCCACCACCACCAGTACCAATTCCATCAAAACATTTATTATCAACCAAAGCAATTGAATTGGCTGCACCTTCAGCACAACCTCCATCAGCGATAACAACAGCAACAACAACTTCGTCATCGACTTCGACGTCTTTAGCGATAACCACCACTAGGCATGGTCCACACCAGCAGCAGCATCAGCAACAGCCACCCCAACATCTGCCAAAAAAGAGTTCAACAGAGTTGTCGCAGCAACCGGAACAAACGGATTCCAATAATCAACATCAAACACAAAATTTTAACTATCATGGATTAAATTCGAGTGAGATGTCTAATAAAACAACAAAAGTGCCGGCAGCCACAACACATAATCAACATGCCAATGCTGCACCGTCTTATCCTCAAGTTTCAATTAGTCCCTCAATAGCTTCAGCATCCATGGCTGCTGTTGCGGCTTCAACATTAGGTAGACATACCAATTCTCCCTTTGCGGCACTTTTAGCGGCGGCTGCTGGAGCACCATCGCCGTCCGGCACTTCTTCTGTTCTCAGATATGCCGAATCACCAGTAGCGCATTACTTGGAAAGGGAAAATGGGGATTTTATTGTCCAAGAAACTCCCAAACATATTGTAGAATGTGTAGAAAAAGATAACGGAGAGTTTTCGGTAATCGAACGCATCTATCAATCACCACCTAGCGTTTTGCACATACACGATGACGATGATGACGATGATGATGAGGAGGAAGAAGTGCATGACGAGGATAACGCCAACAGAGATACTGATAATGTTAGCGACGATGAAATGAAACTCGAACCTAAACAATCCGAAATGTCATCTAAAGACGAAATATCCACAAGTGTAAAATCCCTTAATAAAATGTCAATTGAAACCAAAAAATCGAAGCGAAACTTATCAAAACATTCAGAGGATAACGTTTCGAGTGACAATGAAATTGTTGATTTTGTGAGCATTTCCAGTGACAGTGAAGATGAAGAATTTATATCGCACGAACGTAAGGACCCTAAAAATATCGAAAAGTGTAAAAAGGACGAAACATCTCCTATGTCTTTATCATCGACATCAGTAATGTCCCAGTCATCGTCGTCCTCATTAACATTGACTAGTGGTGATCATCTTTCAGCAGTCACGACTCCTACGTCCACATTACATGCTCCAGCTTCAACGACAGCAGCTATCTCTGGCACCAGCACAAGCAGCGGCAGTCGTAAAAAATCATCGAAAAATACTGTTACCGTATTGAGTGATGTCCAATTGAATTTAAACGAATATTTAGATTTGGTTGGTAATATTATTGCCTCGAGTAAAGTAGCAGCTCAACGTCGAACGATTGCACACATACCATTGGTAAAAATTGAAAAGGAAGAACCTATGGATGATTATGCTATGACAGCTATGATGGCAACCTCAGATGTAGCGGCAACAACAACAACTACCATTTTTGAACCACCACCACCTTTAAAGGCCAATAAACATGAGACTGATGAAATTGAAACTGATATCCCTAGCAGTAGTAGTAAACACAAAAATAATCATAATCTAAGCTTAATAAATGAAATACAAATACAACAAAAACAACAACAACATATGGAAGAAGAACAAGAAGATAAGAAACCTCAGGTGTTAGAGAATATACATGATGGTCAGCAAGAAAATTTATCAGCTATTTCGAATTCCACCCTCGCATCCACATCATCAATGGTAACTGTGAATTCCAGTCATGTTACCAGTGTGATACGTATGGCCACAACTAGTCAATCTCCACAACAACAACAACACCACAACCAGCAGCAACAACAACACCAGCAGCAACAACAACAAAATAAATCAGAAACTTCAACTTCAACAGAAGCAGAAGATCTGTCCCAACCTCAAAGAAAAACTGAAACAATAGCAACTTCAAAAACATTAAATTCAACTAACAAGCCTTTGGTACGCAAGGGTCCTAAAAAACTAGTTATTAAACCAAAATCTTCAAGGACTGAAAATTTGTTATCCACATCCAGCACCACTACCAACACCACCACTACCACCCAGAATACAACTACAAACCACTGTGATACAGATCAACGTGAGCAACAACAACCAACAACATCTGCTAAAGCCATACAAGAATATGCCAAACAAAATCGTATTGAGGAAATTTTTAATAACTCCGATCATATACAAGTAAAAAATGAACCCATAACATCAATAACATATGAAAGTCATCCCTATCAACAGACAGCTGGTTTTAGTATATTGGAACAACATCTCAGTTCGAAAGATCCTCCACCCATTTTAGAGTGTAAGGAAGAAAAACCTTGTATAACTGAAAGTAGTTTACCAGCATCCCTTATAGAAATGAAAATAGAAAATAACGTCAACGATGATGCTAGAGTTCTATATGATTTTGCGAATTCTAAAAAATCCTCAAATACCACTAACAACAATGTCACAACATCAACATTTCCTTCATCGACATCATTATTTTCGAATAATCTAACGACCATGGAACACAATTCCAACTTGTCATCAGAGACCGGAAATAATAAAAAAAATAAAAAAAATTTAAATCAAGCACTGGACACATCATCATATTCATCACAATCAGCTATGGATGCAACATTGCCTTCCCAGGAGCATACTGAAAATTCAGCCACAAATACGTCCACAACGTCGGCTAGCCATCCAAATCATCATAATCAACAAGCGCAAGTGTTTACCGATTTTCCCTTCAGTTATCTATATAACGGTAGCAACATAGAGGAACAGGTGGATATAAAAAATCATCAGCAGTTTACAACATTCTATCAAAATGTCAATACCACCACAAATAACAATAATAATACAATGGTAATGGATGATTCATCATCAAGTAAACATTATGCCGATTATCAGCATCAGCAACATCAACAACCAGGAACATCTCAAACGCATCATCAATGGTTTAATAACAATAATAATAATCAAAATAATTATCAAACACCTGATGCCAACAATGCTGGTACATCTTTATCCTCAAATCACTCGGCTTCGAATCTTAACTCATCCTTATCTATCGATGGTAACGCAGCTTTAGATGGTAGTGTTGAAGTTGGTAAATATTTAGATTTGGATGCTTGTAAACGTGAACAAAATATCGATATGATTATGGATGGTAATGGGGATCGTGTTACAATCCCACCACCGCCACCACCATCTTCGTCTACATCTTGTTCATTCACCGGTACAACTGAAAATAGTATGGCTGGTATTTGCTCGACTGCGGCCACTTTGAATATACGCACTGATGAGAAAATGCCGGCCAAAGGTGAAATTTCGGAACAGGAAAGTAATTGCGATATTGATAATTCGTGGAGTCAACCGGTAAGTAAATTCTATATTTTTGAAACTTTTTTAATTATTGGGCGAACACTTTTATGAAATTTGATTTAATATTTGGCATTCAATATATAAAAAATATGAAGCCGCTGACTATGATGGACGGTTACAAAGTTAAAAAAAAAAGAAAACTTATGTATCTGTTAAAATGACAAATAGAAAAATAGCAATACCAGATTGTATTTATTAACGGGGTTACCCCTAACATCTCCCTTCTTGAAGTCAGTTGAGGTGATCTGGATTCAGGTTCTACTGGTTGTCTTCGAGAAGTGATGTGCCCAGGAACATAGGTTACTGGTGATGTAGGAGGAGTAACAAAGTTGTGGCGCTACGAACTTAGGCCCCAAGGAACAAATGCCCAAAAAAAAAAAAAAATTAACTTATGCCCCAAAAAATTTTTATTTTTATGGTTTTTGGGGCGTAAGTTCGTTTTTTATACAAATTTTAAATATTTTGGGGCATTTTTAATTTGTAAGTTTGGGGCCTAAATTCATTTTTTTTCTTTAACACTGATGAACAAATATACTCCAAAAATAAACTACGAAACTGGTTTATGTTATTGTTTTTTGTTTGTAGTTTATTTATTTTCTCGTAAACTAAAAAAATGTCGGGAATCGTTTGTTAATTGAAGTAATCAGGGGTCTAATCGTCGCATTCGTGATCGAGTAAGCTTTCGTATCGAATGTAATTTCGAAACGTATCGAATAGCCTAATCACGGCATACGATTAGAATCGAAACGAAATCTAATAAAAATTGTAAAAGATTTATTTTTAATGTAAATAAAGAAAAACACATGTTTAATGAAAATAAATTGAAATTTTAGAAATTGTGGTTTTAAAGACATTTAAAATAGGAGTTTGAACTACGTAAATATACGCTTTTAAATTAAATAATATTAATAAAATAAAATGTTTCTAAAATAAAATATACTTCACGTATTGAATATGAATTTATAAGTTAAAATATCAATTTTGATAAAAAAAAAAAAAAAAAATTGTGCTTGTATTACTTCGACAGATAACCATTTTCCTCTAGCATTTCTAGTTCAACTGATTTTATTTCATAATCAATCTTTTTTATTGAAATATTAGCAACATGTTCTTCTTCCTTTAATTTTAACGATCTTTCTTTTATATTCAATAACCGATCAAGCTTACAGTTTATGCTCCGTTGGGAATCTTCATATTTTTCGATGTGACACCTTAGAAGGTCTAATTTAAATTCACGTACAGTAACTTTTTTTGCTTTTATAATGGGTTCCTTCTCTACTGCCTCAGGTTCATTTATATTTTCGTCGTCTTCCTCATCTAACATATCATTAAAGCTTTTTCGATATCATCAGCACAAATTTGTTTCGTATTTATTTATTTATTTTTATTTAACAGCACTTATAATCATAATAAATTATGAGTATAAATATATTTATTTTATTAGGTACTAACGACAGAGGTTTTTGACCCAATTTTTATAAACATGAGAGTTATTTTTATATAAGGTGATATATATTACAATATTTAAGAATGTTTTTTACTAAATTCATATTTTCTATGTTTACATTGCGTAGCAAATCGGGTAAACATAGTTTACCCAATAGGTTGATTTGGGCTTCATTAATGGAACTGCAGTTGAAAATTAAATGGTTTAAGCTTATGATGTCTGTGTTGCATAGCGGACAAATTTCTGGAAGTATCTGTTTTTGAACCATCTGTGTAGAGAATTTTCCAATTCTTATTTTTGCATGAAGAAGAAATTTCTTCAAATAGAGATGTATAGTAATGATCGTATGTAGAGTTTTTTGGTAGAGTCATTAAATTTTCTCAGAGTTCAGAAAAAAACACACACTGAATAAAAAACTCGTATATATATGTAAACAAACATACCCTGCAAACATTTTCGATCGCCAAATCATCGCTCGCGAATCTCCGATAAGATGTCTAAAATCGCGGCGAGCAATCGCGTGCGATCTAAAAGTTATCTTCAGGCGATTCGCGAAAACGATCGCTTGTGTGCCTGATGCGATTCGCCATTGAGGTTCCGCCGGCGATTCGCGGATACGTATTCGTAGGCGATTTGCCAGAAGCGATTTGCCGGCGGGTCGCGAATAGTGATTCTTATGGGATTTGCTAATATTGATTCGTAGGCGACTCTCTAATACTGATTCGCTGGCGAATCCCCATTGGCGAGTCGCATCAGGCACACAGGCGATCGTTTTCGCGAATCGCCTGAAGATAACTTTTAGATCGCACGCGATTGCTCGCCGCGATTTTAGACATCTTATCGGAGATTCGCGAGCGATTATTTGGCGATCGAAAATGTTTGCATGATCGCTTTGCATTCGCGATGTGTACCTAAAAGCAATAACTCGACGGCGATTAGTGGACGAATTTACGGCGTTTGAGAATGTTTATAGCTTTAATTATATTATTGTCATTTTTGTACCTGAAACGTTTTCAATCGCCTTTGCATCGCTCTTGAATCGCCGGCGATGAAAATAAGAATGACAACATATGGTTATTTTTTAGTAATTTAGAATTCATTCATAGCTTTTATGCTTTATTTCATTTTTGTGTGTATAAAAAGATTTATGACAAAATATAATAATTATTGAAATAATGTTTAACATTTTTTCAAATAATACTTACGTATGTATTTAGATTTTATTTATTGGTGGTCCTTTCTCTTGGCGAGGCGATCCTTCGCATGAACAAAATGTTGCTGAAGAACACGGCCAATTTGTGATTCCTTTTAAACACTTAAAAACTTTTAAACACTTTTAAAAACTTTTAAACACCACACCTTTCACTGATCACAACTTTTACTTCTATTAAAATATTTCTTTTAATATTTCCGATGTATTTAATATTATTTATATGAATTATTTGAATAAACCCACCCTTCACAAATCACTTGCTCAACTTAAATGACAATTTTGCTAATTGCCCTTGAAACCAAATATTTATTTTCCCGTTACCTTAACAAAACAACAAGACAAAAAAAATTCTATCGAATGTTATGAAAAAACACTGATGACTCATCTCAAGACGATAAAGAATGCCACAATATTTTGACTATTGTGGGAAAGATTTGCCGTTACTTGTGTACGCTCGCGTATTCATCGCTTAGTTTCAAGGCGTAGGCGATGGTGCGCGATTCACATCGTCAACGTCATCAAAATTGTTGTCAAGTTTAAGTGTTTTTAGAAAAAAAATTGACTTACTTGTGTACGCTCGCGTACTCTTCGCTTAGTTGTAAGGCGTAGGCGATGGTTAGCGATTCGTATTCCCTGAGAAGGATCGCGTAATCATCGCCAAACAAGCAATCGCCAAAAAATCTCAAAAATGTTTGCAGGGATAATTTAGACCAACACACACATATTTTTAACTTCATATCAATTATGTGCGTTTCTAAATTTTCTACGGTGCCCAACACAATCATGACTGTGTTCGTTTTAATATTTCGTTATTTACACGAACATTTTTGTTTCACGTACTTTTTGTTTCGATCACACATAAACCACACATATTGGAGTGTTGCTTTATTTGAAGTTCGTGTTCTGGTACGTGTACTGAAAAAAAAACAGAACATGTACAATAAACAGGTTCGAGTTCAGTTATATTTTAAAATCGTGTTCTGATTCTTGTACTACGAAAAATTGAAACATCAATTCGCGATCTGATACACCCCGATAAAAACGACAACAATTGTTTCAACCAAATTTATTAAAATTTTATTGACCCTTTTTTATGACTTACGTTGCAAATTGTTTACAATTGTCAAATATTTTAAAATTTTATTGGCCATTTTTTGTGATTTACGTTGAAATTATTTACAATTGTTTTTATTGACTGGTTTTTATTTTAATAAGAGATGGTAATAAAATACTTAAGACACAAAAACTGCACACTGCACTTAAATCTTTCTTGCAGGTTTCAATCAGACGTGTAAATTTTTTCGTTTCACTATTAAAAGTTGCGTATTTTTTATAGCAAAACTTATTTCTGTTATTGCTTTCAAATTATTTTAATTATCACAAAATATTTGCAATTCACACGATAACACAGTACACTTATAGATCACGATCTAATGAAAACTGAACCACTTTTAATGAATAAATGACGCACGCACTCGCTATTTATTGCAAAATCAATTGCGTGAAATTGTAACACTTGCAAGTAATTGTAACGTAAGTCATAAAAAAGGGACAATATAATATGAAAATATTTTTTTGGGTTTTTTTATTGACACTCATTGTGTTTTTATGCAAAAAATCCCAAAAAATCATTGAGAAAAGGATTGTGCATTGACACTAATTGGTTCGCAAATTAAGGGTGGGTGATTGTGTTTTTTATGATGCAAAATTTGTTTGTGTCTAAAGTTATTTGTTACCAAAAAAAAAAAAAATGTTTGCAAAAGATCCTAACAACCAACAAGTGTGTCTTTAATGCCGAAAATAGGGGTGGGTAATGCAAAAAAACCTAACAACCAACAAGTGTAACTTTTATGATGCTAAATAGTTTTTGTGTCTTAAGTATTTTATTACCATATTTTATTAAAATAAAAACCAGTCAATAAAAACAATTGTAAATAATTTCAACGTAAATCACAAAAAAATGGCCAATAAAATTTTAAAATATTTGACAATTGTAAACAATTTGCAACGTAAGTCATAAAAAAAGCTCAATAAAATTTTAATAAATTTTGTTTGAAACAATTGTTGTCGTTTTTATCGGGGTGTATCAGATCGCGAATTGATGTTTCAATTTTTCGTAGTACAAGAACCAGAACACGAATTTAAAATATAACTGAACTCGAACCTGTTTATTGTACATGTTCTATTTTTTCTTAGTACACGAGCCAGAACACGACTTAAAATATAACTGAACTCGAACCTGTTTATTGTACATGTTCTATTTTTTTTAGTACACGAGCCTGAACACGACTTAAAATATAACTGAACTCGAACCTGTTTATTGTACATGTTCTGTTTTTTTTTCAGAACACGAACTTCAAATAAAGCAACACTCCAATATGTGTGGTTTATGTGTGCTCGAAACAAAAAGTACGTGATACAAAAATGTTGGTGTAAATAACGAAATATTAAAACGAACACAGTCATGATTGTGTTGGGCACCGTAGAAAATGTAGAAACGCACATAATTGATATGAAAATAAAGATATGTGTTTTCTGCTTTTGGACAGAACATTGTGTGTTTCATGTGTGTATTTTCTGAACCTTGAATTTTCTACAAAGCTGGAGCTTTTTAAATTCCAAGGCGGTTCGGAGAAAAAATAAACTTTTTGTGGTTTTGTGTCAATATCCACATTTTTAGCATGTTTAAGGGCTTGATATATTGTGGACGGAAATCTAAGTGGTAATTTTGTTGGAATGAGTGAAATACGTTTTAAGAGAAGCTGTTCTGCAGGGAAAATAATTTTCGTGATCAGCTTTGAGTTAGCCAATTACATCTTTGTTCAAATGTGGGTAATCCTGATTCCGCTATAAAATTTTTTATTGGAGTTGTCCTTAGCGCACCAAGGGCAATTCTGGTAGAGGAATTGTAAATCGGATATATGTTTTTAAGTTGAGTTTTTGAAGCTTTACCATAGATGACTAAGCCATAATCTAGTTTTGCTAAAACCAGGCTGCGGACGATGTTTAAAATAGTGTCTGGATGAGCGTTACTGTTTTTAGCAGCAAGGCATTTAATTATGTTTAACCCTCTGCTGCACGCATTATGACCCTGTTAAAAAAAATTTTTTTTTGATGAATTTATTTTTTAAATGGAATTATTAAGATATGCAAATAAAATTTTTTTGGAAAAGTGGGTCCGTTTTCTGGAAAAAATTATTTGCCATATATGGCTTCATGTGCACTCCTACATTTTTCATCATAAAAATGCATTGCCATATATGGCGTTTCATGCAATAAAGATAATTTCATTTTTTTTAAAATTTTTATATTTACATTTCATTTGTGAATTTCAATATATATATATTAATTTAAATGTAACTAAAAGTAGTGTAAGGAACATAAGTAAACAAATGTACAACAAAAAACACTTCAAAGTAATTAAAAATAGAATAAAGAAAATAAGTATTTAGAAAAAGAAAACATAACGATCTAATTATGCATGGAATGAAGCAAAGCAATTCCTGTCTCTGTTCAAACAAAGATGGACCCCGCATTTAGTGCAGATTATGAAAGATCGAAATTTGCAATCATTTTGACATTGCTGTCTTGCTTTTTTCCATTCTGGAAGATGATCGGTACAATCCAGTCGGACAGCATTGAGCGAAAGTCTGGGCGTCGAGTTATGCTTTTTTTTGCTTTCTTCGGAAAAGAAGAGGAAGTCGGAGTTGAAGCATAGGAATCTGAACCTCTTTTCCTATTTTTGAAGTAGGTCGACCTTTCCTTTTAGTTAAGGTTTTGCCAACCTTGCTCAGATGTTCTGCCACTGCCAGTTTGAAATCGAATAGGTGCATGTATACATCGCTCGATCGGCGCCACAATATCCATGCAGTAACGACGCACAAGTCCAAGAAATGAAAAAAATCTTCTTGTACCATTTCGTGGATCTTATTTCTATCCGTTATAGACCAAGCATTGAATCTAGAAGATCCACACCTGCCATATATTTGTTATAAATATCTATAACTTTTGGTAATCTTTTTCCAAATACTTCTTTTCATGTCTGCAGTATCGTGTTCTTGTTGTCATTGGATCGCTTCGCACAAACGTCGATAGCATGTTAACCGTTTTGTTGTCAAACCAGGATACGAAAGACAGTCTTTCGTTATCTATTTCTGGAACTTTTTCGATAAAATTCCACCTTTCTGCTTCCTCTTTTTTTCTGTTGGAACATCAATATTAGGTACCCTATTGAGTCTGACCGTTCCTAATGCATGGAGACCCGTTTTGGCGAGATGAGCTTGAAGTTTGGGACTGTTGAACCAGTTGTCAAAAAATATCTTATGATTTTTGTGTCTTGGGACTGTAACAGTTAGCCGTGAAATAACATTTTCGCTTACTCCGAGATCTGGAACACCATCTGCAATTGTGTTGCTTTGCTCTCCTGCAAATAGATCAAAGTCGTAGCTAAAACCCGATATGCCAGTAAGAACTAGATTTTTGTAACCCCATTTATGTGGTTTTTTGGGATTATATTGTTTAAGTTCATGGCGACATTTTGTGGGGATGGTTTGCTCATCCACTGCAAGACATTCTTCTCATGGCACTAGAAGTAGTTGACCTCTAATCTTGTCCAATTATTTTCAATAGCTTGTCATGTCCAGGCATACTGTGTTTGACAAAGGTCTCATTATTAGCGAAACGAAGAAAGCGCTTTATATCTTCCCACCTCTTACAGGTCATGGTCTCATAAACGAAAGGCTAACCGAGTTGAGAATTCCAATAACGTCTAGCAGAAGGCAACTTTAGCAGTGACATGAACAGACATATACCAATAAATTGTTCCATTTATCCTCGTGTAATATTGGCTGGCATGTTGATATTGTCTTGTAAGGCTTTTCTGTTGGCTTCTTCTACTATCATGTCAACTAATTCATCGGGGAAAAGGAACAGAAAAAAATCAGCAGAGGTCTCCAATTTAGACATCGCCTCTGGTAATTCCTTGATTCCCAAAAAAATTTAGATCGTCTTCCTTGTATGTACCAAATTTAGTTTCCTCCCAGCTCATTTCTGCTCTTTCTTCTGAACTTTTTTCCTTTTCGAAAATAAGCTGACCATCGGTTCTCATTCTCAGAATCAAATTCGCTGCTTTCATCCATCTAAGGCATAACCAGTGGATCTTGCCAAGACTGCAGCCAAATATGGCACCCGAAAAATGTATGAATATTGCTCTGAATGCATTTGAAGCCATATACGGCTGTACTAAGAAATGCTTGATATCATTAGTTCTACATGCACAATTGAAAAACGAACACATAAACACTATTCACAGTGCTATATATTCAATAAAAAAAATTATAAAAATATACCAACTTACATGTAACATGTAAAAAAAATTGTTTTATATCGTGTACTCTCAAGCTACGAAGTGACCACGTGCACTTACAAATAAGACTAACGAGTTCTATGCAGCTATGTCGAGAAAAGTGAAAACAACAATTATTTCATATTCACAAAAGCTTACTAATGCTTTTGAAAAACTATTATTTTTCGTAACTGCTCATTTCCGTTGAGAATTCGAATTTGAAAATGAAAAGCCATATATGGCTTTCTATGCAGTAGAGGGTTAAACGAGGTTGAATGGATTTTATAAGTAATCGATGTGAGAGGACCATGAAAAGTTTCGATTAAATATAACTCCTAGTATTCTTAGAGATTCAACGATTTCTATTTGGCAACTTTGGAGTGCAATATTCTTATTATTACAGTTATTCTTTTTACATATGTGTAGACATTTAGTTTTGGGGATTGATATTTTACCACCATTTGCATTGCACCAATCATTTAATGATATGAAAAGTGTATTAATTTCTTATTGTATATCAGAATTTTGTCTGTGTTTATATACTATGTTTAAATCGTCAGCATATATAACATGTTTAAAGAATCTGTTATTATCTATGATTTTACTAAGTCTATCAGTCGCAATCTGAAATAATACAACCGATAGAGGAGATCCTTGGGGAATCCCATTATGTAAGGGCTTTATAGCTGAGTATACGTTGTTGACTTTAATCCGTATTTTTCTATTTGATAGGAACGAGTATACGAATTTAAGAATTTTTGGTCCACACCTCCATTCTTTTAATTGCATAATTATTCTGTATTTTCCAATACGGTCAAACGCTTTTTCGAAGTCAATGGATATGATGGATAAATGATTTCTGTGTGATAGGGTGGATGCAGCAATGTGGTCGATGTATGTAAGAGCATCGACTGTACCTTTATTAGGTTTGAAAGCTACTTGATTAGTACTTGGGAGTTTCTTTTTTAATAGAAACCAAGTAATTCTGGTTGTAATAATTTTTTCAAGAAGTTTTGAAGCGCACGGTATTAAAGATATGGGCCGATACCCGTCTACTGATGTTTTATCCTTCTCTGGTTTGAGTATTGGTATAATTGTAGAGGTCTTCCACTGTTGAGGGATAATTCCGGTGGTAAAAATTGAATTAAATAGTTGTAGTATTAACATTTTAATATTTAGAGGTAGGTGTTTTAGAATGGGGTAAGATATGTTGTCAAACCCAGATGTTTTTCCCTTAAGTAGAAGGAGGGTAGATTGAAATTCGAAAATGGTTATGTTTTCTTCTAAAAGTTTCGTAAAATTATTTAGTTCGTAACTAACCGAAGTATTTACTGAGTATTTGTTATTTTTGAAGGAGTCATTAAAATTTTCATCATTAGATTGTAGGGACCATGTATTTGCGAAAGTGTCCGCAATATCAAATGGATTGTATATAGTTTGGTTATTGTGCTCTATATGGTGAATTTGATTGGATGAGTTAATGCCGTTTAGTTTACGAATATTGTTCCAGATCTTGGTAATTGAAGTATTTGGGTTGATTTTACTTGTGAATGCAAGAAATGCTTCTCTTTTTGCAGTTTTACTTTTTAGTTTGAAAAGGGCGTTTGCTTTTTTGTATGATATTCTGTTCTCTATGGTTGGATGTTTCTTGAAGTTATTGAATAGCTTCTGTTTAGAGTCACGTAGGGCTTTTAGTTCGTTATTCCAACAGTTTGTGTATTTTTTATTTTCATTATTTTTGTAGTATGGGATAGCGGTATTTGCAGCCGCTTTTATAATTTTTTGTATATAAGCAGTTTCTTTGTTTATGTTTGAAGATAGCTGCCTCTGTGGTATATTACTCAGGTTTAGTTGAAATTTTTCCCAGTTTGCTTTGTCTACGTTAAATCTTGTTTGGGTATGGTTGTGGTTTACGGTAGTATAGTTAGGTTGTTGAATCTGAATATGAATAGGGAAATGATCACTGCCGTTTAATTGTGGATCAATAGTCCATGAAGTAAATGGATCGTGAGTAAACGTAGATCGTGTTGAAAAATGAGTTGCAGATCCATCATTTAGTAGAATCATATTTGACTGCGTTAGCAGGTTTTCAATTATTCTACCTTTAGTTAAAGTAGTTGGTGATCCCCATAGTGTAGAATGAGCATTTAAATCACCCAGAATAATAGTGCGTTGGTTATTTAAGAAAAACGATGTTAGTTCTGTTATTGGTAATGGTTCTGATGGATTAAGATAAAGAGAAATGATTTTTAGTTTAAAACCAATAAATACATCAACTATAACGTAAAAGTTGTTTGACGAAGTCATGACGTTGTGTTTAATGTTGGTTTTTATGAATAGGGCAGTACCTCCTCTACTAGATCCATTTGTGTTAGACAAACATGATTTATATCCATTAAGGCGTATTGGTTTATTTGAGTGGTGTGTTTCCTGAAGTGCAATGATATCTGGTGAATTTACATGAATTAATATTTGAAGTTCGTGTAGGTTATTGTAAAAGCCATTTAAGTTCCACTGTAAAATTTTTATTGACATTAAATATAAATAAGAAAAGAGTAATGTATATGTTATTAATTTAGAGTTCCATGTTTGGGTTTGTTGAATCGATTGCATTTCTTCTGTGTTTAATTTTTCCTGGTTGTTTTGGTTCCTGTGTTTCTGATAGTTTTGATGTTTCATACAATTTGTCAAGAGAGTTATCTCTAGACTTAGGGGGATCATTTTTATTGACATTAAATATAAATAAGAAAAGAGTAATGTATATGTTATTAATTTAGAGTTCCATGTTTGGGTTTGTTGAATCGATTGCATTTCTTCTGTGTTTAATTTTTCCTGGTTGTTTTGGTTCCTGTGTTTCTGATAGTTTTGATGTTTCATACAATTTGTCAAGAGAGTTATCTCTAGACTTAGGGGGATCATTTAAAGTTATTTTTTTATTAGAGGTGTTTGACTTATTTATATGTAGAGAACTTTGTTTATCATTTGTTGTGGTATTAAATGTTGTAGTTTGATGTATATTTTGGTGTTTTGTTAGAATATCGTTAACAGTTGATGAGAATTTTTCATTTGTTTTTGTAGGTGTTTGTTGAGTGATATTTGTTTCTTTTGAGTGTAAGGTTGCTGTAATTGTGGAATTGTGTTGTATGTTGTTATTAATATTGTTGTTTTTTTTAATTTCATATTTCTCTCTTCTATAGCTGTTTTTATACCCTATACCACTATGTGGTTTGGGTATAATGACTTTGTGCTGCTGTTTGTAACAACCAAAAATATTTGACCTAGACCCATCTTTAATTATACCGATCGAATCAGAATCACTTTCTGAGTTGATTTAACAATGTCCGTCCGTCCGTCCGTCCGTCCGTCTGTGTGTCCATGTAAACCTTGTAATCAAACTGCAGGTCGCAAATATGAATATATTTTGATGAAATTTGGTATATAAGCTTTTATCGGCCATGGGATGAACGCTATTGAAATTGGTGAGAATCGGTCCATGTTCAGACCTAGCCTCCATACAAATTACCCATATGAAATCGACATAAATTGCCATAAGATCCAAATTGTCATATAGATCTTACTCAAATTGGGTTTGTATGCATTCATTACATCCATTAATGAGTAGTCCAAAAATGATCCCTTTGACCCCATACAGAGCTGCTTCCCGATCTTCACTTAAATCTATTAAAAAACAAAAATATTGCACTGATTCTTCTCAAATTTTGTTTGTATATATTTTTGCAAAATACAAGAGACTTTACCAAACATGATCAGAATCGGTCCATTTTTGGACCTAGTTCCTATATAGATATAGCATCCGATATGAACTTTTTCATATCTGCAGCCAAAAAAATTAATAAAAATCCCACTCAAATTTGGTTTTCTATGTCCAGTTAATTGGGCCTAAGAGATAGGGTTTCTAAACGCATGGTATAGGGTATCGTATAGTCGGTCTAGACCGACTATAATTTTCTTACTTGTTAAGTCTTCAATGGGTATTTCATATGTTTGTGTGTCTGTTAATTTAAGTGAAGCTTCTTTGTATGAGCAATTATTAACTGTTTTTATTTTTAATATTTCTTGTTTTTTTCTAAAAATTGGACAATTTTTGTTGGTAGAGCGGTATGGATGATTGCAATTTATACATTGGATTTTTGTGCATGGTATAGGGTCATGTATCACAATTTAAGTTGCCTTTGCAATATTTGCGAGTGTGGCCGAGTTTAAAACATTGTTTGCATTGTATTGGATTTGGAATATAAGGATCAATTTTGCAGTTTAAGGAGCCAATTTTAATTTCTTTAGGTAACTGATACAGATTAAAATGAAGAATATGTAGTGGTGTATTGGTTACGGTGTTTTCCACAAATCGAGTAATTTTTTTACAGTCTACCACCCCTTGGTCTTTAAGTCCTTCTCTTATTTCTTCCTCGCTGAGGTCACGTAGTGTTGGGGCAAATACAACACCTTTTATGATATTTAGAGTTGGATGTAAAATACACTCTATTGGGCAGATGCCTGGTAAGTTGGTAGTCTTGAGGAATCTGTTTGCTTGAGCCTCATTTTTAGTCAGTATAAGTAAATTACCGTCTCTAGTAAATGTTATTTTATGAGTTGGTTCACTAGAGATAGTCTCAAGTGCCTTGGAAATCAAAAAAATATTGTAGCCTTGTATTGGTTTATCAGGAATTTTACTTTTTAGTACAATAAACTTAGGACATTGGCTTTTATTGCTGTTGTTGTAGTTTTGTTTGTTCTTAATATGTGGAAAGTCTATGGTATTGTTTATAATAAATTCTGTGGTATTCGTATTATTTTTTTTTCCGTTTTGGCGATGGATCAAGGATCGCATAATAGTTGCCTCCCGAGGAGGACTCCATGGTTAGCACTTCACCCGACAATAGACGATAGTTTGAAATACCGCAAGCAAAAGTAAAAGTAATTAATTTAACACAGAAAAATAGTGAAACAAATTAAAATAATGGATAGAGAATAAAGAGATTAGTTTTTCAACGCGACAAGTTTACTTTAAACGACCGTATTCAAAGAGTACTTGTATGAAACTGAATTTGTTTCGTAGTTTTAGAAGAACCAAAAGATTTGTTCGATGAAAGACCATCACCAGAAACTCCTATACCGGCAGCCTGACGAATTTGTTCTTCTCTTTTTGGATGCCTCATTGAATGATAGCTTTTTTTTGACATTGTGTTTTTGGTCGGCATAAACCTAGAAAAATGTATCCACATATGTACGTATAATTGGAACACTTAAAAAACACCTCAAAATAATTGTAGCTTTCTCCACATTTTTCATCTTTAACTGGAGGGCCAAACTTATTAGTTGTATTGTAAGCTGATCCCATAATCACTTTGAAACAGCTTTTCCCTGGCCACAATTAGGTAAAATATTTTTTGCCAAATTTGGGTGCTCAATCATAAATTCAGCCATGAGTTCCTTTTGTTGGCCATTTATTTTAAATGTATTTGCCCTGAAAATTTTTAATTAGATTTTTGAAATTTTAATTTATCAAGTGATTAATATTACTTAAATTTTAAGACCTTTTAGTTATTATTTTATATATCTCGCTTTTATTTTTTTTTTATTTTTAAATTCGTCTTTATTAAATTATTTGTTATTTACATATTTACATTTTACGAGATTTTATCTATAGATATTACAGCGAATAATATTTTTAATCACAGATATTGAGTAATTTTTTTATTCTAACATTTTCAAAGGAAAAATAGGAAAACCTTTATATAACAAAGCAAAGTTATTCAAATATAATTTAGAAAATATATATGTATACAATTGCATTATCTAGAGTGACAATGCATTACATACATATCATTTTCAATTTGGTGATTTTAGTTTTAAAGCTATCATTAGGCCGACTCTCTACACTCTCTTATCAGCTGATAAGAGGAATTTTCTACTTTTACATAATAATTATTATTGAGTCTCTTTATGAAGTCGTCAATTCGTTCATAGCCGGTTTCGTTGTGAAGAAGCTGCGTGGAGTGTCTCCAGTGTTTGTTGTGTATGATCTTAAGGCATTTGTTTTGAATAATCTGAAGTTTCTTCAGATGAGTTTTTGCTGCTTTATACCAAATGGGACTTGCATATGTCAAAATTGGTCTTATCACACTTTGAAATATTAAATTTTTGTTTTGTATGGTGAGCGAAGAGCGTTTGTTCAGTATAGGCCACAGGGCTCTGATAGTTTTTAAAGCTTTCTTGCAAGTTTCGTTAATGTGCCTTGAAAAGTTAAGTTTCTTGTCTAGACACATACCTAGATATTTAACATCATTTTGAATTGTAAGACTTTCGTTTTCAAAACTTAGCTGTCGATTTGGTAATCGCTTGGGAGAGTTGTTGTAGGGGAAAATGATGGACTGAGTTTTGTTAGGGTTGATTTTGATTTTCCACTTGTAAAAATATTTCCTGCAGGCAGCAAATCCCTTTTCCATTTTCTTTAACAATGCCTTTGTAAGTTTGCTTGACGTTATTAAAGCGGTATCATCAGCGTAGTATGCAACCTTCATGTACGACGGTGGGGAAAAGTCCGAGGTATAGATAGAGTACAGTAAAGGTGATAAAATTGAACCTTGTGGTAAACCAGTTGGGATTGTTTTAGGAGAAGATAATGTGCCATTAACTGCAACAACAAATGTTCTTTCGTCTAGAAAATCTGCAACAAGCATGCACAGATATCTTGGTATATCAGTCTGTAGCAATTTGTATACTAGGCCGTTGTGCCAAACGGTGTCAAATGCCTTTTCTATGTCAAGAACTATTAGGCCTGTTGACTGTTTTATTCGTTTATTAGCTTTGATTATGTTTGTAATACGATTTATTTGGTGTACTGCGCTATGTTGTTTTCTGAAACCAAATTGTTCGTTAGCTATTATCGATGTATTTTCAACGACATCACAGATTCGGTTATGAATGAGTTTTTCATATAATTTTCCCAAATTGCTTAATAAGCTAATGGGTCTGTAACTGTTGGGATTATGCTTAGGCTTGTTTGGTTTAAGAATCGCAATAACTTTTGCTCTTTTGAAATGTGTAGGAAAATAGTTGTTTTTTATACAGCTATTAAAAATTATCATTAGTAGTTGTACAGCCTTGGGGGGTAAATTTTTAATTAGTAAGTTCGATACATCATCAAGACCAGGTGATTTTGAAGCTTTAAGCGACGTAATTAGTGAATTTATTTCATTAAGTGATATGAGAGTCGGGTTTTCGGATTCGATTTCAGTTGACTTGAATCGATTTACTATAGAGTTAACAGTTTTATCAATTGAATGTTTGTATGTAGAAGTAAGATCGTGCGAAACCGAAAATGCATCAGACAGTAGTTGTGCCTTTTCCTCATCAGTTATAATTTTTTCGATACCCTGATTGAAAAAAGGAATTTTGTTGTTAAGTTTTCCCCTTAAACGTCTGGTGATTTTCCAGAAGGATTTGTCACCAGGCCTTAATTTTGACAGTGTTTTGTTCCAATTATCATTACGGTGGGTACTAATGTTGTGGTTATCATTATAGTTAGAAGTTTTACACTCTGTTCATAAAAGTTAGATTCAGATATGTTTGTTGTTCGTTGACTTTTTCTTTTAAAAGTTCTTCGTGTCCTTATTAGACTAATAATGTCTAAAGGTAAGTTAGTTTTGCCAGAGAGACGAAATTTTGGAGCGCAATGACTTCGTGTTTCCAAAATCATACGAACAAACTTCTCGATTTCCCTATCAATTGCAGTTTTTGAGCAGTAAGTTTCAGTACTTATGATGATTTTGTTGCTAATTATATTCCTGAACGATACCCAGTCAGTTAGTTTGTAATCATAATAACTAGTATCCAAATCAGTAGCTGTTGCATTTTCGATTTTACAGATAACAGGTCTATGGTCTGATGGGATGTCGTATTCGAGTACCTCCAAAGTGATGTTAAGTGTGATATTGCTTAATGCCAAGTCAATAACAGATGAGTTGTGGTTTTTTTGGTATGGATAAAACGTAGGTGTATTAGGATAATATATAAAAAAATGATTTGTCTGTTGAAGATTGTAAAGTACATTTCCCGCAGAGTTGTTATTAACGCAGTGCCATGAAGAATGCTTTGCATTAAAATCACCTAAAATAATATAATCTTTATGTGAAGAAGTTAATTTTGTGACATCATTGGCGAAACTCGTTGCATATTTTGGAGAGTACGCAGTAGAGATGATAGTAGTTCTATTGTTAATTACAATTTCAATTGAAAGGTTTTCTATTATCAGCGTATTCATAATAGGTAGTAGTTTATGTTTGACAGACCTGTGGACAACTAGAGCTACTCCACCCCCTCTTGAATCTTGTCTATCATTGCGGTATATTTGGTAGTTTTTGAAAAATGTTTTATGGTTTTCATTAAGATGTGTTTCGTTTAAAGAGGCAATATGAATATTTTCTCTTTCCAGTAAGATTTCGAATTGAATTAAATGAGAATAGGTAGTAATGCCATTAGCATTCCAGTGAAGAATTTTTAAGCCATTGGAATTACCGAAGATCATATGCATATTTAACCATTGTCATTACAACTTGAATTTGTTGTATTTTTGTTGTACATTGTTGGAGATCACCCAACGCTGTTGTATAATTCCTCTATGCTAAAGAGATTGTTACTGTTGTTGTTGTGTTGTTTCATGCAATCAGCATATGTTTGGGAATTGCGATAATTATTGATATTGTTTTGGTTGTTTGAGAGGGGGGTAGTAATAGTATACTGTGGTGAGTTTAGTGGTTTTTTGTTGTAAACACGTGAGTTTTTATTAGTTGCTTTGGCTCTGGTTTCTAAATAAAGAGAGCGCAAAGGGCAGTTAATGTCATTAGCCGAGTGATCTGTACGTTCTTTACCATGCTTTTTGCAGTTAAAGCAAGAAAATACTGCTGGTATTTTGTCTTTGTTCCTGAGCGGGCAATCATTAGTGTGATGTGCATTAGCGCATATCATACAAGCTGGAAGACGATTGCAGTGATCACCTCCTTGGCCATACATTAGACAGTTCCAACATTGGGTTGGATTATCATTTTTCCTTGGTTTATACTTCTTCCATGATACAATTACATTGCATATAGCAGTTACATTATTTAGTGATTTTGGGTTAAAGTTTTTCCTAGCAAATTGCACTTTATATATTGCATTGTCGACAGAACTGAATCTTGTATTGATTTCAGTAATACTTGACGGAGTTAAGTTATATCCCATGATATCCTTCTTTATATCCTCAGTACTGATTTTTGGAAGTCCGTATAAAAATACTGTGTACAGACGGTTCTCTTTGGAATTGAAAGAATGAAATTCTATTTTATTTTTTAATAGAGCATTTTTGCACTTTTCATAAGTCTCAGTGTTTTGCGGAAAAACTTTTGTTCCGATGGATGTACGTTTAAAAAATGAATCTTTTCCTAATAGTACTTGAAGCTCTTTTAGGGAAGTTTTATTATCGACAACAAATGGTGGCGGTTTAACTATTTTTACCTCTGTTATATTGGATACTGGGTCCTGATCCATATCATTGAGATCGGCTAGGGCACTAAACCGATTTCTCGAAGTTGACGGTATATCAGATAACATACCTATAGGCACGGTTCGAGACCATTTTTGTCTCTTCATGTTAGACTTTTTCAAATTTAAATTGTTTGATTTGGCCCCCGGGGCCATGTTAGAATTGCTATCCCAGCAGTTGAAATGTAAATTGTTATACGAGTGAGTTCAATAAGAAAAACAACACAACAATTTACAAAATAAAAATCAGATTGTTTGCACTTCTTTAAACTTTGATTCGCTTTGATAACAACTATCCGCTACTTATTAAGAGACGTCCGTTCTCTACGAAATTAAGTACCGAACTCTCGCTTTTATTTTTTCGCTTGTTGTTCTCAAGAAGTTTAACACTTTTGTTTACGATTGGCTTTGACGTATCGAATGACATTTAGAAAAAAGACACTTGATCGATCGCTCGTTATCGTATGCCATCATCTCAAATTTCGATACTACTTACACGATAGCGAATGCCGTGATTTCAAAATGAAAAATTTCGATCAAATTCACTCGATCACGTATGCGACGATTAGACCCCAGTGTAAATAAAATTTATCGTAACTGTGTTCCACGAGCGCGTCCGCAGCCACACCCGCGCCGCTCAGTTGTCGTTAACTTATTTGTAATCGCCGCGCAAAACGTATTTTTTGCAGATCATTCCGATCTTTTACATTTTGATGGATAAGAGAAAACGCAAAAATGCTATGAAAGTATTGCGCAAACATTGCAAAATATGCTATAGGTGTGCGAGCTAAATGATGCTGCAGAAAAGAATACAGAAAAAAGAACCTCCTTATTGAAAGATGAAAAAATATCGGCAATTTACGAACTGTTAAAAAGAGGAAAAATAAATAACGCAACGATTTTGGCTAGAATGTGTTATACGAGAAATGGCATATGCTCGGATATGCTGCCAGAGGCAAAGAACATTTTCGAAGAGTATCCGAATACTGATAATACTTGTTCCTACGGTGAAGAGCTTGCAGTTACTGAAGCACAGAATGAATCAAGTCAACTTTAAATTGCACCGTATGCTTGAATGCAAAATCGTGCGTTATTTTTTTTACCAAGCAAACATTGCAAGATATGCTATGGTTGTGAGATAAAGCTCCGCAATGATGCTGCTGGAAAGAATACAGAATTTAAATGCGTTTATTGCAGGGCAAATATTGAAAGCAGTATGCAAATTTTCATTTAAAACAATATTTTGCAAAAAAACATTAAATAAAAATATGTGAAAAAATTCACAATTCGTTTTGGGGCGTAAGTTCATTTTTTTTTTGGTTTTTTGAAAAATTGGGGCATTTGTTCATTTTTTTGGGGACTTTTTTTAAAATTCTTTGGGGCTTTTGTTCATCGGGAATTTTTTGGGATTTTGTTAAATTTTTTTGGGGCATTTGTTCATTGGGGCCTAAATTCGCAGCGCCCAAAGTTGCACGGTGGTTGTAGTAATCTGGAATTCGTTCAGTAGTACATCTAAAGTCAACTGAACGTTGGAGTTTTTCACTGCATCTTCTGTTGCAGAATCTGTTACGAGAATCTGGCGATCATCAACTTGTATAAGAGTGTTGTAAATAATGTTACCTATCCTCTCGATTATCTCTCCTGGCACCCAATGACTTATTGTTTTTGAAGTTTTTTTGCGTACACCAAGTCTCCGTCGTTGTAGCTTCTCTTTCTTGTTCCATGTTTGTTGTTATATTGATCTTCCATATTAGTGTTCCGTAATTGAGAATTAGCTGAACGTTTTATAAGTACGTCCAAAACTGTTCTCATTTTTCGTCCTATGAAGGATTCTTCGGGAGACTGTTGGTTGGGTGAGTTTAGGTTCGGAGTAGAGCGGTATACTTCTAAAATTGTCTGAAGTGCTTCGGTAGGCGTTCCTTCCCCCTCGGAGTTCTTTAAAGCATGTTTAAGTGTGTCCACAAATCTTTCCGCCTCGCCATTTGAGTTAGGATGGAATCTTACCGTTCTGGTGTGTTGTATAGCCTTTTCCCTGCGCCAGGATTCAAAATTGTCTGAACAGAATGTGTTCCATTATCCGAAATGATTTGTTCCGAGTTACTAAATTGTGAACAAAATTCATTGAGCATTTTGATTGTAGCCATTGCAGTCATTGTGTTTGTTTCGTAGATGACTGGTTGTTTAGAAAATGAGTCAACAATAACTAAATAATATTTACCCTTTACAGGTCCAGCGTAATCTATATGTACTCGTTCAAGAGCATGTGACGTTACAGACCATGAACAAAAGTCTGTCTTTACTGGGCTTTTGGTAGCAAGTTGACAGTTGTTGTAATCTTCGATGTCTTTGTATTTGATAGGCCAATGATACAATATGGCCTCTATGTAGTTGTTTCAGAATTCTTCGATGGAAAATTACCGGAATTACGATACGGGAGTTGAACAATATTAAACCATCCACTTGTGATAAAAGATCACGACGATTGTAGAATGGGAGTAAAGCTGAATCTATATTATTACTTTTTTGACGCCAGCCTTTATTGATGTTTTTTATTACTTTTTGAAGTGTTTCATCATCATTGGTGGCTTTAACCACTATGTTGTACGAAATTGGAAGTGCTGATAAAGCTTCGTTAAGATTGCTCTGAACATCTTTTTCCATTGAGATTGATGCGATGATATAATCGTCAAAAGGCTTTTCATGATTGTCTATAAGTCGCGATAGTACATCTGCGTGTTGGTATATTTTATCTCGAAGTCATATGCTAGCATAATAAGTGTCCAACGTTGTAAACGATTGGCCGTGTAAACAGGAATCCCCTTTTTTCAACCAAAAATGTTTAGTAATGCTTTATGGTCTGTGTGAAAGGTGAAGTTTCTTCCAAATTGCATCTAATGAAAACGTTGTACAGCAAATATTAGGGCTAATCCTTCTTTCTCTATTTGGCCTTAATTTTTTTTCAGCTGGTGTTAAAAATCTGGATACGTGGTGTATGGTTTTAATACTTTGATTCCATGAGAGGATGCATCAGCGGTAACATGTATTGGTAAATTTGGGTTATAGTGCGTGAAAAGCAGATCTGAAGTTCAAATATTTTTAAATTCATCCAAAGCTTTTTGACATTTTGGGGCCCATTTAAAATTTTGCTCCTTTTTGAGTAGATCGTCAAGTGGTTTTCGTAAATTTCTCATATTAGGTACGTACTTGCCGTAGAGGTTTATTGAACCTAATAGAGATCGAACTTCGGAAATATCTTCAGTGATCTTTAGATGTTGAATTGCCTTGCTTTTATCTGGATCTGGTCGTTTACCCTGTTTGTCAATTTTTTGACCCAAGTATTTTATCTGAGGTTTGAAGAACTGACATTTTTCGAATCTCAGACGAAATCCGAATTCTTGAATTCTCTGTAATAATCGATTTAGATTAGTTTTATGTTCCGGTACTGACTTACTCGATAACATGATATCATCTATATATGCTTTTGAACCATCAATGCCGGCGCAGAACTGATCCATTATACATTGGAATGCCCATGGTGCGGATTTTATACCTGGTGTAAGGCGGTTAAATCTGTAGAGACCCTTATGAGTGTTAACAGTAAGTAAATCTTTACTCTCATCGTCGACCTCGACTTGCAAGTATGTGTCTGACAAATGCAAATGACTGAATACGGTGCCGTCATGACAATCGGCTAGAATTTCTTCAGGAGTTGGAAGTGGGTATTGATTTGACTCGATTAGGTTGTTGAGTCCCGTGGAGTAATCTCCGCACATTCTAATTTTTCCATTTCTCCGACTGACTACGATTGGTGCAGACCATTTTTATGTATCAACAGGAGTGATTATACCTGCGTTTTCGAGTCTTTGAAGTGCAGTTTCAATTTCTTTCCTGGCAGCATAAGGAACTGGACGTTTAGGAATAAATACCTTTTTAGCCGTATATGAACTTTTGTTGTAGCACAAAGTCCTAAAGTCAAAAAAAGTTGTGTAATTGTTTTTAGGTGAGAAATTCCATCATCAAATTTGATTTGACGACACCAAGCTGATATTGGTTGATCCCAAAGTTTAAATGATTCTATCAAATCTATGCCCATGATGTTAAGGTCTTCGACGCCAGAAATGAAGCATTGAAGTGTCATTGTTGTATCACCGATGGCAATATTGCTATCAAATACCGCCAGAAGATTTAGCTTTTTTGTGTTAGCGTCACTGCTCGCTCATTTGTAGTATAAGCATCAGGTTTCCCAAGTTCTTGTTGATATAATCGATATATCGGATGCCGTGTTAATCTGTAGTTTAACAGGTTCATTATTATTAATGTGTAAATTTACATACTTACGAAGTTCTTGGAACTGTAACCGTTTGGTAGAAAATACCGCTTTTGCGATAACTTGAGTTTGAGTTGTTAAACTTCTTTGACGCATTACCGTTGAAGTTTTTGTTGTTGTGGTTAGTGTGTGAATACACAATAATTGTCTTTATGTCCGATTTGATGACATCTGGAACACTTGTGTTTGTTGAATGGGCAACACTTGACGTAGTGAAGTTCTCCACAAAGTCATCATGGTGTTTTCGGAATTTTGTTTGTAGGTTTCGATATATAATATATGTATATAAATAAATATATATGTATATGTTATATGTCTTTACTATAACAAATATATACCTTTTGGAATCGTACAAGTACCAAATATATCAACCTGTCCTACTGGCGTGGGCAAACTACTATCCGAAAAAGCTCGACGCCTTTCCATACAAATGTATGAAAATATTCACTTCATAGAAGTTTGACTTCATTAAAAAAAAAAAATCCCAAAATACATGGTATGATTTTATATATTTTGAAATCAGTTATACTGATAGATTACCCTCCTGAAATATTAAAACATTCTGATAAAAATTATGGAGTGGGCTAACTATTACTCTAAAAGATTATCCACTTTCCACTCAAATGTATGAAAATATGATTTTCGCATATTTTTGATGCCTATTCACAAAAAATTTTCAAGAACGCTTGGAAAAAGCTCTTATGCCGATTTTCTCAATGTATCGTCAAACTGCCTGTTACTTAACCAGGACATAAATTTATTGGACTGATAAACTGCCGGTTAACAATTCTGGTTTTCTCAATGTACCGACAAAAACAAAATTGTGGCGTCGATATAGCACTATTCGACTGATATTGGCCACTTTCTATACAAATGTGTGAAAATATGCTCTTATTTGAAGTTTGATGATATTTTCCAGAAAATTTTCCACAATGACGTAACAAAAAATTATATTCGTTAGATATATTCGTTAGTTTCAAAGCATTCCGCCAAAAGTTGAAGCTTGGAGGAACTACTACTCGACAAAAAACAGAAATAAAAAAGAAAATTTTCCAAAAAAAAAAAAATATTTTTTTCACTGCCCGTAATTGGCCTTATTCACTCACTGATGACTCATATAAAAGTCATATAAAAGTCATTCCGATTAAAATTGTGCTCTGGGCGAAAAACTAGTCGAAAATGATCGGCCACTTTCTTCTATATAAATGTGTGAAGATTTGCTTTTATTTCAAGTTTGATGTAACTTAAAAAAATAAATTCCATCGTGACTTGCTAATACTTTTTACTATTTGTAGTTGCAAATATATCGAGATAGTTTTCTTAAAATTTCGATCTATTCCAGCAATAATTGTGTTGTTGGCGAACAACTATTAATTCTCCAAACTGTCCGGAGGTTAGCTCAGTGAAGAGATATTGGACTCTCGTGAAAAGGTAGTTGAAGAGCACAAATAAGATGTCTCAATATGTGGAAAGGTCTACAAGTTTATAAGTAGTGATTAGAACTGTAAAAGTTTTATTTTTTTGCAAGCTTTAATATAATTTCAATTAAATATAAAAAAAATTAAAACTCTTGGTACAATGGTTTCCTTATTATAACATTTTATACATATTAAGATTTTTGCACTCCCTACTATGTTTTTGTAAAGACTTGTTAATTCCCCCTCGTAATCGATATGGCTAATGCCGCGTACATCCCAAAAAACTGTCGTCATCACCTAGTTGGCCGATAAGCTCACCTTGGCGCCCATTGTTAAGACCCCGGTGTGTTGTAAGGTTGTTACTCGATTACGTTTATGAAAAACGTGGCACTCATCTTTCTTACGGATAGGTTTCTAAAACTCAACTAATTATTTCAAATCGAAATCACAGAGCCATATGATGCGCCCATGGCATTAACAATCTCGCATACTTTCAGTCTCCAACACAATATCGTGAATTTATTCACGAGCCGCCTCATATATGACATTTGACATTGATGCATCACAGATACATCGATTGACCGACCCAACAATCATCCTGCTGTAGTTCTCTATATTTTGTTGAATTTTCTTCCTAAAGTATTTATTTTTAATTTTTCAATAAAATATAAGGTTTGTCCTTAAGTTTAATTATGTGTCATTTTTCTTTGTACGATATATGATTTTACAATTATATAATTTTCCTTCTAATTACATGTAGATGTATGGTGATATATCAGCCCGCTTCTTTAAGACTACATTTCCTGGTATATTTCCACAAGATAATGGCTGGAACCATGATGATTATTTTACTGTACAGGACTTGAGTGCATCAACTACTGCTCAAGCAACGAATGCCAACAATAGAATGAAGAGGTTACATTTTTTTGCATACCCATTCAAGTGTTTATAATATAATTTTTCGTCTATTATTATATTTTTCGTTGCAAAACTAGTTTCGAGGAACGTCTTCCGTTGGATGCCAATAATACCGGAACGGGAAATAATAGCAACAATGGTGGACTGCCAATATTTTCACAAAATTCAAATGATAATTGTAATATTGATGTTATGCCCTCAACATCGTCTAAAATACGTAAAAGACGTAAACGCAATTCACAAGATGGTAAGACAACGCAGGCCAGTGGAAAACGTATGCAACCAACATCAACGATTACTTCGCAACAGATGATGATGCAACATCAAAATGAAATACACGGTGTCGATTTTAATTTCCCACAACAACACCAACAACAACAACAACAACATCAACAACAGGAACAAGCCCAACAACAGCAAGCCAGTACATCGGCAGAATTTTTGGCTGGACCATCAAATGCCGGTAGTACTGCGGCATCGTCATCGTTTATGATGCATCATCAGCAACAACAACAAAATCAGCAGCAGCAGCAACAACCGGTACAACAAAAACAACGTACAAAAGTTTACGAATGTGGCATCTGCAATGCTAAATATTCGAAACTGAAAGATCGTAATGCACACATGATCGATATTCATAATTATATACGACAAAATCGTAGATTAGTATGTCCCACCACTGGTCTTGCTACTCCTCTCACAAATGCCGATATGCAAGATGTTGCTATGCCAACGACCAGTGCAGCCAGCAGCATGTTAATGCCTCCCCTACAAAATGCCGACTGTTTGGTTGACTATAAACAGGGCATAGTAAAAATTGAACATGATAATATCCAACGAGATCCTGCTGGCCTAGAATCCCCCATTAGTGCAAATTTAAGTGCTAAAACTGAAGTTATGGAAGATGATAAAAAAAATCTATCACTAGTACCGATGAAAGCAGACGATCCTTCCTCTAACATTAATTATATCGACACAAAACCGCCAACCAACAGTTTGCCATTGGCCCTGACAACACCAACTAGTAAATTGACGACACTCTATCGTATGCTGGTATCATTTAATATGACCACCCTCAAAGAACACCAATGTCTGTCTGAAATCGACGAGAATCTTATAAAATCTTCGATATTCTTTTGTTATGTATGTCGAGAAAATTTCAATTCGGTTAAAATGTACGATGCCCATTTGACGGAGCATCCAGCTGAGTGTTTTACGTGTGGCAAAAAATTCCAAAGATGGAAAAATTTCTCATTACATTTGAAACGACATTTGGGTTGGAAGGAATTCGGTTGTACGGTATGTGATAAGAAATTTGTAGTTCGCAGTGCATTAGTAGAACACATGCGTATGCACTCGGGCCTATCACCATTAAAATGTAAAGTTTGTGGTGAGTACAGTTTGAAGAGATAAATATGTTAAGAAATTTGATAGATTTATAATTTAATTTTTTCATTCTCCAGGTAAACACTTTAAACGCTATTCAAACCTAACACAACATCGCAAGAGACATACAAAGCAAACAATACGCAGAAAAGAATACGTTTGTTACTGTGGCGAAGTATTACCATCGAAAGCCCGTTTCCTATGGCATAAAGAAACCCACGATTCGAAACCAAAATGCTGTCCTCACTGTTGTGATCGTTTCGTACATGTTAACTCGCTGCGAAGACACATACGTCTGGCACATTCGGACAAATTCAATTATAACGAACCCATGGAATGTCCCATTTGTAAACAAATTTTTGCAAAAGCCTCAATGAAAGCACACATGGCCACACATTCCACAGAAACTCAATATGATTGTGCTATTTGTAGGAAATCATTTTCAACCAAATGGAATTTGAAAATTCATTCATGGGTGCATGCCAATCGTACATCTAAGCCCTTCAAATGTGAACACTGCCCCAAGGCATTTGTGCGTGAAGTTGATTTTAAGAATCACATGAATTCCCACAAACAAATCAAACCGTATACATGCGAAGTGTGTGGCTGTAAATTCATACGCAAATACAATTATATGCGCCATCGGCGAGAACATCATGGTAATAAAAAATATACCTGCGATTTGTGTAAAAAATCGTTCCATCGTCACTACTATCTTATCGAGCACAGGCGCATACACACCGGTGAACGACCTTTTCAATGTACAATTTGCGGTAAAAGTTCAACCACGAAAACCAATCATAATAAACATTTAAAAATACATCATTCGCGCGATCCATTTACAGTGGAAGTGTAAGCGACTTTGAGCTTAATATGTGTGTGCAAATTGTATGTATTTCACTATAAGTTTCAATTATTCTCCTCAGTGTGTGTGTCATTTTGAATATGTTTTATTCTTGCTCCTCTTATCATGAATGTAGAATAGAAGTTTTCATTATGCATTCAAATAATTAGCCATAAAAATTTTCATTATGAAATTTTGAAAAACAAAATAATAATTTATATTCTATGTGTGTGTATGTTGATTTGTTATATGGCAACCTTAAAAAAATCCCAAATAGCAAAAATCAAGTATTAATTAGATATTAAAAAAAAAAAAAAGAAATTGAATTCTAATGGATGTGTAAATTTGAGGAATTCGGAAAGATTGTAGAAAAATATTTTCAAATTACATATGGAAACCAAATGAATTATAAATATTTTATAAGAAGATATGCCATTAAAGGTATTTTACAGATCGGTAAAAGAATATTAAAATACAGATTTTAGGGCCAATTGGGATCGATCTTTCTAGGTTTGTTTACTGAATGTTGCGCTTAATTAAATTGCTGAATAAGTTATATTTTTCATAGAAACTTAATTGGAGATGAAGTCATTGGCCCTGAAAGATACAATTTCTTCTATAATTTTGACGAAACCTAATATTTTAATAATACTGAAAAAAAAAACTGAAAATATTTTTATTAATTGGACTGTAGTAATTCTTCAAATATTAATTCTTCAAATTTAATATTTAAATTTTTTTTTTGCAAACCTGTTCATAAATTGTATATAGTTTTTTTTGCTCTTAAATTATAATTGATTGAAAAATATTGTCCTACAATCTTAAATATATTTATTTTAGGCTCTACGATCAATTTAAGGCATACAAATAGGTTCGTGGTCCTTATACATAAGAAGAAGAAACACAATTTTTAAGTTATAAAGTTAGAAAGTATCATAATGATAAAAGAAAACTTTTCAACTTTATATCTTTAACTAGATATATGGCATTATATAAAAAAAAATATATATAAAATATAAATCCCTAACGACATTGGTAGTAATTTAACGTAATAACAAAATTTAGATATAAGTTATAAATACACTTTAGTCTAAAAAAAAAACTAAAGGAATTGACGTAAACATTCATACCTACGTCTAATATAACAAATAATCTTGCGAAAATGTACGTTAAGAGACAAAATATTATTATCGTTTTTAACACACATAAATTATTTATTTATTAAATTTTATTTTAATTTAATCTTTAAATTGTATTTATTGGATTAAATAAACGAATAATAATAATATTTTCACTATTGATCTGTGTTCTAAAAACACATGAATTTTTCTACGTTAAAAAAAATATCTGAGAATAGCAAATTGCAAAGGCAATTATTAGGTTTTCGTAAAGGTAAAAACTTTACATTTCCATGTTTTAATGGCGTTTGTTTTTATTTTTTAGAAAATACTTAGATTATGAGAATCTTTGGTTCTATGAACGTTTTCTTATATAAACCCTTTTTAATTACTGAACGCTCTATTTTTTATTACTGCAGGAATTTCCTTCTTAATATATTTTTTTTAGCTTTAATTAAGAACAAAATTTTAAGATTTTTAATTTTATTTTAAAAATGTATATATTTTTATTTTTTAAATAATATTTATATTATTATAAAGTTTCATTTAATTTTTTTCTTACAATAATATGAAAATTTAAACAATACAAAATCGCATTATCCAGCCGTTCAGAAGCGGTATACTGAAGGCTTCTTTTTAATTTTTCAAAATAAATAATACACCTTAATATAAAAGAGTTTTACATTGGTCATGTCAGTTTTAACTAGGAATTTCAGACTACCTTTTCCAAATCCCGCGATCCCACGATTTTTCGGGGTTTGTTTTTCTTTAATTTTTCATTATATTTTTTTTTAATTTGTTTTTTTAATATAAAAAATTCATTAATTTAATGTATTAGAAAAAAACACATATAGCAAAAATTAAAAAAGAGAAAATTTACATTTCAAGTACAAAAAAAAAACTTAATTAATTATTTTTTAACAAAACCATTCATTCGCAAATCTGGAACGAATTTTGTTGCCAACATAAGCTGCCACTGAAAAGGGTCTCTCACAATATACACTTGTGGGGAAAATTGTCTCTAAAAAACTACGATTCTTGTAAATAAAACTCTTAACCCTCCTGAAATAAACATGTCAATTTCTTTTGTAAATTGGAAGTTATTAGCTTTTTTATTTGATTTAATTTTTGTACAATGCAAACATGATAGCTTTCTTCTAAATCCTCATTTGTTACGTCTATTTAATCCGATATCATGGAATTATATTTTTTATAAAAATCACATCCAAATTATAATCAAACCAACATTTAATAATGGATTTTTTTCTTACAAACTTTAAAAGAAAATAATAATTTATTATTTTTTTGATATCATTATTCGGTAGTTAAAATAAATATATATAAAATTCCGGTAATTGGGAATTCGGGATTTGCCGTTTGTCATCCCTAGTTTTAGCTATTTTTTTGCAATAAATTTTTAATATTTTTAACAGCAAAAGAAAATTGTTGTTGTGGCTTACCGATAATTTTAAGATGTATTCCACATTTTGTTTTGGTAATTTAAACAAAATATAAAAAATAAATTTTATGAAACTTAATTCATAATTTCCCCGATATTAAATTCAAAATGATAAAACTATAAATACTTTGCATACATTTTTTACAATTGCTATAGTATTAAAGCTCCTCACTCGTTCGTAATAATTTTTTGCCTCTTACTGTATGTTTTCGCCACTTTTATTTTGCTTTAATTTATTTTTTTAGTGCGTTTTATTTTATTTCCTTTTTATATGAAATAAAAACATATATTTGATAAATAGTTTTTAAAGAAAATTAAGCCTTATACAAATGTAAAAATAATAATTTGTTTATAATTTTTATTTTTATTTATTTTTTTTTTAATAAAAGTTTTGTTGCTATAATTGGCCATTGATTCTGTGTAATTCATGTAAGAAATTAAATTATACATACGAATATATACATACATACATACAAACATACATAAATATATATAATTTGGTGTAATTATATTTTCATAATGAAAGTATGATTGTACGTAATCCTAAAATAAATCAGTGCAATACCAATTTTAAAATACAATTTTATTTGTCTTTTTACATAAGTACGAGTACATAATATTATTATATGTATATATATATACATAATTTTTTCAATTTTACTGAAATAATTTTTGGTTTTTCATATCGAGGGCTTATATTCAAAAAGTGCTATCTACATTTGACAGCAATATTAATTTTTGATTTCAAACTGTTCTCTAATATAACAGTCAAATATAATATTAATTTTGATATCATACATGATTAGTACGCCTATTTCTTAATAGATATTGTAACAAATCAATTGACAAGTACTTTCAGATCTTATTAATAAATTCGTTTTACACGCTCTCTTTAAAATAATTATTGATGCAGATAGCACTTTTTGAATATAAGCCCTCGATATATAAATACATAATTTTTATTTTTGTAAGAAATAATACTAAAATTAAAAGAATTAAATCTTAGGAAATTCAATTTAGTGAAATTTTGTTTATATATTTTTTTTTAACCATAGATGTAAATTTTTGCTTTAATATAATTTTCTAAAAATTCAAAAAATAAATAAATAAACAAAACAATTTTGTTATTGCATTGATTGCAATTATTTCTATTATTTTTTGTAAAAAACATTTTTTTTTGTTAATTTGTATATTTTAATTTCTTTTCTAAGTTTGATTTTTTTATATTTAATTAAATATTAAATAAATATTAGTTTAATTTTTTTCTTAGCCTAGGTCTTCATTATATTAAAGAGAAAGAAAAAAAAACCGTAAATTGAATAAATATATATGAAATGAATCATAAATTTAACTAATAACATAGAAAAACAATTTAATTATGAACTCTATTATATAATTTAATCAATAATATACAATTTACAATGAATTAAAAATAAAATTTAATAACTTATAACAAATTGAAATATAATTACAATCAATTCATTATAAATATTTAAAAAAATATATCAATTGTTTTTCTTTTTTAATTTAAAAGGATGGAAAGATGTTTTCCATCTTTGTTGACCACCCCCATTATTATTATTTTTTTTACTCAGGTAGGTAAGTACGCAATCAAAATAATTTTAAAGCATGCTGTCGAATTTAATCAAGATCAACCAAGTTGGTAACGTTATTGAGACCATTTCTGTAAAGCACTTTGTCGGCAGAGTATGATTTATTCTGCCTGAAATAATCTTTTCAAGATAGAAATTAAAAAAGGCCAATATATCTTTGAAGATTTTCTTATGCACTTGCTAGACAAAGTATTCGTACACTTGAAGATGAAAATTTTAAATTTGAATAAAAGATTTTGAATTACGGACTTTTTATCATTGACATATTGCGAATTTTATTTCTTTTTCGCAGAACTTAAGGAACGTTTCTATTACATTTTTTTTATTATTTACAACGCAAAAGCATAAGTGCCAGAAAAAGTACGAGAATCCCATGAATTATGCAACAACAAAATTATTTGTATAAAGTTGATTTGACTTAGTTTATTTTTCCTTTGGTAATTATATTTTGAAATGAGTCCCACAATCAAGGAAATCGGTGTTGACGAGGGGGAAATTATCGTAAGGCTGAGAAATGAGGGTACATCTTTTAATGATATAGCTCGTACCACAGCCAGAAGCCACTCCTCAAAACCTCATTCTGGTCGCCTCCCAAAATTAACTGAGCTCGAAAGCGAACTATTTTAGCATCAGAATAATAGAATCCCAGAATTGCTACTTTCGAAATTTGTTCTACAAAAATCTGACTATCATGGTCGTGTAGCACGTAGAAAGCTATTCATTTCCGATGTCAATAGAAAACAACTAAGAGTGTTAAATTCGGTTTTGTCGAATTTTTGATATCCTCCACCCGTGTTCCTAACACAATATTATATACAAGGTTGTCAACACTAAGAGACAAAAATGGCTAGATTTGAATGGCTAGATTGTTTACTCTAATGATTAAAATTAGTAAGAAATCAATTATTAAATACAATGTACATAAATGTAAATACATACATTTTTTTTTTTGTTTATCAGCGATGCATACACATTTTTGTTTGCTTGTTTTTACTTTTTGTACATGCGAACATGTATTTGTATTTGTAAAAAACAAGCAAAATGTGTATGCATCGCTGATACATATCTACATTTATGCACATGTTCTGTTACGTATAAACATTTTTTTAATATTTTTTGTTTTTTATATGAAATGTTATATAATTACATTTTCGTACGTCATTGCTCACCACAATACCTAAGTAGTGCGAGCCACTCGACCTATTGGGGACAGGAGAATGTTTTCAATAGAATGACAGACAGACAGGCGGACATAGCCAGATCGAACTTTTATAAGAATCAAGAATATATATAGTTAATGGGGTCTCCGGAATATATCGATGAGTTGTAAATGGATTGACAAACTAATATATAACCTCTGTACAGTGGTGTGGCATTATGGTTATTAAACACAGTGGATGTGGCATTATGGTTTGGGGTTGTATTGCAAACAACGCAGTTGGTAAACTTGTATTTATTGAGTCTGTAATAGAACAAAATGGGATAAACAAACATGTTAAAACAAAAGAAACAAAGCGCACCAAACAAACGGTGCACAATGCCAAGCTGTGGTTGCTCTACGATACTGAAAATCAATTGAAAGCACCATCCCAATCACCAGATCTTAATAGAATAATGTTGAAAGGCGTCGTTTTGGATGGGTGGGGTATAATAAGTAAAGAGGATACTTTAAAGTTGGTTATATCGATGTCAAATCAGCTCCAAGAGGTCTGAAATTGCAAAGGATATCGTACAAGTTACTAACTCTAGCAATATTTAACGTATATTTAGTTTCTTTTGTATTAAAATTTCAAATGTACGAATACTTTTTCTTATTAATTTTTTAATTTTTTTACGTTTCTTGCCTGTATAAAATTTGTTAAATAAATAATAATTTATTAGAAAAAATTAATTCATATTAGTTAATTTTTTTCTTATTATATCGTAGTACGACAGATTTAATTTTAATTGTACGGCTCCTTTTTCTAGCAAGTGTACATACAATATAAGGACAGATTGAAAGAATTGTAAACTTTTTATGAGAACTACGGTATATTAAATGAAATTTTATAAGAATCCATTTTTAGTTGTTGTGAATGAATTATTTTACTTTATGTGGAATTCCATCCATTAGGGATTTTATGATATTATTTGTGACTTTCTTGCTGCAGATGTACCACCACTTCCAAGTTGGAGCATTATTGGCAGCTGGTTTTCGGTTCTTTCTGGCTATTTTACCCAAAGCCAAGTATCGTTCGATGGGTTTGAGTTCAGTAACAGTTATGTGGCTTTGCTTCCCCGAGAACCAAAGCAACAAAATTTTTTCGTTGTCACTAAATAGCCGATATGCTTTAGTGACATGAGGTAAGGTTAGTTAGTCAGTTATCTTAAGAATAGATATCCTCTTGCAATTTTTATGAAGTGCTTTACACTTCTTTCAATGATCTTCTAACTTTTTAATACATAGGCTGCTAAGCTGAGGAATGACGTACGAAAATGTGAAGATACTCCGATAAAATTTTCTATAAAAAAATAAAAGTATTTAAGACTGTTTATATGTAAATAACAGAACATGTGCATATTGTTTGTTTGTTATTTTGCTTTTTTGTGTACATAAGTACATATATGAACGTTCGCAAAAAAAAAACAAGCAAACAAAAATGTGCATGCATCGCTGATAAACAAACAAAAATGTAATTGTGTTTATTTATACATATATTTAAATTTATGTTCATTGTATGTAATAATTGCTTTCAATTAATAAGATTAATAAGATTTTAATTAATTATCTTATTAAATTTAAACATCAGTGGTAAAAATCTAGCCATTATATTATGATATCTAACCATTTTTGTATCTTAGTGTTGACAAACTTGTTTATAAATATAATTGAATTAACTATTGATTAACTGTTTTACGGCAGAAAAATATTTTGGATTTTTGAAAAAAAGTTTTTATACCCTATACCACTATGTGATTTGGGTATAATGACTTTGTGCTGCTGTTTGTAACTACCAAAAATATTTGACCTAGACCCATCTTTTATTATACCGATCGAATCAGAATCACTAACTGATCCCTATGGGACAACTCTTAGTCGTGGGCCCCATATAGAGCTGCTTCCTGATCTTCACTTAAATCTATCAAAAAAAACCAAAATATTGCACTGATTCTTCTTAAATTTTGTTTGTATATATTTTTGCAAAATGCAAGAGACTTTACCAAACATAGTCAGGATCGGTCCATTTTGGGCCTAATCCCCATATAGATATAGCATCCGATATGAGCTTTTTCATATCTGCAGCCAAAAAATTTTATAAAAATCCCACTCAAATTTGGTTTATGCTTATTTTCTATGTCCAGTTAGTTGGGCCTATGAGATAGGGTCTCTAAACGCATGGTATAGGGTATCATATAGTCGGTCTAGACCGACTATAATTTTCTTTTATATCTTTTTATATCTGTTTTTTAATTGCTTAAAAAATTTTCAATATATAACAAGTAAGTTGTGTATTTTACAAAATCACCCGAACAAATATAAATATTATCTAATAACTAATAACAAATTTGTAAAAAAATAACTCACATATTCAAAATAAAACAAATAAATTGGAAATTAAAAGGAAAAGCAAATCATATTACAAAAAACATTACACATTTTTAATTAAGGCATACAAAAAAATGTGGAAAATTCGATTAAATAAAATATCAAAAGAAATTAATTTTTAATAAATTAAAGTTCTTTTGTCCTACTGTCAATTCATATAAAAAGTTCACCAGTTTTCAACGTTTTAAAGCTTTATATACATACTTCGTGACAGCTAATCAGCTGTTGTGGTTTATTTGTGAATGTCAAGAACAATAAAAGTAAGATAAATTTCTGAAAGTATCTTCTTATATATTAAAAGAATTTATGAAGAAACTTTGCATTCAAGATTTTTTTCAATATTTTTCTTCTCTCAAACCTCTATAACTAGAGTTCTAATTAACGTAGGCTGTTGACATAGGTCTAAGAACACTCAGTGGATCAAGCTCCTTCTATTAACTGCTTAAATTCGTTGGGTTTGAGGAAAGTTATGCGTGGAGAATCAACTTTACTTTTACTGTACGTTAACTTATCTTGGCATATTTTGGCATTACTGTAGGTTAACTTCTCTTGGCAAATTCGTTGGGTTTGAGGAAAGTTATGCGTGGACAATCAACTTTACTTTTACTGTACGTTAACTTCTCTTGCCATATTTTGGCATTACTGTACGTTAACTTCTCTTGGCAAATTTTGGTATTATATTATAAAAATTAATATAATATAATATAATGCTGCGGAGCAGCAGGGGACCTCTAGTAAATGAAGATCTAAAAAAATCATGTTAGTCGGATCACAGGGGAGATGTGTAAACATCTAGTAATTAACGATTTTTTATGGCACTTTTTAAAATCAAACAGAAAGCGTCATCTATGCATCACTTACAGCAAACAACTTTAGGGGCCCTGCTAATATAAAAATATTTATTATTTATTATTTCAATTGGTTAATTATTAATTTTTCGTTTTTCATTTATTTTTAATATTTAATTTTTTATTTTTCATTTTATACCCTCCACACCTCAATGGCAGAGGGTATATATAGGTTTGTAATTCCGTTTGTAACGCATCGAAATAAATTCCGGAGACCCCAAAACCATATATTTTCTTGATCATTATAACAAGGGAAGTTGATTTAGCGATGAACGCTGTCCGTCTGTCTGTGGAAATCACGATCACGCCGTCAATATCTAAGCTAGACCGTTCGTTTTTGTATAAAATCGTTTATTGACATCCCAAAGGAGTTTCTATTTAAAATTGTCGAAATTGGTTAAAGGGGTCACGAGATATGAATGAAACTTTGAAAAATTAAAATTTTTCAGTGTTTGTTTGTTTTTCTTAAGATGTGTTGTATATGTTGTAATTTTTCTTATTGTTGAAGTCATTGCAGTTGTGTATATTAATACTGCACGTGCCACATTGGCCTAAGCAAGTATTATCACATATTTTTTTATCGTTAAAATTTAAAATTAATATTAAAAATTAATAAAAATTAAAAACTAAAAATTAAAAATTACAAATTAAAACTTAAAAATTAAAATTAAAAATTAAAAATTAAAAATTAAAAAATTAAAAATTAAAAATTAAAAATTTAAAATTAAAAATTAAAAATTAAAAATTAAAAATTAAAAATTAAAAATAAAAAATTAAAAATTAAAAATTAAAAATTAAAAATTAAAAATTAAAAATTAAAAATTAAAAATTAAAAATTAAAAATTAAAAATTAAAAATTAAAAATTAAAAATTAAAAATTAAAAATTAAAAATTAAAAATTAAAAATTAAAAATTACAGATTAAAACTTAAAAATTAAAATTAAAAATTTAAAAATTTTAAATTAAAAGTTAAAACTTAAAAATTAAAATTAAAAATTTAAAATTAGAAATTAGAAATAAAAAATAAAAATTAAAAATTAAAAATTAGAAATTAAAAATTAAATATTAAAAATTATAAATTAAAAATTTTAGTTTCATTATTTAGTTTCTTACCTGTTTTTACTGTTTTTTGTTTTTTTGTATTAAATAAAATTATTTTAAAATTTCCTTTTTTTTATATAGTAATTTGTAGACAAGAATCATTCGAATTGTTTTTGAATTATCGTATAACTTCTAAGATCTCAAAACAGGCTTATAGGGATCAAACTGAGGGTATTATTATGATGCCGGCTGCGTTAAATAATGAATTTCATTGGTGTTCTATAAAGTAAATCAGAGTTTTCTACTCTAGTAAAAGAAAAATAATGAAAATTTTCAAATAGTAATTAATTCTTTTTAAGGATCATTACATTTTATAATAGAAATTGGCCAACAAGAAAACCAATTAACTTTAAATTTAATTGTTATTCGGATTTAATGTTTCAGTATCGGCAACAGTTTCAAAGTGGTAGCCGTTCCCAATATTGGGTGGAGGCCATCAAAAATTCGGCACAGCCGAATTTAATACTCTTACTAGTTTATTTTTCATTTTTTATTTTTAATTTTTTATTTTTCAAAACGTTTTTATAACGCTATTCGCTCCCTCATTTTATCGCCAAACACTTCCTAATGAAATCGTGCTTTCATTTTTCTCCAAACACTTCCTAATTTTTTCACCAATTCAATCGTACTTCACACCGTTTTTGTCTTACTCTGTTTTTGTGATTGTATTGTGAAATAGATTTTTACCCCTGATATACGAGTGTGTAAGGCAAAAAAATTAAGTATAGAAACAGCAAAAAGGCCGAGAAAGAGATATAAAATAAGTTTATACTAACGTGTGCTATGTAGCTTAAGTTCGGTTAAAGAATTCGACCAAAGTAATAACGGTTTTTTCTCTTCTTTAAAAACGTTATAAACGAAAAAGCCCAGGTAACTAAATAGAAATAAATTATATTCAAAATTGGAGGATACTGTGGTAATACACTATTGAAGAATTCCGAAAACTGGACTTAGATAAAATACTGAAAACAATATTATATATATTCAAAACCTAAAGCTTAGTTCTGGGAACATGAAATGATTTTTCTGAAATTTTGAACCCCATTTAAAAATTGTTAATAGATTTTAGAACTTGTCGCACATTTTAATAAATTTAGCAACAAAACAGTAGGAAAATGTGTCATCCTGCCCGCGACAGAAATTGGAAATTCAAAACATAACGTTTATAACTTGTCAACAAAAAGAAAGGAGAAAAACAGGACATTGAGTATGTTACTTTGAAGGCGGGTGATATATCCCAAGAAAAATCGAAATACCTCCTATCTATGTTTAAATACATGAGCTCAACTGAACAAAGCATATTATAGTCATCCTTAAAATTGGGTATTATTGTAATTAAAGATTTTTATAAAACTTACCTATATCAAAAAACTTTATTTTTCTTATGTTTTTCAGATGTTGAAACCGCAGAATACTTCAGTCGTTTTATATCGGAGGTATTCGATTTTAAGTTCTTTGTTTTTATTAAATAGGAAGACTTTTAACTATTTTGAAAAATATAAAATAAAATCATAAAATATGTATGTATATTAAAAAAATATAAATATTATTTCATTATCCTTATGCTTATTACTTTTTTTAACTTTCAGAATTTGAGTTTTCCAAATAACGTATGCAATAAATTATTTCTTACCGTCACACAAAGTTCTATTACGTACATAGAACCTTATTGAGGCCTCATGCGCATCATCGTTGAGCATCAGAATTCTATATGTTTTTTGAGATTGTAGTTAAAAACATCAACACAAACTCATAGTGGTATGCGGTATAAAAATCGAATAGCCAAAAACAATTTTTTACTTTTCTAATTTACAATAACAACAAAAGTCATTGGGTTCTTTCCAATTTAAATTTTTGGGCATACAGTCAAGTAAAACTATAACGACCTTCGGTTTATATGGACTTTTCTAATATAACCATCTAACATAAAGTTTTAAATTTCTGAGATTACTGAATCCGAAAAAAAGTTGTAAAAGACAGTGAAGCTCATATAACCGAGCTCATTTAAATCATTTTGGAAAATTTCTGATGTAACAAAATAATTTCGTGAATTTTTTATTTTCGAGATCACTTAACTTTTAAAAAATATCTATAATTCATCGTCGTCATTATCGGAACCTGAATTTAACTCTAGAAAATTATAAATTATCATATATAATGGAGTTTTGATAGACGAGGACACAATTTATAATATTGTTCATTGTTTTTAGAATTGTTAAAAAGAAAATACCATACAAAATAGACATATTAAGTTCTACTCTACTCTTTTCCTTGTTTCGTTTTTCTAAATGTATATTATATTATTTCCATAAATTATATTGTTAATACGTAATAACAGTTTGTTGCGACCTAGTAAACCATTTGCATTATGAGACACAAGGATCAAATCCTACATTGAAAAGAAACATTATTATCTACAGTTTGCAAATAATCGCAACATTTCATAATCGCCATTATGAATTTTAAAAACGATGTTAATCGCGATTTTGTATTTAAAATTAGTTTTATTCAGAGTTCAGAAAAAAACACACACTGAATAAAAAACTCGTACATATATGAAAACAAACATAACTTAGCCCAACACACACATATTTTTATTTTCATATCAATTATGTTTGTTTTTAAATTTTCTTCGGTGCCCAACACAACCATGACTGTGTTCGTTTTAATATTTCGTTATTTACACGAACATTTTTCTATCACGTACTTTTTGTTTCAATCACACATAAAGCACACATTTTTGAGTGTTGCTTTATTTGAAGTTCATGTTCTGGTACGTGTACTGAAAAAAAAACACAGAACATGTACAATAAACAGGTTCGAGTTCAGTTATATTTTAAGTCGTGTTGTGGCTCGTGTAGTAAGAAAAAACAGAACATGTACAATAAACAGGTTCGAGTTCAGTTATATTTTAAACACGACTTAAAATATTTTAAACACGACTTAAAATATAACTGAACTCGAACCTGTTTATTGTACATGTTCTGTTTTTTCTTACTACACGAGCCACAACACGACTTAAAATATAACTGAACTCGAACCTGTTTATTGTACATGTTCTGTGTTTTTTTTCAGTACACGTACCAGAACATGAACTTCAAATAAAGCAACACTCAGAAATGTATGCTTTATGTGTGATTGAAACAAAAAGTATGTGATACAAAAATGTTCGTGTAAATAACGAAATATTAAAACGAACACAGTCATGGTTGTGTTGGGCACCGTAGAAAATTTAGAAACGCACATAATTGATATGAAAATAAAGATATGTGTTGGCTGCTTTTGAACAGAACATTGTGTGTTTCATGTGTGTATTTTCTGAACCTTGGTTTTATTCAATATTTTTATTTTATTATAAATTCTTCAAAGCACATTATATTTCATTACGTAAGAAAATACAAGAGTATTTTAACACTAATAACACAACTTAAAAATACCAATGGTTTAAATAATTTAATTATCGCTGTGATATTAAACTTTTCTACAAAATTTTTGTGATATTGTGGGCTTGTATTCAATGAGGACTCTTCGATTTGCCTGAATTGACGATGCTTCAGCCGCGATTGTGGCTTGAAGCTGAACATATGGATCTCATAATGGTCCATCTACTCGGGGGGGTGCCGCCAAGCTCCCGCCTAAATTCCCTTTTGACGGAAATGAAGGACTGCAAAGCATGGTATCGCTGCACTATCCAAATCCCCTTTTCGGTACCCCAAGCATTAATTTTACTAAATCTATATAGTAACCTGCCAAATAAAAAAACAAATAAGCCGATTACTCACAAAAAAATAAATTTTTATTTCGTTTTGTTTTTGTAGCACGATTCGTGCGCCACCCTGTATTAATACTGAAACCACACGTTCAAAATAAAAATAAGTGCATTTCACAATTAAAGGTCACCCAATTTTTTACTTTATCTCCAGAACAATGGTACATTTATTGACTAACGGTACAAAAATATAAGTATTTCACAATCAAGGTTCTTGACCGAAAGTAATAAATGTAAATATTTATGGAAAAAAGAATATTGTATACACTGGCTCAGTGAATAAAGGCCTAACGAACTAATACCTAATTTTTCAAAATGAAAGAATGCCTAAACAAGAACGCCTAACAAGGAAGTGAAAGAACGTCTAACTTTAAAAATGAAGGAAAGTCTAATGTTAAAAATGAAAGAAAGTCTTAATTGTTAGGGTTTCTTTCATTATGAATTAACACCTAATGAAAGAAAACCTAACAATTGGAATTAAAATGCTGAAAATATATTTTGAAAGGGAAAAATGTATTTTTAAATTATATTTAACTATAAGTTATGTAAATACAGTTAAATTTTCAACAGCTATAGCTCTACATAGCGGACATTTGAAAAAATTTTCACCTGCGTTAGCTTTTAGTTCATTACAACAGTTCAAGCAAATTTTTAAATGCCGGCATGGCAAAAGTAATATATTTGGCTTTGAAACCAAACACACTATGCACATCGCAGTATCAGTTTCGCCAAAATAATGACTTGGTATGTTGGGATCAACAGTATCGTCGCCATCATCATTTTCATCTTCGCTATCATTATCGTCCTCGTTATCACTGTTATGCCCATTTGTTTCAAATATGTCCTCATCTGGTTCTAGGTCAACACAAATTTTACTTTTTTCGAAAACCATTCTTTGCATAAATTCTTTGGGAGTAATTATTCCCTTCAAGAGTTTATGACTGGCTTCTTCAATGTAACTTGATTTTTGCTCATAGACGGTCTTCTTTTTTTTTGAAGTGCCATGGGATCCACCACTGCATATAAGAAGCTCAAAATCTCTACTCTTATTAAACTCTTCATCAATAAGAGCTTTAACAAATTTGAAAAAATTTCCATTTCTTTGAATGATGCGGCCAATAACGCCGTTATAAGCCTCGACAGCTGATGTACTCCGTGTTCTTTTGAAGAAAACCGAAAATACTTCGGGTGTCACATTAAAAAAAAAAAAGAAACAAACAATAACAAATTAAAAATCAATTACTTTTTTAATTTTGAAAACTAATAATTTTCTATTTAACGGAATGTTTACAAGGTAGTGTATGCATTTTGTAAAAGGGAAAATCAATTGTTTTTATAATTTTAAAAACTAATAATTTTCCCTTTTACAGAATGTTTACAAGATAGTGTATGCATTTTGTTAAAGGGAAAATTAATACCATTATTTTAACATTTTGTAAAAGGGAACTTACCTTTCGTAACCATTGCTTTTCATAATAAATCATGAATGGTGTAAATAATTCTTGCATATTTGTATTCATCAATTCTTCTTTTATGTTCCCAAAAACCGAATTTATTTGTGTAGCTGGTAACAGGGGTAGAGCAAGGATTTTATGGTATATCGTAGAGGCATTTCGATTGTTTCTTATTGAAGATGCCAATTGTTTCCACTTATACGAAATATTTCTCCTTATTGCTTGGGAATAATGAAACCAACAACCATAGATTTCACCATTGGTGAGTTTTTTTCTTATTGCCATTTGAAGACCGACTTCGAAATCAGTTAAAAAACTTTTGGCGCTTAATTCAAATACATTTTCATTAATGTATGAAAATATATCTTCATAGTTTTTTTGCGATTTCTTATCCATAAGTATAAAAAATAATGGAAAGATCTGAAAAAAAAGAGAATACAAATAACAATAGAATTTTATTTATAATGTAAAATGTTTATAATTTATATTTTATTTTATACCTTTCCGAAGTATTCAATATGAATTATTAAAAGCTGCTTGAAACATCCATTTGGAACAACTGAAAATGTTCCATCTACTATGTATGTCCTATTCATAGGCAAAATATTTTCTTCAATTTGTAGCATAATTTTCTTTGAAGCAAATATGCAAAATGAGCCGTTATTCCCTTGCATGCAAGCAATAAAAAATTGATGTTTCGGATCTCCATGCTTCGTTAAACCAAACTTCGTATAAATGGATTCCAACTGAAATGCCTCCACTACCTCTTGCGCACATTTCGGAGATTTCACAAATGTTTTTGCTACTAATAATTGTAAACCTCTTTGCATCCTGTGAAAATCTAATTGTTTAGATTCCTCGGGGTTGCTGCAATAATATCGCTTTTAATAAAATTTAGATTTTATCAAACTAAATAAATATAGTCTCACCTTGCACAAACATCGTAGAAACTTTTTTTGATTGTACTTAGCGCATTCATATCACTTAAAACTGAGGACGAATTCAAACATTCACTTTTAATTTTATTTACACACTTTAATTCATTTGCCAGGTTTTCCGATTCACCATGATTATGTTCAATGATTTTTTTTGGTTTTTGAAACACGTCACTCACTAATTCAATCTTTGCCTTGCATTTTTTATTTAAACATACATAATACTTTTTATTTCTTATTAATGTTTTAAATTTATACAATTGTTTTTCTGATATTACATAAAGTAATTTTGAATTAATCCTCTTGCCAGAAATAATTTCGTAATCCATTTTTAATTATAACATAATTTTTAATGTCCAACACTTATGAATGACTTGCTCGTATTGATAGAAGTTTAACGAATGACGACAACTGATAACAAATTGCAAAAACATTTGTCTAACCGTAAATACAACTGTTAGTTTTCGATGAATTCACGCATAATAGTAATAAAAATCACACTTTTAGCAACATGAAAAATCGCCTAACATTAATGAAAGAAAGCCTAACAATCAAAAATGAATTAATATCTAATTAGACGTTTTCTCATTTCTGATTGTTAGGCTTTCTTTCATTATGAAAAATCACCTAACAATTTTAATGAAGAAATGCCTAAAATATTAGAGATTCTTTCATAATGAACAACCGCCTAATTCCTATATAATTTTTTTTTGCAATTTTTAGGCATTATTTCACTTTTTTTTTTTGGCGTTAGTTCGTTAGGCCTTTATTCACTGAGCCGTATACACTCTCCTCTACTTACTGTAAACTTCTTTAATTCGTTTCTCCATACTTCCAACAAGACTGTTAATTGGGTTTTGGTACATTATTTGCATTCTTCCTGTAGAGCGGTTATTAAGCTGTCGACTATCTCTAAATTACCCAAAAATTGTCTATGGTGTTTAGGACTGGTAAGCATGCCGGCCACTCCACAACTGTTATGGTTTTTGAAGCGTAATCCTATTGAAAACACCACTTTATGTCACATTTTTCTTCTAAAAATGGCACCTGACTTTTCTCGAGGACAAGATGTTATTTTAAGTTCCAAGCAAACCTCAGCTGAAAATGTCCCTCACACCATTACAGTTCTCCCTTCTTCAGGTCATAACACTGTGGGATTTTGCTGGCAAAAAGTCCTTTTTTCGAGTGTAAAATATGAAAAATCTAATGATGCACTTTTGTAGAGAATTGTTTAATTAAGAGAAATGCAGCATAATTTTTTTTTTCTAGAAATTTGTTTTTTGTGCAAAATAACGAGGCAAAGTCACCTAAACCAAACTCTGAAGTAACTGCCTACCATTTTCATGCATTTCAATGATCCGGGTAGATATATATGTATATGTATACATATAGAAGTATATTTGAAAAATATAGTATTTCAACATTAATAATTAATTAAAAAATATTCCGGTTTTTATGATGGCACTCAAAAATTCAGTGTTTTTTGTTTTTCTTGGACAAAAAAAAAAAAAAAGGGTGAGGTCGATAAACCTTTGTGTTCTGGTTGCAAAAAAATTAAAGGTGGGAGTGCATTCTTTTGATTTAATAAATCAAATATTGATAATATCGTATACTGTTGAATAAAGTTATAAATTTTATAAAAAAAGTCACACTAAATTTCATTTCAGTAATTCAAAGAAAAACTATATGAAATGGTGAATACTTTAAGGCCCATGTGCTTAAATAAGGACTATATAAGGTATAGACTAATGTTCTCCAGAAAGTGAAACAGAGTCGCAACAAACAGAGTCCATCGCCTTCTTGTATCGTCAACCTCTTAATCATGTTTTGGAACTTGATGATGTCGTTAAGGAAATGGTAGAAGATGAATAAGAGTCTATATTTGCATATACGTAAAAATATTTATCAGTCACTTATATAGTTTATCTTGTTTCGGCTTTTAAGCCGATTTACAAAACTTTTTTTTTGGCTTATATGGGCCGTGGGCGTGGCATATTTATGCAAAAAGTTGCAAACATCTTTACTTCATATTACTGATAATTTGAGTTAAGTTCCAAGCCAAGAAGAAAAAAAATTCGAGTCCAAAAATTCATATTCGGGTATAACACTTCATAACACTGACGACTTGTGCCAAATTTCATGACTTTTGGTAAAGAAATAAAAATTTGGAGCGAAAAATCTTTTGGGGTTATATGGGCAGGGGGCGATGGGTGTGTCCGATGGAAAATATAACTTAACGCCACGTTTGATTCAATATAAACTAAGATTGCAAAGTAGATGAAAGTACAACTTACCCACATGTGGTCTAGAATTAGGTGTGGACAAAAAAAAAAATACTACACAAAAAGTGAGTATAGTTAAAAACACTATATTTATGAAATAAAACCAAACAAGAAAGTAAAAATAAACCCATTAGAGATCAATCATCTTTAAAACAAAAAAATCGTTTTTCTTTTTGTAATATTCATCTTAGTAGGATTCAAATAATATATATTATGTCCTGTGGTTCCTAAAAGGAGCAAAGGGCCACAACGAATTCTCTCCAATCGGTCTTACTTGATGCAAGGTTTTTTTATTGCACTCCAGCTTAAGCCGCTTTGAGTAATTTCAGCTTCAAGTTGCCGTCTCCAGGTGTGCGACGGTCGTCCAACTCTTCGCGTGTTTACATGCGGGTTCCAATCTATAGCAGCGCCGTGCCGCCAAGGGGTCTGCGGAGCGTATGAGAAATCCAGCGCCACTTACGATTTAGAATCTCAATGTGGATTGAGCGTTGGTATATTTGTTCCTATAATTCGATATTGGGAATCATGTTAGGCCAAAAGATTTTTAAGATTCTTTGCAGACAGCGGTTGATGAATACCTGTATCCTGTTAATATCGTGCGATGTCGTGTTCAAATAATAAAATGGATTTAAATAATAAAATGAGAAAAAAATATTAATAAAAAGTTTTTGGAAAAGTGTATTATAGCCTGTACTCATACGAGTACAATGGGACAATAGCGATGTCATTGTTGCTACATTAAACTAACTTTAAATACATATTCTTACCAAAAAACACTTTTACCAAAAAACACTTTTACCAACATTCTAATAATAATATTTAAACATAGAAGTGATTAATTTTTTTTCCAATAATTGATTTCAAGCAAATTGCAACGAAAAGTGAAAAATGCACAAATAGAATGTGCAAATTTACCGTTAATTTTTTTTTTACCATTTCAATATATTAATTCTATGCACTCTTAACCGATGTTGCCTATAGGCAACATTGTATATTTTAGCTTATAAGTCCCGTAATTTTTATTTTTTTCTCCTACGGCTTTTTTCTTAGAGTAGCTTGATATATTGTGCAAGCCTAGTTGCAAATATTTTATTGTAAGTACTGATAGAGATCATGTGAGAGCATTAGATTGTGGTGTGGTGAGAGCTATGTATGTATGTATATTATTTGACTGCACATGTAAAATTTTTTTTCTGCAAAAAGTGAGTTTACAAATAATCACAAAATAAAGTAATAAAGATATTTAAAAGTTTAAATTTAAATGCTTATAAATATTGTTTAAGGGTAAGATTATTAGAAAAAAATTTAAAAATTCTTTCAGTCTTTTTTCAACATAGTGTTGCCTATAGGCAACATTCCATAACGGCTAAACCAGGATACATAGCACTTTGAAATTGATATCAATTCATATTTAGGTCTAAGCTAACACCTACATAAACTTGAAAACTGCTTAACCACGCCGCAAATAATTCGGGCATGAAAGGGTTAACTAATATGTACCACAAAAAACTCTTTAAAAAAGTAGTAATATGTGACATATAGCATCATAAAATTGGCGTTTTTGTACCCTTACGAGTACAATGGTTCCGAATGGGTTAATAAATTTTAGGAAGACACTTTCGTGCAGTTTTCATCTCTAAGCCATATTTTCGGTCTAACAAAAAATTTAAATTGTGTATATTAAACTAAAAATAGTTGGTCTTTAGGCCATTTGCCTATAATAACACTGTGGAACAAATTCAGGTTAGCAAAAGTTAGGTCGATTCTAGAGTGAGGGGTGAAAATAGAGACTAAATTAGAAGACCCGTATCGCGGCATTTGTTTATGTTAGTTCGAATTTTTTTTAATCGACCTTCGAACTTTGCAGTCAAATGCCGATTATCAGTATATTGTTTATATGGTTTTTTCTGGCTATAACTCGTCGACTAATTGATATTTTTTCAATCTGTAAAAGCCAAATTATTGCTAGAGACCTGTGCAACAATCAAAATTTTTTAAAAAAATTGATTTAGAAAATTTTTGTGGTGCTTATGAAGCAAAATGTTGGAAAAATTATTTTCTTTTCATGCTTTTTGAAAATACTTTCCACAAAACTAAGCCTTTTTTGCTTTCTGTTTGATCTATAAAAAATTTTCTAAATCAATTTTTAAAAAAAATTTAAATTGTTTCACAGGTCTCTAGCAATAATTTGGCTTTTACAGATTCAAAAAATATTATTTAGTCGACGAGTTATAGCCAACAAACCATATAAACAATATGCTGAAAATCGGCATTTGACTGCAAAGTTCAAAGGTCGATTAAAAAAAATTCGAACTAACATAAACAAACGCCGCGATACGGGTCTTCTAATTTAGCCTCTATTTTCACCCCTTACTCTCAGAATCGACCTAACTTTTGCTAACCTGAATTTGTTCCACAGTGTAATACTGAAAGTACATATTCAGTCCAATTCTAAACACAGCTTCTGCATGAAATTTCTCACTTCTACCTTTTCCCTTAAGAAAAAAATTCCTTCGGAATTTGGGTTTTCCCTCAAAAAATCTCCCTTGCAAAACATACGGGAGTTTACATAAAAATGTAAGAAGTATTTTGATAAAACAAAATTTAAATAAAAAAAATTAACATTTTATTGTTCTTGCAGGTTGAAGACCACAAATAAAGCCCAACTTTGACTTTTGTTAACTTTAATGAAAGCCAATTCAGGCATTGATTCCGTTTTCCATAGATTCAGCCCGCAATTGACTTCTAGCAATCCTTTAGCTATTTCCTTGTTGCTATTCTACAACACCAATTACCCCACAACTGCTCGCGTCATTCATTTTTTTATTTAATTTATCTTTAAAATAAAATTATTTTCGTTTGCACACACAAAAAAATATGAAAATTAATTGTCAATAAGCAAAACAACTGGTTTCGAAATTCGATGATGCCACTTATTAATTTTTCTGTTCACGCGGAATTTTTAATTGGAAGATTTTTTTCTCTAGAAAAGTATTTTCCGTAAGAAAGAAATTCTTTTAGAATATTCGTAATTATTTTTTCTCAGTTGTCATTTTTCAATTTTTCAAGGGGTACCAAATTTGTTTAAATAAAAAACTTTAAATTGACATAAGTTTTGATTTCGATTCACGTTTTTTTTTAAAGATAAACTAACATACTTTAAAGATAAATTATTTTAGCTGTTGTTTTTTCAAGAGTTTCCCAATGGCGCCCAATTTTTTTAAACATAAAACTTTAAATTGTCATAACTCTTAAATTCGTCTGCAGATTTATTTATAAATGCTTTTTTAATCATAGTGTTTTCAACTTCTATACTCACTTTTTGTGAAGTATTTTTTTTGTCAACACCTGATTCTATACCACATGTGATCTTTCCCAATTGAAGTACCTACATACATATTTTTAATAGCAAAATTAACTCTGGCTTCCCTGTGGCATTTTGTTATCTTAGAAATTTGTTTCTGCTTCTCAAATTGTATCTATATTTTTGTTAAGTTTTGAAGTCCGGCAGATGGTTGCCTTTGACACATTTGCGTTCACCAACGTCTCCAAGCCAATTAGTAACCTGGACGAGTTGCTGGCTTTGCATGATATACGAGTCTCAGTGTGAAGATTAAGCTTTCGGTTGGTTCCAGGACGATTGTTCATACCATATATATTTCGATTTTTTCAAAAATTTATCAAAGACTATGATTAATTTGCCTCCCGATTTATTTCATTGCTACTCCGCGATAGTATAAAGCTATAATTTGACCTTGCTCAAATTTAAGAAGGTGCATGCCTCGTGTCAATTTTTTAAATTTAAATATTCCGTTACTTATAACACCGAAGACACTGACAACACTGTCACCTATGACTTTAGTAACTAATCTTATAGTTGTGAAAAACTTACAATTTTGTTATAGATGTTGTATAAAAGTACCGTTAGTCAAAAAAAAGTTAACTCTCTTTCTGTGTGTACTCTTCACTAGCTACACATTTTGTCTAGAAAGTTTTCTTACCTTAAAGTCCGTTTTTCTGAATATATAGTAAGAAATTGAGTGACCTTATAATTGGGAAATGGACCAATGTTTTCTTTCATACTTCTTTGACCATATAAAAAAGGCTTTAAAATGTGAATAACAGATTGCATGCTAGAATTTCGTATACTCTAATAAAACTTATAATTTCTACTTTCAGAATCCAGGCCAAAAGTTTGCACTTTTTAAACGTTTGAACTTTTTTCCATTTTTTTTATTACGAAAAACTTAAAGTGAAAACTTCTTCAAAAATAAAAGGATGGTAATACAAAAAATTGCTAATGCGATTTAAATTAAAAACAGTTTCGATATATAAAATAAAACTCCTGAGGGTCTGTAAAAAATTTTCTGATGCATTTTGTAAAGCTCAGTTTGTTGGTCCAAATTATAATTCCCATATTATTTTCTTTCTAATGTTTATGTTAAATAGTTGTTTAAGTATGTGTTAAAGTTATAGGCAGCCGTATCACAGTGGTTCAAAACCAAAAAAAAGTGGTAATAAGTCTGGAACTTCCAAACTATTGGTTGGATTGGAATAGTATATTCTAGGCGATTGTAGTCAAGGATATAGGCTTTCAAAATATTTATTTTTGAGATACCCTGTTATAACACAGGGTGAGCTACAGGGTGCCAAAGTCGACCACCTCGAGGTGGAAAATGCTTTCAAAGCTTGTAACTTTTATAAATATGAAGTGATTTTTACGTTTTTTAAATTTTTCCAATTACCATTAAATTATTAACAAAAAACATGCTTATACTACCTAGTTATCGCATATGGTTTAAAAAATATTTGATTTTAAAAATCAACATTTGAACTTTTCACCAAATTCTTTCTTGGTTTTTCGCAAATAACATTTTTATTAAAATAGATAAAAAAAATCTAAAAATATGTGGCGATAGCCAGTACTTTTTAAAAAAATACGTTGAATTATTTTTTGAATTATTTCAAACCGTTTAGTGAGCACAAAATCTTAAAGTTGACTTTTTGAATTAGGTTCTAAAAATGGCAAATTTTTGCCAAAAAATACCCTTCATTCTTTCACTTTTTTCTCAGAACCTTGGTAAAACATGTATATATTTTTCTACATATTTTAAAAGAATATGCTTCAGGAATGGTTGTAAGCGAAATTTTTAATATTTTTGGACATGCACCATACGTCCAGCATTGGACGAAATTGTGTAATTTAAAAAAAAACTAAGTTTTAAAAGTTAATACAAAAATATTCGCTCGATTTCTTCAAATATTTCACCGCAGTATTAAAGCTCCAAATATTTTTATTTATTTGCCACAATAAAATTCACCGCCATTACATAAACGTGGTCAGGAGGGCTTAAATGGTGAAAAAAGTCAAATTTTCATACGAATTTTTTTTGTTAACATAAAAAACATATTAAGATTAGTTATTTTTATTGATTCACAACGGCATTTAAATTATCTAAAACACTTCAAAAAATCATTTTGATAACGTTAATAGTTTTTGAGATATTTATATTCAAATTTCAGAAAAAAATATAGAAAACTATGGTTTTTCGTTTTTATACCCTATACCACTATGTGGTTTGGGTATAATGACTTTGTGCTGCTGTTTGTAACAACCAAAAATATTTGACCTAGACCCATCTTTAATAATACCGATCGAATCAGAATCACTATCTGATTCGATTTAACGATGTCCGTCCGTCCGTCCGTCCGTCCGTCTGTGTGTCCATGTAAAGCTTGTAATCAAACTGCAGGTCGCAAATATGAATATATTTTGATGAAATTTGGTATATAAGCTTTTATCGGCCATGGGATGAACGGTATTGAAATTGGTGAGAATCGGTCCATGTTCAGACCTAGCCCCCATACAAATTACCCCTATGAAATCGACATAAATTGCCATAAGATCCAAATTGTCATATAGATCTTACTCAAATTGGGTTTGTATGCGTTCATTATATCCATTAATGAGTAGTCCAAAAATGATTCCTTTGGCCCCATATAGACTGCTTCCCCATCTTCACTTAAATCTATTAAAAACAAAAATAATGCACTGATTCTTCTCAAATTTTGTTTGTATGTCTTTCTGCAAAATACAAGAGACTTTACCAAACATGATCAGGATTGGTCCATTTTTGGACCTAGTCCCCATATAGATATAGATCCGATATGAACTTTTTCATATCTGCAGCCAAAAAAATTAATAAAACTACCACTCAAATTTGGTTTTTGCTTATTTTCTATGTCCAGTTAGTTGGGCCTAAGAGATAGGGTTTCTAAACGCATGGTATAGGGTATCGTATAGTCGGTCTAGACCGACTATAATTTTCTTACTTGTTTTTTTTTGGTTTTTTGGTAAAGTGTTCCCAAAATTTTTGAATTTTACTTATTATTATATATATTGTTAAAGAAGACATATTTATCTATTCAACGACATATAACATGTCTATCAAATATATTGCAACATGCTGAAATAATGACCCCAAACCACAATCCACAGGCAAAAATTTAGCTATTTCTCTATTTGTTCATATAAATGGTCATTTACATAGTGAATGACATATTTTTTTTATTGTTTTTTGGTAAAGGGTTGCATACGTTTTTATTACTTCAAATAATTTTATATATCTTTTCAAAGAAGGTATAATTATAAGTTAATGGTGTATGAAATATTTACCTAATGAGTTTCAACTAATCATAAAATTGCCAAAAATTTGCCATTTTTAGAACCTAATTCAAAAAGTCAAATTTAAGATTTTGTGCTCACTAAACGGTTTGAAATAATTCAAAAAATACTTCAACGTATTTTTTTAAAAAGTACTGGCTATCGCCACATATTTTTAGATTTTTTTAATCTATTTTAATAAAAATGTTATTTGCGAAAAACCAAGAAAGAATTTGGTGAAAAGTTCAAATGTTGATTTTTAAAATCAAATATTTTTTAAACCTAAGCGATAACTAGGTAGTATAAGCATGTTTTTGTTAATAATTTAATGGTTATTAGAAAAATTTTAAAAACGTAAAAATCACTTCATATTTATAAAAGTTACAAGCTTTGAAAGCATTTTCTACCTCGAGGCACCCTGTAGCTCACCCTGTGTTACAACAGGGTATCTCAAAAATAAATATTTTGAAAGCCTATATCCTTGACTACAATCGCCTAGAATATACTATTTCAATCCAACCAATAGTTTAGAAGTTCCAGACTTATTACCACTTTTTTTTGGTTTTGAACCACTGTGCGTATGCTGACGATGAGCAAGTCATGTTGCTTGAAAATAACAACCATCTAGCGCTGTCTTACATTTTTTTTTCATATTTCGCTTACATTTTCTATTATTAGAAATTATATATGTACATGATCTCGAATCGAACAATATTAATTATTTTTAAAAATAAAATTTTTAAAAATTGTTTATGACATTAAAATTAAAAAAAAAAAACAGCTGTTACAAATATTAAACTGGGGTATTTTAAAGGTACGTACATTACCAAAACTATTTCTTGGCCTTGTTTTTTTAAATTCCAATTACTATATTGAAATTTTGTTTATAAAATAGTTGCAATATGTTTTTTAATTGTTCGAGGTAAAAATTGCTTTTCAAAATGATTTTCTTTTGAAAATCTATGATCCATGATTTTCGAAAAATACCCAAAAATACAATATTTGAATGCAAAATAAGCCAAAAGAAAATCTGTGAAAAATTATATATATATTTTGAGTTCATCACAAAAGCAGGGTATTTAATATATTATGTTGAATCGTAATCGCATGATTTTTTCAGTGCGATTAATCGAGATTTCGGTTATAATCGCATTGCAAACTGTAGTATTAACAAATACACGTCAGTCAGTCAGTCAGTCACTTAAAATCAAAGAATTAAACAACACCTCCTACACTTAAATAATAAGATATAAACTTCAATTTTATAATTTATAATAAAAAAAAACTTTAATTCCAACATATACAAATTTGTATAAAAAATAATTAAATATAATGAAAAAAAAAAAAGGAAACTTAAGTCATTCTTTGTTTAAAATATGAAAGAAAATTAATATTTTTGGAAAAAAACTTATTAACAAATAATTAAATACGTTGAAAATAGTTCTTCTCAATTAGCGGCTCATATACGGTAATGCCTTGTAAAGATGCATCTTTTGATTCATATAGGGCAATTTCCATAAGATCACTGTTGGACAATAAATTAACGGGATCTACATTCTTGGGCGCAGAAGAACGATGATTAGAATGTTTCTTAATAACAGCAAATAATTTACGTTTAGACAATAATTTGTACAAAGCCAACCGTATATCGTTTTCTCTCAACTGAGGGTTCGGCTTAAGACCATGCAAACGGACACGGAATGTACGAAGGGGCCAGCCCAATAATTCTGCCGGACAATGACGAATATTCTTTACCGACAACGTTTCACTATTTAGATAATCGACATATAAAACATCTACCGTTTTGGCACTCGGATTGTAGGAACGTATCAGGGCACGATACCATATTTTATCTTTTGAATAACAGGCCAAACATATCGTACGTGGCTCAAATTCTGCCAACGGTGGGGCAGATTTAACCATTTGCTTAATGGAACGTTGTAGCTCAACTTCACGATATCGAAATTCCATGTGATTTGGAAATATTTGTAATATTGTCGATGTTATAATCGAATTGATACGACAAACAAAGTGGTGCATGACTGCCGGTAGCTGAGGTAATTTAAAACATTCTATGCCGCTATAATGTGAAAATACCGTTGATGTATCATTTGGATGGAAACCATCAAAATCGGATTCCATATCCTAGAAGAAAAATAAAAACATTCGTGAAAATCAAGGCTGAAATGTAGATTTTCATAAGAAAATTATGACATTCACTGTCTGAAACGTCATAATAAATAAATAAAATTCATAATCACTAACGTTTTCCTCTTGGTGCAAAGCGCGCTTGTCTAATTGTTGGCTTATTTCTTTTTCCTCTTCCTCACGAAAATCCTCATCAACCCCATGCCAGTAGTTCATCGCATAAAAGGCTTCCAATTCAACAACATCATCCTCCTCCTCATAACCTGCACAAACATTTTGATTGCCCAAGTCGTTATCATCATCATCATTGAAATTTTCATTAATCTGTTCCGACTCGAATACCTTCATCATTTGCGTATAATCGGTATCTTTGAACATGCGTTTTTTAGGCGGTGGTGGCTGATTACTAATACCAGTGGCTGTGTTCGTGCTCATAGCAGCAGCAACGTCCCCTTCACCGTCTGTAGTTTTAAACATGTGCAAGGGAAATTGTTGGTCCATTTTTGATTCTTTATCTAAACGCTGAATCATTTCATTAAGATGGTCGTATTTACCATCATCGTCGGTATCACTCGATAATGCATCATCGTCCGTGTTATCATCATCATCAATTTCATTTTGTTGGTCAACACTCATATTTATTACCTCTGGAGTGAAAATCTAAAGGGAAATATATGAATTTTTAAGCAATTTAGTACAAAAAATTTAAAAAAATGGGTCATAAAAAATAAACATGAACCAAATAAAAGTGGCACTAGCAGTATACCCGCTACGTTGTTAGCGTAATTAATATTTTAGATATTTAAACCACAAAAATATTTAAAAACAAAGAGAAATATAGTGTGAGTGACAATACGATGGAAACTTTTAATCAAATATATTTTTGATCATAAAATATAAAAATCTTTCATTAATTTAAACATTTGTATGTTTTATTTATTTAACATAGAAGAAATATTAACATAACTTCAAAAAAAAAATAACAAAACTTAAAAGTATTAATGTTTATGCTGTTGACAAAACAATGGAAACCTTTACTATACAATAACACTGTGGAATAATATGATGGTCATGGTCTTGGGGGTGAATGATTCTTATACCGTACGATTGTATTACGTTATTGTAATAGAACCTCCAAAGCGTTTGGTCCTGTGCGGGTATAGGCAAATTTTATAACCGTTTTAATATTTCATTTTTTCGCCAACACTATTCGCAAACAGTATTCTAATTCCAGTTCATGCGTTCTTAGCAAGATTAATACTAGCCAGACTATTTTTCTCTGATATCAGTGGTTTCCTTACAGATCAGCCTCAATTGCTCTTCGGGAAACAGACAAAGCATACAGTTTTACTTTCACTTGGTTAATGAACTCTTTAAGTAGCATTTTTGGATATTTTTAAACTCTCTTGCTATTAAATTATCCTGTATTATGGTGCCTGCGACACAAAATGAAATTATTGATTTATTCATAGAATATTTCTCACAAATATTCTTTTGCTTACGATCAGCACTAAAGTCATCATCATATTTAAATAACGGTTAAGATTTTTTACATTTTCTTTCACACCTTCCATTTTTATTGTTTTAATCAACTCTGGTAAATAAGTTTAAAAGTTTCCATTGTTTTGGCATCACTAAAACGATATTTTAGTTTTATAAATTCTCTCAAATTTAATTGGCACATTTTTCAAACGTTGCGCTGCATTCATAGATAAAGTTGGATGGAATGGAACTATCATATCTTTATAGCAATAAAATGACATCAGACCGGATTCAAAAAAAAAAAAAAAAACTAGCCAAAGTAGAATCTGCAGACAAGCCACTCGGCTTCGCGGAACTAGGCTTAAAAAAAAAAATTAAAAAAAAAAATGTTTTTATATTTTATACCGTAAGCAATAATAAAAGTTTAAACAGTTAACTAAAGTTATACAAATTTGATGTCATATAAATAAGTTAATTTCAAAAACTCAGATGGTTTCTTGAAATATAAAATCTATCTTTGCATATATGTATATCGATAGCTTAATGTGGAAAGGGTTGTAACTCAAATTTGCATTTTTTTACATGGGAAGGAAAAAATTGTTAAACTTAAAAACTTTGTTTATACCAACTATTCATTATAGCCTGACAAGTTAGTGGTGTAGGGTATAATAACTTTGTGCTGATGCTTGTAGCTACCAAAAATATTTGACCTAGACCCATATTTTATTACACCCATTGACACAGAATCACTTTCTGAGTCAATTTAACAATCTCCGTCCGTTTGTCCGTCTGCCCGACTGTCCGTCTGTGCAAAACTTCTAAACAAACTACAGGTCGCAAATATGAATATAATTTGATCAATTTTTTAAGAAGATGCAGAAAAGTTAAATTTCTACCCTTTTTGGCCGTTTCGCACCCCCCCCCCCCCTTAAATTGCCGAATTTCGAAAAATTAATCCTGAGCCAATATTTGTTTCCCGGATGGAGTCTACACACCAAATTTCATATTCCTAGGTTCATTTCTTACAATTTTCCCCTTTTTTGTCCGCTTTTACCCCCTGAAGGCTCGAATTAAAAAGATTTGTATTTTTGACCGATGTTTGTGTCTCTGGTGGAACCTACATATCAAATTTCATATTCCTAAATTACTTTGTAAAGAAGATGCAAAAGGTACCATTTTTACCCTTTTTGGCCGTTTTTACCCCTTAACACCCAAATTTCCAAAAGTTTCCTCTCATCTGATGTTTATATCTCTGTAATGGAATCCACATACTATATTTGATATTCTGAGATTCGTTTGTTTAGAAGATACCAAATGTACACTTTTTGCCCTTTTTGGCCGTTTTTCCTCCCCTAGACGTTAGAATTATTCGGTGCAGTCTGTATACCAAAATTGATATCTATATATTAGGGCGGGTTAATTTTTTTTTGATGAAGCGTATAGCAAAAACGTAATCTATAGGTGATTCTGAGAAATTTTGCTCAAGAGACCATAGCTCTAAGTCGGATTTGGAGCCCCCCAAAATTTCAAAATAGATATTTTCCATATATACATAGAATAATATAATAAAATTCGTCATAAAATCGGATAGAATTATAGTGGATTTCTCAATCTGGGCTTGTTTGAAAGGTATTTTTATCGCCTTTCAGAATCTGTATTGATACCAATTTTTTTTTTTATTTTTAGTAGAGATATTAGGAATTTTTTGTCGAAAAATAGCATAAAATGAACTTTTAACTAATAAATTCTGAATTTTCTTCGATTTTTTCGAGATTTTTTTTTTTGCAGATTATGAAAGTTCAGATAATTTCCAACAACTTTTATTACGATCAATTTTTTTTGTTTCGAACTCCTTTTTGTAGGGGAATCGATCTGAAAAAATCAACATTTTCAAGGTTTCAACATTTTTAATTCAATTTATTTTTAAATATTCTCGACCTACAATTTTAACGTAGTAATATTATTTTTTAAGGTCCTTTTTACTTTCCATTCGAGGAGTTTTCTTACGACTTTCTAATGTCACTGCCATAACTCCTTCACGATTCTTTTCTATAACTCGTTTTGAAACACTCGTTAATATTTGTACATGTCTTTCTGTTCCTTGTATGTGCATTGGAATTTGTGGATCAGCCAGTGGTGGTTCATCGAAATCTAAGTATTCTACCAAGTGATCATATGGAATCTGTCGAGTAAATGCTGGTTCAAATAATATATCGCCGTCATTCATATCAACCATGTTGAATAATCGGTAGCATAGAAATTTAAGATATATTTTTTGTAAACTCTGAGTTTAGTTGGATCGTATAATTTTTCTCGATAGTGTAAAATCTTTTTGATAGCTCTATCCCGTATTGCTTTTCGATCATCAAATAACATTGTTAATAAGATATTTTCTGGATGTGCGTAATATGAGTTGTTTTGAATTACACCATCTACAATATTACGTAAGTTAGGTTGTAAGTATCGTGTCCAACGTATAAATTTTAATAAAAGTGCACTGCCGTACACAACAGAGTTATAAAACTTCACATTGAAGTACATTGGCACATAAACTGTAATAATATAAACTGCCAAAGTTTTTAAATTGGTCAATGGTGTATTAGTTGTTACATATAATCGTAGTAATCTACTTGCTTTGGTTAACCAACGAGAATGTGCAATTGGTCCTGGTTTAATGTTAGCTAAATCAACTGGAACAATACCATTCGAAATTGCTTTAGCTATTTGATATAAATATTTAACATCTGTTGATAGTTCGAGCTCATGTTCATGATCCATCATTGCAGGCATATTCTCCAGTGGTATTGGATAAAAATCAGCTACTACCTGAAAAATGAAATGTTTAGATCAATTAAAATGCAATTATTTTATTTTAACTTTATTCCAATCGAAAAAGTAAAATAATGACAATTAATAATGATAATAAATGATGATATTAAATAAAATAAAGTGTACATACCTGCAATTTCTCACATTCTTGAATAGCTTTGAATAACTCTCCACTTGCTGCTCGTGGTCCACTGGTGACTGTTTTGTCCAATGCTTCATATAAATGACGAAATGGCAGTTCATTGAAATGAAGCAGACATATAAACCAGTGAATTGGTCTATTTAACTGTTTTTCAAATAATCGTAAAACACCATTTTCTGTTCCAGTATTTGCTGGCTCACTATCACTGCATATGCCAATTAATTGATCAACTGTTAATGTTTTATTGTTGAAAAATTCATTCAGTTTTCTGTGTTTGGTTTTTGCATCTTCTTGACTACCCAACTAAATGCGGTCCTTTTACCATAGTGGTATGAAATTTGTCATTAATTTTCTCTGTAGTTAATGAGTCTTTTCTACCATCGAAAGAGAATGCAGTTATGGAAGAATTTGTATGTCGTGTACGAAGCACTGCATCTCTAGATTTAACTTTTTCTCTAGACACTTTCGATTTATCCATAATAACAAGATTACCATGAACATCTCTAAAATTTATATCTTCGAATAAAGCTGTTGCTAAACATGAAGCAACTCTATCTGAAACACCGAATCTATCACACATCATAGCAAAATTTAAGGCATCGAATCTTTGAGTATAATGACCTCGTCTCATTTGAACAGTTGCTTCTGGAACTTCTGTTCCTTCATTTTCATCTTCATCCATGTGTAATTCAGGTGGTTCGTACGTTGGATCATCGGTACCAGTTGTAAGTGTTGGTATTGCTGTAGCTACTTCTTCAACGTCTTCCGTATATTCAGGTATTGTGAATTTTCTATCATTATGCTGGTCCATCATAAATTCTTTTAGATGTTCTGGAATCAATCCACACGAGCATTCTGTAGATTTTAATTTGCAATTACATTTGCCAATATAAAATAATTCGTTTATCGAATCAACAAATGCTTTAAATTCATCTCTTTTGTTTCTATGTTGTACATGTTTCTGGTAATTATCAAGCAAACCAGTTAGTTAATTTTTTGAAAACACTCTTTCTATTAATGATTTCAATATTTAATTTACACCAAATTTGGATCAATTTATCTGTTACGTGAGGAGTAAAAGTTTTATACGAGAACATTTTGTTTTCAAATTTAGCACGATCACTTAAAAAATAATAATATTTTAAAATGTCACATTTAGTAGGCAAACTAAGATCATTTAAATCACTTGATAAACCAAAAACAACAATATCTTGATGAGGCATGTTAGTCAATCTAGAGTCAAAACTTGTTGATGTTGTTGCTTCCATTTGCGAAGACACCGCAGACGATGTTGATGGTTCTTGATTATCCATAATAACTTTGATAACCGAGTTTTTATTTAAGTATTTTGGCAAACTGCGTGCGCATTGCACGATGAACCATTAAGGAAGAAGGAAAAGCAAGCTTGGCAACGTTTAGTGTTGGTAAACGTCATTATTTTGTAACGTCATTATTCAGTGTTAAAAAGTTGTTCAATTGAACAATTCTGCTGACTTATTCTACAGGTATCAATACAGATTCTGAAAGGTGATAAAAATACCTTTCAAACAAGCCCAGATTGAGAAATCTACTATAATTCTATCCGATTTTATGACGAATTTAATTAAATTATTCTATGTATATATGGAAAAATATCTATTTTGAAATTTTGGGGGGCTCCAAATCCGACTTAGAGCTATGGTCTCTTGAGCAAAATTTCTCAGAATCACCTATAGATTACGTTTTTGCTATACGCTTCATCAAAAAAAAATCGTCCAATACAATTTGACCGGCCCTAATATATATATATTAATATGTTAAGAAGATACAGAAAGGTACAATTTTTACCCTTTTGGCCGTTTTTCCCCCTTAAATGGCCGAATTTCGAAAAAATTATCCTGGGCCAATATTTTTTTGCCGGATGGAGTCTACACACCAAATTTCATATTCCTAGATTCATTTCTTATCATTTTCCCTTTTTTGTCCAATTTCCAAAAACCCGTTCTTAGTGGATTTTTACGCCGAGAGGGGAATCTACAATCAAAATTTCAAGTTTCTGGGTTGAAGGGTTTGTGCTGGGCGATGATGATCGTCCACGCAACTCTTTTATATATATAGATTATTATAAATTTGTTGCCTGCAGAAATGAAAAAGTATAATTCGGATGCCAAGCCAAATTTTAGTAAAATCCATTGTATTTATTTAAATATCGAAAAGAAACTTTATATACGGACTTTGTTTAAAAATTATCCTACCTAATTTGTTTTTGGACTTATGGGTGTAATCAAAAACTATTAACCAAATATGGCCAATATATCATCATATATCTTAATCTGGATTTTAGGCTAATCTGACTAACTCATAAGGGAGATTTGTATGAACATGCACCGATTTTTAACATTCCAAGTTCACGTATATTGTATTATTTATATCATGTAAATCGCCTCAGATAGTCATTATGAATCGATTGGTTTGATTAAAAGTAGGCAGATATTAATATCAGTACAAACTTGACATATCCTGGGCTCTAGGTCTAAATATGCAACAATTTTCACAAATTTTGACTGCGAAAGATGGTCGCAAAATGCCAAATTTTATTATAACAGTCAGTCTGTGTCAGAATATTGTCGTGTAAACAGGAATTTTTATTGGCGGTTGCTTATTGGCCTTGGAATTAATTTCTTAATATCTATGTCTTATTGGGCATTTAAATAAACTTTTTCTCTGATTTCGCATCATTGCCCGGGAGCTTGGAACTTCGGCCGTGCAAAGCAGAGCCAACAAAACTAAACGACCACGAGCTGAAGATTTCGTAGCATTGCCAGTAATATCATATAATAAACAAAGTCTCTATATCACTAAAGGTGGGATTACAAGTTTCTCCCTTAGCTTCCCATCTATTTCAGACGACTTGATTTTATGTCACGGGATCGTCTAAAAATTTAAGAGGTGAAAAAGTAGTGATTTGTTAATCGGACAACAAAAAAGCTGGAAAATTTATCAGATCATATTAAATCGACTGTATTCCAGTTAGAGTAACTTTACACAAAACTTTAAGTACAGTATATTCATCGTATATTCTGCTGAAGACCAAAAAGTTCCAAATGTTAGAAAGATCACTAAAAAGGAAACAGATAGTCTTAGCAATAGGTGCACAATTATTAGTTTCGATCTCATCTATAGCCCGGAAAATTTAAAGATCGGCTCGGAAAGAGCCACAGTATATGAATATATACCAAATCCCATGAATTGTACAGTTGCGAGCATAACAAATGCAACGCTAGCCCATATGATCTTTGAATGGGCAACGCTAGCCCATATGATCTTTGAATGCATCTGTTTCAAAATAACGGTGATCTCTTCTTTTGGTTGTTTATTCTTTTATTTGAGAGTAAACAAATTAACAGCACTCCGTTTCAGTTTCTATTACGCAGAGTTGAATATTTTATATTTTATTATAAAAGTGAAAAATTTTAGCTAGCAAAAAAAAAAAATGCAACGTCATGAATTAACAGTAAAAGTAAGTTAATTATTGCTTTCCAAATAAAAGTTTCTTAAAACAATTTGTACAATACAAGGGCAATCCATGCATGTAATTAGACTGCTCTTCAGTGTAAATAAAACCCACTGTATTCTGTATTGCATCACGTTTTCATTTGAGAAAAAGAGTAGAAAGAATATCAGGGAAAATTGGCCAAAATCGACCCACGAAAGGTGATCTCCTCTATTGGATATCACATGCCACTGACTAAATGAAGGAAAATTGCTTGCTAGACGACTGGCAAAAAACCACAAAAGGAACCGCCTTGACTTTGTGCAACAGGATCACCACTGGTAAAGTGAACAGTGGTCAAAGGTCTAGCAGAGCTACGAAAGTAAATTTAATTTATTTGGCTCCGATGGAATAAATTTCATATGTCGTAGACCACCTAAAAAAAGATATTCTTTCAGACAGTCAACCATGTTTAAAATGGAATAATTAATTATACGTCATATATTTATACCCTATACCACTATGTGGTTTGGGTATAATGACTTTGTGCTGCTGTTTGTAACTACCAAAAATATTTGACCTAGACCCATCTTTTATAATACCGATCGACTCAGAATCACTTTCTGAGTCGATTTAGCTATGTCCGTCCGTCCGTCCGTCCGTCTGTGTGTCCATGTAAAGCTTGTAATCAAACTACAGGTCCCAAATATGAATATATTTTGCTGAAATTTGGTATATCGGCCATAGGATGAACGCTATCGGCCATAGGATGAACGCTATTGAAATTGGTGAAAATCGGTCCATGTTCAGACCTAGCAAAAATATTGCACTGATTCTTTTCAAATTTTGTTTGTATATATTTTTGCAAAACAAAAGAGACCATACCAAACATGATCAGGATCGGTCCAATTTTAGGCCTAGTGCCCATATAGATATAGCATCCGATATGAACTTTTTCATATCTGCAGCCAAAACAATTAATAAAAACCCACTCAAATTTGGTTTATCTTTTTTCTATGTCCAGTTAGTTTGGCCTAAGAGATAGGGTCTCTAAACGCGTGGTATAGGGTATCGTATAGTCGGTCTAGACCGACTATAATTTTCTTACTTGCTATTATATATATTATATACATTATACACTTTTTTTCCAGAACTATTCATAAGATTACCAATTTCCGCCACTTTTTCCCTTCTTTGTATATTTTCCATTCTATTCGTCTTTCCTCAAAATTATTCACTATAAAATACTTTTATGCGATTATTTTTCGACTACACAAAATATCAAACAATTCTACATAAAGCTATTCGGGTACTGAATGTTTTATGTGCCCACTTAAAATCAACTTTCTTTAGAAAACAATGATAACGGAACATATGTGTGCCGTAATCAGCAGAGAAAGTGAAGCTCTAAGTTGAATGCAGAAAATTTACATTAGATTCACTTTTAGTTAAAAAAACTTAACATTTATTTTAAATCTAATGGTGTTGCCATTTATATGTCCATGGCCATATATCTGTGGTCATAATCGATAACCGCCCAAGTCGACTTAAGAACGATTTTAGTTATGTATGCTATCATATTCTATTAACAAAACTTAATATTTACGTGAAATCCCTATTTCTCTAACACTGTTGTTAATGAAAACATACTGACCTAAGTCGTAATGAAGCCCATTAGTTTTATGTAAAAAGTTATTTTTCTCGAAAGGGAGTTCGATCGTGACAGTCATGATAAACGGACGTTTAGCGGTGATCGGTGCATTCTTCAATCGTTATTTCGATTTGTGCATATTGTTTAACGCATTGTGTTATTACTGCAATTTTTTTTTTTTTACATTTAAGCTGTGCCAAGAGAAATAGACTCTTATAGAACAAAAAAAAAAAAAAAAATACACATAAATGAGTGAAAATGCTCAAAAATCAAATATAAATAATGACAAAAACTACCAAAATACGATGAAAACATAGTGAATGATAGAAAAAGAAAAAATAACAACACTTTGCAAAGCGGCATAATGTCTAAGCAACTAAAAAACAACTACTATGCAATTCTTGATAATGACAAAGACTGCAATCAAGAATGTTTACAGCTTTTTGTTAAACATGTACAAGGTACTGAGATTTCAACAACTTCAAAAAATGCAACAACAAACAACTCTACGACTAAAGAGATTAACGTAAATAAAGAAAATGTAACAATTAATAGTCAAAATAACAATAAAAAAATACCACCATTGAACATTTTTGACGTAGACCTAAATTTATAAAAAAAGGTCTTCAAATAAATGAATTTAAAATTAAAGAGTTCAACAAGAAAAAACTTTCATTATTTATGTCCTCTATAAGTGATTATAATAGAGTAAAAGCGTATCTGCAGAAAACAAATGTAAAATTTTTTACCTTTACTCCAAAAGATACCAAAACTAAGTCTTATTTACTAAAGGGCCTAAGTGCTAATATTGATCCCAACGAAATTTTTGAGGAGTTATGTAAATTTCAAAATCCAAACCTTAAATTTATAAAGGTGAACCAATTTAAAACCAAACGAGCTGAAAACAATAGCTATGACCTACCAATATACTTAGTTCAAATAAGCGGCGAAAGCAAAGTAAATGAACTCAAATCTATTAAAGGACTTCTATACCGCTGTATTAGATGGGAAGCCTTGAGAAAACCGGAAATAACCCAATGTAGAAACTGTCAAAGCTTCTTTCACAGTGCATCAAATTGTTATCTCCCATCTAGATGCGTAAAATGTGATAAAATGCATGAAATTGGAAAATGCAGTCTGGATACGGTTCCTGAAAACGAAAGAGAAAAATTATTTTGTGTACTCTGCAGTAAATACGGCCATCCAGCATCTTATAAGGGATGCGAAAAATATAAGGAACTCCAGCAGAAGCTTCGTGCTAAAAAACAAATTTTGCAACAAAGAAGAACAAACAACACAACAACCGATGTAAGCACAAATATAAGTTACGCTAATACTGTAAAAAACAACAATTCACTAAATATAAACAACACCAATCCAATCCAAGTTGCATTAGAACAACTCAATAATTCTATGCAAAACCTTTCTAATCAAATTATTAATTTACAGAAACATTTACAAATCCAAACATCTAGAATAGATATTACAATGGCCGAAATAATTGAAAAAAATCTCAATATAATTCAAATTAATGTAAATTCTTTAATAAGTTTAAGCAAAAGATATAATTTTAATAATTTCATAAATACATATAACCCGGACATAGTATTATTGAACGAGACAAAACTTAATGTAAGACACAAAGTTACCTTTCAAGATTATTGCTTTATACGTAAAGATAGAACAAACGCTAAAAGAGGAGGTGGAACCGCAATTTTGATAAAAAACGGTATCAAATTTAACAATTATACTAACAACACTATTAACAAATTTAAATATTTAGAAACGTGCATAGTAAAAATACCTTTAGTAGCCAATAAATTTTTGTTTGTTATATCATCATATTATCCCTCGGGTAATAATAACAGTCAGACTGAATTGTCACAACTTTTTCAATCTTTAAATTTACATAATCTTAACAATTATTACATAGTTTCAGGAGACCTAAACAGTAAACATGTTGAATGGGGCAATGCTTCTAATAATACGAAAGGGAATATGCTTAAAGAATGGATGTCTTTCAATGAAATTTTGTTTTGATGCAGCTTATATGCTTCTGTCACACCTTCTTATCCTCGTTGTGAATCGTATTTAGATGTATGCATAGCAGACTCTCGCCTATCTATACAGAAGGAAACCAATACATTAAATTGCCTAAAAACCATAGACTATGATAGCGATCACAATGCTATACAAATTAGTATTTTACATGATGAAAATAATCATCCACTTGCCTTTTTTTAACAAAAAACCAGATTTAAAATTTAATTACAAAAAAACTAATTGGAAAAAATTCAAAAATAACATCATGAATGAGTTAAATAATAGTGAAACAATACCGAATAACAGAAATCTAACAAACTCTGAAATTGATTTTTATTTGAGTAGACTAAATAAATTTATAATGAACTCAATTGAAAAGTCTGTCCCAAAATTTAAAAACAGCAATTCAGCTGAAAAATTCGTTAACGCAACTATAAAGAAATTACAATTTGAAAAAAGTAAAATAATAACTACCATCAAAAAACATAATAGACTAGAACTTTCTTTATCGCCAGTAGAACTTAATTTACTCAAAAATAATTTAAAACTAATTAAAAAACTTATTAATGACAATTTTGTTCTAGCAGTTAATAAACATTTCAAGGATAAGTTGGAAAGCATTGATATAAAAAATCCATCGAATATGTTTTTTGAAGTCAAAAAACAATTTAAAATGACTCAAGCATTAATCACATTAAAATTCCAATAGACGAAGAAGTTTTACTAAGAAATATAGGAATTAATGCTCTCGAATTAGATGTGGAAAATACTAACTTTGTAGTAAGAGATCAGAACCAAATATTAAATACAATTGGGTCCTATCTAGAATCTGTTCACTCTCACAAAGAGATCGACCCAGATAACGATTTGCATATTGATGTCGGTAATTTTTTCTCTAGGTTTTTGGAAACAAAAACTGAATACGAAGCAAACCAAAAATTTTTAACAATATTTAATGCAAATAAAAAGGCCAATGAGTTAAATGAAACTCTCGCTGAGGATTATTTCATTACAAAGAATTCTATTTTTTATATTTTCAAAAACTTAAGACAAAAATTATCCTCAGGCATAGACAACATACCCAATATTATTTTAAGGAATATTCCAGAAACAATTGTTTTAGAATATTGTACGCTATTCAACAACATGCTTAATAATTCTTACTTTCCACATGCGTGGAAATTGGCAAAAGTTGTAGTTTTACCCAAAAAAGATAAGGACACAAGTAATCCAAAAAACCTTCGTGCAATCAGTTTGTTACCAAATATAAGCAAGGTATATGAAGTTTGTATTAACAAAAATATATTAAAATTTTGCGAAACAAAAAATTTAATCAATGATAACCAATTCGGATTTAAATACAAACATTTAACTATTCATGCAATACACTGTTTAGTCTCAAATATCAATTGGAACTTGAATAATTCCCTTTGTACAGGTGCCTGTCTTATAGATTTTGAAAAAGCTTTCGATAGTATCTGGATTCCAGGCTTAATTTATAAACTTTGGAAATATAAAGCTCCAATGCATTTATTAATACTTATACATAATATGCTAAACAACAAATCCTTTCAAGTTAGTAATAATAATCAAATAAGTACTAGAAAATTTATTATTGCAAATGGTTTGCAACAAGGTACTGTGAACTCCCCTGTATTATTTAATTTGTTCATACATGATCTCCTAAATAAAATTGATAACATCATAGGATTTGCTGATGACATCATTATCTATCATTCTGATAACAAAATCCAAAAAATTAACGAAAACTTACAAAAATTATTTTAATTTAGTACAGAAATATGCCCTTGATTGGCAAATAAAAATTAATTTTAATAAATGCGAAACTATATTGTTCCGTCCTCCAGTAGGAAAGTGCAATTATAATATAAAAAAAAAATGGAAAGAGTTTGGAATAGTGTCTAATAACAATATACATATCCCAAACAAAGATGAGGTTAAATATCTTGGAATTTATTTAGATAAATTTTTATACTCCAATAGTCATACTAATTTACAGCTAATAAAAGCAAGAAATGCATTTTTTATGTACAAAAAACTATTCTTTTCTAAATATATTAAACGCAATGTAAAAATTTTGTTATATCAATCATTAATCAGACCTATTTTAACATACGGTTGCCAAATATGGTTTAATATTTCACCATCTTATATGGAGAAAATACGAGTTTTTGAACGAAAATGTTTGAGAGCATGCACATCACTATATAGGACTTCTAATAGTGACTATACCAAATTTGTATCAAATAAAATACTAACGGGTGATTTTTTAAGAGCTTGATAACTTTTTTAAAAAAAAAAACGCATAAAATTTGCAAAATCTCATCGGTTCTTTATTTGAAACGTTAGATTGGTCCATGACATTTACTTTTTGAAGATAATTTCATTTAAATGTTGACCACGGCTGCGTCTTAGGTGGTCCATTTGGAAAGTCCAATTTTGGGCAACTTTTTCGAGCATTTCGGCCGGAATAGCCCGAATTTCTTCGGAAATGTTGTCTTCCAAAGCTGGAATAGTTGCTGGCTTATTTCTGTAGACTTTAGACTTGACGTAGCCCCACAAAAAATAGTCTAAAGGCGTCAAATCGCATGATCTTGGTGGCCAACTTACCGGTCCATTTCTTGAGATGAATTGTTCTCCGAAGTTTTCCCTCAAAATGGCCATAGAATCGCGAGCTGTGTGGCATGTAGCGCCATCTTGTTGAAACCACATGTCAACCAAGTTCAGTTCTTCCATTTTTGGCAACAAAAAGTTTGTTAGCATCGAACGATAGCGATCGCCATTCACCGTAACGTTGCGTCCAACAGCATCTTTGAAAAAATACGGTCCAATGATTCCACCAGCGTATAAACCACACCAAACAGTGCATTTTTCGGGATGCATGGGCAGTTCTTGAACGGCTTCTGGTTGCTCTTCACTCCAAATACGGCAATTTTGCTTATTTACGAAGCCATTCAACCAGAAATGAGCCTCATCGCTGAACAAAATTTGTCGATAAAAAAGCGGATTTTCTGCCAACTTTTCTAGGGCCCATTCACTGAAAATTAGACGTTGTGGCAGATCGTTCGGCTTCAGTTCTTGCACGAGCTGTATTTTATACGGTTTTACACCAAGATCTTTGCGTAAAATCTTCCATGTGGTCGAATAACACAAACCCAATTGCTGCGAACGGCGACGAATCGACATTTCACGGTCTTCAGTAACACTCTCAGAAACAGACGCAATATTCTCTTCTGTACGCACTGTACGCATTCGTGTGGTTGGTTTAATGTCCAATAAAGTAAACTGAGTGCGAAACTTGGTCACAATCGCATTAATTGTTTGCTCACTTGGTCGATTATGTAGACCATAAATCGGACGTAAAGCGCGAAACACATTTCGAACCGAACACTGATTTTGGTAATAAAATTCAATGATTTGCAAGCGTTGCTCGTTAGTAAGTCTATTCATGATGAAATGTCAAAGCATACTGAGCATCTTTCTCTTTGACACCATGTCTGAAATCCCACGTGATCTGTCAAATACTAATGCATGAAAATCCTAACCTCAAAAAAATCACCCGTTATATAAGGTAGCAAAAATAAGTAGAATTGATAATTTTATAATTCATTTAATTAGAAACCTCATTATTAAATGCTTCGAATGTAAAGAAAATAACTTAATAATTGCTCCTTATTATACCAACGAGGAATACTTGTATAGCACATTACATAATGGTTATATACCACCTGAAGCTTTCTTATATCTAGATAGTAAAGGATTTATCCAAAACGAATTTGGCGTTCCTATATTTTATCACATATATAGACGAGCCAATATAAAATCTATCAGTTGCAGGCAAATGACTTTTGATTTGACACTAGCGTTTACTTAAGAGATAAAAATATGATCCCAAACTTAAATGTTAAAAAATTTTGGTGGCTCACTGAATGAGTTTCACTTCCCCTTTTTTATCCCTTGACTTAGTTTTTATCTTTCCAAATATGAAAGTAATGTTTTTTTTGATATTTTTCTTTACATTTATTTACATATATAAAATACTAATAAATATTGTATAAATTATTGTAATTATTTTTAAAAAAATTTTATTAATATTATATATACTATACTAGAGAGCTCGAATATGGGACTGTGTATTTTAAATTATTGTTCATACTATTTGTTTATTTATAGTTTAAGTTTATAAAATTGAATTAAATAAACGATTAAAAAAAAAAAGTTATTTTTATCGAAAGAATGATTTTCGATTTAGGCGGTTAATGCTTGTGACCACAGATATATGCTTTTAGTTCTTAATTAATACGAGCGCACATGCAGTAGTTTCCCGGAACCTTTCTTTTTAAACTCTTTCTTTTAACTCATACTCTCTGTCTGTCTGTCTTGGGGCAACCCCATTTCCCCTTATCCAATTGATCTGAAACTTGGCCAATAGTCTTGTTGTGACTACAGATTAATTTTAGGGTAATCACGCACAGTATCGCAGAGTCACGCACAGTCACGGAGTGATCTAAATGTCATTTCCCCTCGTTCGATCGATCTGAAACTTGGTCCATACATTTGCTGTGAAAAAAAGATCAACTTGGACTTAGTCACGCACAGTCACGCATGGTCACACACAGTCACGGAGAGATTTAAAACGGATTTCCCCTCATCCTATCAATCTGAAACTTTGTCCATAGACTTGTGGTGACCAAAGATTTATTTTAAAATAGTCACACAAAGTCACGCACAGGCATATGCATAAGGAAAGAAAAACTTTGTTTTTATAGGTTATATTATATATTTTATAAATTTAATTTATAAAATATAATGTAAATAACTAAATAAATAAAAATAAATAAACATTTATATTTGCGACCCGTAGTTTTCGAATAAGGTTTACATAGTTTCTCAGACAAATATTACTGACGATTGAGAAAATGATTTTTAATCGATCGTTATACTAAATGTGTGTTTAGCTCACGTTTGGTAGTTATAAACATGAACTTATAATCCCTGATCATAGAGTGTTGAAAGGTATAAATATCTTTTTTTTTTTTTGCCTTCGAATGCGATCTAAATTGGTGTGTAAGAAATACAATTTTAGTAAAAACTTTCTATGTTGTGCTAAATTATAAATATTAAGAGTGGGTTACCAAAAAAGGTGGTTTATTTTATGATGATTCACAAAAAATGTTGCTCTAATAATAGTATTAATATAATACCCCCGCCAGTGAGCATTTTTTTTTAAATGTTCACATACAAATGCCTATCATGTGAAAGGTTATTTCTTTTGGAGGTTCATCTAATGTTATGTTGGTCTTCAGATCTTTTCTACCGAATTAACATATTTTAACAATGAATTTGATTACTAAATTTAACTTTTTTTCTAGGGCTTGGTCCAATATAAGAATCTTATCTTCGAATCTAAGTTTTAAGGGAAATATAAAATTACTTAAGACACGGCTTCAGCTATCAAGCTGGTCTCAATTATGCTCTCAACAGAATATACAGTGGTTCACAGCCTATTTCAACCACTTAAAATTAAAATATTTAACTGAGTATTTCTTTTATGCAAAATAAAAAAGCTAAATTATTTAAATGTAGCTTTATAGAGATCACAATTTAAAGATAATATGTAAAATAAAATATAATAAAAAGTGGTTTTTCTCTAGAACAATAAACGTAGTTATGACAAAATATTACGTTACAGATTATTTGAACCAGCTAGTTCGGAGAACTGTAACGGTCGTAATATTTCTTCAAATTGTGGTACATTTTCACGTGTATTCTTTGTTGCCAAATCTATAATATTAATAGGCTAGGCGATTTCTTGTGACCGATGTTTTGTTCTACCTTTTTATCCCGATTTTGACCAAACGTATATTATTTGAAAGGTATTTCTTTTTAGCTGTTCACCAGATTTACAGTTTTTTAATTTTATTTTCTATGTTTCGAGTAAATTACATTTAAAGTTGCTACTAACACATACATAAAATTATACAATGCTATGTGTGTGTTTATTAAATTTGTTTATGTGTTTGTAATAAAAATGAGTTTGTTTTTTGTGTTCATTCGCGAATTGGCTATAATTGATTAGCATACCTTTGGGGTCTTTATTTAATGAAAAAATAAAATTTCCTAGAATTTGCACTCGAATTTCGAGGGCTGGAATCTGCTAGTTAAATTAAATTGGCAATGGAAGTTATTTATATAAATTTTAAATATGTATACGCCAGTCAAGTGGTTCTCAAGCGTATTTTTTGACAATGGGACGACGTCCTACCATAGAACAGCGAGAATTCGTCATCGGCCATTTCAAAAGTGCGGTGCATAATATCGCGATTTGTGCATGAAAATGGGATTCATAAGGGCACAAAAGCTCCGAAAAAAATGTTTAATGAAAATGATTAGCGCTACATTGTTCGAAAAATAAGGGGAAGAACCAAATAATCTGCTCCAAAACTGACTGTTCCAGACAAATGTTAAATGTTAAATAAAACGTGTAGTTGAGAGTTTATCTGCTTCGGGACAATAAATAAATAAAAGGAAGCGCGCTTCAAATTCGCCAAAAATCATATTGCAAAAGACTTTTGCCAACGAGTCTACATTTAATGTTTTCGGCTCGGATAGTCAAACATATGTATGGCTTTAATCAAATACAGAGCTCCAAAACAAAAACTTAAAGATTACAGTTAAATACGACAGTGGCGGCGTCATGATTTGGGCCTGTATGTCAATGTTGGCGTTTGTTGCGAGTATGACTGAACAAAATATCTACTCAACATATTAAAATCCATTTTAATGCAAAACGCCGAAAACCTGGGTATAAGGCTGAAATTCGGGATTTATCAGTATAAGGATTCGAAACACATGTCAGGAATTGTCCAAAAGTGGATTATTCGGAATTGCCTCCACTTAATGTCAATGCCACAATAACCTAATCTCAATTGTATTGAGAATTTATGTGTAATTTTGGTCCAAACGTCCGACGACACAAGATTTTCAACAAAAATAACCTTATAGCAGCGTTAATGGAGGATTGGTGAAATCGACGTAAAAAAAAAATGAAAGCAGTAATGGATCAAAGAGGAGGCCACACTAATTGAAATACATGGTTCTAAAATATGAGCAATTAAAGAGGGTGACGTGATGCGACAAAAAGAGAAGTTAGTGTTTTTTTTTTACAATACCGCAAAACTCTGTGAATTGCGCCAGAGTTTTTGATAAAACTTTTTTTGAAATGATTTGGAATACTATAAGCATTTTTGCAATTTTCAGAATTAATAAAACATTTTTTTTATTATCTTTTACAACCCATAGTGTGTAACGTTACAATTAGCAAACCACTTCTGGTTTGTTTTCTTTTATAAACTGGATTTTTGAACAAATTTCGTTTCGTTTTATAAAAGAAACCCATCAGGAGAAATTTGAAACTTAAAAGTTGAAATACAAAATGGTGGCCAGCCTTAATGTCATTGATATTTCTACTGTACAATTATTTGTTTACTGTTTTCGGCAACTCATTTGATATAATAAATTCATAATTTTAACTTACATCATAATCAAAATCAGGTTCGCTGGGTAACGGATTAAGATTTCTTCGTTGTTTATATGAACCTATAGTCCTCGATCCAATTTCTGGAAGTGGCGGAGAAGCCGGTAGTGAATGATCAGCATCCGCAAATCCACAAGCAATGAAAAGGGAAGCCACATCTGATGTACCCAAGCGTAAATTACACCGTTTTATGTTATTGTTTAGCTCCGATGTTGGAATGCGTATCGAGACAAATTTTGTAACGAGTTTTTTATGCATTTGATCCAAATCTTCTATATTATAGTTCTTTGCTCCTCCCTTCGGTTTAATACCCTCAATTATGAATTTATTGGCAATGGCTGGTAAATTTGGATACGGGGCATAGGGACGCAATTCATTAGCTTTTAATGTTTCAATATTTCCATAATCAATAAATTGTACACTCCATTCATTTTTGTCGTTAATATCTGCCACTATAATTCCTCGATAATATTTCTTATCCAAATGGTATCTGCCTACACATGGCTGTCCTTTCTTATACATATAGGACGGAGGTGGTGGTGTAATATTTGCATAGGTTTTAGCAATTTCATTGCTAAGTTTATTTAGGAATTCTTTATCTTTGGCCTCATGTAAATATACAATACAATCAAAGTCAATGTAGGTCGGAAATCCAGAAAAAATGGATTTATTTATCACTTTAGATGTACACCATGCCGCTGGCGCTTTTTGATCCGTTGTATATTCAAAGTTAAATTCGTTTAGAAACAAACTTAATGGATTATCGATCGAAGAATCGTGATCGAAGGGATTTTCATTATTATCACCGTTGTTTCCAGACAGCATTGATGACAGTTGCTGATTACGTTCAATCGCTAAGAATTTAAAGAAAAGTTAAAATTTATTATGTTGTTTCTATACATAAAAAAAAGGAAAATGAATTTCAATCACGAAATTCGTTGATTCAATTATTTTTTTTTTAAATTAATTTTATTATTCAATTAAAATAATATTATATCAAACGAAAAGGTAATTGAACATATTAAAAAATTCACACAAATAATTTCATTAAATCAATTAAAAAAGTAATTGAAAATTTTTAGAAAAATCAAACAAATAATTTATTTTACTCAATTAAATAATAGATGGAATTTTTAACCTAAAACTAATTAAAACTGAATTTGAATCAAATGAATCCCTTACTATTTAATAAGATTTCCAAACTATAAAGGAAATTGAATAAAAAAACTGTATGCTTAAAAATAAAATTACACTATAGTGTAAAAAAGTTAAGGACTTTTTATACAAAGATACAAGTCCGACTAACAGTCGAATACGAAAAAATTAAAAATTATTTTACTTTAGGCCCCATAAACGGTTTAAACGGTTCGAAAAGAAGTGCATAAACTATATTACAGCTTATGGAAATGAAGAATCCTTCCGGATTGTTTTACTTTAAATCTACAAAAACGTATATTCCGCGCAAAATAATGTAAGCTCAAGTATCCTCTCCAATATTCAGCGAATATTTGGTAGAAACTCTTTTCCGTTTTTATGTTGAACCGCTTTTCATTTAATACATAATTCAATAGAACAGTGCAACCAGGCTTTAAGAAAATTTATAAAGTAAATATGGGGGGTGGTAAATCTTTAAATAAATCTAAATTGAAATATCAGAAAGAAGGATTCTATTATTAAATATTTGGAGTAACTTTCATATATTTAGTAGTTTAAACAACTAGCTTTTGACTATAAACAAGTTCGAAAACAGTGCCATTTACATTAGAATTTTTGGCGTATAGGATAATTATGTTTTCACAATTCAAAAAATACAAAGTTCTGATATATTGTGCCTATTGCCTGTTAATCCCCATCCGAAAGGGAGTATCGCAGTACTCACAGACTCTAAATCAAAATTTCTATTTACCATTAAAATGATGAAATTCCCGTGGAATACAGTTAAGTCATCTGTTATTATTACATTATCCTTGTTATAGATTCAAGATTTAGGAATTTTGTCCTGCACGAGGTCCTGCAAGAAATGCAATGTTGCTGAAAACTTTAATTCTATAAAATATGAAATGAGATGAATCTATGACGAAGTGCATGAATAACTTCTTTGAAATAGTGAATAAATTTGCGCGAGATGCAGACTGAAATTCCAGACGAATTACTGGTGCCTATTTCGATTTTCGATTCTGGTCGAATTAAATGATCGAACGAATTTTCATTTGGTATTATGGCGCACATTCGTTTTGGATTGAAAATTCGTTGTACAATGAAATTTTCGACCGTGCTGCCAGCTCAAAATACGAATTTGACAAGCGAAGATCAAACATCGAATGCGAATCATAATACGAGGGCTAGTAACTATCATCATTTTATATAGCATCCCTGAAGAATATGAACCATTTCGCATAGCAATAGAGAGTCTGGTAAATCTAATAACCTCTGAAACCCTCAAGATAAAACTTCTTGAAGAATATGATGCTCGTCGATAGCAATGAAAAATATTCAAAGAACTGAAAATCACAAATCATGGGCTATGCATGTGAGCACAAATAGTGATGAATGGTGTTTAGACTCTTGATGCATCATCGCACATGACGTCAAGTAAAGATAAATTTGTTAACATAAAATCTACTACTAATAAAACACTTAATTTAGCGAACAATAATTCTACAAATATTATAGGCTATGGTAAAGTCGAAATAAAAACTAAAAATTATTATTTAATAAGTCCACAGAATATATTGTCAGGTTAAAAAATGACAGAATATGGATTTGAAGAAAAATTTTGCATTGGTTCTAAACCATATTAGCTCAAGCCCTATGCACTCGATGCACATTTGTTTTTGTAAAATCCCTTAGGCATAGGCAGTGTATTATAACACACGCACACAGCCCCAAGCACCACTCAGCACTCGTTTTTTTGTTTATTTTTCTTGCTTATAGGTACGAAAGAGCAAAGCAAGAACACTTTCATAAGCTTTGTTGGTACACATTAACGACCGAGATATTTAATGTAGATTTTGTTGTTGTCTAATGTATGATTCCATTTGAAAAATAGTCTGCAGCTGTGAATTAAAAAATCAGTGTAAGTCTTATGCGGCCTACACACGAGGCAACCAGTTGAACCAATGGTTGTATCAACAATGATATACACGTAGCAACGGTTGGCTCAACCAACGAAAAATATCAAAACTTTTTGATATTTCTGGCTAATTGAGGCAACCGTTGCTACGTGTGTATCATTGTTGATACAACCATTGCTTCAACTGGTTGCCTCGTGTGTAGGCCGCATTAAGTTTAAAATTCAAATTATTACCAAGAATCATATATAAATGAGGATGTGCAAAATGAAATTTGTTCATCATAGCAAGAGTGGCGGATCTCACAATATTCAAAAGTCTATGAACATAAAATATGTTCACATTGCTAATAAGCAAGTTCATTCGAAAAAAAAAAATACATATTCTTCACTTGACAAAACGCAGACATTGTTATGCAGCAAGAACATAAAAACCCAGTTAGCATTTAATGAAATTATGACACGGTTTTATCAAGAATTTTGGTTTTATGACTAGATATTCAAATGAGACTAGATATGAAATGCTGACTGGGTATACACACATTGGCACACAATAAGAAACAACAAACACACATACATAGTTAATATAAGAAAACAAAACAAATTGTAAAAGGCAAAAAGTAGAAAAGTTTCAATTTTTTAACATTTGGAATTTCATCAAGGAAAGTTAATTTCAAAAATTTCATAAGACATTTGTTTTATGTGGAATGAAATTTTTCAAACATGGTTGAAAAAATATGTGAAATTGAAAGCAAATAAGGAAACACAAATATATCATTTTTTCAAAAATTTTATTTTATAAAAAAAAACTTAAAGTAAATTTTAAATGTAAACCTAAAAATTCAAAAAATAAGGAAATAAAAAAATTAAAAAAAAAACAATTCAGAAACTTAAATTTAAATATAAATAAAAAAATTAAAACAAGTAAGAAAATTATAATCGGTCTAGACCGACTATACGATACCCTATACCATGCGTTTAGAGACCCTATCTCTCAGGTCCAACTAACTGGATATAGGAAATAAGCATAAAACAAAGTTTGAGTGGGATTTTTATCGATTTTTTTGGCTGAAGAAGTTCATATCGGATGCTATATCTATATGGGGACTAGGTCGAAAAATGGACCGATCCTGACCATGTTTGGTAAAGTCTCTTGTATTTTGCAAAAATATATACAAACAAAATTTGAGAAGAATCAGTGCAATATTTTTGTTTTTTGATATATTTAAGTGAAGATCGGGAAGCAGCTCTATATGGGACCTATGGCTAAGAGTTGTCCAATAGGGATCATTTTTGGACTACTGATTAATGGATGTAATAAACATATATAAACCCAATTTGACTAAGATTTATATGATAATTTGGATCTTATGGCAATTTATGTTGATTTCATAGGGGTAATTTGTATGGGGGCTAGGTCTGAACATGGACCGATTCTCACCAATTTCAATAGCGTTCATCCTATGACCGATAAAAGCTTATATACCAAATTTCATCAATATATTCATATTTGCAGTTTGATTACAAGCTTTACATGGACATACAGACGGACGGACGGATGAACGGACGGTCATCGTTAAATCGAATCAAATAGTGATTCTGATTCGATCGGTATAATAAAAGATGGGTCTAGGTCAAATATTTTTGGTAGTTACAAACAGCAGCACAAAGTCATTATACCCAAACCACATAATGGTATAGGGTATAAAAATAATAATAAAAAAACAATTCAGGAACTTAAATATAAATTTAAACAAAAAAATTAAAAAAATAATATTTCCTAGAATTTGCACTCGAATTTCGAGTGCTGGGACACACTAGTAAATAATTATAAGATAAAAACATTGAAAAATACAATTGTATTTAAAAAACAGTTCAAATGCCAGAAACTTTAAATATTTAAATAACGGTTAAGATTTTACACATTTTATTTATTACCATCTTCTATTTTTGTTGTTTTAATCAACTCTGGTACAGAAGTTTCCATTGTTTTGTAATGCTTAAAAAATTTTTTTTCGCCTATTTTGTTGTTAAATGAATCTTATATCTTCTTATATATTAAAAGAATTTATGAATAAACTTTGCATTCAAGATTTTTTTCAATATTTTTCTTCTCTCAAACCTCTATAACTAGAGTTCTAATTAACGTAGGCTGTTGACATAGGTGTAAGAACACTCAGTGGATCAAGCTCCTTCTTTTGAGCTATTAACTGCTTAATTCGTTGGGTTTGATGAGTCTGATATCGAACTGCTTGGCCATCTCATTTAAAGACGTGCGGCAGTTAAGGGTGGTTCCTGTTTTCAGGAACATTGATTCCAAGGACTTTACCGCGGCCTGACTATCAGAGTAGATGTTGCCTATGGTTGTAGATAGAATATTCCGACCCAACGAGTCAGCAATTTCCTTTATTGCCAGTAGCTCCGCCTGATATACACTGCAGTGGTCTGGCAACCTGCGAGCCAGATTTAGTTTAAGCTCCTTTGAATAGACTGCGAAACCAACTTGGCCACACAATTTCGATCCGTCAGTGTAGAAATTTATGGAACGCCTGCTACCTGGAATCCTCCCAGACCAAGATTCCCTGGTCGGTGTTAGCGTGCTGAAGTGTCGTTCCTGTCAGTCAGGATCACTCCATGGCCACAATTATAACCACGCCATTGTAGTGTGTTTCTTAGTCGAATGGCCGATGAGGCCGTCGACTGCTGTCCTAATATGTCCAACGGTATTAGGTGTAAGAGGATGTTCAAGGCATCCGAAGGTGTAGTACGAAGGGCACCAGTGATACACATCCACCACCGGGCTAGATGAAAACCTTAAATAAAAATGGTTGGATCTAAGACCCTTTACCTACCTCATGGTAATAGAATATCGTGTTGTTGGTCTAGACCGACTAAAACTTTTTTACTGGTTCGTCATTTAAAGACAACGTTTCAATAAAAGACAATACATATGTACAGGTGCTATTGGACCATGTACAAAGGTGGTCGTAGATGCTCATTAATGACCGTAGAGTATCCAACTCTATAGACTCCTTAGAACATCGTTGGAATGTGGTTGTGCTACACTATTCTATAGATACTTCCACGGGCAATGTTCTGCGATTAGCGAATTAATTCCAAGTGACCGAATTTCAGTTCGAACTACCTGCTTAGTAGATCACATCGATTTTCGCTTATAAGTCTTTCCTGAGAGTTACAATCTAATAAAATTTAAGTCAAATATTCACAAACGCAATTCCTTGAGTGTTGGCTTATTCCTTGAGTGTTGGCTTATAAAACTATTAACTTAATTTTACTCTAATTCCCTGCAAAACTAAGTTTGAATTTTTGAGAATTCACAAAGATTTTATTAAGTAAGGAATAAATATAATGAATTTAAATAATATTAACAAAATCCTTTTGGAATAAAATTAAAAGAGTCATACTACGGAAAAAATAAGAAAGAATTAGCTAAGCCGGATTTATGTTTTTAATACATTATTTAGCTGCTTATTACTTTTTTTTTTTCAATTATTTAAGGTTTATTGCATATAACAAATTTTATGCAGGCGAAAAACGTAAAAAGAAACAAGAAATTCATAAGAAAAAGTATTTGACATTTAAAATATCTAAAGGGTCCGGGTCCGCCAAAAAACTTTTTTTTTTTTTTTTGAAAATGCTATAAAAAAAAACTACTGAATATTATCTCAAATTTCTTTTTTTATTTGAAAGTACAATCCTTCCCGTTAATAATGGAAAATAATTTCATTCAAATGGCTGCCTCGGCTGGCCATGCAGTAGCCTACACGATCGGTCCAATTTTTAAGCACATTATCGATTGTGTGCAGCTGTATTTCACCAATGGCTTCACGAATATTGTCCTTTAAAGCGTCAATTGTCTCTGGCTTGTTGGCGTAACACTTATCTTTGAGGGCACCCCACAAATAATAGTCCAACGGTGTCAAATCGCAGCTCCGAGGTGGCCAAACGACATCAGCTCTGCGGCTGATAATGAGATCTTCAAAAACAGGGCGCAAAATATCGAGTGTAGCTTCGGCTGTGTGGCACGTAGCGCCGTCCTGTTGAAACCAAATGTTGCCAATATCCGCCTCTTCAATTTTTGTGAACAAAAATTGGTTCAACATGGCCCGATAACGATCGCCATTGACTGCAACGGCCACTCCTTGCTCATTTTCGAAGAAAAATGGCCCAATTATGCCTCCGGACCAAAATCCGCACCAAACAGTGACTCGTTTTGGGTGTATCGGCTTTTCAATGTATGTGTGCGGGTTTTCTGTGCCCCAAATGCGACAATTTTGCTTGTTTACATACCCGCCAAGATCAAAATGAGCTTCATCTGAAAAGATGATTTTTTTTTGGCAAAATCGGCATCTTCTGTAAGTCGATCGTAGGCCCACTTAGCGAAGCGAAAACGCATTGGATGGTCAGTTGGCTTCAACTCCTGAACCAATTGGTGTCATACCAAGGTCTTTATGCAAAATTCGTCTCAATGATGCCTCCGAAATGTTCAATTCTTGAGAACGACGTTGAATTGATGTTGATGGCGCTTCACGCACACTTTCTGCCACAGCAGCAATATTCTCGGGTGTACGCACTGTTTTTGGCTTTTCACGCTTTGGTTTATCGATGAGGATGCCAGTTTCTTTCAATTTTTTCACAAGATAACGAACATATGGAGCTGACGGTGCTTCTCTTCTTCCAAAATCCATACGCAATTTTCGCACACATTCTGCAACATTACCATGATTTTCAAAGTAATGTCGCAATATTTCGCAGCGTTGTTCAAGCGTATACACAACCATATTCGTTCAGCGGAAGGATAAAACTAATTATCTGTCAAATCAGACATGAGCTAAGTGTTACCATTCACGAAATAAGCACTAGTTGAAAGAAAAAAAACGTTAGATGGCGGACCCTTCGAAATATGACACAAAAATATGCATTTATAGGAAAATATGCAAAAATAATAATTTTCAGCAAAATATGCAAAAATATGCACTAACGAATCGATGCCATTTTAACGCAAATTCTTTGATTCGCAAAGATATTTTGTTTATAGCGTGCTCAGACTAACGACAAAAAACATGCATTTGCATGAAGTTCCGCTCTCTGTTTATTACAAATTATAATTCCAATTTGAACAATTCCAGTTTCATAATTTCTCCTACTACATTTTTCCTTTATTCTGTTTTTCAAAACTTCTTTGGCAACCCTCAAAAAGGCTGCTCATCGCAACTCTTCTTCTTCATGAACATTTTGAATTGTGCCACTCTTGTTCATAACCCCCCTATCACACATCACACTGCCAGTTCGAAAAACTCAATACACTCACATTTTTTTTACTAATACACACACATTTTCCGCAGTGGTCACACTAATGGCACAAAATTTTTCGTGCGAGTAATGGCTGCCACTAATGATGATTAATGTTACCGTGTTATAAATTTAATGCAAATTTACTGGATCCTGCAAAATTGTAATTGAAGTTTTAACTTGTTAAATCTATTATTATGGTTTATTTCTTGAAATGCACATATAAAAACGCAAGTTTGTTAATTGTAGAGCATAAATATTATTAACTATTATTAAAATAAAACTAATAATAATAAATGTAAACATTTTCCCTCAAACAAGTGCCTGTATAATAAACTCGGTAACTCTATTTAAAAAAAAAATAAGAGAGAGAAGTAAACAAATTTTTTCAAGTTTACGCTTCGACATTTTGAATATGAGATTGCAGTCAGATGTGTGAGCACAAAAGTTAATGGCGATGGATTCGACTAATTCGAACAATTTTTCGTTGATAATACGTACACAACGATTTCACACTTGCAGTGTGATGCGAGATAGGAGGGTAAATATGTTCAATGTTCACATGAACATTCTCAGAACCGCCACTCTTGGTTAGTCAGTTTATGATGAACAAATTTCAGTTTGCACATCCTCATTTATATATGATTCTTGGCTACACTTGAATCTGTGTGGTCCATGTGTGTTCGAAACAAAAAATACGTGATAGAAAAATGTTCATATTGATAATGAAATATTAAAACGTAACACAGTCATGATGTGTTCGGCACCGCACAAAATTTAGAAGCACACATGATTGATATGAAAATAAAAAATATGTGTTGGCTGTTTTAGAACAGAACATTGTGTGTTTCATGTGTGCATTTTCTGAACCTTGTTTAATTTTTATATTTCTGAGGTTACTGAATCGTAAAAGTTTTAAAAAAATTCTGTGCAATTATTTTTGCAAGTACAGCGGAGCTCATATAAATCAAAATAACAAAATAAAATAATTTCATAAATTTCTTACTTTTGATAATTATTTTTTGGTGAATACATTTTTTTAAACGATTTTTTTTTGTTGTTTTATCGAACAATAAAATTATGAAAAATTGTAACAATACACCATACCAAATATCTATGGGCCGTATGCAAAATAATTAAAGTGTACATCAAGTAGACTTTATCAACAAATTTTTTATGAAAAACATACAATAAAGTCTACTTGAAGTACACTTTAATTTTTTTGCATACGGCCCTATATGTTTAAGCTCTAATTCTTATATTTTTATAATTTAAAATATTATTTATGGTAGTTAGAAGTTAGAGTTCATGAAGTGGTTGTAGGTATTTGATGGGCAACGAAGACTTTTAGTGTTTTCTTCCTTTCAGCAAGTAAACGAATAAAATGGGTAAATAATTGACGGAAAGCTATATCATAGATGCTATCAGTTATTACAATCAGAATGAACTTGTTCTAGTTATCGAAACAAACTTCTGGCATAACTTCTGACTTTGCCAGCTCAAAGTTAAAGGCCTATATTTAAAAAAAAAATTTTTTTATTTGTGGGATTAGAACATGATCTAGACTTTTCTGAAAATAGTCTTTTTAATTTAACTCACAATATTTTTCTAATTTTGCTTTTGATTTGTAACCACAGTCCGAGGTTTTTACTCTCGTAGTTTTTTAAGTTATTTAAGTTTCGTGTAAAAATTTTAAATTTTAGACTTTGAATGGCTGATCAAATTGTGAAACCAAAACCAAACCATGTTAACTTATCTATATTTTTCAATAGTAGATATTTTGTTTGAGATATTATCGGTAAATTCTGAAATATTATGTAGATGAAGGCCGAAATTGAATTTCAGGATTTAAAATTTTTATGTACATTTTTTATTGTATTTGATAGATTTGTAAGTCTGACTAACCTTTTAAAAACTGATTATCTTCAAATGTTTGAAACCATTGTTCCAATGATATTTCACCTTCAGCTAATTCCATTTCTTCAATTTGATCAAATTGCTGTGTAACATCCAAACGTTCAATCATATGAGCCAAACCATGTCCGACTAAGGCTCGATTTATATTTTTATATTTCGTAATGCACGGCGCCAAAGGATCAGCCGTTTCAGTTTTTGAACCCCACAAAACAATAGGTAACGATAATCTATCAGGTGAACGTTTGCCCTGGAGCGAAACAGAGAGTGTCTCAAATTTTACAATTAAATTTCTGAAATCATCCATGGCAGATTGCGACCATGTCTCTCCACCAGTCGGTTCAATACAAGCCAAATGACAACAATACACTGCATTTGTTACACGATTCAATTGTGGATCTATAGAGAACAACTGCTGACTCGCTATCGAACATACAGTAGCTCCAATATCTCTAAGGAATACTGAAAATTTGGGTTCTTCACCGGGCTGACATGTGATATTTGTAATTATGCCTCGATACCATTCACATTGTTCGAGGGGCATCATCTCATCTTTATTGATGGCAGTTGAAGTATGATATTTAGTATAGACTAAACAATGATTGTCCATAAACCATTCACGATTTTCCTGAGGCGGTTGTTGTTCAATATCATATTTCTTGCTTTGGGCCTCTTGAATTTTCTGATGGAAAGTTTTTGTACCTTGGCTGAGCTTGTACAGTTGTATGTAAAATTCTCCAGGATTAACTACATGAGAAATTTTAATAAGGGTACGTTTCAACCTGTTAGTGGAATGGTGTTTAGATGAAGGACCCTGGCTGGGGTTAAGACTCTCTTTACTTTTTAAAATGCTCTTATCTGTTGTTGGTAGTATGTCCACACTGCTTTGAGGCTGGTTTGCGGCTGTAGTGATTACTTCATTGCTAAGAATTTGTGGTACGCTCAAGCGTTTTTTGGGAGTTTTCATAAATTGTGTTATTTGTGTCGATTCACCAGTAGACAAGCCATGTTTGTTTTTTACCAACGATGCTCCTATATTTATGTCCAAATTCCTTTTACAAACATACAATATAACTTTATATATATTTTGTTTTACCGCCACAATTTCTAGTCTCAAATTGGGGTTATTGGTCATTTGTTTAAAATCGTTTATGGCCGAGACTGTGTACATATAGCCATTTTCCTGTAAAGGTTCAATATCGGCTAAGGCACAACCGATTGCAAATTCACATTTCTTGCGAAATTCTTCATCCAATACGAAGGCCTGTCGCCAGCTAATAAGTTCTCGTCGTCCTTCATCGACCAAACGTACCATTAGTTGACCTTTATCTTTAATTTCCTCTATAACAGCTCGATACCATTTGTCTGTGAGACAAACAACACAAGCCATTTGTAGTGCGGCTAAGTAAACTTGTTTTACTTTATCAGATTTAGCGGCATAATAAACGTTCAAGTCTCTTGCAAATTCTTGCTTTTTCTCAATTGATTCGACCTGTTTTAAAATAGAGCATTATTTTCTTTTTTTTTTTTTAAGATTATATTAAAACAAATAAAATATTTTAAATTAATTTTTCAATAGAAATACTAAATTTTGCTATAGAAAAATACACATCGACAATACACATAGTCCACAAAGTCTTGGATCACCCTAAAAATTCGTATAAGTGATATAAAAACTCAACATAAGTATGAAATTCATATCAATTTTTGTCATGTATTTTTTCCTCTACTTTCTTTAATTCAGAAAGCAGAAAACAAATTCCAGATTCCCTTCTTCGTTTTAGAGATAACGAGATGCAAATGTCACAATAACCAAAAAGTCTGCGTTACTTTTTAAGAAGTTTTTTTCCCGCGTTATTCACTTTTCATTCTTTGTAATTATAATTGATCGAAAAACAAGCTCAGTGACGCATTTTATTTAAAAGCGGTAATAATTTCCAAATATGAAAACCAAAGAAATTAATGAAATAATTATTAAATTGTGGAAAGAAGGAAAAAAATTTTAACATCTAAGTTGCGGTTTGGGCGCCCAAAAATATGGTCAGGGAAGAGCGCAAAATATAAATAACTTCAATATATGTTGAAAATGTATTTGTGCCGAAACTGCAAGAACAATTCTATATAAAACTGAATATCATGGAAGAAACAGACGAACAGGCGAAAGCGCATTGAATTTGCTCATAATTAGACAAGTAAGAAAATTATAGTCGGTCTAGACCGACTATATGATACCCTATACCATGCGTTTAGAGACCCTATCTCATAGGTCCAACTAACTGGACATAGAAAATAAGCATAAACCAAGTTTGAGTGGGATTTTTATTAATTTTTTTGGCTGCAGATATGAAAAAGTTCATATCGGATGCTATATCTATATGATGACTAGGCTCAAAAATGGACCGATCCTGACTATGTTTGGTAAAGTCTCTTGTATTTTGCAAAAATATATACAAACAAAATTTGAGAAGAATCAGTGCAATTTTTTTGTTTTTTGATAGATCGGGAAGCAGCTCTATATGGGGCCTATGATTAAGAGTTGTCCCATAGGGCTCATTTTTGGACTACTCATTAATGGATGTAATAAAAGCATACAAACCCAATTTGAGTAAGATCTATATGACAAAGTGGATCTTATGGCAATTTATGTCGATTTCATAGGGGTCATTTGTATGGGGGCTATGTCTGAACATGGACCAATTCTCACCAATTTCAATAGCGTTCATCCTATGGCCGATTAAGGCTTACATACCAAATTTCATCAAAATATATTCATATTTGCGACCTGCAGTTTGATTACAAGGTTTACATGGACACACAGACGGACGGACGGACGGACATCGTTAAATCGAACCAGTTAGTGAATTTGAATTTGAGATGAATCAGTGAAATATTTTTGTTTTTTGATAGATTTAAGTGAAGATCAGGAAGCAGCTCTATATGGGGCCTATGACTAAGAGTTGTCCCATAGGGATCGTTTTTGGACTACTCATTAATGGATGTAATAAACGCATACAAACCCAATTTGAGTAAGATCTATATGACAATTTGGACCTTATGGCAATTTATGTCGATTTCATAGGGGTCATTGGTATGGGGGCTAGGTCTGAACATGGACCGATTCTCACCAATTTCAATAGCGTTATATACCAAATTTCATCAAAATATATTCATATTTGCGACCTGCAGTTTGATTACAAGGTTTACATGGACACACAGACGGACGGACGAACGGACATCGTTAAATCGAATCAGTTAAGGCCAGTTTACACTATCACACTTTGTAATACGATCTGTCAGAAATTCGAGTATTATGAAAAAGTCGTATGATGTAAAAAGCTTTTGTTATGAAATTGACAGTCTGTAGGATTTCATTTTCGAAGTCCGATGGTTTTTGAAACATTTCTAAAAACTTGCCATTTTCATCGGACCAGAGTTGTTTTTTTTTTTGGTAATATTAAAAAAATGGTAAACAAAAACAAAGAAAGTGAAAATAAAATATAAATTTCAAAATAAATTTGCTTATTATTCTAAACAGTTGTTTTCATAAGACTTGAGTGTTGTGGTGTAAATGGCCTAAGTATGCAGAAATAATGTCGGTACGACTTTATGACAGTCCGATGAATTTCATCGGATTTTTATTTCGAAAAATCATACGACTGAGTGGTATCATGTAAATGGGCCTTTAGTGATTCTGATTCGACGGGTATAATTAAAGATGAGTCTAGGTCAAATATTTTTGGTAGTTACAAACAGCAGCACAAAGTCATTATACCCAAACCACATAGTGGTATATGGTATAATAAATAAGCATCCAGAATTTTGGAAACAAGTCATATTATCAGACGGAAGCAAGTTCTTTATATTTGATATAAATGGCCGTTAAATTGTGTGGCGCAATTCGAGAACTGCGCTTGAGAATCAAAATTTTTTTTAGTACAGTCAAACACAGTGATAGTGGATTTATGGTGTGAGGTTACATGTCAGCTTGTGTTGTGGGTCGGTTGGAATTTATTGAATTGACAATGAATAAATGTGAATATTTGAACATTAAAAAACTTTTTTTTAAAACAAAGTAATCTAAATCTCAACGTGTTGGCTGCAACAAGATAATAATGCCCCAAGGCAGCTTAAAATACCCTCTTTCAATCACCCGATCTCAATCATATTGAGCATCTTTGGGATCTATTAGAGAAAAGAATTCGTCAACATGAAACAACAAGTAAACATATTTTGCGAAGTGTTATGCAGACACACTGGGTGAAGATTTTTATACCCTATACCACTATGTGGTTTGGGTATAATGACTTTGTGCTGCTGTTTGTAACAACCAAAAATATTTGACCTAGACCCATCTTTAATTATACCGATCGAATCAGAATCACTTTCTGAGTTGATTTAACAATGTCCGTCCGTCCGTCCGTCCGTCCGTCTGTGTGTCCATGTAAAGCTTGTAATCAAACTGCAGGTCGCAAATATGAATATATTTTGATGAAATTTGGTATGTAAGCTTTTATCGGCCATGGGATGAACGCTATTGAAATTGGTGAGAATCGGTCCATGTTCAGACCTAGCCCCCATACGAATTACCCATATGAAATCGACATAAATTGCCATAAGATCCAAATTGTCATATAGATCTTGCTCAAATTGGGTTTGTATGCGTTCATTACATCCATTAATGAGTAGTCCAAAAATGATCCCTTTGACCCCATACATAGCTGCTTCCCGATCTTCAGTTAAATCTATTAAAAAACAAAAATATTGCACTGATTCTTCTCAAATTTTGTTTGTATATATTTTTGCAAAATACAAGAGACTTTACCAAACATGATCATGATCGGTCCATTTTTGGACCTAGTCCCTATATAGATATAGCATCCGATATGAACTTTTTAATATCTGCAGCCAAAAAAATTAATAAAAATCCCACTCAAATTTGGTTTTTGCTTATTTTCTATGTCCAGTTAGTTGGGCCTAAGAGATAGGGTTTCTAAACGCATGGTATAGGGTATCGTATAGTCGGTCTAGACCGACTATAATTTTCTTACTTGTTTTTATTTATTCAATAATATTTTATAACGAATTAAATTTTGCGGCCCAGTGACTTAAAGGGGAGGGTAAGGTTTTAAAAGTTAAAAATCTCGTATTTTCATAATTCTTTTTTGAAGATATGAATAATGTTGGATTATTTATTTCATATACACGTTATAGCATAAAATTTATAGAATCTTTGAAAAAAATTTCAATTAAAAATTTTAATAAATAAGTCCGTAACAGCGAATCTCCGGAGGCGTTGTTGTTTTGCGGTGAACATCATAACTCGTTACCGGATCATGTGAAATAAAAAAATTGAAATGCGTTTAAAAGGTGACATGTTTCCTGAAGTAGCGCCGAAGAGATTTTTAAATTTTTATTTATTTTTTTTTTTTTTTGGCAGCATTTTGAAGTGAAAAACACGATTTTTGCTATAAAATTTCTGGAATTTGTTGTTAAAAATGGGGAAGAAAATGAAAAAAAAAAACAGATGAGCCATCGACAGTATTGCACTGCAGAAGAGAGAACATTTATGCAACCCTTCGGAAGAAAAACAAATCATATGGTTTTATTGCTTAATTTTAAGGAATGATTAGATTTCACATTATCACAGCTAGATTTTTTACAATGATGTTTAAAACTATAAGAATATTACAAAAATTTTAGGTATTTTCGTGCTTTTTTAATTCAAAGAAATTATTAATTGCAATCAGCATAAATGTAGCGAAGCATAAACATTTTTTTTGCTTGTTGTTGTCTGATACCCCGTTTATAGTAAGAACTATCTAGCTCTTTAATAGCCAGCACGGCTTAAAGATAACTAGTAGATTCCAGCCCTCGAAATTCGAGCGCAAATTCTAGGAAATTTTATTTTTTCATTAAATAAAGACCCTAATCTTTACAAAAAAGAAACTCATTTATATTACAAACACATTAACAAATTTAATAAACACACACATAGCCATTGTATAATTTTGTGTATGTGTTAGTAGCAACTTTAAATGCAATTTACTCTTTGAGTAAAATTTAAAAATCTGTAAATCTGCAAATTTGCTAAAAAGAAATACCTTTTAAATAATATACGTCTGGTCAAAATCGGGATAAAACGGTAGAACAAAACATCAGTCACAAGAAATCGGCTAGCCTATTAATATTATAGATAGATATTGTTGAGAAGTTTTGGCTTTTTTTTAAACTGAATATGATGAACCGTTTTCAAGTTATTCCAATATATGTATGTAGTGGAAGTGCCTTAAGTTTGGATATAACGGTATATCCCGAAAAGTCGAGCTGATAGAAAAAACCAAGTGCAGATTTGGATTCAGCGTCCCAAATAACCTTAAAAAGAACATTCAGTTCTTCATCAACAAAAACCTTGTTCTCTTAAATTATAATTTAAGAAAATATTATAAAATCTTAAAATCTTATGGAAATCGCGATTTTTATCAATTGAGTTTTCTCAGTAAATTGTAAACAAAATCAAAAGTTGTGCACCGATTACAATGAAATAAAGCTCATTCCCTTCGAAATATGTTTAGCTAAATGCTTTTAGGCCAAACCTGTGATTTAAAGAAAAAAAAAATTTTTTTTTCTGAAATTTGCTCTTTTTTTCAAAACTTCCACGATATCTCTGAAACTGCTGGGCAAATTTAAAACCAATGTAAGCACGGCTTAAAGATAATGTTGTTGACGAGTTTTTGTGTTTTTTAAACTGAATATGATGAACCGTTTTGAAGTTATTCCAATACAGTTAGTGGAATTGCCTTAATTTTGGACATAACGGTGTATCGCGAAAAGTCGAGCTGATAGAAAAAAATTAAGTGCAGATTAGAAAACAGCGACCTCAAATTAGTAAAAAAAATGCAATGAAGTTCCAGTCAACACCAAAAAAGTTCAATTTTGTTCCCTTGTGTAATCAAAAAAAATTATGCCACACGCATCCCATAAAACAGACGCCATAACCTCCTGATGGGACTGTCTTCGCCTTCTTTGGAAACGATTCTCCCATTTCTGTCCACTTTTTTGTCTCAACCATGGTTACAAATCGACGCACGGCTTTATTGCGGTGAGACATCGTCAAACTCTGCCACCCAATATTTTATAGTCGTAAAGGAATAGAATCTAGATCGGGTTTAATATTGGTTGGACTGAAATCTTTCAAATGAAAGTATTGAGATCGTTTACTCTTGATGGCTTAAAAAAAAAAAATACAAAACAATGTTGCGCATTGTAACTTATAAGGTTGCCACTTTTCTCGAAAGTAATTTTTTTCAGACTACTGTCGCCATCTATACGGGAGCAAAAGTTGTATTCATTATGAACTGGCTTGCCAGAGACGTGATACAATGGCCTATAACCTACCTCCAAGTGGCGCTCCTGGGCAACGCTAGGCAAAGCCAGTTAATTCTGGTGATTATTCCTAGCGGCTAAAGGTTAAGGAAGAGAAATGTCTGCCAGTGCAATCCCTTCACGGGAGATAACTGGTAGTTACTAAATTGGCTAATTAGTAGCGAAGCCTTACCAAAAGGCGCTAAATTTGGTACTGCGGGGAGATCGAATTGCCCAAAATGAGGACTCTTCGACTTCTTGCGGATACCAAGCGAACCATAACACTGTAATCTGATAGCCGACTGGTGGATCGTGAAACATCCAACCAGATGAAAAGGTTGTCACACCCCTTTAATATATGTGAGTCCAAGTTGAATTGACGGTATTGTTGGACCACATTACGAACGTGGCACTAGAGGCTTTCGAATCTGATGTGCAGAGGAGATCGCTGTGTGTGACTAGTAGGGGTGGTTGTGGAGTGGCAGAGCTGGTATATGCGTTGGATGGAAATGCTGGTATATGCGTTGTTTGGGTGGCATGAGTGGAAGATGAGTCGCAAGATGAATCGGATGCAAGAATGTCGGATGTAGCATGAGTAGAAGTCTTTTTTGACGATACAAGAGTGCGTAGAAATGGGTCAGAAAACAGTGCTATGGTAAGCAAGGTCAAAGCAGAAGTCTTTGACGAATCTTTTACGATCTCATTGGGAACGGCCCCTCGGGGAGTTTCGCAGTGGCTTGTGGTGCCCGTAACGCGGGCAGATCACAGATCGATGTAGAGGTGCATCCACCCAGGTGTTGCTAGCTCTAAAGCAAAAGAGTTTTAGATAGGCTCGACACAATAACAAAGTGTGGAGTGATGCCGTGAACATCACTCCAGCTTGTAACCGTCTTATGGCGGGGCGAAGGCAAGACGCATAGTATCTCTCCATGTGCTAAGACCACCGTGTGGTTAAGTCAACATGACAGGAATGCACGTAAAACTCAAGAGACTTCTGTCGCCATCTATACATCAGGTCGGATTATTCTGGGACCGCCCTTGTATATATGTACATACATAAATAAAATTTTATATTAGAAGTGCTTCTATATTTCCAAGTAAATATCACTCCCGTATATTAGCTGACAATTGTTTATATTGATGTAGTCCAGCATAGTCAATATAAAGTTTAGTCAAATCAAGCCAGCATTTTCCAGCACTCAAATTTGATGCTTGTCTAGTATTTTTTTGCGTTTGAACTACGTTTTGGATAGAGCGTTGGCCATTCTCTCTAATCGCTTTAAAAACGTACAATAAAGCTGCTTCTTTCTATAGTCCTCGCATGAATTTTAAACAGGTCCAAGGCAGAGTATCGTATTGGTAGATTCAAAATATGTTTTAAAGGCCATTTTGGGCTGATTGTAGCGATTTCAAATGGCTGTCTTTTAGGCACAATATATAGATAAGTTATATGTGAGTGTGTGAGTGTGAGATTTATTTTCGAATTTATATAGCATTTCAATCCAGACGACCTCTTTGTCTTGAATGTGTTTATGTGTTCGTCCTAGTGCAAATTATGATTCAACACAATTTCTAAATATTTTACATTAACGGTCTCAGTTGTGGCTGTACCGTCAAAATAAACAACCATTTTACCATCTTCTCTTAAATTAATTGTAAGTCTATTTTATCGGGAAAATTCAGTTAAAATAGCTGGATCATACTCAAACGACGTTTTTAAAACTTGTGCGTGCTTGTATAGAAACAAGTAGACATCATCCGCATACATGAACATGAACGGTTTTCCATTGATGAAGATTTTGAACAATAGCGGTCCTAGAAAACTCCCTTGCGAAATTCCTCATTTAACCGGCAGCATTGAACTGTTTGATTAACCAGCCTGAACACATTGCATATTGTTGGATAAATAATCACGAAAAACGTCAAGAGTTTTATTCGTAACGCCTATACCCATTAACTATCTAATTCAAACTTCATAGGTAAGCAGGTCACAACCTTCTCAGCAATAGAAGAAAACTCGACAATACCGCTGAATCCTGCATTAAGCTCCCGATAATTAAAATAATGACATTAACAATTGCTTCTTCAGTTCCAGCACCTTTTTTAAAACAATATTGCCTTTCAAATAATATATCATTAATTTCGAGATAATTTGAGATTTGATCAAAATTATTTTTTCAAAAACTTTATCTACAATTGATAACATGTTTATGTGTCGAAACAGAGAAGTTAGCCAATACAATGTCAAAGCTTTTGTAATTTGTTTTAAGATTAATCAATGTTGTATTTGTATTAACAAATGCGGTAAATGTCTCCGATACAAATGTAAAAATACTGATATATGCCGATGACACTGTGCTATTATCGTATACTCTGATGATGCCTTACATCCATACTGTACCACGCGATTACCTCGTACACTAGCAGAGAGTATTATAGCTCAAAATGTACTATGGGCGAAAGAGTGCTCCAACCTCTATCGACTTCTTAAATTTTCGCAAAGCGATACTAACACAGTTTTATGTGTCAATTGGAAAACAATTTAAACTTACTAGAAACAAAGGAACGTATGAACATGCTATAAAGGTCATATAGCATGTTGATACGGCAAGATGAACCACTTGGTTCGTTCTCTGAATCACGACTGCGAACCTTGGTGTTCAGACGATTGTTCTTGTTTCATTTTGACGTTTATATTTTTTTGTGCAAATATTTGAAGACATCCTTCTATACTTTACGTTTCACTATTTCGTTTTTTCCATTTTTATTTAAATATACATATGTATACATGTAAATATATACTTTTTATTTGTTAAACGTTTCTATTTATTTTATTGCACACATTAATATTTTGTTTTTTCTTTGTTTATATATTTTTGATAAAATAGCGATATTTGATAAAAATTGGAGATGACAGTAAATTCTTCGAGGTTCGCAACTAGATTCAAAATGAACCAAGTTGGTTCGCTCTCAAAATGTTGTATGGCGAATCATGTAGATTCAATTATGATTGGGGTGCGAGCCGTGAATGAGAGAGCGAACCTCGAATCTTGCTGTCCGTCTGAACATAGCATTATTCATAACTTAATTTCAACGTTATGCTTTCTGCTAATGTATCATCACGCAACATCAGTTTAACAACACTGTGGAAAATTATCGGGGTTATTGTCTAGGGGTTGAGAAAGTCAGGGTAAAAGTACCAGGTCAGAAAAGCAAAACCTCCCAAGAGTTCGGCTGTCTCAGGCCAAACTTTTATATTCATATTATAAATCCTTATCTTGATGTTTGTTTGCTTTGTTAGATTTTTAGCTATAACTCAAGAACCATTGACGATTTCTCATTTCATTGTTCAGCAAAATTGTAAGTAAGGCGTAAATAGATAATTTTTAGGAATATACTTATCCACATAAAAAAAAGAATAAAAAATACTGATGTGTATGTTTGATTTAATATAAAAAATATCAATTATACGTATACATCCCTTCTACTCTACTGATAAATAATAATCATACGCTATGTTATTAAAAAAAAAAAATTATAAAAAAAGGGGGAAAAATTACAGTTTTTTTAAGATTTTATTCGATAAAAACTTGATTTGCTGAAGAATCTAATCCACTACCAGGTGGATAAAACATTTCACTTTATTGGAGTTTGTCCAATATTTAATGAATTTAGACTGAAATATTTCTGTATAGCAAAACTTAATATAAGTGAAATAAGACAGTTCTGCAAGAAAATCGGCCCCGGCATTATTCTTGCTGATTCCTATGTAAAATGAACTCCTGAATCCGAATATTACACCCATTTTTCCCCATTACATACCGTTTTCGCGGGACGCCCCCCCTCCCCCATTTATTATCTTATAGTCTTTTGTTTGTCATAACTCAAGAACGACTATTCCGATTTTGCTGATATAAATTTAGAAAAATTAAGAATTACCATTCTTTCATCTATTCTTAAACCATTTTTCTACATAACCAACAGTTTCGCGGATATAAATAAATTTATGAAAAAAAAAAAAAATATTTTATGACTACAAAATTTTAATTTTTTGTTTTTAAAAGTCATGAAAAGTCCAAAAAGGGAAAAAAATTTCAAGGCTTAATACTTTTGCTTAAAGCTACATAGCTTATGAACAAAATGAGACATAGATCATGAACATCGATGAACGCGTTCCGCTTTTATTCACAATTAAGTGAAGGTATCTCATTTTGACAAGAATATTGATTTTTTGTTTCAATGAGTTTCGATAATATTTATTATAAATTATTTATTATTAACACGTAAAATTTAAAAAATTTAGGTTATTATACAATAAATTATAATAACAATAGATTAGTATAATTAATTATAATAATTGCAGGGTTGACTGTCTGCTCCTATAAGAAGAGATTTTTACGTCTTTTTCCAAGAGATTCCACTGCTAAAGTCGCGACCCAAGAAGTTGAGATTTGCTCTTATGTAACTCCAATTGTTGGACGAGATCATTCAATTCTGCCTGAGTAATTAAGTGAGGTTTTTGATGAACTAAATCAGCCGTATACTGTGGTACAAGGTTTTCCAAATCTATTTCTGGCTGTATGGTATAGGTTTTTGGCGCTACTGGGATTGGAAAAGATTCGTTGTGAGGAACTGGACGATGGAAGTCATACAAAAGTAACAATCTGTAAGATGACAGCTAGGTTTGCGCGAAACCATGGGAACGGCAAAATGAATTGACTTACGGGTACTTTTCAGCGATTTCGTCAAGCTACTGTAACAAGTGGTGCAGCAGTACTTCGGAGCCCAACCCTTGTCTAGATGACCAACTTGGAAATTGAAATATAAATGATAAGCAGTTTTTAGAAGCGGAGAAAGGGGTTTTCGTTGCGCTTTTAATGTTAAGTTTTCGCAAACATAGCAGAAGCTATCTGAATGATTTCTACACTCTCGTGGCATAATAAAATTCACGTACTGTTATTCACTTTTAAAAAATCGGAAAAAAATCACTTCTACTTTTCACGTTTTCACACCTATAAATACTAAGTATTTTTCAGTATTTTACTGACAGGTACTTATGAAAGGGCGCATCTTTTAAGGGTGACTATATACCTGATTCAACACGTCTGCGTTTCAAATTTTTCAAAACTTTCCAAAAACGGTATGTAATGGGGAAAAATGGGTGTGATATTCGGATTCAGGAGGTCATTTTACATAAGAATCAGCAGGAATAATTTCGGGGCTCGGAAAAAAATGTTATATTGCAGACCAGTGTAATTAATATTTTAAATGGCTGTAATTTATACTAGCGTAAATGCATTGAAAATGTGTTCAAATTATAGAAATCTAATAATGAATGAATTTGATTAATGGCAAATAATTCTTTGTAATATACTTAAATTTGTAAATCTGTAAAAATATAAGGAATTAGTTTATTGGAATATTCTCAGTTATGCCTAATATAGACAATTATTGTATAAATTATTTTAAAGTGCGTTTGCGGGTTGTAGGTTAATAAATTGTAACACATAAATTGTAGAGCAAATTTCATTTATTTCAAACTTTCATAAATTATAGAGTTAACATAGAGTTAATTTGATTTAAATTTTATTTTACTTTAATCTTTCACAAAGTATTGGGTTAATTTATTTAAATTTTATTTATTTTAAACTTTCACAAATTATAGAGTCGATTTATTTAAATCTTACTTATTCTTAAAATTCATTAATTGAATCATAATTACTTAAATTCCATTTATTTTATTTTACCTACTATGAGGCCTGAGTCTTACTTCATACTGACTCTATTTTACTTAATCATAATAAATATAAAGAATGGTCAATTCCTCAACGACAGAGAAACACCACCGAAAAAAATGCCAACGCAAGCCAAACCTGAAAACCATAAAAAAACGCAACTCAATCAAAACATATGGTTGACATAAATTCAAGTCAAGTGCCTTGGTTTCACAATCATAAATCGTGAAAGTTTCAAGTGCACTGACTTGAGGACTGTTTACGTTGCAGAATTAGGGGACAAAATAAAATGCAGCGGTTTGAGGAAATGTTTTGTGAAACTGACACCCAAAACAAATAAAAGTGTGAATGGCCGTAATTGGTGCCAGAAAAATAATAAATAAAAAATGCCTGGGAATGCAATATGATATTGCGACATAAAAATAAATGTAAAACAATGCAATGTGATATTGCAACATACTCGTGCCCGTTGAGAGTAATTTGATGCGGGCAAAACATTCATAAAATAAATGACGAAATAAAATATTCGTCAAGCTGGGTGGTAACATATTTGTTTTCTTTGCACATAAAAATAAAAAGTAAATGAATGATACCATTTTAGACGATTTAATTGGCGGACGGACTTGTTTACCATAATTGTTGGTATGTCTTTCACAGTATGTGAGACATACCTTAACTTATACTAGCAGATTCCAGCACTCGAAATTCGAGTGCAAATTCTAGGAAATTTTATTTTTTCATTTAATAAAGACCCTAAAAGTATGCTTCGCAATTCAACTCATTTTAAATGAAGAAAACAAACTCAACACACATTAACAAATTTAATAAACACACACATATCATTGTATAATTTTATGTATGTGTTAGTAGCAACTTTAAACGATCATAACTCTAAAAAGAAATACCTTTCAAATGATAAATTTTTTGTCAAAATCGGGATAAAACTATGAAACTTACATCAGTCACAAGAAATCGCCTTGCCTATTAATATTATAGATTTTATAAATAAGTATATATGTATACGTACATATAATTTTAAAAACATACAAAAAAAAAAAAAAAAAATTCCAGACAGGAACGCTGAAAAAAATTCAGAGGCCAAAAACACAAGCACAAACATTGAAATCATGTTGCATAAAAAATACTCCTGCTTCATAATGGACAACGAAACGTATATACTGGCAGATTTTTCGCAGCTGCAGGCTCAATATTTTTATGTTGCTAATGCTCGAGGAAATGTCGAAGATAAGTTTAGGGCCCAAAAACAGACGTAATTTTCAAAAAAGTTTCCGGGATGGCAAGCAATATGCAATCATTTATTACAACGGGCTCTATAAATACCGATATTTATATTAAGGAGTGGTTGCAAAGAAGACAACTTCCTTTCATAAGCCAAAACAATGTGTCCCCATAAACTCTAATCTGTCCGGAGCTTAGGCAAGAGTCGATATATTGGGTTCTTGCGAAAAGGGAGTTGAAGAGCACAAAGAAGGTATACCAAAATGAGGAAGATTTTAAACGGAGATGGACTACCTGTTCCAAAAAAGTAACAGAAACCACTATAAAATCCCTAATGGAAGGGTTCCTGGAAAATGTTCATAAGTAGTGATTAGAACTATAAAAATAATATTTTTTGGAAGCTTTAATATAATTTCAATTAAATAAAAAAAAATCAAAACTCTAGGTTTAATAGTTTCCTTATTCTTACATCTTTTGTATTTGAAGTTTTTTTTAGATATCACTCCTTAATAATAATAAGACGACTGAACGCAGACTTTTTGGTTGTTACATTTACTTGTTGTGGTACTTACAACCTGTTATCTCAAAAAAGAATATAGAAATATGGATGTTGTTTATGCTTTTTGAACTAAAGAGTGTAAACAAAAAATATATGAAAATAAAATTAGTTTAATTACATAGTTATGTTGTATTTTTATATCACTTATATAAATTTGTAAGATAAAAACAGACTTTATGGACTATGTATAAGTTAGTAAATCATTTGTTAACTAACAAATATATATGTATGTCTCATTTATTACCTTAATAACATAAAATTCTTGAGGACCTTCAATGTTTAACATATTAACAGCCAATATTCCAGTAACACTAAGATTATTTTGTGGAATACGTTCTTCAATTTTTGCAGTAGGAAAAACGTTCTGAAATACACAAATAGAAATATAATCACAATCTTGAATCATAACTTTATTATACATATAATAACACCGTACAACACTACTTTTAACACATGAACAAGACCTAATACACGTGAAACTAGAGGCTCTCTGAAGTAAATGTGCGTTTACAGTTTGTCATTCCCTCATCATTTGTCCTTTTTAGAGGACTTTAAAATTTTAAAGGACATTTAAATAGCAAACAAATATATATATATTTCTACTCATCCTACGATGCTGAGATAAAAAGCAAATGAAAGAGGAGACTCTCCTCAATTTTGGAAAAATATTTGTTTTGTTATATCAGGACAAAAGGACCTTATTGAAGTCCTTTCAAAATTTTGTCCTTTAATATCATTGAGAATTTCCAGCCATTTCATCCAGAAAAAATATATGTTAAGGACATTAATGTACACCAACACGTTGCTGAATTTCATTCTAATCACTTTGTTAGTTTAGTGTAGAAATAATTTTAACTTCTACTACACAAAAAAAAAAAAATTATATGTAACTCCCTAATATTAACCAATTTTCTTTAAATAAAATCTAACACATGAACAAGTGGATATATACATAAAACTGGACCCCCGGTGAATTAATAGTATTTTTAGTATTTTTTTAGTATTTTTTTTTAATATTAAACAAGTACAAAAGTAAAATTCGACTTGGCCGAAAAATTTGGATATTAGCATCCTTCTCAGGTAAACCGTATACATTTCTGTTGGCGCTTATGAATAGTATTGGTATTGCGACAAAGTGTCCAACAATACTCTGCCAACATATGGGAAGTATTTTTTTCCTTTAAACCGATTTTCAATTGTGGCGAGATCCTGGTGAAATCGTTCACCATGCTCGTCACTAAAATCACCCAATTGTCTTTTGATGAATGCTTTAAAGTTGACGATCAAACTGGGATTACGTATGCAGTAGATATTGAAAATCTTTTTGAAATCATCGGCCACCCCTATAATCCGGATGAGTGGCGCCTCTTTATAGGTGGTTCTGTGAAGAGTCTTAAAGGCGTTTTACTACATAACGGTAACGCCTTTCCGTCACTGCCTATCGTTTATGCTACCGATATAAAGGAAACATATGCAAACATGAGCAATATTCTTAAATTAATTAATTATGACCTCCATGGATGGGTGATATGTTGTGATCTCAAAGTGGTTGCTATTATAGCAGTTCTTAAAAAAGGATTTTCAAAGCATCAATGTTTCTTGTGTCTCTGGGAAGGTAGATATCGTGAATTACACTATAATGATCACGAATGGCAGCCCCGCATAACCTATAAGCTTGGAGAAAATAGCATTGATCACATGCTTCTAGTGCCTTCGTCGAAGATTATTCTTCCACCCCTTCATATCAAATTGGGGCTTATTCGAAATTTTATTCGCGCTCTGGCTAGTGAAGGAGAAGCAATGATGCACCTTAAGACGATTTTCCCAAAATTAAGCAATGCCAAAATTGATGCTGGTAAGTTATAAATTAGTATGTATAAACTCTAAAGCTAAAAATACTTCTTTTTTTTAGGTGTACTTAACGGACCACAATTAAAGAAATTGATGAATTGTAAGGAGTTTCCGAATTTTCTTACAACAGTGGAAAAAAGAGCGTGGGATTGCTTCAAGGATGTAACAATTACAAGGAGATTGTCCGTTAGGTCCGTAGTTTTGGTGAAATGCGTGTCAACATGTCACTCAAATTACATTTTTTGGATAGCCACATTGATTTTTCCCAAGCAATTTGGGTGATTTTAGTGACGAGCATGGTGAACGATTTCACCAGGATCTCGCCAAAATTGAAAATTGGTGTTGAAGCAACTTCAACCTTAATTTTTTATTTTTCAGTTTTATTATATATTTCCTTCAATTTCAATTTTCCTTTTATCTTCAATTACTGAATTTTAATTATTGTTCTTTTGGTTTGAATTTAATTTGTTTTTATTTCTATATATATATAATAGACATTTTGACCAGTGTATTTTTGAATTTATACCAACACTGGCAAAATTTATATTTTATACACATACATACATATAATTTGAGTTAAAACGAAAGTCGTCACTCGGCTTTCGTTAAGCCTTTTTTGTGTGCCAACATCACCTTTTTGCCCTAATGGCTTTAGTTTTTAAGAAATCTTTTTTTTTTAGTTAGTTAAATTACTCACTCCACAGAGCAAGGAGCTCTTAATAAATTTATATATTAAAAGAACAACTTGGTTGACTTTTTTTATTTTTTTTAAATCTAAATTTATTGGCAAGGGAGTTACCCACGCCAACAATCGGTTTAAAGGAAAAAATACTTCCCATATGTTGGCAGAGTATTGTTGGACGCTTTGTCGCAATACCAATACTATTCATAAGCGCCAACAGAAATGTATACGGTTTACCTGAGAAGTATGCTAATATCCAAATTTTTCGGCCAAGTCGAATTTTACTTTTGTACTTGTTTAATATTAAAAAAAATACTAAAAAAATACTAAAAATACTATTAATTCACCGGGGGTCCAGTTTTATGTATATATCCATTTGTTCATGTGTTAGATTTTATTTAAAGAAAATTGGTTAATATTAGGGAGTTACATATAATTTTTTTTTTTTTTTTGTGTAGTAGAAGTTAAAATTATTTCTACACTAAACTAACAAAGTGAGTAGAATGAAATTCAGCAACGTGTTGGCGTACATTAATGTCCTTAACATATATTTTTTCTGGATGAAATGGCTGGAAATTCTCAAGGATATTAAAGGACAAAATTTTGAAAGGACTTCAATAAGGTCCTTTTGTCTCGATATAACAAAACAAATATTTTTGCAAAATTGAGGAGAGTCTTCTCTTTCATTTGCTTTTTATCTCAGCATCGTAGGATGAGTAGAAATATATATATATTTTTTTCCATTTAAATGTCCTTTAAAACTTTAAAGTCCTCTAAAAAGGACAAATGATGAGGGAATGACAAACTGTAAACACAGTTTTACTCCAGAGGGCCCCTAGTTTAACGTGTATTAGGTCTTGTTCATGTGTTAAAAAAAATTAAAATTTGTCTTACGGTGTAATAATTACCTTAATTTGCATTTTAAAGCTGAGTACACCTGGCCTCTCTCGGGCCAGGCCTGAGTATAAAAAAGAGTCTCGTACTGATTTGGTGTTTGCGGTACGTAAATCGATTTTATGCATATCATTTATCTTTTCAATGATGCTCATATGTGCCGGTTTGCTGAAATATCATGCAAAATATAAATGTTTAGAAACAAATAATATAAAAGGACAGTATCGAGAAAAAGAGGCGAATTATTATTTTTCTGGACTCTAACCAGTTACAATTAACACTTATTTGTTATCAATAAATTAATATAACAGTTGCAGAATTCGACAATTTTATGACAACTATTTTATTAAATTTTTTAGATAAAATTTTTACAATCATTCATTGACATTAGTAAAAAAAAAAATAAAATATTAATTTTGAAAGCTTCTCAAGAGTACTTTATTAATGATTGTAAGAGGATGTTTTTATTTAGAACTAGAATTGAGTGGGAAACTATGTCCTAAACTTATTAAAATCTGCACCATCTGAAATTAATCCCTGGTATCAGTTTCTTCAAATAGAAAGCGTAGATGCCCTAATAGATAGTGTTTGGAGGAAAAAAAACGGAAAAAGGTATAATTTGTTATTCTAGTGGAAAGATGTTGAAATTGACAATTAAATGATTAAAAAGCAAGGCTCAGAAAATACACACATCAAACACACAATGTTTTATTTGTTTTATTTTCTTATCAATTATGTGTGTTTCTACATTTTATACGGTGGTGAACACAATCATGAGTGTGTTTCGTTTTAATATTTGATTGTGTACACGAACATGTTTAAATCACGTATTCTTTGATTCGAACACATAAACCACACAGTTTCAGTGTAGCTTTATTTTAAATTCGTGTTCTTGCACGTGTACTGCTAAAAAAAATAGAACATGAACAATAAACAGGTTCGAGTACAGCTTTACTTTCAGTTCGTGTTCTTGAACGAGTACAGCTAAAAATTAAAACATTATCCGTTCGCGATCGGAAAAATCTGTTACACCCCGATAAAAACGACAACAATTCAACCATATTTTCTTAAAAAAAATCAAATAATTAATTAACAGTTAAAACTTATATGTCAAACGTATTGAAGCAACCACTATGCGAATTTTTGCTGAAGGCAGCTTACAACGATTTCAATATTAGTTCATCACAATCATTCGTCAGCAAAGTGTAGAAGAAGTGTACCCAATTAATGTACGTTGATAATTGTCACAGAAAGATTTCTTTTGATATAGAAGACAATAAAAAAAGGAGTATTTTTATCGACAAACTGGATTTACTGATGACACAACATCAATCGGAGAACGATTTGAATATAATAACAGGAAAGTTTAGTCAAGAAAAATCTATGCTCACAAATATCGTTTAATAAGTATGCGATCATAAACCAAGAATTCTGTTTATTTCTTCTCAGAATCCTGGTTCATGTCATGATTCTTTGATATGGAATGTTAGTGACCTGAAGCAACTACTGCGAGAAAATTATGAGAATGATGAAAAATACATGGTTGCTAGGAAAATTGAAAGTTTCATATACGTAAGAATTAAATATTTGATTTTTTTACTAGGAGGTGCTGGTTATCCTTTAGAACCATATTTAATTACACCTTTACGATCTGCCGCTGAAGGAAGCCCAGAGAGTCTCTTTAAACAAATACATCAATCTCATCAATTGAATTAATTTTTCAAACTGTTTTGGGGAAGTAATTTTCATCCTATAATTTGTAGGCATATAATTCAAAAAATAATAGTTAATTGACTTAACAAGTGCTGAAACTTACGTTTTCTTTCCGGCCATTTTAATCAGTTTTTAAAAGATCACGACGATAAAAATTTATAACGACAGGTTTTGCACAATTTGGCAATTAAATACGACGCTCGTGGTACGGAAATTGTAATAGATTTGCCATCAGAGTTGCATATCTGCCGTTTCGACAATCAATGGTACCATTTCGACACAAATGAAATCGTATTCGACAACCGTAATCAGGCTGAATTTCTAACTCAATCATTAAATATTAATATCTCAATTGCATTTTGATTTTTTTAATATCAAATATAAATTTTGAATTTCAATTGGAGTTTATTCAATATCAATTTTCAATTCTCAATATCAGTATCTCTATTCAAGTGGCTCATAGAAATAAAAATTGGATTTTCCAATATATATTAAGAGTCAGGAAAAACTAATATATGATATTTTTTAAATTTTCTTCTTAAGGTTTAGTGGCCGTTACCTTTTTTTTCTTTTTGAAGAAGAAGACGAAGTACAGATTCAATTCCATTTTTGAACGAAATTTATCTCTGTAACATGGTTGAAAATACAATTGGAATCCAAACATACTTTTTACATAGACTTGCTGTTGGGAATGTTCTATTCACCCTTTTTTTTTTTATCAGAATAGACTATTTATTCCTTTTTATGGGAGGGGGAACATTAATGGATGCTAGATAAAAATATGGTTCGATTCTTATTAACTTTTGTAAGGGTTGTCTTGGGATATAAAAAGCGTTTATACTAAATTTCATCACAATATCTCTATATTTGAAATTTACAACCAGAAGGACGGTCGGACAAAAATAGATAAATCGACTCAGAATGTAATTCTGAAAAACATCTTACATCAATATTTATGTGCGTAGCAAACAATGTTTTTTAAATATTATAGGACCCATTTAAAGTGGAGAAAGGCGTAGCGGTAACTTACACGCTAGTTCCACGAAAATAGGCTTACTATCAAATTCATTTTCATTCCAACAGGATAACGATCCCAAACACACCGCCTGGGGACGTTAAAATGTGGATTTTTTTTAATACTAAACACTTCCCATAAAGTCCAGACCCAAACCCAATAGAAAACTTATGGTCGTATTTGGAGGAGCAGATAAGAAATCGGACATTTTCGTCGTAAAATACGCTTAAAGAAGCCTTACAAGAAGAATGGGACAAAATAACACCCGAACTCTGCCGGAAATTGGTGCACCAATTCCCCAACGCTTGGCCAGCAGTTTATACCAACAAGGGATACTATACAAACATTTTTGTCACAGAACTCCATTCCGTTCGAAAGTGGAATTGATTCCGTACATTGGTTCTTCAGAAAACGTAAAACGAAAATTTTTTCGGAAAGAAACCACTTTCAGTTTTCTAAATGGGATTCGATTTTTAATAACTTAAAATCGAAAAAAGTAACTACAACTACTTTTTATAAATAAAAAATATTTCTATATTTTACTTTTTTTTTTTTGCAAAATTTTTATGTATATAGAACATTTATTTTAACTACCAGATTCCAGCGCTCGAAATTCGAGTGCAATTTCTAGGCAGCTTTATTTTTCAACTTAGCTAATTCAGAAACCAACACTTTTATGGTTTATTATTATTGTGAATTAAGATAACAAACTCATTAACAAATTTAATAAACACACACATATCATATGTATAATTTTATGTATGCGTTAGTAGCAACTTTAAATGCAATTTACTCACAATAAGGGAAAAAAATTAAAAATCTGTAAATCTGCAAAACGGCTAAAAAGAAATACTTTTCAAATAATATACGTTTGGCCAAAATCGGGAAAAAACGGTAGAACAAAACATCTGTCCTAAAAAATCGCCTAGCCTATTAATATTATAGATAACAAATTATGAATTTTCATTATTGCAAAGAAAACATTTTTTTTTCCTAAAAGAAATCACTTTTTTTTCCCTAAAAGAAATCGGTTTTCATTTTAAATGTTGGCACCTCCTTTCTTCATGTGAACCATTTTTTTCTTCGAACAGAAATTAAAGAGTTTCTGATAACTTAACTTATTGGCACGTTAGTAATTCGCGCTCCAACGAGGAAAGATCGTTCTCGGCTTTTCTATTATTTGGGATAAAAGGAAACACGTTTCGGTGTTAATTTTAGGTCATCGTGGTTGCTGATCGGCATGCATTTATGTTATATGCATGCGTTTCTGGTTATATGACATAACCTAGCTTTTCATTTAGTTTTAAGTTTTTGCTTATTAAATAGCTCACCCTAATCTCCATTGCGAAGGTAGTTGTTGTGTAGGGAGGTTATACGCGTTAAATCGTGCTAATTAGAGAAGGCTCTATAGTTTTTTAACTGGCTAAATAAATCTTCATTCGGCCGTATAGGTCGATGGAGTGACAAAGTAATAATAAAAAAATAATAATAAATACTTTATTGGCAACACAAAGCGTAAACCAAAACAAAATAAATAAAAGTACATAAAATGTAAGTATGTAAAATATTGTGTTTAAAATTTATTAAAACTTTTTACTATTTAGGGAAAGCATAGAAATCCATCAAGGAGTGCCATCAGGATCTAGCTAGGGGCTACATGGAGGGAGATCGCGTTGTGACAGAGGCACAGTGGTCAGAATTGACTGAAATATTAAATTTTTCCGGGACACCAATTAAAGACTGCAATGGTTGGAAGAAAACCTGCGCAGACTGGACAGTCTACGTTAAGAAAAAGATGTGCCACAATAAAAAGGCAATAAAATAGACAAAAAGCAAAACATCATTAATTTTTATCCAGACTTAAATCTCACCTCATCTTAAAGTACAAATGTGTGAAAAATTATTTTTTTAGTTATTAAGTAATCAATTAAAAATTAATTTCTTAAAAATTGATCCCAAAGAACACAAGTTCCTTATCTATATTTTAATACGTGAAGTTTAATTTTTAGTTCCCTTTTTAAGCAATATGCGGGCACCGAAGAGTGTGAAAATTGGCATAGTTACAGTTCATATGGAGGAGAAGCTGAGAATGATAAAATTTATGTTTAATCTGTCTTAAAAATATATTAAATTAAATAAATAAAATATTTATAATAATTCGTTACACCCTTTTAATGCAAATGATTTAAATTATATATCAGACGCTCTATGTTGAATTGTGAATTGCTAAAATTGATTAACATAGATTAAAAAAGATTGGAAGACAAAAATTTAATGAAAAAATAATATTTCCTAGAATTTGCACTCGAATTTCGAGTGCTGGGCTATACTAGTTACATTAAATGTGTTCAAATTATTTTATTAATTTTTTTTTTATAAGTTTTTATTTGCAATCTATTTAACAATAATAAGCAAATGGGTTAAAGATAAACAATAACATTAGTTTCAACCCCCACTGAGATTAAAACATATATAACTTATATAATACTTAGGTCTATTTTATTTTATATATAGTATTCACATTAGCTTTACATATCTACAACTATTTATTCCTAAAAGGAAGATCTAGCACATGGTACCTTTTCAGTCTATTTACCTCTTCACTATCATCCAGTAAACTAATTGCAAGTAAATTTGAGTGTTTACTTAATCCTTCAAGATATCTTGAGCTAATACTACAGATTTCTTCTTTAACTTTTGGTATTGAAAGGTTTTTATGTATGTTATTGTTTGTTAAAACCAGGGTGCGTTTAACATCATCCTTAAAGTTTTGGATTGATAACGTTGGAGAATTTCAATGTTCGAATTGCTTGCAGTACAACACAGTTGGATTCCATATGTCCATACAGGTTTCAAAATAGTTTTATATAGCAATACCTTGTTTTCAAGGCTTAACTCCGAGTTTTGGCCAAGCAACCAATACATACGTTTAGTTTTTATGTCTAAATGATTTCTTTTTGCCTTTATATGGTTCTTCCATGTCAATCTTCTATCTAAATGCATCCCAAGGTATTTTACACAGTCTGATTTAGGAATTTCTTCACCATTTAAAAACGTTGAAGGACAATCATCCTTTCTTAGAGTAAATGTGATATGCGTAGACTTTTCAGTATTAACACAAATGTTCCATTTCTTCAACTAGATACTAATTTTATTGAGTTGTTTTTGCACCATTTTTGAGGATTCCTCTTTAGAGTCATTACTTGCCATTAACGCTGTATCATCAGGATATGTTGCAACCGTAACATCTCCAGTAACCGGCAAATCCGAGGTGAAAACAGTATAGAGCACAGGGCCCAGTACGCTGCCCTTTGGCATTCCTGCCTTTATTTCACAAATATTTGATATTTCGCTATTAATTTTTACATAAAAACATCGATTTTGTAAATACGATTTAAGGACAAAATAGTACGGTGCATGAAGATGTTGGTTTAAGTTTAAAGAGTAGACCTGGATGCCAAACTTTGTCGAAAGCTTGCTTAACGTCCAATAATACCGCGGAGCAATACTGTTTATTTTCTAGCCCATTTCTTACTACTTTTACTACTCTATGGCACTGTTCAGGAGTTTCATGCTTATACCGAAATCCAAATTGAGGATCATGTATAATATTTTGTTTTTCTAATATTGGCAGCATTCTACGTAAAAAAAGCCTTTCGAATATTTTTTAAAAAGTGGACAGAAGTCTTATAGGCCTATCAGATTTGATATCATTTTCCGGCTTCCCAGGTTTTGGAACCATCATTATTTCTGCACATTTCCATTGTTCCGGAAAGTGTTGAAGTCTCTGAATTGAGTTAAATATTAAAGTTAATAAAATAAAAGCTTTTTTGGGCAACGCTTTAATATCTTTGGCACATATTTTATCATACCCGGCTGATTTTTTGTTATTTAGATTATTTATTTCTTGTTCTACTTCAGATGGTATATTTCTTTTTGTGGTCTTTTCAAATATTTTTCAGCATTCCACAGATTGTGGTCATTAGATTTTGAAGATTTAAGGTTTCTTAAGTAATAGTTGAATTGTTCACTTTTAATATCAGCTAATCGTTGCTTCAGCTTATTTGTAGCTCGATTCAAATTGGTTTTGTCGGTTGGGGTTCTATAATTTTTCCATATTCTCCTCAATCGTCCTTTAATTCTTATTAGGTCTTTTATTTCAGCAGATACTATTATCTTGTTTCGAAAATTTAATTCTGTTACAATTGGTGTTGAGAGAAACGCTGCTTTATTAAATGAATTGAAATTATATAAAAGGAATAACTTTAAATAATTTAGTTCAGCTGAGCAGCAATATTATCCCTTGTGCATTTGGCAATGTGATACATGCTCTTTTGGGAAAACTCCTCCATATCGTCTTCAACACCTTCATTATCGTTCCACGCTGGGCCTTCTTCGCAATCTATGTTGTACGCTCCGCATATATTATGCAGTGCACAAGAAACATTTATAATTTGTATGACCTTTTGTGGGTTATACTACAATGTACCTATCAAACATCAAAATTTTCAATACACCAACTGTTCTTTCCACAATGCTACATCTTTATGTGGGGTTATTAAAATTGAGTCCAACGCGTAGTCAGGAAAAGTACTCCGTCCGAGACTGATATCAACATCTTTAGCTGAAATGCATTGTTGATTAGGTAAAGGTTAAATATAACCCATTACAAATTTTTACCTATAACGCTTTGAAATGCAACTGTAGCTAGCATCCGAATTGTGATAGATAATTGTGTTCATGCAGGGTATTGTTGAATTTTGAAGATGTGGGTTTAGTTTTTCCAATACAATAATGAATGCATCCTTGTTAATAGCTAATACAAATAAAAACAAAATTAACTTTATGAAATAAAAGTATTGTGTTTATGTACCTACACTTTACTTGGGTATGAGAAAGGATCCGAGAGTTACATATATGTTATTGTGAACACTCCTTCCTTTTCTTCCCTCTTAAATTGCATTTCTTATAACATGTATTCATGAATTATTAACTATTTCCTTTTTTTTTAACCTTATCAACTTTTTATCTTTTATCTTTTATATATTATTAACTATTTTCTTTATTACTTTATTATTAAACATTTTATTTTAATAATTATTATCAACTATTTTCTACGCTTCATATTTATGCTACTTAATCATTATTTCTTATTATTCAAAAACAATTTTTTACCGTTATTATTAAAATATAAAAAGGGAAAAATTATCAAATTAGAAGTCAATTATTATAAATCAGTTCTTATTACGAGTTCTTGAGTTCATACATTAATGTGAAACATATAATAAAAAAAAAAAAAAATAAACATATTTGAACACAAAATATGTTTTAATTTATTTATTCGAGGTACTCATAGATCGTCAGTAGTGTTGACCTCTCCTTGTCTCCATTACAGTAACTATTAATGTTCCAGGCATATTTTTTTAATTATAAACAATTTTGTTTTTTTTTATTTTTTCACAATTTTTCACAATTTTTTTATTAACATTGTTTACACAAAAACATTGTGTTTATTTTGATTTACATATATAAAGCTGCCATATTAAATCGGAAAAGTAGAATTTTAGGAGTTAACAAAATCGATCGGAATCTTAAGAACATAAAACAAAATCGACCGGAATGGTAACTACGGAATCAAAACTTTTCCGAACGGAATCTGTGACATACCTGAAAATATTAATTTTGCATATCTATTGTATTAGACTAGGTCATATACATTAGGGCGGGTCGATTTAAAAATCGCCCAAGTGACAAGGAAAATCGTATTCTAGGGATCAACATAAGAAACTTTGCCCGAGGAACCATACCTCTAAAACGAATTCTGATGTCCTGACTTTTGAGCTGTCTGTCTGTCTGTCTCACTTTGACCCATTTAGAGTGCCCCAATCGAGTCCAAATGTATGATCGACCCCCACTAACTTTGGAGGGCCGACCCACCCATGCCAGTGGCACACTCTCTGGAACCATACAAACATTTCAAAAAATCACCATTTTTTGTTTAGAATTGGGCTGACTATGTTTGATTTAATATTTAAATTAACACTCATACGTATACGTGTCTTCTACTCTGCCAATAAATAATAATCATACGCCTTGATTATGTTATGTTATTCAAAAAGATCGATCGGATGAGGGTAAATAATTTTTAGATCACTCCGTGACTATGCGTGACTCTGCCAGACTACCCCAAAATTAATCTGTAGTCACAACAAGACTATGGGCCAAGTTTCAGATCAATTGTCTGCCCCATGGCAGACAGACTGACAAACAGGTCAAAAGTCGGGACATCAGAATTCGTTTTAGAGTTATGGTTCCTTGGGCAAAGTTTCTCATTTTGTTCACTTGAGCGATTTATTTGCCTCCCTACAAATCGACCCGCCCTAATATACATGTATATTATATTAAATTCACATACTTTTGTAAGATATTTTTATAAAATGAATTAAGATTATAAGCTGAATAATTTTTTAGTGTTTTTAATAAGTGATATTGAACTTCAGATCTCCCTCTTCATAAAATAAATTAATTAATATATATTTTCTTTAAAAACCCTATTTACGTTGAATATCAAAATTAGCAAACTTTTGTGATACACTGTATATGAACCAGCAAATATTCGAGTATATTCTCAATATAACTTTAGATTTCAATTGTAATTTCTCAATTATAATTAGAAAAGGTGCAGTGTTGCTGTACCTTATAAAAATTTATTGAATAATATTGAAGACCTTAAATTAGCGGTTGAGGATGTCTTTCTTGGTTTGTAACCTATAGGCGAAATACAGAAATGTTGATAGTCTGTGCCAGCAGAAACATGTGAATCATTTCAGAAAATTTTTAAATTTATTGCATTAATGCAGGGGAAGTACAAAACAAAAAAAAAAAAAAAAAACTTTACTAAGGCACAGAAATGAAAATCGTTCCCAAACTTTTTACAATATTAATGTTGAAAATAATAGAATTTAAAAGGTTACTTACTTTTGTAAAAGTTCAATTAAAAAGTTATTAGCCACTTCAGTCCACTGTTGGGAAGATGGCATAATATTGGAAATAGCGCAACGTATGGCAGCATATGGTATTTTCAAATGGGTTTGCTGAATGTCACAAAGTCTAAAAATGGGGGAAAAAAATTAAGATAATATATGTCAATAATAAGAGCTTTACATTCGAGGTATAGGAATTTTTTAATATCCTGTACAATGTTACTGGGACTTTTATCTCTAATGTATTAATACATATAAAATTTCTTGAATTTAATGAACAGAAATAAAATTGCAAAAATATTTTGAAAAACTAAAGAATTATTGTAAAAAATTATTTGCCCGTAAATTAAGAACCATAATAAAACATTAAAAAAAATATGTGGTTTTTGACGTCTCTAATAAAACATGCAAATTTAAACAAATATTGTCGGATATTATTTTTTAACATTTAAAAACATTGAGTTGCTTGATAATTTTTTAGAATTTGTTTAAATATTTTAAATCGGTGCTTGGTAAAAGCCGAATACGATTTTTTTTTTCTGATTGAGATATGGGCCCAGCAATTTTATGGAAGATATATTACAGTATAAAATGCATAATTTCACTTACTTATCTTTAGTTACTTCTAATTTAATACCAAAATCGATAAGAAATATTTTATAAACATCATTGTCTAAAATTTCTTTCAACATGCCACGATACCATTGTTTATCGGTGGAATGATATGCCATATAATAATAACCTTCAGAAATAACTGCTGGTATACGATTTGCTAGGGTACAATTTAAATATGTATGCGATAATTCTCGAATTTGTTGGATATCATGAACTTTGTGTACATAGAAATATTCTGGCGATTTAATATGGGTGACACGAACTAAATTCTCATCATGTGAACTCTGATAAGCTCTGCAGACAGCTGATGACGATGAGGCTTGTGAAGTTGATGGTTGTACGATTGTATCGCCAATTGCATAATTATTATTTATTTGTAAGAAACTTTCAGCGTTCTTCTTCTGCTTTTGATTTTTTTTATTAGACTTTTTAGACTTCTGTTGCGTTGAGTTTGTATTGTGCGTTATATCTAATAAGGACATCAAGGAGGTGGTTGTCTCCATTTGAGAATGATTTGAATCATAAAATGATGTATCAATTTTCAATGATATTTCTGGATCATTATAAAAATAATTATAATATTGATCAATATCTTTAAGTATGTCCTTTTGTATCTCAAATCTAAAAAGTAAAAAAAAAAAACAAAAAATTATATAAATAATAAAATACTTAAGACGAATTTTTGTTCATGTTAAGACATTTACATCTACATCTTTAAACAAAATTAATTTAATTAGTAGAGTGTAAAGGCCATGTGAGCTGGCATCTAAGTGGCTGCTTCTCTGTGGTCAGACTATAATATACCTGTGTTTATATTATAATTACAAAAGATACTTGATCTTTTATTATACCAATTAGAAATCGTCCCACAGTGCTTCGTCCCATGGACAAAAAAAAAAAATTGTCTCAGATTCTGATGAAACATATATTATTTGATAGACAGTAAAGTATCTCATATGAATATAAAATAATTGTTTTGTTTCATTTTACGTCACAAGAGGGCGCCAAACTCAGAATTTTAAACAAAAACAAGTAAGAGTGTTAAATTCGGCTGTGCCGAATCTTTGATACCCTCCACCTCGGTTTGAGTATTGATAATAAATGTAAACAAAATATTGGAAAAATATGCATGCGTTTCCTATATGCATGCGTTTCCGGTTATATGACATAACTTCTCGTTTAATTTAGTTTTTGCTAATTAAATAGCTCGCCTTAACCTCCATAGCAAAGGTAATGGTTGTGTAGGGTGGCTACATGCATTAAATCGTGCTAATTGGAGATGGCTGTATAGTTTCTTTTAACTGGCCAAATATTTCTTTATTGCGGCCATATTGGTCGGATGGAGTAACAAAATAATAACCAAAAAAAAGCTCTCTCAATTTTTTTATTAAAATATTGCCATATTTGGAAAACATAGAGAATAAATTTATAACAATAAATAATTAAATTAGGGATGCCAAACGCAAAAAACCAAATGTCCCAAACATTTTAAATAAAATAATTTGTTATCTTTATTTTCTGAAAAACTTAAAATATTCATCCAAAAAAAATTGTGAAAAATAATATAAGTAAGAATGCTACTCGCGAAAGCTTATTTGATTCCTAGTTTTACTTACGGTTGTGAATTGTTTTCTTATTGTGACTCCATAAGTAAGAAAAAACTTCAAGTTTTATATAATAATATTATACGATATGTTTACGGACTTAAAAAGCGAGATCAAGTATCGTCCTATTCGAAGACTCTCTATGGAGTTTCGTTTGAAAACTTGTTAAAGATTAGAACTTTAATATTTTTTCGAAAAATTATATACTCTCAAAAACCGAAGTACCTTTTTCAAAAAATACGCTTTGCTAGATCGTCAAGAGGCAAAAATGTCATAATTCCCAAATTCCGATGTCTCGTTTCTGAATGGCAGTTCTTTGTAAATGCTACTCGTCTTTGGAATGCTCTTCAACATAGCCAACAAATAAACAGCAACGCAATGAGTTTAAAAAAAAGTCTTTTTAATTATTTTAGTTAAATACTCGTGGTAGTTTTTCTTTTATAGTTATTTATATCATAATTATTTTTTTATGTCCTAATTTTTAATATTTAATTTATATAATTTTTTATATCATTATTTATTCCTACTCCTGGTAAAATTTCATTTACATATAACGGGTGATTTTTTTGAGGTTAGGATTTTCATGCATTAGTATTTGACAGATCACGTGGGATTTCAGACATGGTGTCAAAGAGAAAGATGCTCAGTATGCTTTGACATTTCATCATGAATAGACTTACTAACGAGCAACGCTTGCAAATCATTGAATTTTATTACCAAAATCAGTGTTCGGTTCGAAATGTGTTTCGCGCTTTACGTCCGATTTATGGTCTACATAATCGACCAAGTGAGCAAACAATTAATGCGATTGTGACCAAGTTTCGCACTCAGTTTACTTTATTGGACATTAAACCAACCACACGAATGCGTACAGTGCGTACAGAAGAGAATATTGCGTCTGTTTCTGAGAGTGTTACTGAAGACCGTGAAATGTCGATTCGTCGCCGTTCGCAGCAATTGGGTTTGTGTTATTCGACCACATGGAAGATTTTACGCAAAGATCTTGGTGTAAAACCGTATAAAATACAGCTCGTGCAAGAACTGAAGCCGAACGATCTGCCACAACGTCTAATTTTCAGTGAATGGGCCCTAGAAAAGTTGGCAGAAAATCCGCTTTTTTATCGACAAATTTTGTTCAGCGATGAGGCTCATTTCTGGTTGAATGGCTTCGTAAATAAGCAAAATTGCCGTATTTGGAGTGAAGAGCAACCAGAAGCCGTTCAAGAACTGCCCATGCATCCCGAAAAATGCACTGTTTGGTGTGGTTTGTACGCTGGTGGAATCATTGGACCGTATTTTTTCAAAGATGCTGTTGGACGCAACGTTACGGTGAATGGCGATCGCTATCGTTCGATGCTAACAAACTTTTTGTTGCCAAAAATGGAAGAACTGAACTTGGTTGACATGTGGTTTCAACAAGATGGCGCTACATGCCACACAGCTCGCGATTCTATGGCCATTTTGAGGGAAAACTTCGGAGAACAATTCATCTCAAGAAATGGACCGGTAAGTTGGCCACCAAGATCATGCGATTTGACGCCTTTAGACTATTTTTTGTGGGGCTACGTCAAGTCTAAAGTCTACAGAAATAAGCCAGCAACTATTCCAGCTTTGGAAGACAACATTTCCGAAGAAATTCGGGCTATTCCGGCCGAAATGCTCGAAAAAGTTGCCCAAAATTGGACTTTCCGAATGGACCACCTAAGACGCAGCCGCGGTCAACATTTAAATGAAATTATCTTCAAAAAGTAAATGTCATGGACCAATCTAACGTTTCAAATAAAGAACCGATGAGATTTTGCAAATTTTATGCGTTTTTTTTTTAAAAAAAGTTATCAAGCTCTTAAAAAATCACCCGTTATATACATATTTCTTTTTTTGTAATTTTTAATTATTTTTAATTTAAAACTTTTTTTTTAAATATTCTATGTTATATTTTATTAATGTCACAATTTTATAAATTCTTATGTTATTCATATTAATTTTTATATATTAGTTACAATTTTATTCAATTTAATTTGGCTGAACATGTTTGTACACTACTAAAATCCTGTACTGTAATTATAAGACTTAGTCTTGTTGTGCAGGAAATCATTAAAACAAATAAATAAATAAATAAATAAAAATAAATAACATTCTCATCAAATTGCATTTATTTATGTAAGAATTTTTATGTTCGCAATTCTTAAATATCATTTGAGGTTTTCTAAAATTCATTGAATTTAAATTAATGTTTTCTGTAGTGCGAATTCAACGATCCGACAGAATTTCAACGATCCGACAATCGCAAAATATATCGACAGCTATTGTTGTTTGCACTGAGGATTAAGTGATTCACTAAGTACACACATCTTAACGACAGTCGACAAATCTATTTTTCTATTTATTTAAATTGTAAACGAGTGGCATCTCTGTTAAAATAAGCGAAAAACACAAAGAAGAATAAAAAAAAACAAATTACTTCGTGTTTGACAGGATGATTTTATGTTTATGTTTAATATCTTTATTTTTTTTACTAATATTTCTGTTTATTTATTTGAAAATGAAATTATGAATTGAATATGCTATTTAATTTTTTTATTTATATAAAAAAGTTTTTTAATAGAAGCAAAATATTTTCACTATTTTATGATTTTTATTTATGTATGACTACATTTCAACCTAAAAATTTAAGTTTTTATCGATTGAATAAACAACACATAAATGGTTGTCGTTTAGATAACAACAACATCTGACTTTAACAATAGCGAATATCGTTTAAAAATTTTACTGATAATTTTGCTTTACTTTTTTAACGATTCGACAATCGTTAAAAGAAGTTACTGAAAAGCTATTAATTTCTCCTGAATGACAATATTTTTTTTTAATGTAAACATTTTTTAAATGTAAACATATTTGGTGTTTGTTTTGGAATTTCAATTTGTGTTTAACGAATAAAATTTATATGTATATTAAAGATGCAATTGATGTCTTCTAAATTTAAAATTATTATTTCCAAAGTTTTGATATGATTTTCTGAAATTCAGTTAATATTTTCTAATTTATAATTGGAAATTTTAATTCTAGTTTTTAGAATTGATATTTTCTTAAATTTGAATGGAAAATTTAAAAAGTGCAATTTTGTATTTATGTGAATAATAATGCTTTTTCAACTTTAAACTTTTATAAAAGAAATCCAGAGCTGTAAGATAACGTATTCTTAAAATTCTGCAACTTTAATAACAAAATGAACCAAACGCCAAATTCACAATCAGCTAAGCGCAACCGCTAAGATACATCGCCAAATAGTGCAAATAATGGAAGTGCAGTTGGAACATTGTCAGTAAAGGATTTGATGAGTCTTATGTCAAGCCTTATGGATGAAAAATTAATAAATATTCCAACAAAAAAGGACATTGAGGACATAAAAACTAATGTTGGCGAACTTTCTACAAAATTTGATGGCCTAAAATTAGAAAACGAATATTTAAAAAAAGAAGTTACGGAACTGAAATTTGAAAGAGAAAAAGATCATCAACAAATTAACTTCTTGCAAGAGCACATCAAGCGAAACAACATAATTTTCAAGGGTATTGACGCCAAAACAACTCTAGAAGACGCTGTGAAAGACTGCTGTAAGGAAAACTTGAAACTAACACAAGATATAAATTTGCTTTCAACAAGAAAAATGTATGAGAAGGATGGCAAGATAGGTGTGGTAGCAGAATTCAGCTCTGGAGAAATGGTAAAGGAAGTTCTTCAAAACACAAAAAATCTGGCTGGTTCCAAAATAATAGTAGAGCGCGATCTTACTTATGAAAAACAACAGGACAAACGTGTGATGTTAGTGACAAAAAAAAAACTAAAGGAAATAAACCAAAATACCCGTGTTATGGTACGTAGTGCTCGCATAAAAATAGAGGAAAACTGGTTTTGGTGGAATAAGCAGAAAAAATTAGTAAGTGGAACAAATGATGTGAACATGCTTCTTCAAACCCTATATGGGGAATGCATAAATTCAGTAAATTTAAATTATTATGAAATTTTAAACAATTTATCGTCAAAAAAATTTTAAATAAATTTAGAAATACTATTTTAAATAAAAATTTAATTGTAAAACCTACTTGCAAATATAATGAATCAAATATTTTTAATAATTCAATATGTTTAAAAATTATATCATATAATATCCTTTAACTTACGAGGTGAAAAGTTTTAACATATATTAAGAGGTGGTAGTGAAATTTACACCGTTTTTATTTAAGTATTATTTCAACGTTTATATGTTATAATGGTTTTATACTTACATTGCTCAAAGTTAATAACTTCTGAATACAGAGTTAAGAAAAAAAATTTTAAAAATTTTGGATTTTTTTGGAAAAAAATTGTTGTTTATTTCACAAGCTTTTTTTATGTGAACAAAAAAGTATATGTATTATTTACTTGTACATTTGATAAAAAAATAAGCTTAACAAAAAATTTTATGGCATTTTTCCACAGCCTAATAGTCAATTTTAATTAAAAAAAAAAGAACATTTCAATATCTCTTATATACTAAAAAATAACAAGAAGTCTTTTAAGGTAAGTTTGAGGTGAAAAGTTGTAACGTATAGGTAGAGGTGGTTGTAAATTTTACACCTTTTCGTTTTACGTATTAAAGCCTGCTTTATATAAACAAAAAAGTAAATAAATTCTATAGTTGTACTTTAAATTATATTAACGTAACAAAAACTTAAATGGCATTTCCACAGCCTTGGGTATATACTTATTAAAAAAAAAGGAACATTTCAATATCTCTTATATACTAAAAAATAACAGTCTTTTAATTTTAAATAATCACTCGTCAAAATCAGTATTCGTACAATTAATACATAAACGCTTGCTACAACCCATACACATTGGTTTTTCGCATTGTAAACATGTGTGAGTTGTTTTTCTTTTTAATTTATTAGGACAAATGTAACATAGTTTGCTGGTCGTTATTGGTTTTTGCACAACAGGCTGGGGAAGAGACTCAGAACCCAATATCATATGAATAATATCTCGTAGAGAACGAGTTAATCTTTGGTTGTGTTCTCTTCTTTGTAAGTGTGGCACAATTAAATTTCTGACAAGTGTTTTTAAAAAGTCCGCTCTTGAAATTTTACTGTAATTACGAGAAGATTGATTCAAAATATATGCATTAACTGCACTTATATCAATTAATCTGTAGAATACAGCTAAAGGCCAACGTCGTGTACGGCGACTGCATGAGTAAATTGAACACTTTTTGTCTAACTCATCAACTCCTCCTTTAGTGTTATTATAGTCGGCTATCATTTCCGGCTTATTAGTTAGTGGATCATTTGCTTTCTGATGGTGCATAGTAGAAATTAAAATTACCGAGCGATTTTTCTTGGGTACGTAAGATAAAAGTGTAATATCTTTTGTAAATCCATAAATACTGCTTTCAACTAACCTTTTTCTGTTTGGTAAAAATTCTAAGGGTATCTCTTTTTTATTTTTTCTAAGAGTACCCAAATAAGTAAGTTGGCGATCTTTTAATGTTTCAGCTAATTGAATTGATGAAAACCAGTTGTCTGCAGTAATATTTCTGTTACTCCCTTCAATAATACTGCACAATCTCAATACTGATTGAGTTGGCACTGCAAGCTTTTTTTCATCACTTGTAAGGTTAATACCGTCTGAGTTCTTTCCGTAGTAAATATAGGCATTTGCAAGATAGTGGGTACGTGCATCCGTTAAAGCCATTATTTTTATCCCATATTTTGCCGGTTTTTGAGGCATATAAACTTTAAATTTGCATCTGCCACGAAATGGTACTAACATTTCGTCAATACAGGCATGAGTACCTATGGAGTAATTTTTTTTACAATTTTCAATTATTTTATTGAACATTTCTGACACTGCTGCCAAGGGGTCGCTTAATAATCTTTCTTTTCGGTCCGAAGTATTATCAAACCGTAAGCACGAAAGTATGGTTAGAAATCGGAGCCTAGACATTGTTGCTCTAAAAATATCTCTGCCAGTTCCATCAGTTGCAAATATAAGATCTATGGATTCCCGATTAGATTTGAAAACAGATGAATAAAGCAATAAGCCCAAAAATGCTCTAAGTTCAGTTTTATCCAAAGGTTTCGCTTCTAATTTGTTTGTTGATTCAAACTTTATATATAGCTTTTTGTTGGTGTGTTCAATGATTATATTTTCAATAGAGTCATCAAAAAATTGTGACCAATATCGACACATTAAGTTTTCTGATTCGTCTTGAATATTTTGGGAACCCACTGAAGTTGGTAGTCTTATGATGTTATGTAAGGGAGTTCTACTAAAACGCTGTGGTTGTTCTGCCGACCATTTGAAACGATTTTTTCCATAATAATAACGAGATTCAGAAGTAGAGTTATTATTTATTTCAACTTCGTTTTGCCCCGCTTCGATGTCTTCTTCTGCAATAAACGCCGTATCTATTTCTTCTTCGTTATCCGTTTCCGATATTTCAGAGTTACTGTCACTATAAATTTCAGTGCAGAAGTTTGGATCGACGACTTCGTCATCAACTTCACTTCCATCATCATAAATTTCGTCATCGTAAAAATCCACGTCTTCTTCTTCTAATATTTTACTGATTTGCTGTACGTTCATATTTTAAATGTGCTATTTTCCACTATTTAATTGTAAAATAATATTAAAATGTTAAAAAAATCAAAAACAAATAATAAATACTTTTATTCAAAAATACTTACGCTTATGTAGATGTGTAGTAATTTTTTTCATATGGATTAATAACGTTAACTCAGATGTGGTAGTAAAATATTTTCTATGAAAAAATCACACTAACGACTATGTGGTAGTAATATATTTTCTATGAAAAAATAACACAAACGACGACGTGTAGTAAACTTTACACCTGCACTCAAATATCTCCGCGCGACTGTAACCTGTGACAAAACAAACAACACTAATATTCAGAGTATAATATTATATAAGGGTACTGAGAATATCAATTTATGTGCGTGCAAGAGAGAGAAGTTTTTAAACAATTAAAAAAAACAGTGTAAAATTTACTACCACGTCATAAGTTAAAGGATATAAACGGTTTAGAAAATAAAATTTTTTTAAATGATTTTTTCCAATATATAAAAAGTTTTGATGTATTTGTGCTGTTAGAAACTCATATACTTGAGGAAAAGGTAGAACGTTTTAAAAAATTGTTTTGTGGCTATGATATGTATTGGAATCCGGCATTTAAAAATAGTAGATTCGGAAGAGGAATAGGTGGATCTGTCTACGGTGTGAAAAAAGACTTATCAAAACATAATATACAATTTAATTTAAAAAAAACCGAAGAAATAGTATCGATTATAATAAAAAACAACAACAAAACTTTAAATATAGTTCCTCTTTATCTAAGAGAAGCTAACTGGATGGCAGATTTTGAAAAAAGTAAAACATTTTTTAATAAACGAAAACGTAGAAAATCCGATTTTGATTGGCGACCTAAACATCAGAATAGGAAATATACAGCAACCATTAGATGACTTTTTTAAATCGACATTTAAAGCCGGTTTGGACACAAGGAAATCTAGAGACGTAACCGAAAATAAAAAGGGGAAATCTTTCATTGAGGTATGCGAAGACTTTGGTTTACATGTATTAAATGGGTGTACAAAAGGCGATGAAAATGGCAATCTAACTTATATAAGCGGAGTTGGGCAATCAGTCAACGATATATGCGCCTCAGCACATGAAAATTTAGAATGTATTGAGAGATTTATAAAGATTTATAAAGAAAACCTTAATCAACAGTTAAATATTTATAAACTACAAAAGGATGTATTAAATTTGCAAGATTTCATAAACGTTATCAACATATCAAACCCTTATAAACACAAAAATGAAGTACATATTACAACAGAAAACAAATGGTTTAATTTCAAGTGCTATAACATGAGGGAAAAGTCTTTTAGAGCTCTTACCACATTTCGTCAAAACCCAACAACAAGCAACAGAGAAAAATATGTTATGGAAAATAAGAAATATAAAGAAATTTGTGAGAGAAGTAAATACGAATATTACAGAAAGGTAGAAAATCATATCAATTTAGTAAAAACTGGTAAAGATTGGTGGAATCTTATTAAAGAAATAAAAAACAAAGAAATACAGTCAAAGCCTGATATACCGGCAAATGTGTTCAAACAATATTTTTCTACTCTTTTGAATACGCATGATATTTCACATAATGTAATGTATGCTGCAATGAAATATACGGATGAAGATCTAGATCAACCTATTTCAACTTTTGAAATAAAACACGTACTAGCCAAAGCCAAGAAAAACAAAGCCCCTGGAGAGGACCGCGTCAGCTATGAATTCTTTAAGAACTCAACGGATATTTTTGTGAAAGAGCTGGCAAACACATACAACATCATATATGAAACAGCAAATTTGGATGAAAAATTTACGACATGTATACTTTTTCCAATTTATAAGAAGGGAGAAAGGAATACTGTGAGTAATTATCGTGGTATATCTTTTATAAATACAATTGCAAAAATTTTTATGGGCATTCTAAATAATCGTCTTAACTCGTGGCTAACTAAATACAATAAACTCTCCGAATACCAAGCTGGATTTAGAGAAGGATACTCAACGGTTGATAATTTATATAGTTTATCCGCAATTGCTCACCTTAAGTTCAAAGAAAACAAAAAATTATATGCTTTTTTCGTTGATTTCAGTGCAGCTTTTGATAAAATCTCAAGGAAATCTCTTGTTTATAAACTTAATACAATTGGTGTATCAACAAAAATGGTCCAAATGATCGAAACCATATATAGTAACACTAAATTTAAGGTATGGGATGGAGAGGAGGTCTCAGATGAGTTTGAAACTGGTTCTGGAGTTAAACAAGGCTGTTTACTTTCACCAACACTTTTTTCAATATATCTAAACGATTTGCACGAATATATAGGAGGTGGAATAAATATAGGTTCTACACATGTAAGATTACTAATGTATGCTGACGACATCGTAATTTTAGCTGATGATATCGTAACAATGCAACAAATGATAAATCAACTTGAAAGATATTGTGAGATGTGGAACCTGCAAGTCAATTTAAGCAAATCAGAAATTATGATATTCAGAAAAGGAGGAAGAATCGCAAGACGGGAAAGATGGACCTTTAATGGTGAGCCTGTAAGAATCACAAATGAATATACATATTTGGGAGTTACTTTATCACCTAAAATGTCTTTTAAAAAACACGTTGAAAAAAGAAATTTATCTGCAAAAAAACAGCATTAATGCAACATGGAATGATTTTTTGGCGAAAAAAGAGATATGCTTAAAAGCAAAATGGAATTTGTTTAAATCGGTATGCCGTGGAATTCAGTCTTATGCCGCCCAAATATGGGGATTTTCTTCTTTTGAAGAAGTAGATAAACTTCTACGTTTCTTTTTAAAAAAAATTTTAAGACTGCCACCTTTTACACCCACATATATATTGATGCTGGAAACTGGTGTAGAGAATAATTTTATATTTACATTGGATTTACATCTAAGATATATTATTAGAACATTACATGAATACAACAACGACCGTTTACCAAACCAGCTTACAAGAATTATAATGCAAAAAAAAGTGTATTGGTATGAGCAAATAGATGCACTAGCTAACGAAGTAAATACTTCCAGAGTTTCAGAATGCTCTACAAAAGAAAGCTGGGAACAATTAAGATTTGATATTTTATCAGGATTGAAATTTAAAGAACTACAAAATCATTTAGAAAAAGCAGCTACTACAAACCGGTTTTACTCTAAACTCAATTACACGAGGCCTCAATCATATTTTGAAATTTCAAATAATACGACAGCTATTAGCTACATATTCAAAGTTAGAAGTGACCTTCTTGAATTAAATGGAACAAGGTTTCAGCAGCAAAGATCCCGTGATTGCTCGTTATGCAATCTTAATCAGATTGAAAATATTTTACATTTCATAGCCATATGTCCTATTTTGCGTCATATCAGATATAAACATTTTAAAAAGTTTACCTTGACTCAAAATGAGTTAATAACTATTGTAAACAACCCTACAGAAAATTTTAAAGAAATATATGGATTCATTATACATGCGATAGGTTACAGGAAGGAGCTGACGACATTAAGTCATAGTCGTACGTTCTTATGTTTTTTTTTTATTTTATTATTATTTTATTTATTATTTAAAACAAAAATTGTTATCACAAAGAAATGAATTAAATAAAGAACATTTAACTAACTAACTAATGCTTTAGTAATTATAAACAATTTTTAAAAATTAGATGTAATCGCAATCAGATATTTTAGGTAAAGCAGAATAATTCTATATAACTATGTAGAACTTTTTTGAAAGCAAAAAACTCATTGATAACTCGGTAAATCTATTTTGTAAAGACAACAAAAAGTTAATATGCCAAACTTATGTTCATATTTGTAAAAGAATAATTAAAAAACGTATGAAATAAAAGACCAGTCCGTGTATACTCTTAACATTGTGCTGTATGATATCTATTTGAAAATATTGACATTCATGTTAAAATAGAAATAACTATTGCAAAGCTAATTAGAACAAAAATTGTGGCCCATCTATTGTGGCATAGTCACGCTGAGCAAAATGAAGTGGCACTCTGTTAATGCAAAAGAAATGTATTTTCCCCACAACAAAATATTGCAGAATTTTATGTAAATAAAATAATATACCGATTTATTTCTAACATGCAGTTATTATGGATATACATATATAGAATATATGTATATTATATGTATTATTTAATATGTGTATGTGTGTATATGTAAATATTACACACAAAAAATACAACATCAAACGTTATTTTTGTGTGTTTCTCTTTAAATAAATTAATACATAAAAATTTTTTTTTGCTAAATTTACATTGTTTTCTTTTTATTAACAACTAGGTATTTTAGCATTATTTGCTTTAGATGCTGGTGAATTTTTACTCCCTTTATATTAACTCGTAGTGTCTGCTTGTCGAAAAAATTTTGGATCGATTTGAACCCCTTTCCCGTGACCCAATCGATCTGATCGATCGATCAGGCTCGTGGCAATGACAGAAATGATCTAGTAAATTTTTTTAGTGATGCCAAAACAATGGAAACTTTTAAATTTTTCTACCAGAGTTGATAAAAAAAATGTACAAAGGGTTAGTTTTTATTATATTATTACCACAACGACCACAAAAACAACAAGTCCAGCTATGACAACAATATAACATTTAGAATAACAACAAGAACACTATAGAAACATCATATTTTTCATTTTTTTTTACTTTTTCAGAGATTTCCCTGGACCTGTTCCAACGATTTTAATGATTTTTGATATAGAAATCTTCCCATGAATTTGGAGAATCATTCTCACTAAAAATGATCACCTTAGCTATCCTATTGAGGGCGTGATCGTGAACTTTTTTTAGTTCTTCATTCAAATCTCGGGCCCTAATCGACCGATTTGGACGATTTTAAATAGCAAACTTTTCAGGATGTCAGTGAATCATTTTTTATGTCAGCGAGCACCCTAGCTGCCCGATTGATGCCGCCATCGTGATTTCCACAGACGGACAGACGGACATCACTATATCAACTCCGGTTGTTATAAGGATCACAAATATATATATTTTATGGGGTCCAAAATTTTTTTTCTAATTATTACAAACGGAATGACAAACTTTTATATACCCTCTGCACACTGGAGTGGAGGCTATAATGAATGAACAGAATAATGGTTTTTAAATGTTGCACGAAAATAATTGTGAAAAATTTATTTATGCAAAAAATGGTTTGAAGGTTTTTTTTAAGTACCTTGATATACTTGGAATAAATGAAAATTAAGTTTTAAATATACGTTTTCAATAAAATCATTATTTATTATTTCGAAAAATTCTCTTTTTTTGTTGGAAATCCAATAGTTCCAAAAGTTTGATGGAGTATTAAAAAAAAGTCGAAAAACGTCTATTTTTTATTTTGGATTTGGTAGGTATATACTGTTATCTAATAGAATTTAACAAAATTTGTGCCTATTTTTTGCCACAAATTATAAAATATTTTAAACAAGTAAGAGTGTTAAATTCAGCTGGGCCGAATCTTTGATACCCTCCACATTTTTCATTTTCAATTTCCATTTTTTTTATATCATTATCCATTTACCATTTTTCACTTTTCAATTTTCATCTTTTTTTTTTCATTTTTAGTTTTTCATTTTTAATTTCTCATTTTCCATTTTCGATTTTTCATCTTTCATTTTCCATTTTTCTTTTTAATTTTTCAGTTTTCATTTTTCATTTTTAATTTTTCATTTTTCATTTTTAATTTTTCATTTTTCATTTTTAATTTTTAATTTTTAATTTTTAATTTTTATATCCACTTTCCATTTTTCATTTTTCATTTTCCATTTTCCATTTTCATTTTTCATTTTCCATTTTTCACTTTCCATTTTCCATTTGTCATTTTTCATTTTCCATTTTTCAATTTTAATTTTTCATTTTTAATTTTCCATTTTTCAATTTTTCGTTTTCCGTTTTCGATTTTTAATTTTTAATTTTTCATTTTCCATTTTTCAATTTTAATTTTTCATTTTCCATGTTTCATTTTTTATTTCTCATTTTTCATTTTCCATATTCCGTTTTTCATTTTCCATTTTTCAGTTTTCATTTTTCATTTTCCATTTTGCATTTTTCAATTTTCATTTTTCATTTTTCATGTTCCATTTCCCATTTTCCATTTTTAATTTTCCATTTTTTATTTTTCATTTTCCATTTTCCATTTTCATTTTCCACTTATCATTTTTCATTTTTCATTTTCATTTTTCATCTTCCATTTTTCATTTTCCATTTTCCTTTTTCGATTTTTCATTTTCCATTTTTCATTTTTAATTTTTCAATTTTCAATTATCATTTTTCATTTTTCATTTTCTATTTTTCAATTTTCAATTTTCATTTTCCATTTTCCATTTTCCACTTTTCATTTTTCATTTTCCATTTTCCACTTTTCATTTATCATTTTTCATTTTTCATTTTCCATTTTCCATTTTCCATTTTCCATTTTTAATTTTCAATTTTTAATTTTTCATTTTTCAATTTTCATTTTCCATTTTTCATTTTTCGTTTTTCATTTTTAGTTTTTCATTTTCCATTTTCCATGTTCCATTTTTAAGTTTCCATTTTCCATTTTTCTTTTTCCATTTTCCATTTTTCTTTTTTAGTTTTTAATTTTTAACATTTAATTTTTAACATTTAATTTTTAATTGCTTAGGCCATTGTGACACGTGCAGTATTAATATACACACAACTGTAATGAAGAATTACAACATATACAACATATCTTAAGATAAACAACAACCAAACTGAAAAATTTTAGTTTTTCAAGAGTTTTTTCAAAGTTTCATTCATAGCTCGTGAACCCTTTGACCGATTTTGACGATTTTAAATAGCAACTTCTTTGGGATGTTAATAAACGATTTTATAAACGAACGGTCTAGCTTAGATATTGACGGCGTGATCGTGATTTCCACAGACAGACGGACAGACGGTCATCGGTAAATCAACTATCCTTGTTATAAGGATCAAGAAAATATATTTTTTTGGAGTCTCAGGAATTTATTTCGATGCGTTACAAACGGAATGACAAACCTATATATACCCTCTGCCACTGAGGTGTGGAGGGTATAAAAATGACTAAATTCGTGATTTTTAGTAAAATTTCATGCATTTAAGAGCTTTTAAGATTCACATGAAGTTAAAAAATTATTAAAATTTAGTCTTCAATATAAATTAAATTAAAATGGTATTTGAAAGTAGATTATAAATGCTTTATACGGGGATTTATTTTGTTACAATAGCAGGTATAATTGTTAAAAAAATCAACTTTGTGCAGCGATAAAACGCCAAATAAAATGAATTTAGATAAAAATTTTTGAAAATATCGTAAGACTCATGAAAATTCATACGCAAAGTTTTACCAAAATATATTGACCTTCGACTGAAAACTACATCAATTCATTTTGGAAGGACCCTATACATATATTACACATGATTCAAAAATTTTTGCTCAGTACTGTATTTATCAGTACTGTATATATGTTTCGATTCATTTTATTTTTGTTTTGTTTTCTTATTTAATTTTCCGTTATTTAAAGGTTTCAATTGGTAGAAAATTATGCAAAAGGATATTCTAATGGCTTTGAATGTATGTCTTTCAACATATTTATGATAATTGGATATTTTTATACGATATATCTGTGGTTTTCTGGAATAACCGCGTATGTCCATTTTTGTCAGTTTTGAGTTAACGATGCCAAATATATTAATTTTTAACGCTCTTTACATGTGTTCAATTTAAAAAAAAAAAAATATTGACCATTTCTGAGTTTTTTCTTTAAATAACGACGTAACTTAAATGTTTATTAAATTAATTTGCAGCACTAACGACGTATGTCAATCTACGTTTGATCGTTGACAAATTATGGGGTGCATTTTGGGTGGTGTGATGGAACTGCAGGTTGTTTCATCAAAAATAAAGAGCAGCGATTACACGAAGGTGCTCCAGTATACTCTACTTCCATTTTTCAGACAGCGTGTTGAAAAAAATACACATTTAGACAAGATAACGCTTCAATATACTCAAGCAGAGAAACGAAGCAATGACATCAAACCAATAATATTTCGGTTCTGGAGTGGTCAGCCTGTTCACTTGATCTTAACCCGATCGAAAATATCTGGGGCATATTAAAAAGAAGAGTTTTTGTCGAATACCGCCAGTACAGCTCAGTTCCAGAACTAAAACTGCAATTTTTGATGCCTGGGAAGGTATTGAAGAAAATACATTAAAAAACCTAATTAATTCTACGGAAAACCGAATATTTGAGTGCATTCATCATAACGGAGGTGTAACAAATTACTAATTTTTTTCTTACATAAAATTAAACAATAGTGTTTACTAAACTGTGCTATAGTTATGAAACGAAAAATGAGATGCAAATATGCAATACTTTTTCAAAGAGCAGAATTGAAGAGAAAAAATGAGGTGAGAAGAAGTAGAAGAGAGTAAGAAAGTTCTCTATAAATTTCGTTATTTATACAGGGTGTTTTAACAAATTTTTATCACAAATTAAAAAATGATTTTAATGTGTGCTATAGTTATGAGACGTAGTGTAGAGGCTTAATATTAAATCACTTGCAAGTTCATCAGTATCAGATGTGGCAAAAACTATTAATATTCTTGAAGCTTTATTCACAGCCTCTTGGGATAAAGTTGAAGCTACAACCATCAAAAGCTGTTATCGTGAAGCTGTACTCTGAGGAGTTAATTATAGTCTCACGGATTTTGATGCCGAGGATGATGTACCTCTGGCAACGTATGCAAATTTACAAGAAGTGTTCGATCAATCAAATGGCTTTGAAGAATTCTTAAAAGTCGACGAAAGTGTCTACACTGATGATGACTGTATTGAAATATTTAAACTCAGTGCTATTGTGGAGATAAGTGAATCAGAAGACGAGGTTAACGTAGAAATAACTAACTCCATAACTTCGTATGATGAAACATTGAAACAAATTGCTCGTTTGAAGCATTTTGAAAGAGATGACATTCCAGATGAAACTCAACAGGTCAAGTTGAACCACTCTATGTTGAAGCAGTCTACTATACATTGTATACTTTACATATTAAAATAAAACACATAAGATCTAAAAAATTTGAGAGGTATAAGCGGACATTTCTCACAACCGGACAAAAATAGCGCGACGTTAAGAGTCCGGTTATGGAAGCTTTCACTATACATGATCTAGAACCGAACAAAATAAATTTTTTTTTTTAAATTTTGCTTCTTGGTTTTTTAATTTTTTCTAGTAGAACAAAGAAGAAGAACATTTTTTGTACCAATGCCAGTACAAAGAGAAAATAGGATATTAATAATAATAATATAAAATTTTACTTGCCTCAATTAAAAATAAAAGAGCGATTACAATCAGAAGAAAAATTACTTAATTGCAAAACATGTTGCACAAGTTCTTCCCGAAGCTACCAAGGGCATGATAAAGTTCCACGAATTTTTTTCTCAAGCGACTACTGACAGTGTGATCGAATAGGTTAGGTTATATTTTGCAAATCATAACAAGCTTAAAATTATCGTCAACTTAATTTACAAATGAACTGCTCGAACTATATTATTAGAAAATATGTTATTAATAATAATTTTAAACTTACTTGAAAGGATTACAACGTGGTTTTGTAATTTGTATATTACATGGCATTTGTTCTATTTGTTGTTTGTATATTGGTAAAATTTTACCAATATGAAAATCTGTTGCTGGTTTATGTTGGTAATATTCCAAGTTTGCGCGCATTGACTGAAAAGACAAAATAAATTGTAAAGCGATAAATTGTTTAAATATTATTATAATACAACTATTAAATTTTCTACTCTTCTTACATTTAGAACTTCTTGAGATGCATTTAATTTTGTATGGGCTTCACGTAATATAAATTGCGGCTGTTGACACATCTCACTAAATTGTTCAGTTATTCGTTTTTCTTCATTTTGCAGAAAACTATGAAGTTGCAAAAAGTAATTGGATATGTCCTCCAATGTTTTGGTGGCATATTCTTCCAGTTGCATTTCAACCGATTTAATATCCTGGAAAAAGAGAAAAAAATTATATTATTTTTAAAAACACACACAATAAAAAAATATAAGTAATAAGAAAGCAAATACACTCACAGATGAAGTCGGTTGGTACGACATTGCTCTGACCGAAATGAACCCGTTACCATAAACGTAATTTGGTTGCAATAACAGAGATTCGGTTGTTCCTATAGATTCGGTTTTCTGGAACTCGAAATTATGTACAATTTGGTTTCCACACCCGAATTTAAATTACAAATTTGTACATTTAAATGCAATTCAAAACCCTAACCGAATTAAAATACAATTATGTTGCCACAACCGACATAAAATACAATTCACTTAACAATACAGAATTCTTCGACTTTTTATTAACTCTTTGAGCGACAATATTTTCACAAATTTTTTACCCCCTAGAGTGGCACAGAAAATAAATTTTTGTTTTTTGTTTTTTATATTTGTAATTCATTCAAAACACTTCCAAACTTAAGAAAAACATAAAAAAAAATTTTCTTCATAAATAATTACAAAATAAAACAGTAAATATAGGTGGTACAGTTTATAGACCACCGCCACTTCTACCTACTTTGTGGTAATTTTGGAAACATGTTTTATTTTTTGCCAAACAAAGTGGTACATTACATGTTCCGCAGATCCAGTCTGTTCTTATCTGTTTTTTGAGGTGCTGCATAAAGCACACCGTCTCCTTGTGCTACGTTGGGGCTGATGTCCAGCGTGAGTTATTCTTATTTGCTCTGATACATAAGGTTTCGATTTTTTTATCGCGGTGACAGCTATTGCTGTGAAAGAACTGCTCTGCCGTTTAATATTGCTTTCAACAATGGTTTCCGCTAGCAGGCCCTCAATAATTCCTAAGCGAAAGTTCTTATGATTGAGTGGTGGTTGATCTGCCAGCTTGTATAAAACATATGCATTGACAATACAAACGTCCAAGAAATAAAAGAAAATGCGGTGCCACCACTTTTGACTCTTTCGGTCACATTTATAACTTGCAAATAATTGATCAAATCTATTCACGAAATTCATGTTTTTATTATAATCCTGCACCATTTCGGGTGCCGAAATATTTTTCAAATCTCCTGTTTTATCTCTCCTTTGCAATACAACCGTTTGTTCTGGGTCATGATGATTTGAAATTATATGAACACATCTTTTATCTTTCCATTTGATAGCTGATAAATTTTCTGTGGTGTACCAATCATACTCACCACGTTTCAGTGCCTTATCTGGCTTAAAGTTGGGCAAAAACTTCCTACTCGTATTAACTGTGCCACAGGCATATATTTGCTTTGCTTTCAAGTCCAACATTAGTGGTATACTTGTAAAAAAGTTGTCAAAATAGCACATATGATTTTTACCGACAAGATCCGCAGTCAGATTTTTTACAACTTTTTCTCCAAGATTTTTTATGACTCCGCCATCTGTTTTGCCAGTATATATGTCAAATTTATAGCAATAACCATTTTTGTCGGCTAAAACCCAAACTTTATAGCCTCTTTTTATGGGTTTTTTAGGCATATATTGCTTCAAGGAACTGCGTCCTTTGAATTTAATCATCGACTCATCTACGGCTATCTCCACAGAAGGATGCAAACATTTTGTAAAAGTTTCTGCTAGTGAATTCAAAACAGGACGCACTTTATAAAGTTTGTCATGGGAGCTACTAGATCTCGGTGGTATTACAGGGTTGTCGCTAATATGAAAATTAGTCAAAAGAAATTCAAAACGTTTCAAACTCATAATACGAATTATATAGCTATCTTGCAAAAGCATATTACTTGACCAGTAATCCTTATAACTTGGGTATTTTTTTTATCCCCATCAGCAAATTACACTCCAACCTGTTTTTGTACGGTCCCTCTTTGTGCGATTTGTTTTGTGCGTTTTTTTTGGGCGGTATATGTAACTAGAAAATTTGCATAAATGTATCGCACAAAAAATAAGACACAAAAGAAATCCCACAAATAAGAAATCGCGCAAAGAGAGACCGCACAATAAAACAGGTTTGAGTGTATTTATTTATTTAAAGCTTTATTATTTATACTAGTAGATTCCAGCACTCGAAATTCGAGTGCAAATTCTATTAAATTTTATTTTTTCATTTAATAAAGAGCCTAAAGGTATGCTTCACAACTCAACTCATTTTAAATGAAGAAAACAGACTCAACACATTAACACAAACATATTAACAAATTTAATAAACACGCACATAGCATTGTATAATTTTATGTATGTGTTAGTAGCAACTTTAAACGATCATAACTCCAAAAAATATTCCAGACGAAGAAAATCTGTAAATCTGGGTAACAGCTTAAAAGAAATACCTTTCCAATAATATAAGTTTGGTCAAAATTGGGATAATGCGGTAGAACAAAACATCGGTAAAAAAAAATCGCCTAGCCTATTAATATTATAGATGTGCTGAAGCTATAATTATTTTTTTTTGAATGTACAACATGTCGAGAGTGTTATGTCAAAATTTCAATTAAATTGGAGCAAAAGTAACTAAGATACAGCGTTTCAAACGACCGGCCTCATAGGGTACATCTATATATATAAAATTCATTTTCTGTTTGTTTGTTTGTTTGTTCGTTTGTTCGTTTGTTCGTTTGTTCGTTTGTTTGTTTGTTTATTTGACCGCTATAAAAATTTTTATTTTTCAACGGATTTTCCTGAAATTTTGTACGCACGATCTCTATACCCCAGGAATGGTCGCCATATACTTTTTACCGGCCACGCCTACTTTTACGCCCACTTTTTATGCAAAATTCATTTTCTGTTTTATTCATATTTGTTCACTATACAAATTTTTATTTGTTAACAGATTTCTCTGAAATTCGGTACACACAATCCATGTACTCCAGGTAAGGTCACCATGTACTTTTTATCGACTACGCCCACTTTTTATATACAATTCATTTTTTGCTTTTGGTATATTTGTTCGCTATACAAATTATTATTTTTCAACGGATTTCTCTGAATTTTGCTACACACGATCTCCGCACTCCAGGAAAGGTCGCCATAATATTCTTACGGGCCACGCTTACGTCTGCGCCCACTTTTTGTATACAATTCATTTTTTGTTTTTTGGTACATTTGTTTGCTATACAAATTTTTATTTTTCAACGGAATTCTCTGAAATTTGGTACACACGATCTCTGTACTCCAGGATAGGTCGCCATATGCTTCGTACCGGTCACGCCTTCTGTTACGCCCACTTTTTATACAAAATTAATTTTCTGTTTTTTGGTATATTTGTTCACTATAGAAATTTTATTTTTCTAGAGATCTCTAAAATTTGGTCACACGATCTCTATACTACAGGGAAGGTCACCATATGCTTCTTACAGGCCACGCCTACTTTGCGCCAACTTCTATGTATATAAAACTTATTTTTTTCCTTTTATTTGTTTGTTTGCTATACAAACTTTTATTTTTCAATGGGTTTCTCCGAAATTTAGTACATATTCCAGGGAAGGTCGCCATATGATTTTTACCGACCACGCCTACTTTTACGCCCAATTTTCATATGAAATTCATATTTTGTTGTGTGGTATATTTCTTTCCTATACAAATTTGTACTTTTCAATGGATTTCTCTGAAATTTGGTTTACACGGAAATAACTACACGGTGAACAAATTCCGCAAACTTAAAAAAAGGTACCCAAAAGAAATAAACAAATTCCCCATTTTTTTAATCGAAATAAAAAATGAACTTACTCCCAAAATTCATTCTTAAATTTTTACATATTTTTATTTAATGAATTTTGTTAAATATTTATTTTAGTAAACATTTGCATACTGCTCTCAATATATGTCCTACAATAAATGCATTTAAAATGAGTATTCTTTTCAATAGCATTATTTCGTTGCGCGGCAGCTACGCGCACGGGGAATACAGCTTAGCTAGAATATCGGACTGATCTGAAAAATATATTTTGACAATTAAAATATGTTTTAGGAATTAAAATAAGTTAACGAGAACTAAGCCGCAGTACGAGGCGCGCGGACGCGACGCGCTCGCGGAACACAGCTCAGCTAAAATATCGCAATGATCTGAAAAATATATTTTGGCGATTAAAATAAGTTGACAACAACTGCGCGGCAGCACGGGAACACGGAACACAGCTTAGTGAAATGTCGTATGATAAATTTTATCTACGTATGTGAAATAATTACCTGCTGATCAAAATAGGCCACACATATACTATAAGCAGTTGCTTAAAGAAACCTTGCGACACAATATTAAACGTCGCATTAGTCTTTCATTTCTGAAACTTGAATTTGACGTCTCTGCTCAATGTTGATCACTTATTGAATGAAGTAATTCAACATCTTATAAAAAACTTCTAAATTCAAAAACCAAAAAATTTTTAATTGAAATAAAAAATGAATTTACTGCCCATACAAATTTTTGGGGAGAAAGTTCATTTTATTGGGGAATTTGTTAATTGGAGACTAAAATTCAGCGCCTGGTAAGCATAGTGAACCATTTTTCAAGTCAAAGGCGTTTTTATCCTGGGCAAGACCGGGTAAAAACAGCTAGTCGTATATAAATCAGTTTTTAAAAAACTAAAATCAATTTTCTCACAAACAACATATTTGAAGTCCGTGAACATCACAACTCAAAATCTACTTGACCGATTCGTACATACACTATTTCTACACAAAAATCACAGGTAATCACGAAGTTTTTTTCTTTTTACCATTTTTTTACAACAAATTAACCGAAATTTTATAGCAACAATCGTGTTTTTCACTTCAAAATGCTGCCATAAGTAAAACAAGTAAGAAAATTATAGTCGGTCTAGACCGACTATACGATACCCTATACCATGGTTTAGAAACCCTATCTCTTCGGTCCAACTAACTCGATATAGAAAATAAGCATAAGCCAAATTTGAGTTGCATTGTTATTAATTTTTTTGGCTGCAGATATGAAAAAGTTCATATCGGATTCTATATTTTTATGGGGACCAGGTCGAAAAATTTACAGATCCTGACCATATTTGGTAAAGTCACTTCAATTTTGAAAAAATATATAGAAACTAAATTTGAGAAAAATTCGTGAAATATTTTTGTTTTTAATTTTATTATTTTTATAAAAATAAAAAATCTTATTTTCGATCTTTATCAATTTAATGATTGACTTTGAAATTATTCAGGCTCAAGATCAAATGTTTTTACTTTAAATAAAGCAAATTAGCACATTTGTTTCAAAAATTTATCTATATTCTGCATGACAGGTTATACAGCTGTTTCGGGAAGAGTCACCAACCCTCATAACCAAAAGCAGTAGATAGTTTGTTTGGTAAAAAGTTAAATTCATATATATTTGCTAAAAACAACCAAATGAGAATGCAAGCAAAAGTTATACTATTTAAGCCTCTTCCAATATAACAAACTAAAATATAGAACAACTTTGAAACAAATATATTTGTATACGAGTACACATTGCATACTACAATAAAGGATCAAACACATTGCGGACAAAGCAACGAAATGCGCTAGAGCTTTATATCCATTCCTCAGTAAAAAATCTCAACTTAATCCTAAAAACAAAATTATATTATACAAAACTGTTATTAGACCAATACTACTCTATCGTTGTAATGTTTGGGGTAAAGCAGCTAAAACGCATATAAAGAAAATTCAAGTGGTGCAGAATAAAGTTCTGAAAATAATTCACAAACTTCCTCGCCTATACCGTACATGTGATCTTCACATTAGATATTCACATCAAACCATAAAAGATGTAATATAAACTCAGAATCTTGCATTTACAAATAGATGCAGGAATTCTGAGTACGATTTAATCAAACACTTATCAGAAGACACTTTTTAGTTTACTACTATAAACCATCCAAGTGTCATGTAAAAATTCGATTTATTGTTTCACTGGCACAGTTCACCTCCTGATAATATGCAAGGGTTTTATATATCTTTTTTCCTTTAAAAATTTTTTTAATATCTCTGTACTTTTTAAGTTTTATTTATTTATAATCTCAGCATATAGATTTCTTAAAACCGCAAGATAGTATCTCATAACTTTTGCTTTTAACATATTATACTCTGTAGCATGATATCCATACAATAAATAATAATAATAAACTACAATATATTTACATGTTTGTTTTTGTTTTGAAAAAAAAAAAAAAAAAAACAAGAAATACAATTTGTTTTTGCTAAACTTACATTTAGCGTTAACGGCGTGCCCTCCGTATTTTTAATTTTATTATTTTCTATAAAAATAAAATATCTTATTTTCGATCTTTATCATTTGAAATTATTCAGTCTCAAGATCAAATATTTTTACTTTGTTTTTTTGATAGATTTAAATGAAAATCGGGAAGCAGCTTTATATGGGGGCTATGATAAAGAATTGCTATATGGCGTTTAGTTTTGGACAACTGATAAATGGATGTAATAAACACACAAATCCAATTTTACCGGGATCTATAGATAATTTGGATCTTACGGCAATTTAAGTCGATTTCATAGGGGTCATTTGTATGGGGACTAGGTCTGAACATGAACCGAATTTCACTAATTTCTATAGCGTTCATCCTATGGCCAATAAAAGCTTATATACCAAATTTCATTAATATATATTCATATTTGCGACCTGCAGTTTGATTACAAGGTTTACACACAGACGGACGGACGGACATCGCTAAATCGACTCATAAAGTGATTCTGAGTCGATCGGTATAAATATTTTTGGTAGTTACAAACAGCAGCACAAAGTCATTATACCCAAACCACATAGTGGTATAGGGTATAAAAATTAAAAAAAATCTTCGTGAATACCTCGGGAAACATATCACCTTTTAAACGCATTTCGATTTTTTTATTTCACATGATCCCGTAACGAATTATGATGTTCACCACAAAACAACTTTTTTTTCGAGGCGCCTCCGGAGATTCGCTATCACGGACTTATTTATTAACGTTTTTAATTGAAAATTTTTTCAAAGATACTTCAAATGTTATACTAAATCGGGTATATGAAATAATCCAACATTTTTCATATCTTAAAAAAAAAAAAAATAAATAAATATGAAAATACGCCTTTTTTTCGCCTTTAAAACCTTAATCCCCCCTTAAGTATAATGATGTCACTAACGTCTCCTTTTAATTTAGCTAATTTGGTTTTGTGTGGTATACCATTTTTAGCTTGCTTTTATCATTTCTAACGATTTAATTTTAGAAATAGTTTCTTTATCTCAATTAATTTCTTTAGTTTTTCTTATATTTTTCTCAACTGGGAGATTCAAACAAAATAGTATTTCGATCTTTTTTACCCTCCATACCACTGTGCAGATGGTATACATAAGTCTGTAATTCCGTTTGAAATAATTACAAAAAAATCTAGAACTAAAAAAATTTATATATTTCTGATCCTTATAATAATGTAATTTGATATAGCGATGACCGTCTGCCCATCTGCCCGTCTGTGTAAATCCCGATCAATGAATAATTCTTATTTAAAATGATTTTATTTAAAATGATTCATTGACATCCTGAGCAGGTTGCTATTTAAAGTATTCAAAAACGGCTGAATAGGTCCCGAGATTTCAATGAAAATGTAAAAAATAAACTTGAAAAAATATGAATTTTCTATATTGTTATTGTTGTTATTCTGAATTATGAATTTTGTATGTGATTGCTGTAATTGTTGTTTTAGATGTACCATTTGCTTCTGTAGGTTATACTCCACATGTCATATTAGCTTAGGCTGGTATTGCCACACTTTTTTTAATGGTATGCCAATAATAAGAAAGAAATATACTAATATTAAAGAGGTTAATTTTCTTAAAAAACTACCTAGTTCTTGATAAAAAATTAAATAATTATTTATAGATTTTAATAAAAATAAAAATTATAATATTTTCTTTCCAACACTAGCAGCTTTTCTTTAAACAAATCTTAAATTGCATTTAAATATTTCGAATTTCCTAATTTACAATTTTTTGGTATAAAATTTACTGTTGATGAATTCAGGGGTCAAATCGTCGCACTCGCTGTCGAAATTTTTCGATTGAAATTATTTTTTATTTTCCAAAATAAAACACTAAGAATAATTTTACTTTGTCGCAGTTAACGAATTATGGCCCCATATAAAAAGAGTAAAAGTGAAAGGAGGGCTGACGTTTGCCCGTCTTTTTTAAATTATAAACCAACAAAGTGAATTCCGATTGATTTTACACTCCTTGGGTCAATTTGACCCAATTTTGTTATTCAAACGCAAAATTTTTACTTTTAATTTTAAGATATGAACGTAAAACTTTAATTTATCCAATACAGGGACGAAAATTATGCTTTTAAAAGCAAATAATAAAATAAAAATTTTTCCACCCACTCCACATTTCAAAACACGATTTACACACATTTAATATCCTTTGGGTCAATATGACCCCACAAGCGATATTGCAAGTTTAATTCCACTTTACATTATTTTTTTTTGCTATTGAATACAACTGAATTAAGTTCATCTTCATTCAGAATCATCGATCAATCATTTTTTCAGTCAAATAATCAATAAAATCGCTTTTATTGTATGTTTTTTCATTCAAAATTTTATTATTCTCTAACTGTGGGTGGGATTTGGAGAATCCCGCAAAGGTATCTCTCGAAATTTATTTTATGATGATATGGTAACACAATGACACTTGAACTTTGTACACACAATGCAATTCGGTGATTCCCCGTTTTGTATATGAAAAAAAAAAATATTTCGCTATGATCATGCTAGAACTTTTGTCTCATTAGAATATTTTCTTTCAATGAGTTCAGTTTAATTTTTGGTGATCAGCGTGCATACATATATACATATATATATTTTTTTTTAATTCATCATAATTGAGTATTTTTACATAATGGGACAAAGAAGAAAAGTACATAAGAATTGTAAAATAAATTTTCTAATATATGATTGTTCTATAAAGAAATTTCTTCAGATTCTTAGTGATCTTCAGTTGCAACAAATAATGAATGACGAAGATGATGACATTTTTGATGATAGTGATGAAGACGAAATTTTTTCACCCGACAGTGATGCAGAAGACGAATCATATTCGTCATCAAATAATAGCGTTGAAAGGGTGGAGGTGGAAAATGCAGTAGAAATAGATCACAGCATTTCAGTTACATATTTATCTGAGGACAAAAGTGCAAATTTTGTTGAATAAGCCTGATCTACCAAAAGAGTAACACATATTGGTTACAGATATAAAGTCTTCATTCGATTTATATAAAAAATATTGTGTTTCAAATGACAAATCAAAAAGGTGTAGAATTCTATGGAAATAATTGACAGAACATTGATATGATAGAGCTTGATGCATATCTTAGATTACAAATATTGGCAGGAGTTTATAAATCTCATGGAAAAATCTCACTAGCTTGTGGAATGAAAAAAACGGAAGACCTATTTTTCGAGCAACAATGAGTCTCAAACGATTTGCGAGCATATCAAAGTGCCTACGGTTTGACAGCTCTGCAGATAGAGAAGAAAGAAGACTTCGTGACAAACTAGCACCGATAAGAAACGTTTGGGACGAGTGGAGTAATCAGCTCAAAGTTTTTTACAATCCACATGAAAATGTAACTGTAGATGAACAATTGGTTCCATTTCGAGGTCGGTGCAGTTTTAGGCAAAGTCAGCGAGATATGGCATAAAAATTTGGGCACTTTGTGAATCCACAACTAAATATGCCTGGAATATGGAAGTATACACAGGCAAAGCAAGAAATACACAGCCAGAAAAAAAATCAAGGTGAGACTTTTGTACTTCGTATTATATTTGTTATATTGCCATACTTTTAATTTAGGTGAGAGAGTTGTGCTAACATTATCAGACCCTCTCCCAAAGGGATACACAATTACATGTGATAATTTTTTTACTAGATACAATCCTGCCATTCAACTACTTTGTCGGAATATTACATTAGTTGGCACTGTCCGTAAAAATAAAACTTTTGCCATAAAAAATTCTGGATATGAAAAAAGCCCGTATTGCACTCTGATTTTTTGTTTTCAAATGATATAACGATAGCATCCTATGTTCCAAAAAAAATAAATACGTTCTCCTGTTAAGTTCTCTACATCATTCAGCCGATGTAAGAGAAGATGAAAAAAAAACTGAAATAATACATCTTGACCAACTAGTTGCTAATTACACATGTAAGCGCATGACTAGGCGATGGCCTGTTGCATTATTTTTAAATATGATAGATGTATCAGCATATAACTCCAACGTTATATGGACTGATATGAATCCTGCCTGGAATTTCAATAAAAACTTCAGACGCAGCCTTTATCTAGCAGAACTTGCAGATCAGCTAATAAATGAGCATATTTTGCGAAGAAAGGTTTTGCCACATGGACCATCAGCAAGAAATCTTGTTAAAAATAGTCAAGAACAAAATGACCTCACAGGTGCCTCGCAATGTTCTAAACAAAATCGTACAAATACACAATTGTCCAGTAATTTACTATATAAGCGGTGTTTCTTTTGTCAACATGGAAAGAATTCAAATAAGTATTCCACTAAATGTGATTCTTGTAAAAAATTTATTTGCAAAGAGCACATGATAACATTGTGTATAAATTGTCACACAAATTCTTAAATTTAATATTAATTTTATTATTTAAAAAAAGGCTTATTTTCAAATTTAATTTAATTTATACATATATATATGTATATATATATTTGATAATTGCTCAGGAAGGGCTAATTTGTTTCATTTTCCATTATTTCTCATTATACTAAATAAAAACAAAACAAAAAAAATAAATTTCCTATATTAAAAATGAAATTTTGTTTACATTTTAATGTTGGGTCATATTGACCCAAAGGATCATAGGAAGGGCACATATCCAAGGGATGCAGAAGGGTTAAATATATTACCGTTTATATGTTGTCCTTTAATATTTGTCAGATTTTAATAATTTTCTATAAAATCATCGCAAATATAACAATGCTTAAGCTTATAAAAAATTTACGAAAACAAATTCAGCAAGTCTGGCAATCCTTGTTACAAAACAATATACATATATCATCTTTAACCCTCATGTTATTGTTGGTAAAACATTTAATTATTTGATGAATAATTTGTGAATCGGATTTTATCCATTGATTTTTTTATTTAAGAGAATGACTTTAAACACAATGAAAATTTTCACAAAGGGAACATTTTTTGGATAACTTTTGTAATATTTCAGTTTGAATATAATCGAACACTTGGTTTGTTTCAATTTTACATACATCACTATTTTCTTTTAATTGCTTTGATATTTGTTTCTCCTACAAATTTTGACACAACACTCTAGATATGTTGCACATTCAGACAAAAAATACAAAAAACACAGGTACACCACTTATACCGATCGACTCTAAATCATTTTTTTTAGTCGATTAAACGACTTCTATCAGTACACGTAATCCTGGTACGCAACCTATAGGTCGCTATTATAAAAAGATATATTTGGAGTAAATTTGGTATATAAGCTTTTATCGGGTACATCTTTAAGTCTGTGTAGGGTGACTTTAATTTACAAATATTTTAAAATTTGCTTTTTTTAAATATTAATTTACAGAGATCAAATTTGGGGTATTATAACGCCGCACAGTGGTCAATTTCGCGAGATAGCGGTCAAAACTCTATAACTTTTGACCGGATTGGTATTTTTTTACGCAATTTGTTTTGTTCAATAGGAGGGACTTTAAGCTTCAATGCGTGTTCAAACGTAAAAATCGACTGATAGGAACGTAAGTAATTTGGAGTTAAAAATGCATTTTAATTTTTTGTTGAGTTTCCATGTAAAAGTTGAATATTTTGACATTTTAAATAGGTATTTTTTTATAATTTCTTATTTTCTTCAATCGTATTTTACAACCAATACTTATTTATTATTCCTAAACTTAATTTTGGTCAGAAAATGCCAACATTTGGCCCCTGACATTTATTTAGTCTCAATATTCACAGGGGCCAAAGGTTGGTTTTTTTGGAAGAAAGCTAATTCTTGTGAGGATTAAACTGAAAAATAACACTGAAATTCCCAACAATATCAATACCATTTGGATATATTACATACAGAACACAACATCGATAAAATTTTAAGTAAACTTTTACTATTGATTTAAAGTGCACATATATTTTATTTAAATGTATTAATAAAAATTTATACTAAAATTAGAAACAAATTATAATCTTTAAACTAGTATTAATTAAACAATATTAGTAAAAATTTCTTCCAAATAGCTTTGATTTTCATTTTGCAGTAGTTGTTTAGCTTCTTCATCTAACTCTAATGAGGTTGATTTCCATTTTTGTCGAATACTGGACATATATGGGTCTGATGTGCACAACAAAATATTAATAAGATCTTCATTAGTACAATATCTGGAAATTTTTCTTGTATTGTGCTCGCGAAAGAATCTGTAGTCTTTGTTCCTTTTTTCTTGGGCTTCTTCTGAGAGATCTCCAATTGGAAGCATATTGTGCTGAATTATTTGTTCCCCATGGAACAAAATTTTGTGAACTGTGGTTGGCATATGTCTCCAAGAATATTTTTGGTTATAAAGGGTTGCTGTCTCATTAGCATACTGACCAAATTTTTTTGCATCTATCTTTTTGCTACATGCTATAACTTGTAATAAGATTTGGAATCGTCGTATTAAATCATAATCTACTCCAGTTATAGAAGCTGCAGTTTCTGGATCGGAAAAAATCTCCTTGCTGTGTTTCCATCATTAGAATTTCCTTCTCCTTGCTTTGGCTGGTCAATTATAAGGCCTATCTCACGGTATTTTTCTTGAATATCTTTTTTTTTTGCTTTCTTTTTTCCAAATTTTCTTTGTTGTTTCTCACTGTTTCGCCTAACGGGCCAAATTCCAAATCGTATCCCAATTTAAGAATATGCTCCATAAAACGAATTCTAGCATGAGGAGGTGACATTCCAAATTCATATGCTTCATTAAAACTATCGTCTTGTGTTGGTGGTTGGCTCAATTGACTTGATGTTTTTTGGCATATGGTGCAGCTTGACGATGACTTTGTTTTGGTTAAAGCTTGTGCAACTTTTCCATAAATCATTGTAAGACACATTTTAAAATTTACTTCAATGTCTTGGTCATCAAATTTAAATGTTACTGGTTGAAGTTCTTTAATTTGATCATTTATTTTTCGAACTTCTACATCTATGACATCTTGAGTCTCCTTTTTGTAAGCAAACTTTATTGGTCTACAAAATTTTGTTGACGAGGGAATTTCATTCTTCCATACATCTATCTCTGCAGCTCTACTAGTTGACGGCTCTGAACCAATATAAGTTTTTGGTAAACGTAATGGAATGAAAGAAATCATGAATAAATTGGCATCTGATGAATTTTCCGCATTACATTGTTTGTATTGTTTCTGGCCAGAGGACCCATCACATCCCATTTAGAAATTAAAGTCATGCTGCAATTTTTAAACTTCTTTAAATAGTCAGCATCAAATGTCTTTAATAATCGTTCTGCAGTGTGTTCAAGAAGATCCTGCAATTTTATTTCTGCTGAACTTGAAGTTACACTAATAGCAGTTGGTGAAGGTAAGCAATCTTTTTTGGCAGAAACTATATCTCGATATGATGGAAAAATTCCACAATTTTTTTCATTGGTTCGCTTCCGCAATTCTGTATATTGGTTTTTAGTCATTTTCAAATCCAAAAATAGTGCAAATGCTTCTTCTGGAGTAAATTTATTTTCTTCAGTTGGTGTCGGCATACTTTCTAAAATCCCTTTTGGCATCTGGGGCTTGCTTCCACTATTTTTTCAATGATAGCAATTTTACCCTTTTTAATTTTCGATGGTTGAATTTGATGCAGAAATGAATCCTTTATGATGCTACAAGAAACTTCTTCATTGATACCTTTAAGCTTGCGTCTTCGTGATCTTTCACTACAATTATCAATTGGCTTTGCTGGTCGACCACCTTTTCCAGTTTCCGTGGTAGTTACTGATGGCTTTTTAAAAATAAGTTTATTTCTTAGCCATTCTTGGTTGCGTGAGTAAAACAATTTCTTGTTTCTGGAACATTGATTGTACCGTTTTCTTAAAGTATTTAAAAAGTTTTTTATTTTTAAGTTATGAATTTTAATTTCTTGTTTGTCGCATATTTTGATGAATGGATTATTCATTATATGTAAAATAATGTCGTTTTGATCTTTCCGTTCAAAATATATATCAGATAGAACACTATAACTGAATTTAGCCATTGTTTAAACAATAATGAAGAAAAAAAATGAATGCATGGATTAATATACTATTGCTCGAAGTTTCAACATGATCTTTTTTACCTCTTTGAAACATAATATAACAGGTAGTTGGTTTTACCAGTTATTTCCATTGGTTTTAAATTTATTTGCAATTTTCACGTATTTAAGTTGTGTAATATTAGATGGCAATAAAATCTTTTTTACCTTTTCCAAATGAATTGCTAGATACCACATAATTTGAGAGTTAACAGGTACTGGCAATAATATAAAAGGTACTTGGTTTTACCAGTTATTTCCATTGGTTTTAAATTTATTTGCAATTTTCACGTATTTAAGTTGTGTAATATTAGATGGCAATAAAATCTTTTTTACCTTTTCCAAATGAATTGCCAGATACCACATAATTTGAGAGTTCTATTGTCATTTTTGTCAAAATTTTGATACACCCTTCTATGTGGACTAGGTCCAAATATGGGCCAACTTCTCCTAATTTCAACAGAATTATTTTTTGGGTCAATAAGAACTCTTGTACAAAATTTCATCAAAATATATGCATAATAGCCACTTTCACATACAAATAACTTCTCAAAAAATATGACGTGCATTTGTACCGAATATCTTACCTTGGGTCAGAAAAATTGCTGTAGCTCAAAAAGTGCAGTCCCGATGCATGGACATGTATATATAGGAATGTTGGGGAGAGTTAGGACTACAAAATAGTAAATTTGTGTTTTGACTCAGATTGACTCACAGGAGTTGTGCTCTATGAAGTAGGACATTTCCGAGAAATTTGACCTTTTTTAAAAAAAAAATTTAAATTGTTCTGAAAACAGTAGAGCTTCAATTTTTTTACCAGTAATAGGAAATAAGTTAAGTTACAACACAAAATTTATTTCGTCCAAAAAAGTTATGATCATTTAAACTTTAAAAATTAACTAAAAATATCATAAATTTACTAAATTCTGAAAAAGCCCATTTTGGACCACCCTGTTCTCAATGAAATAGTTGAAATAGAGTTATAATTTTTTGGCTCCCGAGGTTTACTACTATCTACTTTCATATGAGTCTAATAACTTTAAAATCGGAGAACAAAAACCAAAAGGAGTTTTGGCCGCTATCTCAAAATATTGACCACAGTGCGCCGGCTGAGTAACAAAATGAATTTCTGTGGTGTTCTATGAAGTATTTAGGGCACATATATTCTAGTAAGAGAGGACACGATAATTGTGTTTTATAAGAAGAAAAGCAATTTACTTATAACTATTATTTATTACTATTATTACTTATAACTATTATTTATTTACTTATAACTAAACTAATATAACACCTTGGAGAAAATGCTACAAATACTACGTCTACAACGCCAATAACAATTACAGTTACCACACACAAATTACTAAAGTTATAATAATAAAAATAACAACAACAACATAGAAAAAAAACATATTTTTCCAAGTTTTTTGACATTTTAATTGAAATATCGGGACCTATTAAAACGCTTTTGATGATCTTAAATAGCAACCTGCTCAGGATATCAATGAATCATTTTCACTAAAAATTAGCAAATCAGCTGACCTACTGAGAGCGTGATCGTGATTTTCACAGACGGACAGACGGATGTCGCTATATCAATTCCGCTTGTTATACGGATCAAGAATTTTTTTCTTTTCTAATTATTACAAATGAAATGATAAACCCTTTGCATGATGCTGTGGAGGGAATTTGACTCTGTGACATGCCTGTATAAGTTAAAATTTTAAAATTCGTAATAATTATATTTAATAACAATGTAAGAAGTCGTATAATTCAATTCACTATACACACCCTCAAAAATATGTTTGTTATGCGAAAATCATTCATTTCTTTTATATTTAAATCAAACAATAAATTCATTTGTTTTTAACACAAGACAAGCAATGATATGTAGGAAAATTTAATATATTTCATATTCGTTAAACTAAACAGTAATCGAAAATGCGTATTTTAATAAATTTACCCACACATGTAAACATGCAATTTTAATTATATTCATAGCAATATTGTTGTAAGAATAATAAATATTAGAGCGGCCAAATGGAAATAAAATCACGAGATTTTAGAATCAGGAATATTAGATCTGCGAACGAAATTTTGTGATTTTTTATACCCTATACCACTATGTGGTTTGGGTATATTGACTTTGCGCTGCTTTTTGTAACAACCAAAAATATTTGACCTACACCCATCTTTAATTATACCGATCGAATCAGAATCACTATCTGATTCGATTTAACGATGTCCGTCCGTCCGTGTGTCCATGTAAAGAAAATATGAATATATTTTGATGAAATTTGGTATTTGATCTTTTATCGGCCATGGGATGAACGCTATTGAAATTGGTGAGAATCGGTCCATGTTCTGACCTAGCCCCCATACAAATGACCCCTATGAAATCAACATGTATTGCCATAAGATCCAAATTATCACACGAATCTTAGTCAAATTGGGTTTGTATGTATACATTACATCCATTAATCAGTAGTCCAAAAATGATCCCTATTGGACAACTCTTAGTCATAGGCCCCATATAGAGCTGCTTCCCGATCTTCACTTAAATCTATCAAAAAACAAAAATATTGCACTGATTCTTCTCAAATTTTGTTTGTATATATTTTTGCAAAATACAAGAGAGTTTGCCAACCATGGTCAGGATCGGTCCATTTTTGGGCCTAGTCCCCATATAGATATTTCATCCGATATGAACTTTTTCATATCTGCAGCCGAAAAAATTAATAAAAATCCTACTCAAATTTGGTTTATGCTCATTTTCTATATCCAGTTAGTTGGGCCTGAGATATAGGGTCTCTAAACGCATGGTATAGGGTATCGTATAGTCGGTCTAGACCGACTATAATTTTCTTACTTGTTTTATTTAATGTGATTGTTACACGCGTACCTAATTTAGAAAATCGGAAGACATTGGCTCAACAAAAAACAACAATATGAAGTATTTTCTGATAATATGCTCGGATACCACAATTCTGCTATACTCTGCTACAAAACTTTTTTAATGTACTTCTCACGTCATATAGTGGAGGTTGTTGGTCTGGTTAAGCTCATGAAAAATTTGTATAACAACAAAATTTTGTAATACCCTTAAATTTTTAATTTATTGTTAAGAAGAAACTGTTTTTGCCTTATTTCGCCCACTTAACGATTTTTAACTACGTCAATTTTCCACCGATTTTCTACTTAAAAGACAATTAATCGAGATTTCCAAATATATATAAAGTTCTAAATTATGTAACAAAAATATGTGAATCCTTTATAATGAATATTTGAAATTGTTATTTTCCTTTCAAAATGTTTTTTATATGCTGCTGAGATGGTATAGGGTATTTAATAGTCGGTCTATAGGGTATTTAATTGTTGTGATTAGAGTTTTTAAAGTTTGTTATTATTTTTAGTGATAAAAAACCAAAAGGTTTTATATTGATTTGATTTCATTAATGACGCGGAAATAATAAAATTAGTAACGATGACTTAACAGATTAAACTGAAGAGATGATATATGATTAAATCTAATTATTATAATGCAAGAACTTAATTTTATCTATTTTTTTTAGATTTTCTACAGTTTCTAGTTTTTTTATTTAAGAAAAATTATTGGGTAAGGGAAAAAGTTGTTTTTATATTAAAAAATTATATTTAATTTTTGATAAACTAATCAACACTTAAGGTAAATTTGCAGCTACTTTATATCTGTTATTCATGTAGAAAACGGTTAAGCAAAAATAAATCTGACAAACTATTAAAATTTGCTTTATGGCAACATCTCTAAAAAAACTGCAATGGTTGAATATACAAATCATACATCACATATGGCAACTCTTACAAAACTAGGAATAGGGGAAACTAGAAGTATTTATAATATTAATAGGCAAGGCGAATTCTTGCGACCGATGTAACTTTGTCAGTTTTACCCCGACTTTGAACAAACATACCTCATTTGAAAGGCATTTCTTTTTAGTTGTCCACCAGATTTACAGATTTTCACATTTTTACATTATTTTTTTTTTTTGAGTAAAATGCATTTATATTTGCTACTAACGCATACATAAAAATATACAATGCTGCGTGTATGTTTATTAAATTTGTTAATGTGTTTGCAAAAATTGTATATGAAAAGCCCTGTGTTGAATTGAAAAATAATTTTGGACATAAACCAATAACGACAATAACGCAATCGAATTTCATTATAATAATTGCATATCACACGCCTTGTGTGGAATTGAATAGCATACCTTTAGGTGGCAGAAAATATTGAAAGAAATAAATTGAATGAAAAAAATAACATTTATTAGAATTTGCACTCGAATTTCGATGGCTGAGCACGGCTAGCAAATGCCATAAATAATCTAAAAGTTACAAAATAACGATTGGTATATTTGTTAGTCCTGTATCATCTCAGATATAGGCCACACTGCTCGTAGGCCTGACTTTAGGTGAGCGCATGACCAAAATGTGCAAGTACGCGTGTATGTGAGATAGACGCACGCAGGTTTAAACCTCACGCCCACCCTATGTAGGAAAATTTTATATAGAAACAATTAATTATAACATAACAATTATTATAATGTTTAATACAATCACTGATGACGGTTGAAATGCCAGAAACCGGTTTGATTAAAAATATAGAGCAGTTATGATTTTTTTAAATATATCGTCTTGCCAGTGCAATAGTGTACCAACTTAAAATATATAGTTTTGAGATATTACGGTTAAAAGTTTTATCGTTCAGTATAAATTGTTCAGTGTAGTATAAGAAAATGTGTTGTAATTTCACTGAAAACAGTAAAATTTTGAGATGTTATAATATTCCTCTTATTCTTTGAGTCTCTTCTAGCCCAGTAGTACGGTTTACGGAAAACAGTAACATTTTCAGTTGGTACAGTATTGCACTGAAAAGACGATATGCTTTCTTCTTGTCTACCACGCACCACACATTAAAGATATTTTCAATTTAAAATTTACAAAAACAAAAAAAAAAAAATTGTTTTGAAAACATAAACAAACACTATCGTTTTTAATTTTGCAAATTTCCAACTGGACTTTTAAAAACAATATAAAGTTATAAAGTGGAAATATATTTGTGCCTCAATCCAATTATATTATTCTTTTTTTTAAGTGTGAGCATTTATTGAGGTCATTTTTGGTTAACACGAACATAATTTCATTTAATGCTCCACTTTTATGTTTTGGTTTTACAAAAACCAAAAAATCTGTTAACTATTTTTTAGTCAATAATAATAATTTTAATTTGATGGCTGTAACGAAATGTAAAGGGGAATTTTGAAGTTTTTGCATTAAATTCATTCAATTGTGTTGGAGTACATAGCATGAAAAAAAAGGTGTGCCCAGGTTATGTATAGTGAATATTCAAAAATGTGTTTGTTCTTCTTTGCAATGGGAAAATACATAAATAAGTATGTTATGTGATTGAAAAGAGAATAAACTGTGGCACTAGATTGCTCTACTTGATATATTCGCATGTTGGTAAAATCACCAAAATTATATGAATACATTTTTTATATTTATTATTTCTTGATCTTGGAATTTGAAATATATGAGTATAATTGAATCCAATAGTGGCCAGGACTCTGAGAATATTTATAAAAAAAACAACTCAGAATACGAAAATTATTTCACTAATAAATATCTGAACATGTGCATGTTTTAAGAAGAAATTAGTAAAATAAAATATTTCTAAAGAAAAATTTTTCAAAATCTAAAAAAGTTTCTATATGAAGAAGTTTTCAAATACGGATATAACAAGTGTAACCAGTATTCAAATATATACATTTCAATCAATTAAGTTAGCGATGATTTTCAAAAAAATTATCTGTTATCTCTGTTATTAATTTTGTAACGCAATTATTTACAATTCTGGAAAAAATGTTTGCTCTTAACCATTTTCAGTTAGAGGAATTTTAATATACAAGTTAATTTAGTCTCGTGAAGTTGAGTATAAACAAGTAGGAGTGTTAAATTCGGCCGAATCTTTGATATCCTCCACCTCGAATACCAATTAAATTTAAAGTTAATTGCTTTTCTTGTTGGCCAGTTTCTATTATAATTCCTTGTTATAAAAAACAATGATCGTGTCTTATATAAAAAGAATTCATTACTATTTGAAAAATTACATTATTTTTCTTTTACTAGAGTAGAAAACCCCTAATGAAATTCATAATATAACGCAGCCAGCGTTATAACACCTAAAGTTCCGTATAAAAAAGTTTTGCGATAATTCATGATAATTTAAAAAAAAAAAAATCGACTGATCCTTGGCAAAAAATTTTTAAATATTTTTATCTGAAATAGCTAGTAATTTTTAATTTTTATTTTTTAATTTTTAACTTTTAATTTTTAATTTCTAATTTTTAATTTTTAATTTAAAATTTTTAATTTTTAATTTTTAATTTTTAATTTTTAATTTTTAATTTTTAATTTTTAATTTTTAATTTTTAATTTTTAATTTTTAATTTTTAATTTCTAATTTTTAATTTTTAATTTTTAATTTTTAATTTTTAATTTTTAATTTTTATTTTTAATTTTTAATTTTTGATTTTTATTTTTAATTTTTAATTTTTAATTTTTAATTTTTAGTTTTTAATTTTTAATTTTTAATTTTTAATTATTAATTTTTAATTTTTAATTTTTAATTTTTAATTTTTAATTTTTAATTTTTAATTTTTAATTTTTAATTTTTAATTTTTAGTTTTTAATTTTTAATTTTTAATTTTTAATTTTTAATTTTTAATTTTTAATTTTTAATTTTTAATTTTTAATTTTTATTTTTAATTTTTAATTTTTAATTTTTATTTTTTATTTTTTATTTTTAATTTTTAATTATTAATTTTTAATTTTTAATTTTTAATTTTTAATTTTTAATTTTTAATTTTTAATTTTTAGTTTTTAATTTTTAATTTTTGATTTTTAATTTTTTATTTTTAATTTTTAATTTTTAATTTTTAATTTTTAATTTTTAATTTTTAATTTTTAATTTTTAATTTTTAATTTTTAATTTTTAATTTTTAATTTTTAATTTTTAATTTTTAAATTTTAATTTTTAATTTTTAATTTTTAATTTTTAATTTTTAATTTTTAATTTTTAATTTTTAAATTTTAATTTCTAATTTTTAATTTTTAACTTTTATTTTTTAATTTTTAATTATTAATTTTTAATTTTTATTTTTTAATTAATTTTTTAATTTTAAATTTTTAACTTTTAATTTTTAATTTTTAATTTCTAATTTTTAATTTTTAATTTTTAATTTTTAATTTTTAATTTTTAATTTTTAATTTTTAATTTTTAATTTTTTATTTTTAATTTTTAATTTTTAATTTTTAATTTTTAATTCTTAATTTTTAATTTTTAATTTTTAATTTTTAATTTTTAATTTTTAATTTTAAATTTTTAATTTTTAATTTTTAATTTTTAATTTTTAATTTTTAATTCTTAATTTTTAATTTTTAATTTTTAATTTATAATTTTTAATTTTTAATTTTTAATTTTTAATTTTTAATTTTTAATTTTTAATTTTTAATTTTTAATTTTTAATTTTTAATTTTTAATTTTTAATTTTTAATTTTTAATTTTTAATTTATAACTTATAATTTATAATTTATAATTTTTAATTTTTAATTTTTAATTTTTAATTTTCAATTTTTAATTTTTAATTTTTAATTTTTAATCTTTAATCTATAATTTTTAATTTTTGATTTTTGATTTTTAATTTTTAATTTTTAATTTTCAATTTTTAATTTCTAATTTTTAATTTTTAATTTTTAATTTTTAATTTTTAATTTTTAATTTTTAATTTTTAATTTTTAATTTTAATTTGTAATTTTTAGGTTTTAATATTCAACTTTTACTTTTATTTTTAATTTTTTATTGATTTTCAATTTTTTATATGTATTTAATTTTAAATTTTAACGATAAAAAATATGTGGCAATACTTGCTTAGGCTAATGGACACGTGTAGTATTAATATACACACAATTGTAATGACTTCAACAGAATTACAACATATACAACGTATCTTAAGAAAAACAACAAACACACTAAAAATTTTTCAAAGTTTTATTCATAACTCGTGACCCCTTTGACCGATTTTGACGATTTTAAATAGCAACTCCTTTGGGATGTTAATAAACGATTCTATACAAAAACGAACTGTTTACCTTAGATATTGACGGCGTGATCGTGATTTCCAGAGACAGACGGACAGACGGTCATCGCTAAATCAACTTCCCTTGTTATAATGATCAAGAAAATATATGGTTTTGGGGCTCCGGAATTTATTGCGATGCGTTACAAAAGGAATGACAAACCTATATATACCCTATGCCACTGAGGTGTTGGCCTGAAATTTACTGACAATATAAGCCAGTCTATCCAATGTTCACAAAGCAAATCAGTTTAGATGTTTCAAATAAATTGTAAGAAAAAACTGGATGACTAAAAATTAGACAACAAAAGCTATTTTCCAGATTCCGGGATAAGACAGATTATAAGAACTTTCCGAGAGGTGAGCTACAAGTTTAAATAAAAATTTGTACCAAAAGTTATAATGTTAATTGTGAATCTGAGAAAGGCATTTCAAAACATACCTCAAGAAAGTGGGCTGAGCCAGCAATTAAATAAAACTTAACAGATTGAAAGTTAAAAAAAAATTGATTCCATTTCCATAAGAAAACGTTACCCTGATAAAATTTCGTGTTTAATTTGTATGTCCCCAGTACAATTCGACCGTCGGCGCCATGGGTGGCTCAATTTTTTTTTATATGAGGTCTCGTGTACCACTGTATTTCACACTTATACTTAATTTGTTTGTAAGATATTTTACGGCCTGGTTGATGATAAGCAATTTTTTTCTTCTATGGCACATTCATTTTACATTAAATGAAGTTTTGACAGAAATATTAAAAGTCTGGCCCACTGTATCGAATACAAAAACATATACAGTCAAAGCCCGGTATAACGAATACTCGGTTTAACGAAAACGCAATATAACGAACGACCAAATTCATTCCATTGACTACCTTATATAACGAAAATTTTGTACTCGATATAACGAACGCTTAGCAAAATTTAAAAAAAAACGCAAGAAAAGTAACAAAAAATGAGTAAAGAATATAAAAACAAAAGTAAAGAGAGTAAAATTCGTTACAATACCGTTAGTTTTTCAATGATTACTTATTTTGTATTTGCATGAACTATAAGCTGTTTAGTGCATTTTTATCAACTTGTTGCGTGAGTGTTAATTTTACCATGGAAAACCGAAAAATAATTTCTTTAAGTGAAAAAATAAAAAATTTGGATGATTGTAAAAAGGTATAAGCCTAAGTGCAATTTCACAGAAATATGGGATTCCAAAATCTTCAATATGTACATTAAAGAAAATGAAAAGAAAAATTATTTCAAATTTGGATTCTACCAACTATGGCTCAAAAAATCGTCGATCACTTAAAGAAGGTTAGTACCCAAGGATGGAGAAGAAGCTCTTCGATTGGTTTCTCAACCAAAGAAAAAAAATTTTACCTGTGAATTGAATTTATACCTGTGAAAGAACTACAAAACAAGTTCTATGATGGAGGTTTCCACGCAAGTGACGGTTGGTTAGCCAGATTTAAAAAAAAGATATGGCATAAGACTTCTTCAGGAATCAGGTGAAAAGTTATCATCAAGAGCAGATTTAGTAGAACCATTTAAACAAAAATTGCAAAATATTATAAGAGAGAACAATTTAACAAATGATGTAATTTTCAATGCCGACGAAACGAGGCTTTATTGGAAGATGCTTCCAAACAAAACATTTGTACATGCTGGAGAATCTACTGCCCCCGCAAGAAAAATATCAAAATAAAGAGTTACAATACTCCTATGTGCAAATGCTTCAGGTACGAAAAAAATTAAACCTTTTCTTATTGGAGAGGCAAAAAAGCCACGCTCATTTCGAAACAAAATGTTTGTTCCCGAGGTTAGTATGATGTTAATTTTCGAATGCAGGTTTAAAAACATTTTTTGGTTGCAGGTAGAATCCTTCTTAGAATCAAATAATCTACCAATGAAGGCTTTATTGATTCTTGATAACGCTCCAAGCCATCCCCCTTCCTAAGTACTAGTAAAATCTACAAAGGATGGGAAAATATGGGTAATTTATATGCCTCCAAACGTGACACCTCTTATCCAACCAATGGATCAAAATGTCAATGGTTTAGTGAAATTACAATACAGGAATAGTCTCCTGCTAAAATTGTGGCATCTAAAACAGAAAATATTGTTGTTTTTTTAACCCCTTACACGTTATGACGCAACAAACATGATTGCCTTAGCTTGGCATAATTTAATACAAGATACATTAGCAAATTGCTGGAACAAAATTTTATATTCAGAGAACTTCCGAGCAACTGATGAGCAAGATGAGATCCCACTGGCACAGATGATGCAACAAAATGAAATTGTGTGTATGAGGCGCGGAATAAGACTCTTGAGTTTAGTGTTTCCAAATGTAAGCTTTTTTAAAAGACTTTTATTAAAACCTTTTTAATTTTTTTAAATTTGTTTGTTTTTAAAACCAGCTATCTTTTACTATGGATGATTTAAATAACTGGAATCAATATGACATCGTTGAATATGACATAGATGAGGAAGAAAATACGGAAAATGATGAGAATATTGAAATTGCAAGCGAAACACCAGCTACTGAAACAAAAACATGTCATATTGATGTAATCAAAAGCTTGGAAACCTGCATTCAATGGAGTCAACAGAACAACGTAGATTTTTCGAAGTCTTTGGCCTTAAGAGAACTTCAGGAAGAAGCTGTTCACAAAAAATTCTACATATAATTAGAAAACAAACATCTATGAATAAATTTTTCAAGCCATATTAAAATTTAAAATAACCTGTACAAAATGGAGGAAATATCTACAAATATTTATTTTTTTTTTAGTTTTGTAAATGTTAAAGTACAAAAATCTTTATTAATTTATATAATTTGAATGCTGTTTTATGTTAACCTAATAAAAAAATTATTAAAAAAAAAATGTTGCGATATAACGAATTATTCGATTTAACGAAAGCGCCTGACAATATATCATTCGTTAAACCGGGCTTCGACTGTACTCATAATAAATTTTATTGCGCTAAAATTGTAGTATTACAGTATTAAAGTCCCTACTGGATTGCCTTATGTTTATTTTTTTTTTGGTTGTTAGAATCATAACATTTTGATATTTTTGTTTTGTTTTTACAATCACTTTCAAAAAGCCAACACAAAAAAAATTAATGTTGTCATTATAGATTCAAATCTTTTAACCATCTTCTCTTCATACTTCTTAAACTTGAATATACATACTCATATTGTAATAAACATCTTAAGAACTTGTGTGATTATACGAGTATTTCGGCACATGACTTTGTAGACAGATGATCATAAAAGTAGAGCATTGCTATCGTTATATATTTGAAATGTTTTTTGAAAGTGATGACAACATCAAGTATTTGTCTTGAACAAATTGTATACTTATTTCTATATTCCAAAAGACAATTAACGAAATGTAACCCAGCAACAACTTGTTAGTCATACACACAGAGAACAGATTCGTACAAACCGAATTTATTGCCCACCGAATTCCGATGAAGACAATAACTGAGTTTTTCATTAATTAAAATTAACAGTAACAGTAAATAGTTTATCACAATCGAATAAGTTTAGCTGCTGTTAAAATTCTATTAATAGAATCGATAATAAAATTGTTAAACTTTCGTTTCTGATAATTTTATTTCAAGATTTGATTTCCTCAAAATATATATAGAATGGATTTGAGATGTACGAGTGTTAAAAGTTGCTATATAAAAAAAAAAAAAAAAATATCACGCTAAAGCAAGATAATGCAAAAATTGACGCAAGATTTGAATTTAATAGAAAACACATTTTTTTTTTCTTTACATGGTTAATTTAATATAGGATCATAGGGTTATGGTATGAACAAAGTATCGGGAAAGTGGTTTCCACGGCTTTGCTGGCACTTACGCACTCTTTTGTCGCCATTTTCCATGACTATTTTGCATTTCAGCTTTCAATGCACGGTTGGCATTTGACATCAAATAACCCCAAAAAATCAATGGTGAAACCGGAACGAGATAGTACACGACCAGGAAATGTCGTATTCACTAATTGAATCGTTTTACAGGCTGTATAGTATATGGCACCGAAAACATGGCATCCACATCAATATCATCCAATTTAGGCAGAACGAACTATGTTATCATGTCGCAATATCGAGCACCACTAACAGTCATTGTTTGAATAGCCTCATTTTTGAAGAAGTATGGTTCAATGATACCTTCAGCCCATAAGCCTCAAATAATCTCTTCACAGTTGACGAAGTTAGAACAATACTCCGACTATATATTGTACAAAAGTTTTGATTTGTAGCCGCCAAATTTTTATTATTATGAAAATGCTCCATTTTTACTAACCCGTAACTAGCAGCAGTTAAACTATATTCTTTTTTTTTTTTTTGTTAACAACAAAACATTACTTCACAAATGGCGGAAATTTCAAATCTTTCACCTCTTATCATTAATAGCTGTGGGCCTAATTAAGTCCTAAAAATATATTTTTATTGAAAACCTGTCATCTCCAACGTTAGTTGGTACGAATTTAAAAAGTTAGTCATAGTACTCCAGATGTATGACATTTATAACTTCGCATGTTCGACCCTGCCCATTTATAGTTCGACTACTCGAATTAATGACTTATGGACTCACACAAAGTTTTAAGAATCTCCCTATCATAGAACTTCAGATACATACAATAAAATATTTACTTTGTATCGGACGTACCTATAAGTCCTTCCCACATATAAAGTTTTAAAACAGTTGATATCAAAGTACTCCGAATATATGATGATATATATATAAATTTTGGTATAGAAGGTTTCATGCCAACTTGTTCGATTACGCCCATTTTTGACTCAACTACTTACTTGAATAATCCATAAATTCGCACAAAAATTTACTTTTCGAAGTTTTAGGACTCTCATTTTTACATGAAAAACTTTCAATATATATATTATTAAGATTTCAGTTCGTATGGAGCAAAAATATAGCTTATTGTTTCTTCTAGGCTCTGTGATAATATCAAGAAGGTTGGTCCAAAGGTCTAGCCTTATATAAACTAAAACACACTTTCACTTTTATATAAATACCAGTAATCCCCGTTTCAAGAATCTTGCTTTCATAGTACTCCAGATGTATAATACTCGTATATATAATTTTAACTTTGCATCAGAAGTACCATCCCTAGTGGCGCATTTTTGGCCTTTTTTTTCTCGAATTCTCATATCAATAATTTCTGGACTCTCACAAAGTTTCAAGACTCTAACTTTTAAACTAATACATATATTTGATATCAAAAAAATATCCTATTAAACATATCAGACAGACACCTGATTTTATATACATAGCTAAGAAATCCATAATATCAACAGGTAAGGCGAGATCTTGTGACTAATCATTTATTCCACAGTTTTCTCCCGGTTTTGACCAAACGTATCTGATTTGAAAGGTATTTCTTATTAGCTGTCCACCGGACTTACAGATTTTAAAATTTTTTGGAGTTAGGCTCATTGAAAGTTGCCACAAACACATACATAAAACAAGTAAGAAAATTATAGTCGGTCTAGACCGACTATATGATACCCTATACCATGCGTTTAGAGACCCTATCTCATAGGCCCAACTAACTGGACATAGAAAATAAGCATAACCCAAATTTGAGTGGGATTTTTATTAATTTTTTTGGCTGCAGATATGAAAAAGTTCATATCGGATGCTATATCTATATGGGGACTAGGCCCAAAAATGGACCGATCTTGACTATGTTTGGTAAAGTCTATTGTATTTTGCAAAAATATATACAAACAAAATTTGAGAAGAATCAGTGCAATATTTTTGTTTTTTGATAGATTTAAGTGAAGATCGGGAAGCAGCTCTATATGGGGCCTATGACTAACAGTTGTCCCCTAGGGATCATTTTTGGACTACTCATTAATGGACGTAATAAACGCATACAAACCCAATTTGAGTAAGATCTATATGACAATTTGGATCTTATGGCAATTTATGTTGATTTCATAGGGGTCATTTGTATGGGGGCTAGGTCTGATTCTCATCAATTTCAATAGCGTTCATCCTATGCCGATAAAAGCTTATATACCAAATTTCATCAAAATTCATTCATATTTGCGACCTGCAGTTTGATTACAAGGTTTACATGGACACACAGACGGACGGACGGACGGACGGACATCGTTAAATTGAATCAGTTAGTGATTCTGATTCGATCGGTATAATAAAAGCTAGACCCATCTTTTATCAAATATTTTTGGTAGTTACAAACAGCAGCACAAAGTCATTATAGGGTATAATTATACAATGCTATGTGTGTGTTTATTAAATTTGTTAATGTCTGCATTCACAATAATAATTGTGTTGAATTGAAAAATTATTTTGGAAATAAACCACAAAAGTGTTGAATTGTGAATTGGCTAAAATTGATTAACATATCTTTAGCGTCAATAATTTATTAAATGAAAAAATAAAATTTCCTAGAATTTGTATGCGAATTTCGAGGGCTGGGATCGGCTAGTATATATTAAAGTTTTAATTACGACACCTTTTTCTTTTAAAACAATAAAAATCGTTTGAATGAGTACTTATAAGTCGGCTTTCACTTTATTCCTTTAAATCCTAACAGCTCCAAAATGGTCAGATTACAATCATACTCGATAATGGATTAAGAAATAAAGCATTAACCAAAATTTGTATAATATTGTCATATTGATTGTAAAATATCATTAAAAAAATTAATCTTATACCGATTTATGGAATATTTTCCCATAAACAAATTATTGAGAATAGTCCGCCTCCTATTCGTAGGTGCGGTCAGCCGCTAAATGTTTTTCATCCATTACTTGAGTGTGGATTTATTTTGGAAAATCGATTAAAATATGGAAAACACAATATAAAAACTGTTTCCAATGAAAATGTTTATAAAAATGTTAAAAAAGATATAAATATGTATGTATGTATAAATATTATGATATAAGTACTTATTAACCTTAATGTGAAGGGACCTTTAAATAAACCAAATAAATAAATAAATCGTTTTATAGATAAATATCGATAACAAAAAAAAACAAATCGTAGAACTTCTTCCTCTATGGGCGTGCCATGAATTACCTCAAAACCATAATTTTTTAACTTTCATAATCATCATTATTATCTAGAAATTTTTCAACATCTTTATAATTACGAGTATCTGGATTCATATAATTACTCGTATTTAATTTTTCATTTACTGTATATTTTTGAATAAAGAACTTTTGCCACAGCTAATGCTAGGATAACACTGTGGAACAAATTCAGGTTAGCATAAGTTAGGTCGATTCTGAGAGTGAGGGGTGAAAATAGAGGCTAGATTAGAAGACCCGTATCACGGCGTTTGTTTATGTTAGTTCGAATTTTTTTTTAATCGACCTTCGAACTTTGCAGCATATTGTTTATATCGTTTTTTGGCTATAACTCGTCGACTAATTGATATTTTTTCAATCTGTAAAAGCCAAATTATTGCTAGAGACCTGAGCAACAATCAAAATTTTTTTAAAAAATTGATTTAGAAAATTTTTGTGGTGCTTATGAAGCAAAATATTGGAAAAATTATTTTTTTTTTCATGCTTTTTGAAAATATTTTCCACAAAACTAAGTCTTTTTTGCTTTCTGTTTGATCTATAATATGCTTCTCAGTTTCTTCAATAAATTTCATTTGAAAAGAAAACCATCATAATACAAAACTTGCGTTTTCCAGCTTAATATTAATTTACTTCTCATTTTTTATGTACCAATTTTGTTCAGTGTTGGTTTTGAAGAAACATTGAAAAAGAAATTATAAAAATATGGAAAAAAATATATTTTTGAAAAGTTAGTTATGGAAAGTTTTAAGTAAAAAAATTAAATTAATTAAATTAATGATTTGGCCAGTTGCCTTTTCGCAGGCGGCTGTGGATCAACATCACTGCTCTCTCTAATATCTTGGCCATCGTCATCATTATCAGAAAGGTCGATAATTTCGTCCAACAGATATTCTGGAATTTCATCTTTGTCTTCCCTTCTTCCTCTTTTTCCTCGTCTTACTCTTCTTCAAAGGTGTTTTTATACCACCAACAAATTTCAGCGAGTATTGCATCTGGAGATTTCTTTCCTCTGTACCTGCAATTATCTTCTTGATGTCTAACCACATCATTGGTATACCAAAAGGCATAGCCTTCTTCTTTTCACTTTTCCATTGCATAAGAGTTGAATAGCAATTAAAGCAAACTTTTTTAGGGGCATAGTTTACGTCAGTGATAAACTCTTGCGAGAAATATTGTTTATAGGCTTCCAAAAAAAAAAAAAATCACTCGCATTGCCACATTTTTCATCGCTTGCTATGAAACGTCCACAAACATTAAAAAATGGTCCGCTTTACATTTTGGTTCCGACATTTTTAATACACAATGTTTTTTTTTATTTTTATGAAACCGATGCACCAAAAAAAAAAATCTCTCGCATTGCCACATTTTTCATCGCTTGCTATGAAACGTCCACAAACATTAAAAAATGGTCCGCTTTACATTTTGGTTCCGACATTTTTAATACACAATGTTTTTTTTTTTGTTATTTTTATGAAACCGATGCACTTAACTTAAAGCATTCACAAAATGAAATAAATTCCAAAAAAAATTAAAAGACATCAGCTTCGGCTTAGTTTCGAGTCTTAACTGTATCTTCATTTTTAAAATTAGTTCGCTTGTACGAAATAAAAAACAATCGCTACCTGTGCAGTGGTTGAAAGCAAAAAAGTTGTTTTAGTAATTCCTAATTCTTGGAACTTCCCTTTTTAATTAATTCTACCTAATTAATTAATTAATTCTACCTAAATCGGTATTTATTTAATGGTTTTGGGATTTTTAACGCAAATTATCGACTAAGACCATTTTCTTTTCAAATGAAATTTATTGAAGAAACTGAGAAGCATATCATAGATCAAACAAAAAATACTTAGTTTTGTGGAAAATATTTTCAAAAAGCATGAAAAAAAAATAATTTTTCCAACATTTTGCTTCATAAGCACCACAAAAATTTTCTAAATCAATTTTTTAAAAAATTTTAATTGTTGCAAAGGTCTCTACCAATAATTTGGCTTTTACAGATTGAAAAAATATCAATTAGTCGACGAGTTATAGCCAAAAAACGATATAAACAATATGCTGAAAATCGGCATTTGACTGCAAAGTTCGAAGGTCGATTAAAAAAAAAATTCGAACTAACATAAACAAACGCCGCGATACGGGTCTTCTAATTTAGCCTCTATTTTCACCCCTCACTCTCAGAATCGTCCTAACTTTTGCTAACCTGAATTTTTTTCACAGTGTAATCTGATGGTCAGCACTATTTTGTACACTTTCGTCATCACGGAAGCAACGTCCATTGTTATTGAAAAAATATTAGCAATTAAAAATTCACATAATTTTTCACTAAGTAGTGCAACGTATTTCTATGCTGGCATTGATCGATATACTCGCAATAAGCCTATAATAAGCAATTTTTACCCACGTCCACTCGTCAAATTAAATCTTTTCCGCTAAGAGTTCATGAAGATAACTCATTTATCATTTAACCACGCAATTTGCAACTAACTAAATTTCTTATAGTATTGGATAATTTCGGAATTGCTGATGACCTTTACTTTTCAATAGCTGCCTCAAATTATATTACGTACAAAATGTTACAAATTGATCTCTTTCTTAATAAATTTATGTTATCCTGAATTCTAAGAAGACAGTGGTCTTCCCGCCTGCAGATTTTATGATTTCTGAGCATCATTGAATAGTACATATAACTGCAATTTCAACCTTAGAGCGGTTAAAATAATTCTACGGTGAATTCTAATTTATATTATTAACCATGGCTTAAAGACTATTAACCGTTACATTAATATCTGGACTCAATCTTATAAAAAAATGTACTCGTAGACAAAATATTTGAAAGAGTAAACAATTTTATATACTTAATTTGAAATTGCTACAACAAACACACATATCGTGGTACAATGGTGCCAGACTTACCCCACTTTAAATACCAACCTGCTCGAAATAATAGCAACAAATATTATCAAAATTTTACCTAAATAAATGGTTGACGTTGCGAATGGGCATGATTTCAACAGACAGACAGACGGACATCGCTATATCGACTCGAGTTGTTATAAGGATCAAGAATATATTTACTTTATAGGATCGAGACACTGATATATAGCCTTACTATTTATCAAAATTACCAAAATGTAGAAGTTGAAATTTCAGAATTTTACAAACAAAAACTGTAAAAAATGCATTAATTAAAAAAGATCAGTTATTTTTAGGAAAAATGTGGAAGTCAGTTCGGTACCTCATAACACCGGTTCTGTCATTTATCTAATTATCGATAATATTTGAAAGATTTATCGTAATATTAAAATTATATTTTTGTCCGATTAATCGGTTTATCGATTATCGATATTGTAAACACTAATTGTCATGTAAAGGATAGAAACTAAAAAAAAAAAACTATTTTGTTCATAATTTAAAATCTAACAAGTAAATAAATAAAAGTCGGTCTGAACCGACTATACGATAGCCTAACCATGCGTTTCGGGAGAAGGCCATGGATCCAACTTTGGTGAGGCAATAACTGAATATAGAAAATAAGCATAAACCAAATTGTGGTACATTTGTTATTAATTTGTGGGGTGCAGATAATGAAAAGTTCATTTCTGATATTATTTCTGTATGGGGACTAGGTAAAAAAATGTACTGATCTTGACTATATTCAGTAAAGTCACTTACTTTTCTCGAGAATATAAATAAACTATAATTATGTAAATCTATGCAATATTTTTGTTTTTTTATATATTTAAGTAAATATTGGGAATCAGCTTATATGGGGACAATGACTAATAATAGTACTACAGGGTCCTGATTAGTGGGTATAATACACACACATACATCAAATTTTATCGACATACAACATATATATTAAGCTCCCCGGTGGGTGACTAGGTAGCGTACTCGCCTATCATGCGGGGATCGATTTCCATCAGAGGCTTTGTTCTGTCGCTGCAAAAAGCAGGCAAATGGTCTTTGTCACCCGGCTTATCGCTGGACCCAAAGTAGAATACAAATTTACTTTGCATTGTAATTAATATAAATAAATAAATAAATAACATATATATTAATCTGGATTTGACGATACTTTTAGTCGGACTGATAGGGGTTATTTGCATTGGGACTAGGTCCGAACATGCAACGGTTTCCATCAATTTCAAAAGCGTTTTTCCTATAGATACCATACCAAATTTCATTAAGATATATTCATATTTGTGTACTGTAGTTTGATTACAAGATTTACATAGAAACATAGATAGACGGACAGATAAACAGACAGACAGACGGACGGACTGACATCGCTAAATCGACTCAGAAATAGAGTCTGGTATACTAAAAGGCGTTTCTATGTCAAACGATATTGGTAGTTACAAACACCATTACAAACAATTTATACCCTTACCACATTTTTAACAGCGTTTGTCCAATTAATGTCTAGTTTTCTTTTCTTTATGAAAATACATTTAAGTTTCTGTTAGGATTTTTTATGCCCTATACCACTATGTGGTTTGGGTATAATGACTTTGTGCTGCTGTTTGTAACAACCAAAAATATTTGACCTAGACCCATCTTTAATTATAGCGATCGAATCAGAATCACTTTGTGAGTTGATTTAACAATGTCCGTCCGTCCGTCCGTCTGTGTGTCCACGTAAACCTTGTAATCAAACTGCAGGTCGCAAATATGAATATATTTTGATGAAATTTGGTATATAAGCTTTTATCGGCCATGGGATGAACGCTATTGAAATTGGTGAGAATCGGTCCATGTTCAGACCTAGCTCCCATACAAATTACCCATATGAAATCGACATAAATTGCCATAAGATCCAAATTGTCATATAGATCTTACTCAAATTTTGTTTATATATATTTTTGCAAAATACAAGAGACTTTACCAAACATGATCAGGATCGGTCCATTTTTGGACCTAGTCCCTATATAGATATAGCATCCGATATGAACTTTTTCATATCTGCAACTAAAAAAATGAATTAAAAATCCCACTCAAATTTGGTTTTTGCTTATTTTCTATGTCCAGTTAGTTGGGCCTAAGAGATAGGGTTTCTAAACGCATGGTATAGGGTATCGTATAGTCGGTCTAGACCGACTATAATTTTCTTACTTGTTTTAAATTGAATATTAAAATATATGTATGGACCGCAACTCTGGACTAATTGGAGGTGCAGTCTTTTTGTGCAAATTTAGATGGATCTGATAAAAAAAAATGATAGAATATCGTTTTTTTATACCAATGGAATAACTTTTAACTTCCAATTTGTTTACTGAAACTGCGTTTTTTTTAAATTTTAAAATTGCATTTTCTTTATTTCCATTATTTGTTGGCTGAAGAAAATATGCAATAATATCGAATGTGATTTTAAATGATGCCTAGGGTCCCTGACTTATATTGAAAACATTTATATGTTCTTAAATACATTAAAATAAATTTTTAAATAAATATAACTTATTTGTGTGTTTTAAAATAGGTTCTAGTGGTTATCGGGAGGCTGCTATTTATGAGGATTATGACTGAAAATAGTTCCAAATTTTTTACATTATTTAGACTGATGATTTACGGATATCACAAATAAGCACACATTAACTTAATTTCATCATTGGCAACCCTGCACTGTAGAACGTAAACAAACCAATTTTTATACAAATTTTTATACGGTTTATGTTAAATTTGCATAAAAATATAACGAAAACAAATGAATTTATATAAATTTTATACGGTCTCTATTAACCAGACATTTTATGGATGTGCCAAAAAGGAGTCTACAACAAACGCCAAATATTTTTGCTGTTAATACTAAAAAAAAACATTCCGCTTACAACAAAATGCACCGAAATGATAAAGATAAGCTACTACATCTGCAACTGCCGTATTAATAAATAACTCATCTACCAAAACAGCTGTGCCTGCCAATATGAATTGTTTTTCTTGGGACGTGTTTGATGAGAAACAAAACAAGGCACTTCCAATTAGTAACGGTTGTAAGTACAGAGTTCCAATTGCGTCTTTAAAACACTCGCCTACAGAATGAACTGCAAATTGTTAAGAGTAGACTGGAATAAGTTGACAAAGCTAATAGACGTAACACTATAATTTTAAGAGGCCTTATAGCGAATTTGTGTCACATTCACTCCATGAATTTAATAAAAGTGTACTAACACCCTGAAGGTCTCCGTCAATGTGGTTGAAGCCCAAAAAATTGCTTCTGGAAACTCATATCACTGCACTCTCAGTACCGCTGTGGAAGTTACTTCGGTTCTATCTAAATGGCAGTTTCTCGTTGGCACTAGTGATGTTATTGATAAAGATTATACAGTAGTTTTCCGATCTAACGAATCAGTAAGCTGTCAGGCCTGTTCGTTAAACTGAAAAGTTCGTTGTACACAGTACTTACTTTAAAAAATGTGTTGCATACAATAAATATATAACATTGTAAAGAACAATAAAAATTAAGTTAAAAACAAACATAGTTAAAAATTTATTTACGTATTCCACGTAAAAGTTTACTTATAAAATTGTTCTTTTTAATAGCATCTTCTTGAAGCTCTCTCAAAATCATGGTTTTAGTGACAATATTGTTGAGTTGTTTTGTTGAGCCCATTTGACACAAATTACGAAACAATTGACAGCATCTACGTATTTTATTCGTTGCTCCATATTTTGCTCATCAGCTGGATTTTCTTCTTAAACTTCTTCTTCTGGTGAAGGATTGTTTTCAATTCATCTGCTAAATCATTGGCAGATAGTTTCATCTCAAATTTTAAATCATTAATTTTAGCTTCGTTCTTAAAAAATCGTTTTATCATAACGTAATTTCCCCTTAAATGGTTCAACATCTTGCTTATTTGAAGAAAGTTTTTCTCCACTTTGTTTTAAAAGCCGCATTCCAAAACGTTTCCGGTCAACCATCCGTGCCTTGCATTGAAGTCTCCACTATAGATAAAGCTTTTTATGAATTTCGATGCCTTATGACATATGGAAATTTCGGTATCTGTGAAACCAAAGAAAAGTTTGTTTTCTATTCTTGGAAATTCGCCCTGTTATATCGATTTTCTATTGCTGGATTAGAAATTTATATTTTTCATATTTTTTTATAACATTTTCATTTGATTTTAAAATTGTAAACACTGTGGATGGGTTACAAACACATACTTTTTGCACATGTCTGTTTCTCGCAAACCCTTTTACTGGTCATCTATAATTATTAGTTTTCTTTTTTAGTAAAACAATCTCCAGCAAAATAAAAATACAACACAAGCAGCACTTATGTACATATAATAACGGCACTTTTTTCTACTCCTAAATAATATTAATTTGATTTGTTCGATAAACTAAGTACAAAAACAAATATTTTTGTTCGCTATATAAGGTACTCAATGGATAAAAATAACCGGTTTGTTAAACGCGATGTTCGCAGAATTGAATGTGCGTTAAATCGGAAAACTACTGTAGATTCTTTTTATGTCAAATAGGAAAAAATGTGAAATTACCAGATAAGTACATCACAGTTCGATATGAGGACCATCGCATTTTTATTGTGAAAAACCGTTTTCCAGTAGCGGCGACAAAACATTGCGGGTGAGAGACTACCAAAAACCTATTCCTGGTGCTGCTGCGTCAAATACTTTATCCAGCAATTAGCAATTTTAAATGTGTCGATTGATTTCATATAATGTTGTTAACCTAAATAGTAATCTAAAATTTGGAAACTTCTTTAATTACATTAACAATTTTGATATATTTTTATACCCTATACCACTATGTGGTTTGGGTATAATGACTTTGTGCTGCTGTTTGTAACTACCAAAAATATTTGACCTAGACCCATCTTTAATTATACCGATCGAATCAGAATCACTAACTGATTCGATTTAACAATGTCCGTCCGTCCGTCTGTGTGTCCATGTAAACCTTGTAATCAAACTGCAGGTCGCAAATATGAATATATTTTGATGAAATTTGGTAAGTAAGCTTTCACTAGCCATAGGATGAACGCTATTGAAATTGGTGAGAATCGGTCCATGTTCAGACCTAGCCCCCATACAAATGACCCGTATGAAATCGACATAAATTCCATAAGATCCAAATTGTCATATAGATCTTACTCAAATTGGGTTTGTATGCGTTTATTACATCCACTAATGAGTAGTCTAAAAATGATGCCTGGGACAACTCTTAGGCATAGGCCTCATATAGAGCTGCTTCCCGATCTTCACTTAAATCTATCAAAAAACACAAATATTACACTAATTCTTTTCAAATTTTGTTTGTATATATTTTTGCAAAATGCAAGAGACTTTACCAAACATGATTAGGATCGGTCCAATTTTAGGCCTAGTGCCCATATAGATATAGCATCCGATATGAACTTTTTCATATCTGCAGCCAAAAAAATTAATAAAAATCCGACTCAAATTTGTTTATGCTTATTTTCTATTTTCATGGTATCATATAGTCGGTCTCGGCCGACTATAATTTTCTTACTTGTTTCTTAATGAGACACATGCCCTCCCTGATAAACGCCATAACTTTTCTAGCTTTTCAAAAAATTATGTTCTTTACTGAGTGGATGCCACTAAAATCCATGACAAAGGCCGCGTCATAGACTGTTGTTTGTATAGTTTTGATATAGTTTATATTGAATGCTGAAATTAAAATACTAATTTATATCAAATTGTTTAAAATATAGAAAATTAATTATTTCTGAATTTCGATAGCTAAAAGAATCTCAATACTAGATAATAATAAATTAGTAACTATCATCCTAATCTTAATTTAAAATAAATTATTATGCCAATCAGACACACAACATTTAATGATACTAGCAGATTCCAGCCCTCGAAATTCGAGCGCAAATTCTGGGAAATTTTATTTTTTCGTTAAATAAAGACCCTAAAGTTATGCTAATCAATTATAGCCAATTCACAAATCAACACAAAAAAACAAACTCATTTCTAATACAAACACATTAACAAATGTAATAAACACACACACAGCATTGTATAATTTTATGTATGTGTTAGTAGCAACTTTAAATGCAATTTACTCAAAATAAAGGAAAAATTTAAAAATCTGTAAATCTGCAAAACGGCTAAAAAGAAATGCCTTTCAAATAATATGCGTTTGGTCAAAATCGGGATAAAACGGTAGAACAAAACATCAGTCACAAGAAATCGCCTAGCCTATTAATATTATATAGAGTATGTCTTCCTATGATTTAATCATTGAACAAATTTTCGTTACTGTAATTTTATGAATTTTATTTAACAAAAATCAATAAATCTAATCTAATTTAATTTCATCAAGATCTATATGATGATCTGAATCGTTGGGAAATTTAAGTCCAACATTTGTCTGAATATCCAATTTCAATAACGATCATCTTACGTACCAAATTTAATTCAAATTTACTTATCTACATTTGCGGGTGCTATAGGGATAATGATGACTGGATCATAATAGTTTGATAAGTAGCTGGTCAATTAAATAAATTCAATTTAAAATCTCTGTCATTGACTAAATTCAATAATATACTCAAAAGTTAACAGAATTATAAAAATAATTAAATTTCAGTAAAGAATAAATCTAAGTTAGTCAAAATAATGTTTTGATATTTTGGTTTAACAATTAAGTTTACATAATATTTTAGACAAGTTTAGTTACTTTTTACACAACGAAAAACAACATTGATCTAGTTTGCCTTAACTTTGCCTTCTTGGAATTGCAAATAAAATCTACACGAAAATATGAATTTATTATAACTTTGTAAAGCTCATCATGCTGGGAATAAAAAACTCTCATAAAATATAATATGGTGACTTACATTTACAGAACAACAGAAAAGATCCACTAGCAACAATCAACAATGATGACGACCTTGTTTTTTTTTTTAATACAAGAATCAATACTACGAGTTATTAAGTTGGTTAATAAATGTCTTAAACCTCGTTTACATGGGTAAAAGACACGGACGGCAACGGAAACAATTGTTTTAAATTGATTTTGATTTATTAATTATAACATAGTGAGTTATATTAAGATAAATTAATAATTTCCTGTTCTATTTCTTTTTAGAGTCACGCAATTACCACCAAATTGGTTAATCAAAAAAAACAAAGAATTCATTTTGTAATTAACTTTTTAAATATTTAAGATACAAAAAAAATCTCATAAAGTGTTAATTTTCAACAATCATCATTAAGATACTTCCAAGGTTAATTTAAAATTAAATTATAAACCTATTAAGAAAAATCGATTTATTTATGCTATTTTATTATATTTTTAATGTTTTAAGTTTTGTTTGTTCTTGACTCCCACACAAAAATATTTGATAGATGTGTCTGTCTGTCTGTCCGTTGTCAGATATTGTAAAAAAACGTTTTAGTAACAAAAGACTTAAGGTACAAATGCAAAATACGTTTTGTTTTATCGTGTAAATGATGCCACACAGCTAAAGCATGCTGGCTTTTAATTAATTTCTTAACTTTTATTAGCTTTATTACGCACAATTGTACATATAATACTCGTATACAATAAATATTTATTATTATGTTTGGCTTAAATTTCAAACATGTACGAGTATATATGAACACTGAAATTTTAGTAAACATTCCAATTTATTGAATAAAATGAATCCAACACTAAAATAAAAGTTAGACAAAAATGTTGATGTTTTTCGTAAAACTAATACAGTGAATTCCCGATTTAATGCCCCGAGAAAATTTGCACGATGAAAAGGTAAAAGTTAAATACTAAGTCTTCTTAGTGGGGACAGGAATATAATATCGATATCTAGAAGACATTTATTTTACGAAAGCATCAAGAAATCAAGCCAAAAAAGTTTAATAAATCGCAAAACAAACTGTTTTCTTATATTTCAAATACATAATATTTTTCTTTCCTTTTTTTATAAACTCTTTTTTTTAATAGTATGATATGATCTCAATTGTACTTCTAATTTATTATTTCGCGAAAAAAGTTTTTGTGTTTAGTACTGGATTTAACACATTTTTCGAATTAACGAACAGGGCTTAATTTTCGTTAACTTGGGAATATACTGTATACACCGAATGTTTAACCAAAAAAAAAAAAAAATTTAAAGATGTTTAATCAAATAAAATTTAATTTTAAATTAAGAGTTCGAAATTAATCAAGTTCAATATCAAATGTTTCTACATTTAATAAAACAAAAACCTTAACATATTCGTTTTAAAAATTGATTTATATTGTGTAAGATTGATTAATTTCTAATTCAATCAAACAACGGTAAATATCTATAATAATACTAGGCAACAAAAAATTTAAAAATCTCAACTGTTTTTTTTTTATTATTTATTGTGGCCTTAAAAAAAAAAGAGAGAAAATCGCAATAAAAATTTTGTATGGATAATTTTTGTATATCATCCACAGTTTGTCATTCCGTTTATAATGCATCGAAAAATGAATTTGCGACCCTATAATGGATATATATTCTTGATCCGCCCATTCACAAAATAAACCATTCACCGGGGTAAACTTAGAATAATATTTTTTCAATGGTGCGTGGTGGAGAAGAAGAAAGCATATATTTAAAAAATTCATAACTACACTGTATTCTTAATCGAACCGGTTTCTGACGTTTCAGCCTTCATCAGCGATTTATTTGAACAATGTGATAATTGTTATGTTATAATTGAATAGATTGTTTCTATATGAAATTTTTCTACGTAGGGCGGCCGTGAGGTTTGAACCTGAACCTTCGCATACACTCGTACCTGCACTTTTTGGTCAGCGCTTTAACACGCTCATCTAAAGTCAGGCGTACTAGCTGTGTGGTTAGAATCAGTTTTCATACCATACAGCTTTTACTTCGTAATAATTTCAGAAGATACAACTCTGCCCAAACATATAATTATGAATTTTTTTTTTTAATATTTTTGCATTTATACTTCTAATTTCCACTATTCTCGTTTTCGTAAGAGTACCCAGGAAAAACAAACATTACCAAATAATGAGTTTTAGAATGAGATGTAACTGGTTGAAGTTTGCATGATAAGCTCATTATTTTAACACGGAGATGTCATTGGAGGTAACTAGTTGGCTAGGAACTCATTATTTTCACTTTGAAAGTAATGCAGTATGCAAGGCGCTGGCATGAAATATAAATAGCTGTATAACACATTATTAGTAACGCCTTATTTTCACTTTAGAAGTAATGCAGTGGGCAGTGGCAGGTCATTATTGGTAATGCAAAAATCAATAAGCTGCTATTACGAAATTTTTGCTGGGTAGCCACAGAATAATATTGTTTATTATTTTGCGCTAGTTGGCCATCATTATGCGAAGATATGGCTTAAAATATCGAGACACTTAAAAGTGCTAAAAATTCAGTGTGTTTATTATAATAATTGTTTAATTTTTCAAATATTTTTTAATTTTTTTATATTTAATGCAATTGGACCAGATATCTATAATATTAATAGGCTAGGCGATTTCTTGTGACGTATATTATTTGAAAGGTATTTCTTTTTTGCCGATTTGCAAATTTACAGATTTTTAAATTTTTTCCTTTGTTTTGAGTAAATTGCATTTAAAGTTGATACTAACACATATATAAAATTATAAGTTAAGTCTTTAGAACTTATTTTAATTTTTTAAAAAATAGCTTCAGACACTAAAAGGTCTGAAGCGTTCTTTATTCTTCAAAATCAAATTTACGACTCAACTAAAAATTACAATATACTTAATTTATATTCTACTAATTAATAAGTGGCGTGATATTTATAATTGATTACATTGCAACTATTTAAAATGAACAATAAAATTGCACACGCCGATCTTTACTTATTTTATATTTATTGACCTAATTATTGTTATTATTGTTTATCAATTATGTTGCAATTATTAATAACAAAGAAATAAATAAATGCATTAAATTGCAGACGCTGATCCAGCTTTTTACTTGGGTTGAAATTTTACATTTTTGAGTTCGTTAACTTATATGTTGTTAACTCTTCCCCTCTTAAATCGATTGTCCTCAATCGTTTTCATGGGTAGTGGGGAGTATTGAGTTGCGGTGTTGTAATTTGAAGAAATGGCTCATTTTTTACACTTGGATCATAATTTGTAGTTACCGGTTGATCAGTTGATATGAAAAATTTCTGCTTATGCTTTATGGTATAAATAAGAACAAGTGTTACAAAAATGATAAAAAGTATAATTGATGCATCTGTACTTAGACTTATTACATGTATATTTTTATTCTTGTCTATTAATAGTTTAATATTATTCTCATGCTGTAATTGTTTCAAATATAAATTTTCAAGTTTTAAATCTAATTTTGTATTATTATTTTCTTTAATTTTTGTGATTAGGTTGGGTAATACAAATGTGTCATATGCTTTTATATTAACATTGGTGTAAGTTTTATTAAGTATATTAAATTTACAATTTTCAAATTTTATAAGGAATGTTCCTTTTTGTCTTATTTTTAATTCATTACAATCATGATTTATGTCTTCATAAAAATTTTTAAATACAATAATTCCTTGTACAGTTTCTTCGACAGAAGGTCTTTCTGAAATTTCTAATTCACATTTTGCTTTTCAAATTGTAAAATATTTGTAATACATTTATTTTCTAAAATAACTAGGGTTTTCTCTAAATTGTCTTTTATGTTAATATCATAGATTATGTTTGAATTATCTACAAATATTTCATATTGGCTTAAAACTATTGATTTATTTGAAGCATTTGGTAGGGGTTCAAACTTTATTTTGGATAGGATATTAAGGGAAAATTGGGGTATAAGTAGGGTTAGGATTATATTGTTGTTTTGGATTAGTACCGCAATTTTCATATTGCTATAACTGTCAAAGTCGTTTATCAGATCAAGTCCTTTTTGTGTTAGAATGTCGATGGGTATTATGCCCAATTTGCTAGAAAATATAATTTGTCCAACGTCGTCAATGTGGTCACGCAAAAGTGATATGTCATTATTGATGCGATATGCTTGTTCAATAAATTGAACTTCGTCCTCTAATGTTTTATTCTATTTTGTGTCGTTTCTTTATACTCATTAATATAATGACTGATGAGAAATTGTTGTCTGTTTATATGCTCTGTAATATTGATAATTTGTTCGGACATGAAATTATTAAAATGCATTAAATTATTTACTCTATTAGTAGTATTTCGTTCATTGTCATGTATTTGGGCTATTGCGTCCCTAATTTCTTTTTCGTCGTCGTTGTCCATAGAACCTGCAATGTATTTCAAGCCTTTCCCTAATATGTTAACTAGTCCCCGTTTTGATTTAGAATGTATGTGCAAATTGTTTACTTTTGCGTTTAATAAAATAAAATTTTTATTTATCGTATCCAAAAGTTGTTTGTCCTCAAATATAGTAGCTCTTAATGTGTTCATATTGTCTGAAATCATAAACATTGTTTCTTCGTATAAAGTTAAATTTATAAAGTGCAAGACTTTGTCAAAGTGGCTTATTGTTTTCTGTTCACCAATCTTGATGGGTATGTATCCATTGTTGTTAGTCAGATCCTGTATGTCGAATTTTTGGGCGTTCGTTACCAGTGCCCATATTAGAATTATAGTGGGGATTTTCATATTTCGCTCTGAAAAAAAAGGTATTAACTTATAACAAATGTAAATATATTTTCTTAAGATTGTTTGATATTATTCTTATGCACAACTCTTCCTGACTTGGTTCTAATTGTTGTATTATAATTTTGTGCTACTATTTCCTTCCTGTATCTAGCTGATAATTTGTTACCTATTCTTCTATTTATTTTGACAAAAATCTCGTCTCTTTCTGCATATTCCTGGGCAGAGATCTGCTCTTATTATGGTAAGCAAGGTCGTAAATCTGTTTTTCCGAAAGTTTTTTTATTGTTTCCTCTCTATCTTTTTCTAACATTTTCGGGTCGCTACTCACTCGTCTTCCAAAAAATATTTCCATGGGTCTTTTCCCTGTGACCGTATGTACTGAAAAATTGTATTCTTTTACTGACTTGTCTAATAATTCCTGGAAAGATCGGTGTGTTTGTTCATTTTGGATACAACGCATGATTTCCTGTAAAGTAGAATGGAATCGCTCTACCTGTCCATTGGAGCAACTTGTATATGGGGCTGTTCGGAAAATTTGTATTCCAAACTCATTTTCAATCATGAACTTAATGGAATCTGAATTAAAGGATTTTTCATTATCCATCACTAAAGTTTCAGGGATGAATTGAAAAAGAATGTCCCTTAAAGGTTGTCGTATATCTTCTGCTGCCTTTGATTTGATCGGTCTTGCCATGGCATATTTGGAAAATTTATCAATGGCTGTAAGTATTAAATCCTTTCCAAGCAAAAATATGTCTAGGTGAACTATTTGTCCCGGAAATTATGGTATGGGTGTGGCTTGAATTTGTGGCCTTGTTGGGTGACGATCATACTTGTTTTCTTTGCATATTATGCATTTTTTTATTATACATTTTATTTTTCTTATCATGGAAGGGAAATAGTATCTTTCGAGAATTTGAGCTCGATTTTCTTTACAATTCCTGTGCGCTCTATTGTGAGTTCTTATTATGATACTTTCTTGTTCCTCTTCATTAGTTATATCATCCACTTGGACCTGAGTAAATCTAATTTTATATTTTTCAAAATGTAGTGGGTAAAGTTCCTGTATTTTTCCCATGATACTTTCTTCCGTTTTTATACAATTTATCACTGATGGGTTTAAGTACCTCTTTAATAAAGAAATCAGCTTTTGCTCACAGTAGTCCTGTTCGGTTATAATGTGTCGGTGATAAGTTGGAAAAATTATTTTGAATTGGTATGATGACGCCGCATCTCTGGTTAGAAATATCTGGTTTTTAAATGCATTGATAGGCGTCTCTACGCTATATATTAAATTGTGGGATGAGCTTTCATCCGAATTCGTGGCTACTGATAATGTATTCAATTGTGTTTCTGATATTCTAGACAAGGCATCAGCTACGACATTTGTCTTACCTGGTTTATAAAACAGTTCGTAATTATATTCTTCAAGTATGGATTTCCACCTTTTCATCTTGCTATTATTATTTTTATTGCTCAGCGCATAAGTTAATGGCTGGTGGTCTGTGAATATTTTGACCTTAGCTGATCCATATAAGTAGTTTCTTAATGAATTTAGAGCCCATATTATGGCTAACATTTCTTTTTCGTTGGCGGCATAATGTTCCTCCGCCTTATTTAATGTTCTAGAAATAAAAGATATTGGTCTCCCATTTTGCGACAACACTGCCCCAAGTGCAAAATTGGAAGCATCTGTTACTAACTCGAAGTCTTTATTATAATCTGGGTATGCGAGGATAATGTCTTCGGAAGTGAGTTCTTTATTTTCCTGAAGGATTCTCTGGCCTCCTCGTCTAAGCAGATCTTTAGCTTCGCGGATTTGTTTTTGGACGTTCGTCCTCCTTCCCCCCTTAAAAGGGCTGTCAGGGGTTTAGCGAGCTTAGAGTAGTCCCTAATAAATCTCCTATAATATCCTGACATGCCAAGGAAACTACGAAGTTCCTCAAGATTCTGAGGCTGTGGGAAGTTTTCTATTGCTTTTACCTTCTCCGGATTGGTTTTTATACCTAAAGGTGTAATTATAAATCCTAAAATTTCGACTTCTTTCTTGAAGAAGTTGCATTTGTCCAACTGAACCTTCATGTTGGCTTCTTCTAAAGTTTTAAAAATATTTGTTATATGTTCAAAGTGTTCACCTTCTGATTTACTAAAAATAATGATGTCATCTATATAAACATAGCAACATCTTCCTATATATTCCCGTAGGATATCATCAAGAGCGCGTTGAAAAATAGACGGCGCATTTTTAAGGCCGAATGGTAAACGCGTAAACTCATATTTTCCATTATTTATACTGAAAGCTGTTTTTTCAATATCGGATTTTTTAGTGGAATCTGATGAAAACCACTTTTTAGGTCAAGCACTGAAAAGAAGTTACTAGTGCCTAATTGCGAGATTACCTCTGAAATCTCGGGGATTGGATATCTATCTGCAATGGTAATTTTATTTAATTTCCTATAGTCTATTACCATACGATATTGTTTATTTCCGGCTGAATCCGGTTTTTTTGAGACTATCCATACTGGCGAATTAAAGGGTGATCTAGATGGTCGTATAATACCATCGTTCAGAAGATTTTTTACTTGACTTTCTACTTCAGATTTTAGGGATGCTGGATAGGGATAGAACTTTGTATAAACTGGAGAGTCGGTTGTAGTTCTAATTTCACCTACAACTTTGGTTGTATATGTGAGCTTTTTTCTGACGATAAATTTTCTTGTCTAATGTTTATGGCATTCACACTCTGCGTGGGAAGTTGCTTAAGGCTTACTTTGAAACCGTTTTTTATTGTCATTAAATTCTTATCCGCGTAAATGACTGCTCCTATTTCTCTAAGGGTGTCATTTCCCAAGATGCCGTCAAATGTTTTCAATGAAGGCATTAAATAAAATTTCATCTCATTTTCAATTTTAAAGAGTTTTACATATGTGTGTTCACTTATTCCAATGTCACCTACTATAGACTTTGCGTAAAATGGTTCCCTATTTGTTATGCGTTTCTTAACTAATTCGGGCTTAACGTAATTTTTGCTGGAACCTGTATCAACCAAAAATTTTAAGATATTCCCGCTCTCCGCTTTAACTTCGAAATATGGAAGCGAAGAGCTGATCATGCTAAAAAATGTATGTCGCTAGGTTCACCATATTGTTTATTTTCATCATCATCTTGTTCATTTTCCATTGTAGCTGTGTCAATGTGAAATGTCCTTTGATGCTTATTTTGGTGTTGGTTAGTAAACTGTTGTGGCCTTTTTCCAAAATATTGGTTCTGTTGTTGGGGTCGATTCATATAATTTATACGGCGAGAATGTATGCTATGGTCTACGTCCATAGGTTCTGGCCGTGGCTGAGGTTTTGGTGGCCTTGGGGGATTGTTGGCACTATGTTGATTAGGAAACTGCTGCCTTGGTTGCCAAGCTGGTTGACTTGTTGATGGAATATGGGCTAGCTGAGGGTAAAAAGTTTGTTTTTGAACGAAGTTTCGTTTTGGTGGCAATTGTGGAGTCTGATATTTTCTGACATTGTATGAATGACTTGAGCGGAAGTTTTGGTTTTCTAACTTAAGACACAAATGGAGTGCTTGTGGTAAATCTGCTGGTTCTTTTATTCCCATAAGTCGAGGTAAGTCCCCGTTCAATCCTCGTATAAAGGTGTCTAACGCCTTGTCCCTATAGGATTTTGTCAGTAGATCAAGTGATTCGTGGCCCATTTGAAGGCAACCTAATTTGTTGAGTATAAGGGAAAGGTGCGTGTAAACCTGCTGATAAAATTCTGAAATAGTTCTACTCCCTTGTACAAGAGTGGTCATCTGGTACTCAAGGGTTGACAAATACCGCTTGTCGCCATAGTGTGAAGTTAAGCATTGTGAAATCGCGAGCCAATTAAGTAGCGTATTATATGATTCTAGTGCTATATCAGCATTGCCTGTTATTTTGTTCCTTATTATGCTTAATATTCCGTAGTACTTAGGTGTTCCCCTAAGTGGTTCATAGATGGCTAATATTCTATCTACACTTTTTTTCCAGGAGCTAAATTCAGCACTTTACAACATCTGGAATTTCATCCATACCATTTAAGTTATCTCTATGTCTATCTTCAATTTGCTGATCCCTAACATTGGCTAGATCATTGTTTGGATTAAGGGCGGCCTGAACTACTTGCGGTCCTTGTCGCCTAAGAACGTCCGTGGCGATATTTGAGATTAATGATGTCAATTCCTCTATGCTCAACTGGGCATTTTGAGGAGGAGGATTTTGATTAGGGGTAGGATTTGCTGAAAGGACTGGGGGTCGAATCAAATTATTTGGGTTTGCCATTTTTTTTTTTATTATTTTCAATGTATTTTCAAAATAGAAATATTCTAGAGTTATATTTAAAAAACAGGTTTTTGCAAAAGAATCTTATTTTTTCAATAAAAAAAAATTACTAAATAACAATTGGAATTTTAAAACGGATTCTTATATATATATATATTTTTTTTGTTATTTTTTTAATATTATATATATTTCTTTTTTTTATGTTATTAAATTAAATATTTTTCCTTTTACTTACAAAAACTTAGGGTGAATAATTTGTCTGCTTGATGAATAAATGAATACGTTGTCCGCTTGATGAATAAGTGAATACGTTGTCTGCTTGATAAATTGAATAGGTTGTCTGCTTGAAGAAAAAATTGTCTGCTTGATGAATAAATGAATACGTTGTCTGCTTGATGAAAAAAAATTATCTGCATGCAATATAGATGAAAAACAAAATTGCCAGCTTTATAAGTTGCACAGAGTTTTCAGATCTTCACCGACAGTCAAAACTTTGGAACAGTATTTTGTTCTTAAAACAGTTATTTTCTTACAACACACAGAGTTTTCAGATCTTCACCGACAGTCAAAACTTTGGAACAGTATTTTGTTCTTAAAACAGTTATTTTCTTACACACTTTTGAATTTTTTATTATTTTTTTGTTTCATTACACAGAGTCACAAACGTATTTTATTTTTATATTGGAAAGGAGTGTTGTTCCTTTTGTTTTTATTATTTATAGAGTTTTTCTTCTCTATATTATATTTTTACATGATCCTTACGGTTAGGCTGGCACACGATGCCCCCGGTTCACTTGTCGCTACTAAGGAGCCTTATTCCCGCAAAAAGGATATAGTTTTTTTTTTATTTTTATTCGGGCGCCAGTTTTATATTATACCGGACCGACCGAAACTGCTCGGGCGCCAGTTAAGTCTTTAGAACTTATTTTAATTTTTTAAAAAATAGCTTCAGACACTAAAAGGTCTGAAGCGTTCTTTATTCTTCAAAATCAAATTTACGACTCAACTAAAAATTACAATATACTTAATTTATATTCTACTAATTAATAAGTGGCGTGATATTTATAATTGATTACATTGCAACTATTTAAAATGAACAATAAAATTGCACACGCCGATCTTTACTTATTTTATATTTATTGACCTAATTATTGTTATTATTGTTTATCAATTATGTTGCAATTATTAATAACAAAGAAATAAATAAATGCATTAAATTGCAGACGCTGATCCAGCTTTTTACTTGGGTTGAAATTTTACATTTTTTAGTTCGTTAACTTATATGTTGTTAACTTATATAATGTGTTTATTAAATTTGAAATAAAAATGAGTTTGTTTTCTGATTTGATTTGTGAATTGGCTATAATTGATTAGCATACTTTTAGGGACTTTATTTAATGAAAAAATAAAATTTCCTGAATATGCGCTCGAATTTCGACTAGTTAATATAAACATAGAACAAAGGTGGAGGGTATCATAAATTCGACAATAGCGAATTTACCACTCTTACTTGTTTTTTTATTTTTCTTCAAATCGGATGTGACTAGTTCCAAAAATGGTCCGATCAAGACCATATGTGTTCCACTTATATGTTCCAAAAACATATACAAACCAAATTTCAGTAAAATATGTTAAACTCATAAATCATTAAAAAGATTTTGGTGAATATCGATTATTTCGGCACTAATATTTGCTTTGTACTCGTGAATGGTCTAAAGTACACGTCTCTTTTCAAATAATCTCACAAAGAGAAGTCTGGAAGAGTTAGATCTGGAGATCTGGGTGGGGCCAGTCAATGTCGCCTTTTTCTGACATCACACGTCCAGGGACTGTTTGATCTGCATTGTTTGATCTGCAGTGTGACATGGTGCATCATCTTCTTAAACCAGTAACTGCCCAGACATTTTTCACGCATTTTCGAGCAGAAAAATGGCCCATGATCCCGCCCTTACTTTCCACAACTACTCACATTGGTAGTTATTGTATTTATCACAAGTTTCAAGACGGTCGCTTTTACAGTAGGTGCCACGTCCATTAATCTTCCCCGCCCATTTTTTATTAGACTACTCACATTAATATTCGTACAGAGTCAAGGCTTTCCCTTTTATAGTACTCCAGTTATATAATATTATATATTTACTTTTCTATGGGCGGTGCCAAGACCACTGGTCCGATCACGCCCATTTTTTGTCCGACTACTTACATCAATAATAGATGATCTCAGGCAAATTTGCAAAGCTGTCTCTGTCATAGTGCTTGAAATGTATGATATTGAATAAATACTTTGTATGGGAGGTGCCACGCCCACTTATCCGATCAAGCCCATTTTCGGCATTGCTACTAACATTAATAACAAAAGACCTCACACAAATTTCCAAAGCTCTTCCTGTCATAATACCCAATACAAGCAGATTCCAGCCCTCGAAATTCGAGTGTAAATTCTAGGAAATTTTATTTTTTCATTTAATAAAGACCCTAAAGGTATGCTAATCAATTATAGCCAATTCACAGATCAACAAAAAAAAAAAACAAAATCATTTTATTACACTCATTAACAAATTTAATAAACACACACATAGCATTGTATAATTTTATGTATGTGTTAGTAGCAACTTTAAATGCAATTTACACAAAATAAATGAACAAATTTAAAAATCCGGAAACCTGCAAAACGGCTAAAAAGAAATACCTTTCAAATAATATACGTTTGGTCAAAACCGGGATGAAACTGTAGAACAAAACATCGGTCACAACAAATCGCCTAGCCTATTATAGATATATGATATTAAAATTACACTTTGTATGGGAGATGTCACACCTACTAAAAATATAAGGTGCGAGTTATGCTTGAGAAATAAAATATACTTGGCTTTTCCCGATTTCGATTTTTCCAATTTTTTCGTATTTTTCACATGTAAATTTTTTTTCAAATTTCTGCCCATTTTTCTAAAAGAGATTTATTTGTAAGTCTTGTTATTAACTATAATATATTATATTCAGTAACCAGAGTGGTTGTTTCTAACTCGAGATATAGTCTAAATGTGCGAAACTACTTCAGTAGAATTAAAAAAAATACAAATAAAAAACTTATCCATAAGAATTTTTTTATTTCGACTTTCGAGTTTAGCAGGTCACAATACATAAAGAAAAAGTCGGTCTTTAAGTGCACTTTGGCTGTTGCCTAGTGTAATACCTTTAAATGGTTTTTCCAAAATAATATTAATAATACTGAGGTGCTGTAAAAGTATAAAAAATAAAATAATTAATTATCATGTTACCATAAATATCGAATGTTTCGCGGAATGAGAATTTCCTATTCCACTTACGTAATAAGATGCTTTATATGACAAGAATAGGGTGAGCATAACAATTCGCATATATCCAGATATTTGGATGATATTAAATTGACTCAAGAACACTAAAGAAAATGCTTAACAAACTATATTACAATAAGTTTCGGAATGACCAATGACCCATTGGTCCAAAAATATTCAACTACTTATACAGACAGAAAACAAATTATGAAGTTGCCAACCGAATTTTGGCAGTCATATGCACTATCACTAAATTCTGTTGTGATTACTGAATTATATTTTCCAAACAACCGTAGCTTAAAGTCTATTAATTGTCTCCTTTAGTTGATACACGGAATTTTATTTATTGATTGTCACAACCATTTATAAAAATAGTTATTATTATTTTATTTAAAATTTTTTAATTTTTCTATACGAAATTAAATCTAAAATATCTAAGCGTGTAAAGATAAATATGGAAAAAATATATGTTAAGATTTTAAAAGAGAAGGTTAATGAGCAAGCAATAGTTTGTACTCAAGTAAAAAACGAATATCAAAATCTTTTATTAAATAAATTTAGACTATAACCATGTATCTGACAAATAATAAATTTGTTTTATTATAATTTTTTTAATTTCAGCATCTACACTGTTCAAGTGGTCCAAGCGGTCATTTTGAACCGACGCCCCAAGGAAGTAGATTCTAATGGCATACAGACCATAAAGGATATGAAGGGATTATAAAGGATATAAAGTATTATTCAGTGTTCACATAGAAATAAATATTCGCTTACGACAATAGAAAATTATTAGTTTCTGTTTTAATTCTGCTGATACAATCGAAAATACAGTTGTTCAAATTTAGATAAATTCGGTTAGTGAACTTTTTTCAGCATGTCAAAAGTTTACAGTTAGTTCTTTTGTTATAACCCAAAAATAATTTCAAATACTAAATTATTAAAATATATTTTTCTAATACGATTAATTCTTATAATCCCCAATACTTAGTATTGAAGCAATTTAATTAGTTTAATGAATTTGTATAGTCATTGATTGATACACTCTATTAAATGTATTTATAAGGATATTAGTGAAGAAAATATGTTTCATTTTGAAATAGTTCAGAATGAAAATAAAAATTCTCATTACTTAATATATATTTTATTCTGGTGGTAAATGAATTCCCTCCAATTTTTCTTCTGTGCGTACTTGCAACCAAATTGAGTGAACAGCGGAAAAAAATCATAAAGAAAATAATCAAAATTAAGTGAGATTGTCATGTATTGGTTGCTTGAAGATATATTTATGTTGTTATCGGATTTGAATATTATAAAGCATGTAACAGTGGTCCATAAAAAATTTATAAAAAATTTATGTCTTTAAATATATTTAAATGAATATGGGTACTGAGCTTTATATGTAGACAATGAAATGGCCCGAAACAGTTTATTTTTGGATTGATGTTTTATGGATGTACTAGGGCTGATCAAAAAGTTTGTATAAAAGTTAGTATATACCCTCTACACCACAATGCATGGGGCATACATCAATATGTCATTCCGTTTGTAACGCATAGAAAAAAAAATTTATTTGCGATCCCATAAAGTATATTTATTTTTTATCCTTATAAAAACTGGAGTCGATATAGCGATGGAGGGTATCTAAGATTCGGTTTAACCGAATTTAGCACTCTTATTTGTTTTAGGTTGATCCTTTTCTATTTTTAATCATAGCCATAATTTAGCTTGATACTCTTTACCCAGCGATTATCCAACTTATCAGGCCCTCCGCAAAATAAGATTTCGAAAAGTCCTCAAAATAGGCTTCTCTTGCAGAGATTAACTCCTTATTCGACAATAATCCTTTTGATCCGAGCCACTTCTTAAAATTTGGAACAGGCTAGAGTTGCTGAAAGCCAATTCTGGAGAATAAGGCGGATGCGGCAAGAATTCGAACCTTAACTTGTGTATTTTTTCCATCGATGGCTTAATATAGAAAGGTCGTATCTCAACTTTTGGTTACTTTACAGGAGAAGGAAAAAACTCAATAAAATCTGAAAAAATAATAATTTTCTGAAGCAGTTTTCTATTAAAACAGCCAAAAAATTCAATTCTGTTTTATTATTTATTTTTTTTTTCCTATATTTAATTAAGTTGTGTAAGATAGGGCTTATAATTATTAAGTTTTTTGAAAAAAATATTAAGTTAGGGCTTTTTGAACTAAATTAAAATAATTCATGTTCAAATTAACGAAAAAGAAATCTAAGTAAAAATACAGATGTTAAATATAAAATAATGTACTGTTAAATAAAATTAGTTTTTATAAGGCAAATTATCATAGAAGTGGTGGCAATCTGCCGGCAGGAACTTTTTTAAATCTTGCAAGTGGTTCCACTTTTTTTTTAGATATTGATATTTTTTCTTTATAAAGTCGTTCAGGGGAAACATCTTTAAAAGCAGACTTCGATCTCTGTGGGAGCAGCTCATATTCATCTGTTATATTAGTTTTAAAATAAATTGATCCTGACAAATCATATGCTAAGGCTCGTAGCATATTTACTGTTGGATCACCAATGCTTCTGCCTAAAAATTGGGATTAATATTGGTTATAAATATCTTTAGAATTTCTTTACTAAGCAATATTTTTTACCTGGACGAATAGACGAGTATATCTGAGAAATACTTTCAAATTTCAAAATATAATCATTATGTAAATGGTGCGCATGTAAGGGTGCTGGAACTTTGCGTGCTTCAGTTATAAGTTGAACAAATTGAGACGGCAAGTTTATTTGTCTTTTATTAATTTTTCTCTCTATAAGTGAATGTGTAGCGTCACATTCCATTTGAGTATGACCGCTTATTAAATACTTTTGTTCAATCGATATATTGCTTTCTTTTGAAAAACCGAGCAAAGCATTAGACAAAATGACATATCGATTTTGGTAAAAGCAACCATCGGAATAAATGATTATGTGATGAATATCGGGCGATCGAGCATGGAAATTCCTTATGTGCTTAATAATGCATGTTGCAAAAACGGAAGAGACTAGATTCCCATCAGTTTCATCCCAAACATAATTATCTGAAGAATGTGTGAAATTATGTATTTGCAATTTCATTTTGAAATATGCAGCACTTGCCTATAATTGAGGCACTAATTTAACAGCTTGCACATCCATGCAAAAAACTGCACATAGTCCGAATTGAGCATTTTTGATGCCATTCTGTTTTTCTTCGCGCATTTTTTCTATTTCATCTCTATGTTTTCCATAATCTTCGTCTGACACATTACTATTTTTATGTGATACGCACAAATTGCATTGATCTTTCTTTGGTTTAAAAATCGAATGGCTCAACTCCTTTATTAATTCCGCAAAAATTGGATATGATAATTTCATGCCGTTATTTTCCTTTTTCGATTCACAATCGTCGACATAAAGCTTGTAAATCTCCTGATATGTAGAAAAATTAGCTTGGAAATATAATTTTTTGTTATCTTTTCGACAATAATGTGACTCCATTTTTGGTAAATCCGCTAGCCATTTTTGTAGAAAGGATCGTCGTTGTTCGTTGCGCTGTCCTGTTGCTGATGATCGTTTAGCAGACTTGAAGATGTATCGGTACTGTTTTGTGAACCAATGTTTACCACCATTATTAATCCAATTTCGAACCATTTTTTCATTAAGTCCTAGAGTTGAATGAAACATTTTGCAGCACACCTGCAATCGGCTTGAGTTATGTCTCAAAAAACATGTTATTGTGTGATTTCGTCTTAAATTTTTAGGGCAATTCCTTTTTTTCTCAGAAATGTTTGTAAGACCAGTAACATACATCCGCTTTTGCTCCCAGGACATATTCCAGAACAAGTTAAAAATTTCATTTCGAATAGCCTCTGTAAATTTTGAACAATTTCTTAATGCACTTTTGATAAACAAGACTCTCCAAGTTGCCTAAAAGGCTTTTGACAAAGTACCTTTTTTGATATACCCAAATACTGTTCACCTTCCATTCTTTTTTTTTTATTAACATTTTGCTTCCATTCAGATTTATTCGCCACGGTTTTCCTCCTAAAAACATTATTTAAATTTTCCGTACCAGAATTCGAAATCTCATTTTATTTAAATTTTTTATGTAAAGAAACTTTTTCCAATCTTAACTATGGAGTGATACACAAAAATTACTTTCATGTGCACAAATTCTGACTGATAGACAAAAACTACTTTCATGTACACAAATTCGGGAAAGTCCCTTTTTATTTAAAAACAAATACATCAGAAGTGAAAGCCAAAACTAACAACGAAAAATTTTCCATATATCACCATACAACAACATACTACACACCTAATAATAATAATTTTTCGTATTTGGCTTTCATTGTATTTTTCACTTACGAAAAACACAAAAATTAGAAAAGCATTGACCTATGCAACTTTATAAAAAATACTTTTAGAAAAGTTGTTTGTTTTAATATAAACCAAAAAAATATGCATTCAACTTTAAATGAGTTTTTCCAAACAATTTTTGAAAAGAGTTAGGGCTTTTTTTTAATTACTGTAAATCCTTTATTCGTCAACATAGGAAACTGAATTTTTTAAGGGAGGTGTATTTGAGTTTTGTCTACAGGAATATGTAATAAACTCGAATTTGAAAAAAAAAAAACGAGATACGACCTTTCTATATTAAGCCATCGACATGTGTACGTACTCCCAAGCCTTATCTTGATGAAAGATAACTTTTTTTTTTTTTGCCTAAATGGTGGCTTTTTTTCCTTGATTTCTTCGCTTAATTGACCCATTAATGATGAATATTGTTCTCCATTTATTGTTTTTCCTTTTTTTTTAGTAGTCAAAGTAGATAATTCCATGCACATCCCAAAAAAACCGTGGCCATAACTTTGACAGCCGATTTCACTATCTCTGCTTTTTAAAATTTATGTTATAATTCTGCATAATTCTCTAGATTTCATGCTGTGTGAACTAATTCACCTATAGTTCTTAAGCCTGTTAAATTTCTTATGTTTCTTCGCCACGACATTTAAGTGTAGCAATTCGTATCTTTCACCTCTAATAATATGGCCGAGATATGCAATTTTACGTTGTTTTATCTATAATATTAATAGGCTAGGCGATTTCTTGTGACCGATGTTTTGTTCTATCGTTTTATCCCGATTTTGACCAAACGTATTTTATTTGAAAGGTATTTCTTTTTAGCCACTTTGCAGATTTACAGATTTTTAAATTTTTCCTTTATTTTAAGTAAATTACATTTAAAGTTGCTACTAACACATACATAAAATTATACAATGCTATGTGTGTGTTTATTACATTTGTTAATGTGTTTGTAATAGAAATGATTAGCATAACTTTAGGGTCTTTATTTAATGAAAAAATAAAATTTCCTAGAATTTGCACTCGAATTACAAGGGCTGGAATCTGCTAGTTAGTTTTAATATTTCTCGTTCTTTTGTCTGTCAGCCAATGAAATTTTTAAAATTCTGCTCTAGCACCATATTTCAAATGCTTCCAATTTATTTATATTTGCTACTTTTAGTGTCCACGTTTCGAATCCGTATAGTAGAACTAACCACACTTAACATTTCATAAACCATGTACGAAGTTTTGTGCTTTTATCATTGTTTGTTATAAGCTTTTTAAATTTACAGAAAGAAATTCTATTCGACAGCTCATCTCTTTATCGCATTATCAACTCTCTTCTAATCAGCAACTAATAAGGTATTTAAACTTATATAATCGTTCAAGTGATTTATTATTAATGCGAATAATACAGCCATAAAACGGATTCTTATTTCTACAGACTGTCTTACACTTGGTTTTTCCTTATAGCAGATTACCCTTTTTGTTGGCCAATAGTTCCGTGTCCTCTGCATGTCGAATATTGTTAATATATTTGCCATTAACCTTAATTCCAATATTCATTTGATCCAGTGCTTCTTCTTGAAATATGCACTCTTGCTGAACATCTCTTTTAATAAGGATTATTTCCGTCACTATGTCAAGAAAGTGAGCTTCAGGTTTTTGCTTCCAGTAAATTGATTTAATGGCGTATAGTGGTGAATTCATTTTTCATCAAAAGTTATTTATCAGCCAAAAAATTTGTTAGGATCGCGATGGAGAAGCTCTAAACCAGCAACTGAATCAGCCACACGATTGCGATTATTCTCGATTGTAAGCAAATGCTGCATTCATCTTGTCGAAAGTTTTTTCATACTCATTTTATCCTGCAAAATTGAAATCACTGAACCATGTGATATGCCCGTGGCCTCAACTAGTTCACGCACCTTAATTCCTCGGTCAGTCAAAACTATGTCGTGGATTTTATCCACTATTCATAATTTGTGGATGTACGGCCACTTTTAAATTTATTAACCCAATTGTAAATGGTATTAAATTCTGCAAAGTCACTGACAATCGTTTTCCCTTGATCCAATTTAGATATTTTAGTATTTCTTTTTTATTGGACACATAATTCCTTGAAATTATCTCCAGTTAAAATTTAATTAAAATCAGTTTAATAGTTATTGAGGAATTCTAGGACAAAGTTGAACTTAAAAATTTTAGCATAAAAATTTTAGTTTTTGTGGATAAATAAACCTTATAAAAACATAGGATAATGTTAATGTTAATGTCATGTTACACACTTTACAAAATTAATCATAATTTATTTATAAATTTATATAAACATATTAAATAATACAAATAATATACATGCATATCCATAACAACTGCATGTTAGAAATAAGTCGGTATATTATTTTATTTACATAAAATTCTGCAATATTTTGTTGTGGGGAAAATACATTTCTTTTGCATTAACAGAGTGTCACTTCATTTTGCTCAATGTGACTATGTCACAGTAGATGGCGCCACAATTTTTGTTTGTTCTAATTAGCTTTGCAATAGTTATTTCTATTTTAACATAAATGTTAATATTTTCAACTGGATATCATACAGAACAATGTTAAGAGTATACACGGGCTGGTCTTTTATTTCATACGTATTTTCATTATTCTTTTACAAATATGAACATAAGTTTGGCATATTAACTTTTTGTTGTCTTTACAAAATAGAGTTACCGAGTTCATCAATGAGTTTTTTGCTTTCAAAACAATTCTACATAGTTATATAGAATTATTATTCTCCTTTACCTACAAAATATCTGATTGCGATTACATCTAATTTTTTAAAATTGTTTATAATTACTAAAGCATTATTATACACATAAATACAAAATTGCACTTCTTAAATTTTCCATTCAAATTTAAGAAAATATTAATTCTAAAAACTGGAATTAAGAATTTCCAATTATAAATTAGAAAATATTAATTGAATTTCAGAAAATCATATCAAAACGTCGGAAATAATAATTTTAAATTTAGAAGACATCAATTGCATCTTTAATATATAAATTTTATTCGTTAAACACAAATTGAAATTAAAAAAAAAACACCAAATACCTATTTTTACATTTAAAAAAAATATTGACATTCAAGAGAAATTAATAGCTTTTCAGTATCGCCATTCAGTAACTTCTTTTAACGATAGTCGAATCGTTAAAAAAAGAAAATTGCAAAATTATCAGCAAAATTTTTAAACGATTTAAAAATTTTTAAATTTTATTGTTAAAGTCAGCTGTTGTTGTTATCTAAACGACAACCATTTTTGTGTTGTTTATTCAATCGATAAAAACTTAAATTTTTAGGTTGAAATGTCATCATACATAAATAAAAATTATAAAATAGTGAAAATATTTTGCTTTAATTAAAAAACTTTTTTATATAAATAAAAAAATTAAATAGCATATTCAATTCATTATTTCATTTTCAAATAAATAAACAGAAATATTAGTAAACAAAATAAAGATATTAAACAAAAACATAAAATCATCCTGTCAAACACGAAGTAATTTGTTTTTTTCTATTCTTCTTTGTGTTTTTCGCTTATTTTGACAGAGATGCCACTCGTTTATAATTTAAATAAATAGAAAAATAGATTTGTCGACTTCGTTAAGATGTATGTACTTAGTGAATCACTTATTCCTTAGTGCAAACAACAACAGCTGTCGATATATTTTGCGATTGTCGGATCGTTGAAATTTACAGAATCACACTACAGAAAACATTAATTTAAATTCAATGAATTTTAGAAAACGTCAAATGATATTTAAGAATTGCGAACATAAAAACTGTTACATAAATAAACGCAATTTGATGAGAATGTTATTTATATATAAATTTTCACAATTTTTTTTTGGATGAAAATTTGAAGTTTTTTCAGAAAATAAAGAGAACAAATTATTTTATTTAAAATGTTTGGGACATTTGGTTTTTTTGCGTTTGGCATCCATAATTTGAATATTTATTATTATAAATTTATTCTCTATGTTTTCCAAATATGGCAATATTTTAATAAAAAATTGAGAGTTTTTTTTTTGGTTATTATTTTGTTCCTCCATCCGACCTATATGGCCGCAATGAAGAAATATTTGGTCAGTTAAAAGAAACTATACAGCCATCTCCAATTAGCACGATTTAGTGCATATAGCCACCCTACACAACCATTACCTTTGCAGTGGAGGTTAGGGCGAGCTATTTAATTAGCAAAAACTAAATTAAACGAGAAGTTATGTCATATAACCGGAAACGCATGCATATAGGTATATAACCTAAATGCATGCCGATCAGCAACCACGATGACCAAAAAGCAAACACCGAAACAAATCCGAAATAATAGAAAAGACGAAAACCAACCCAAAGAATTTGCTGAAATAATTTGGTATTAAGTTTAACAAATTGTTTACTTTTTCATTTACATTTATTATCAAGACTCAAACCGAGGTGGAGGGTATCAAAGATTCGGCACAGCCGAATTTAACACTCTTACTTGTTTTTAAATTGGGGTTTTTATTTTTTTATTTCCATTTATTGCAACATCTATAATATTAATAAGCTAGGAGATTTCTTGTGACCGATGTTTTGTTATACCATTTTATCCCGATTTTGACCAAACGTATATAATTTTAAAGGTATTTCTTTTTAGCCGTTTTGCATTTACAGATTTTTAAATTTTTTCCTTTATTTTTACTAAATTGCATTTAAAGTTGCTAATAACAGATATATAAAATTATACATATGCTATGTGTGTTTTATTAAATTTGTTAATGTGTTTGTTAATAAGTTTTTTATCTTCATTCACAACAATAATAAATCATAAAAGTGTTGGTTTGTGAATTGGCTAAGTTGACAAATAAAGCTGCCCAGAAATTGCACTCGAATTTCGACGGCTGGAATCTGCTAGTAATTATAAATATTCAAAATAATTAGTCATTTATTGTTCGGTTTAAGATCATGTATATATTTTTCTAATGAAAGAAAGATAATAATTTTTGTAATGTAAGAGAAATATTAGAAAAAAATTGAAGACAGCGCTAGATGGAGTAGCTACTTTCGAACAAAGCGACTTGTTCATCGTCAGCATCCTTCTGCCTATTACTTCAACTCATGCTTAATCAACTATTTAACTCAACATTTGAAAGAAAAGAACATGAGAAATGTTTTTTCTTTTTATATACGAGAGTGTGTATGAACAAGCTGAGCTTTTCTAATTTTTAGCTTTCTCTACATTAACATAGCCAGATCAATTACAAGTCTTGTAATATGAACAGCTCTTTGTTTTTGCCATTGTCCATTAGATGGAACTGTTATGGCATGTGAAATCTTAACAGATTACACAAATGCATTGTACCTCATGTGTTGTATGTTATTGTTATGTATTGTTGATCTGTATTGGAATAATTAGTCATTTATTGTTCGGTTTAAGATCATGTATATATTTTTCTAATGAAAGAAAGATAATAATTTTTGTAATGTAAGAGAAATATTAGAAAAAAATTGAAGACAGCGCTAGATGGAGTAGCTACTTTCGAACAAAGCGACTTGTTCATCGTCAGCATCCTTCTGCCTATTACTTCAACTCATGCTTAATCAACTATTTAACTCAACATTTGAAAGAAAAGAACATGAGAAATGTTTTTTCTTTTTATATACGAGAGTGTGTATGAACAAGCTGAGCTTTTCTAATTTTTAGCTTTCTCTACATTAACATAGCCAGATCAATTACAAGTCTTGTAATATGAACAGCTCTTTGTTTTTGCCATTGTCCATTAGATGGAACTGTTATGGCATGTGAAATCTTAACAGATTACACAAATGCATTGTACCTCAAGTGTTGTATGTTATTGTTATGTATTGTTGATCTGTATTGGAATAATTAGTCATTTATTGTTCGGTTTAAGATCATGTATATATTTTTCTAATGAAAGGAAGATAATAATTTTTGTAATGTAAGAGAAATATTAGAAAAAAATTGAAGACAGCGCTAGATGGAGTAGCTACTTTCGAACAAAGCGACTTGTTCATCGTCAGCATCCTTCTGCCTATTACTTCAACTCATGCTTAATCAACTATTTAACTCAACATTTGAAAGAAAAGAACATGACAAATGACTAATTATTCCAATACAGATCAACAATACATAACAATAACATACAACACATGAGGTACAATGCATTTGTGTAATCTGTTAAGATTTCACATGCCATAACAGTTCCATCTAATGGACAATGGCAAAAACAAAGAGCTGTTCATATTACAAGACTTGTAATTGATCTGGCTATGTTAATGTAGAGAAAGCTAAAAATTAGAAAAGCTCAGCTTGTTCATACACACTCTCGTATATAAAAAGAAAAAACATTTCTCATGTTCTTTTCTTTCAAATGTTGAGTTAAATAGTTGATTAAGCATGAGTTGAAGTAATAGGCAGAAGGATGCTGACGATGAACAAGTCGCTTTGTTCGAAAGTAGCTACTCCATCTAGCGCTGTCTTCAATTTTTTTCTAATATTTCTCTTACATTACAAAAATTATTATCTTTCTTTCATTAGAAAAATATATACATGATCTTAAACCGAACAATAAATGACTAATTATTCCAATACAGATCAACAATACATAACAATAACATTCAAAATAATTTAATATCTTATAGTGGAGAGATCAATTTATGCATAATTTTTCAAGTTTAACTTTAAAAATTTATACTAGTAATATGTTAACAAGGATATATTTTTATTTCTTAAAAACTTTAAAATTATTATAATTTTTATGTTTCTTGAAGATGTGATTTCGTTTTTATATTTAACTTTTCATAACACATCAAATATAAACGTTACAGTAGTCAAGTATATAATTTTTCAAAGAATATACATAGTCCTGCCAACTTAAAAAAACGGCACGTGTAGCCCATTGCCAGCAGCGATGTCAACTTAGCGCTTTTCGCGCTAGATTTAGCGCCTTTTAACTTTCCATTTAGCGCTAAATCGGAGCTTTTCTTTTTTCTTCTTTTGCAACTTTTTAGCGCCTTTTAAATACAACAGTTCATGTTAAACAATAATGTATACTAGCAGACTCCAGCACTCGAAATTCGAGTGAATTTTTAGACAACTTTATTTTTCAACTTAGCCAATTCACAAACCAACACTTTTTTGGTGTATTATTATTGTGAATGAAGATAACAAATTCCTTAAAAAAAACACAAATTAAATTAACACACACATAGCATATGTATAATTTAATGTATGTGTTAGTAGCAACTTTAAATGCAATTTACTCAAAATAAAGGAAAAAATTTTTAAATCTGTAAATCTGGTGAACAGCTAAAAATAAATACCTTTCATATAATACAAGTTTGGTGAAAATCGGAATAAAACGGTAGAACAAAACATCGGTAACAAAAAATCACCTAGCCTATTAATATTATAAATGCTTTTTTTGCAACTGTTTATTTGAAATATAATTTATGAAATCGGTGCAAAGCGATCTCACCTTGGACAAAGTAGGGACAAAGATTATTTAGTTTGGATTGCAGTACGTAACTTCAAAAACTCAATCAATGAATTCCCATTTTTTGAATTATCAAGCTTCGTTGTATATTGATTTCTCCATACTCAAACGTTGAAGTTGAAGGAGTGTTCAGTGCAAGGAATTTTTTTAAAACAACATAAGGAATAGAATGTCTTTAAACACTGTGAATTCTTTAATACATATTATATATAGACTAAAGACTAAAAATGCCTGTTGTATTAATTATAAAATTTCAGCAAGTGTTTCTATTAAAATTAATTCTCTTCAAACGTATACAAAATCATAATTTTATTTTAAAACAATACAATGACCTGAAGATGAGTACGAAATTGACATGTTCGAAAATGAACAGACATACCACTATGTCGTTTGGGTATAATGACTTTGTGCTGCTGTTTGTAACTACCGAAAACATTTGACCTAGACCCATCTTTTATTATACCGATCGGCTCAGAATCACTTTCTGAGTCGATTTAGCTATGTCCGTCCGTCCGTCCATCTGTGTGTCCATGTAAATCGTGTAATCAAACTACAGGTCGCAAATATTAATATGTTTTAATGAAATTTAGTATATAAGCTTTTATCAGCCACAGGATGAACGCTATTGAAATTGGTGAAATTCGGTCCATGTTCAGACCTAGTCCCCATACAAATGGCCCTTATGAAATCGACTTAAATTGCCATAAGATCCAAATTATCATATAGATCTCGGTCAAATTGGGTTTGTGTGTGTTTATTACATCCAGTTATCAGTTGTCCAAAAATAAACCCCATGTGGCAAATCTTTGTCATAGCCCCCATATAACGCCGCTTTCCGATTTTCACTTAAATCTATCAAAAATATTGCACAGATTTTTCTCAAATTTGGTTTGTCTATATTTTTTCAAAATATAAGTGACTTTACCAAATATGATCAGGATCGGTACATTTTTAGACCTAGGGCCCATATAAATATAGCATCCGACATGAACTTTTCATATCTGCAGCCAAAAAAATTAATAACAATGCCATTCAAATTTGATTTATGCTTATTTTCAATATCCACTTAGTTGGACCGAAGAGATAGGGTCTCTAAACCATGGTATAGGTTATCATATAGTCATATAGTCGGTCTAGACCGACTATAATTTTCTTACTTGTTTATTATTAATATGCACATTAAATTTTTGAAAAATAAGAAATATATTATTGTTTTTTTTTTTTATAAAAATATTACTAGCGCTTTTTAGCGCTTTCCATTTCATTCAAATTAAGCGCCTTTTAGCGCTATTTGGGGTACTGCTTTGCGCTTCTTGCTTCAAAAAAGTTAGCATCGCTTATTGCCGGTGAATTTCGAGAGGAGTGATAATTTATTTTTGTTAAAATTTAAAATTTTAAAAAAAATATTTTTTTTTTTAAATTTTATGAAAAAGAGTGTATTCAGTATCATATCACGCCCATAATTTTCATAATTTTGATCCAATTGTTTGGCTGCCTTAGTTCTGATATGTTTACAATTAAATGGTGATAAATTTTTTGCAATCGGTGACAGCAAAAAATTTTTGTTTTGCAACTGGTGCAGATGAGCTATGTACATCGTCTAACTCATCTTTGATTTCTTTAGCTGTTTTTCTTTTCAAGTAAAGTATTTGATAAGATAATATAATTCATTTTTCCAAAATAGTAAATGCTGTCTCAACCACTCGATTGTTTAACAAATACTGAATGATGGACTTTCTTAAATTATAAAATTTTTCAGGAACCTACTTTGTTTTAAATTCTAAGAGCTCGTTATATGATTTTGAAAAAAGTCTAATTGACCCTCGTAGTAAACACATATCAACATACCTAGAAAATCGCAACAATAATTTCTAAACATAAATCAATTAAATATTATTTTAATTATTATTAAAATAAGCGTTTATGTTTAATTTAAATACTTGTATGTAAACATACAAAAGTTCCACAATAGCCCATAAATGATTTTTTTACAAATTAAAAAAAAAAAACCTAACTAAATTTGGAGGCACGACTTAACACATACACAGACATAAATCTTTAGACATATCATAATAAAGCAACAACTAGTTTTATAACAATACAAAACTTTGTCGAGTACAACATAAAAAAGCTTTAAAAACACAAAAAAACGAAAGATTTAAGACACAAACACGAAGACTGATTAAATAAAAAAAATTTTTAAACTTTGAAAACTTTATGAGAATAAAAAAATTGCGAATTGAAACAAATTTTAAAACCAATAAGTTTAGTAAGTCATTGACTACTGAGCACTCTAAAACATTAAAGCGGGAAAATTAAAAAAAAAAATTAAAAACTTTAAGACATTACACACAAAATATGTTTTTTTTCTTTTAAATATTAAAGATGTCTGTAAAAAACAAGAGTGCAAAAAATTTTACTGCCACATAAAAGGCAAATATTAACTCTATTTAACATTTTTTTTTTCAAACGCCTTTAGCTGCAACATTTATATTTTTTGCACAATAAACGTGACTATTAAATTTACTTTTTTTTAATTGACATGGTGTGGCAAGTTTTCGCACCAATTTTATAAAAAAAAAATGTAAGCAACATTTGTATAAAAAACAGGAAATCAGAAAAAAAAAGAAAAAATAGAAAACATAAATAAAAGCCTTTACACAAAGTGTTAAAAAAGTGCGAGTAAAATAAATAAATTTTCTGTTATTGGTATTTCATTTATAATTAACATCGTAACCTTGTTAATCAGAAAGTTTATTTTAAAAAGGTCATTTTGAGAAATAAATTTACAAAATATATAAAATTATTAAAAATACTCGTATGTATAAAAAAAACCCAAACAATTTCAAAAAACTGTACAATATTTAAAACAAACTTGTTTTAAAAACAATATTAAAAGTTTAAAATCCCAACATACGTAAAATAAATGCAAGCTGCATCAAAAACAAAAGCAACAACTACAGAAAATCCAAATTAAGTGGCTAACCAACCTCTCGAAAATTGATTTAAAAAACTCTAACTATAGCAATACAATATAATTCAACTCTATCATTTACACAGATTTTGTATGTACAGAATCAACAAATTAGGTTGGCACTTTTTTCTTATATATGTATATATACATATCAAAGCAGATATTAACTGACGGTGACGTGAATCGAAATGTACAAAAATTTCCTGACATTTTGAATAATGTACTTGTACAAGTCTGAACATTACAGACGGTCCGGGCCGATCAAACAATACACTTTATCATAAGTTTCAGGAAAAGATTTTTGGATTAAAAATTGCTCAGATTCCAACCATACTAAAAATAATATAAGTTACGAGTAGATTGTCATATATCTACAATATTTATATAAACTCACATACGGACGGACAGCGTTGAAAAAGTGATTCTGGTTGCCTATCATTACAAAACTGAGTTCAAAACTACAACTACGAGTATAGTATTACTAACCCCCTAAAACTAATGCCACAATATGTCATCAGTAGCTCTTCCAAAATGCAAAGTCCACAAAAAGTACAACCCTAATGATAATTTGTGATTGTTTTTTTGTCGGCCTTTTTCTTATACATGTCCTACCTTAACTTGTGAATTTGCAGTGCTCAGTGCTTTTTTATTTTAGTATTTTATATGAATTATTTTTCGGTAGCCAACCACTGTGCTTCATCCATAGAAAATCTGTTAAATTCGTTGTTTAAATCTACTGCTAAATTTGTGAAAATTATATATTTTTCTTTTTTTTTTTTATTACAATTGTTAAAAATTAAATAAGAAAATTACATATTTATATAATTTCAGTTGAAAGAAAAAAAAAAAAAAAAACAACTGCCATTACTATGTGCAATACAAATTAATTCGTTAAAAAAAAAATCGATTATTTAAATTTCTAAAATATATTGTGTTGTTAAGCAATTTCCTTTTTGAAATATTTGACAAGTGGTGCCACCTATAATTTTTCATTAGTTATCTCAACACATTTTTAATCCAACATGCTGCCAAGAATATCATTGATGTTATTTGTTATTTTCGGATTTCTACTCATAACTGGTAAGTTAAGTTTTTAATTTGTAATAAAGCAAATTTTTCTACATAAATTTTATGTTAACAACATTTTTATTCGTATCACATCAATTATAAACACAAACAATTACGATTTACAATTCGATTTACGTGAAAGTTGAACAGAACTTCAGGAATTTAGTTTCTAAAGAACAGTACTTAAGAGGACAAACATAATATTATAAACTTAAAAAATTAAACAAACAGCGATGTCAACTTAGCATTTTTCGCGCTGGATTTAGTGCTTTTTGACGACCTTAAAAGCGCATTTAGAGCACTGGATCCCAACTTTTTGTGGTAATCGTACCCTTTGGTAACAATTTTGAATCTTAGTACCCCTAACTTTTATTGATATTTATATACAGAAAAAAAAAAACAATATTATATATAAAAAAAAATTTATTCACCTTATATTTAAAAGTAATTAAAAATTAAAAAAAAAATTAAATTTAGTGGGAACGTTGTTGCTGCTTACCGTCAACCAATTGTTCTATTCGTGGTAGGGTGTTTGAAAGAGTCAACCGCATGTCATGTTCAGCCTTTAGTTTGTTCCTTAATTTTGTTTTTATGGACACAAGCACTGAAAATTCAGATTCGCAAAGGTAAGTAGTGACAAACGGAATAAGAGCTTTCAACGCCCTTTTGACCAAAACAGGATATGCCTCGCTTTGTTTACACCAGAATACATCCAACGCCATTGTTTCAAAGTCACTGCTTATTTTTTTGTTATTCAGCAATTCAATGAGCTCATCTTTTGCGTCATCAGCATCACTAATTTGATCCAATGAAATGGTGAAAGGGTTTCTTATCCATTTATCAACTACAAATGTGCGAGGAATAATTGCATCGAAAGTTATTTGAAAATTTTCCAGATGCATTTTAATACAGTCCAGACCCTTGATATCAATTTCGCGTTTAACTTGCAAGAAAACTATTTCATCAAAAAGGGAAAAATTGGCGTAATTTTCACTTTTAACTCTTCTGCCATAGAGAGCCGACTTTTCTTGAAATGATGTAACTTTCTCCTCAGCATCTAATATATTCATACCTCTACCTTGGAGTGATATATTTAAGGAGTTTAGATGGCTAAATATATCTGCAGGATAAGCTAAAAAGAATACAAAGCTGGGATCCATGAAGTGAAGCAAAAGAGTTGATTCTTTGACACGTAGAAATGTCTCAATTTGAGATCTAAGTTCAAAAACCCGGCTAAGAACTTTTCCTCTGGATATCCAACGTACTTCTGTATGCAAAAGAAGTACGGTATGTGCGCACCCAACTTCTTCGCACACCACTTTATATAGGCGGTGATTCAATGCCCTTGATTTGATAAAGTTTACGGTTTTCACGACAATTTCCAATACCTATTTGAAATAAGAAGGAAGAGTCTTTGTTGCCAAAGCATGACGATGAAGAACGCAATGACTAGAAAAAACATTTGGGTTTATCTGTTTCACAAGAGCAATAAATCCAGAATTTTTGCCGAGCATAGCTGGAGCACCATCAGTACAAATAGCTCCCACATTATTCCAAGAAAGCCCACTGGCAACAAAAAAATTATTCATAATTGACATAATATCCACAGCCTTTGTAGTTTCTGTCAGAGGTTCACAAAAAAGAAAATCTTCTTTGATTTCGTTTCTATACACATATTTAATAAAAACGATAAGTTGAGCACAGTTAGAAACATCAGTGGATTCATCCAGTTGCAACCCAATTTTTGTTGAACTTTCTTGTATTTGCTCCACAATCTGCTTTAAGACATCTTCTGACATATCTTTAATTCGGTCGTGAATAGTGTTGTTGGATAGTGGGATTTGTGATATTTTAAGTTTCGCGTCCTTACCACATATAATTTCCGCCATTTCCATCGCACATGGTTTAATCAAAGTTTCTGCGATTGTATGAGGTTTTTTATCTTTCGCAATCCTCAATGCCACACGATAACTTGCTTCTAAAGCTGGGTTTTTCTCGGGAACAAATTCGTGATTGGTGAGCTTTTCGCTTGTTTCAAATCGGGCTCTCTTAATTTTGAATAAAGCTTCTGTGTCATTAACGTTGTTTGGATGGACTGCTTGTAGATGTTCCTTAAGTTTGGATGGTTTCATATAACCATTACTAAGTACTTTCGAGCAAAGTATACATTGTGGTCTTTGCAATCCATCTTTATCAACAAAGAAAGTGAAGCCGAATTGAATATAAGAGTCCTGATAACAACATTTCTTTGACATTGTGATAGTATGGGTTACCTGTCGATAAGAAAAAAATAATTATTTCTGGAATCTAAAACAAATAATTATGCACTGGTTTATTTATTGTACTTACCAAAATAAATCGAAAACCGTTATATATATATATTTTTTTTTACACGTTTTAGTAGTAAAAACAAGTAATTTTAGTAATGAATCTTCTTACTATTTTGCTATTATATATGTCTGTTTTCTATGACAACCACAATTTGAAAGCCTACTAATGCTTTTTCATAAAATGGCTTATTTCAAAAATAAGAAATACTCGTACGTACTCGTATGTACATATTAGTTATTGTATTTAGTTTTAGGAAATTTATTTTATGAAAACCAAACTGTGTTCAAAAAAATTTAGATTTTTGTTTGTTACAAAATTTTAAAACAATGAGATATTATCAATAATTGGAAAAAAAAAATCTTCTTACCGGCCGCGCTTCTCGTACCCCCGAGAAGTGCTCCACGTACCCCTATGGGGTCCATAGACCACCCGTTGGGAAACCGTGATTTAGAGGGTTTTAACTGCAACCGTAAATGGAAAAATTGAGACAGAATTGATTTATTTTTGATTGAAATACTTAACTTTAGAAAGTCAGTCAATGAATATCCGTTTTTGGAATTATCAAGTTTCGTTATAGATATATTGAATTTTCCATACTCAAACAGTACTTAGTGGAATGATTTTCTTTTTAATACTTTAATACATAATTCCGTTATATTATATTAATATTACATAATGTTGTGCTACTTATAAAATGTCATCAAATATTTCTATTATAGTAAATCTATACTTACCTATACTAAGAGTATTAAAATAAGGAGGTAATGTGTGTTTGTTTGTAGGAGGTAATCTCCGTAACTACACATCTGATATTCCTGAAATTTTCACAGAGTCTTACTGCGGATATGGGAAGTCCTATAGGCTATAATTTTTTTTATAAATTTTTAGTGGGCGTGGCACCTCCCATACAAAGTAAATTTTTTAATATCATATACGAGGGCGGATCAATAAGTCAGTGACTTTTACAATGAAACACAGTTTTATTGCAAAAAAAAAATTGTTTTTCAACATAATCTCCTTTTAGCTCAATACACTTAGTCCAACGTTTCTCCAATTATTGTATCCCTTCCAAAAAATAGGATTTTTCGAGGTCCATAAAATAGGCATTTTTAATCAATAATTTCATCGTTGGAGCTAAATCTCTTTCCACCGAGCCATTTCTTTAGGTTTGGAAATAGGAAATAGTCACTGGGGCTAAATCCGGAGAATTCGTAGCCCAATTCATGAAATTTTGCCTTTGAGACTTCCATACAAAGTAATTACTCAATATCATATATCTTGAGTACTATGACAGATACAGCTTTGCAAATTGTGTTAGGTAATCAATTATTAACGTGAGTAGCCAGAAAGGGGCGTGACAACCCTTCATATAAATAAATAATAAATGTCATATATCTGGAATACTGTAATAGTGCGAGCCTTGGGACTTTGCGTGAGTCCTTTCATTACGATGCGGGGGTGGGGGGCAGCACATGAGTTAGAAAATTTTATATTTTGTTTTATTTCAAATTGAACATTTGTAATAAAAATTTTTCACGTATTTTATATTTTTTATTCATTTACACTTTAAAAGTAATAGCGCTTTTACTTTCATTCTATTAGCGCTTTAGCCTTTTGAGGTTTATTTTGCGTTTTTGCTTAATAAAAATTGGCAGCGCTGTAAACAAGAATGTCAAATTCAAACGTATCGAATTCGTTTATACCCCACAAAAATTTTGCCATGTAATTATTGCAAAAGAAAAAAAAATTATAAAAAAAATGGTCTGATTAAGAATACAGAGTAGTTATGAATTTTAGAAATATATGCTTTCTTTTTCTCTACCACGCACCATTAAAAAAAAGATTTCAGCCATCTTCTTCAGTATGACAAAAAAAAAATAAAATTAAATAAATTTATAAATATAATATTGAGGACATAAATAACGTCTTATGTAGGGCAGAGCGGTCACTGACTTTCACATTGAAATCACTTATTTTCAATTGTCGAAACCAATAGTGTCTCACATATTCCAATCGATGAAACGTATTCACTATATGTTTCTAGCAACGAATTATGACTTTCAACAGCCTTCGACATTAACACTGAGCTATAAAACAAAGACGCTAGTTTATGGCGCCATGTCTTGGCAAAACCGGCAAAAACATATGCATACACCTGTTAAATTCACTATATAAATGGCATATTTTAGGATTTTTTTTAGTAAAGGGTTGCATAATTTTACAAAAGTATTTTGACACTAATAAAATAATTTGGATTTGGTTGTATCTTGTGGTTTATTTCATAGAAAAATCTGAAACAATAAAACGATGAAACATGAAATAATTCAATTAAATATCTGTGCTAAGTGAAAAAGATATTGTTCGCAAATGTTATTGGACAAAAGTATTTTGACAATATACTATTAGTACAAAAAAAAGTAAGAAAATTATAGTCGGTCTAGACCGACTATACGATACCCTATACCATGCGTTTAAAGACCCTATCTCTTGCTCCAACTAATTGCATATAGAAAATAAACATAAACTAAATTTGAGTGGCATTTTTATTAATTTTTTTGGCTGCAGATATGAAAACGTTCATATCGTTCATATGCCGAAAAATGGACCGATTCCGACCATATTTGGTAGTCACTTATATTTTGAAAAAATATATACAAACCAAATTTGAAAAAAATCTGTGAAATATTTTTGTTTTTTGATAGATTTAAGTGAAGATCGGGAAGCAGCTAGCTCTGTGAACTTGGCACCCAACTTTTGAAAATCGCTATTTTTTTGCGATTCTTACAGAGTTTTGTATGTAGTTGATTGTAGTAATAAATATTTCGTTTGTAGTTTCTTAAAAAAAGTTATAGGACTTTGAAACAACCCATCCCCCGGATTTGAAGGCCCTCAAATCTAATGGTTGATTCTTGTAGAGAATCGTTTGTAGCTGATTGTAGTGAAGGAATTTTCGTTTGTAATAGCAAGGAAAAAAAGTTATAGCCGAAATATTTTTCTGAATTTTTTTTTTTTTTTTTTTCAAAATTGTGTTCGTGCTCTATAATAATTTGCAGTTGGTTGTAGTGACTGCTAATTCGTTTGTAGTTTCGCGAAATCTAAGCGGAAGACAGAATACATCGAGCTCTCGCTCGGAAATCAATTGTAGTCGATTGTAGTGACCACTTATTCGTTTCTAGTTTTGCAAGAACTAAGCGGAAGTCACATCGAGATCTCGCTCGGAAATCATTTATAGTCGATTGTAGTGACCGCTTATTAGTTTGAAGTTGTTTGTAGTGGTCATTATTTCGTTTGTAGTTGCTCGAATACTAATAGAAAGTTAAAATACCACGATTAGTTTTCCCGTTCTCAGCATGACCCAAAGCGACGACGCACAGTGGACCATATTTTGAGAAGCCGGCCAAAAATCATTTTTATTTTTTTTTTGTTACCGATTTTAAAGTTATGTTATTCATTTGAAAGTAAATACTAGTAAACCTCGGGAGCCAAAAATTGCGACTCTATCTCAACTATATCACAGCGAACAGGGTCTTCGAAAATGGGCTTTCTCAGCATTTTGCTAAAATTAAAAATTTCTTTGTAAATTTTTATTTTTGAATGACTGTAACTTTTTTGATTTAAAAGATTTTGAAGTGAAGTAAATTTTGTATAATTTTGTGGCTTCCATACTATTAATGTTAAAAATGTAAAATCACTGAGTCATTCCGAAATTTAAAAAAAAAAATTTTTAAAAAAGGTCCAAATTTTCCGAAAATCTCCTACTTAATAGAGCATAACTCCTGCCAGTCAAATGCAGTCAGAAAAAATCTAGCACTCTTCTATAGTCCGAACCCTCCCCTATACTCCTATACCCCATTATACACCCGCCAGTTTCCGCCCGTGTGCACCAGAATAATTTTTCTGACCCAAGGTTAGATATTTTCTGCAAAATTTATGAATACAAAAGTTGTCCACTATGTGGTTAGGATATATTTAGTTTGAGGTGATGTTTGTAACTGCCAAAAATATTGGACCTTTATCCATCTTTTATTAAACGGATCGACTCGAAAACACTTTCTGAGTCGATTATACGATGTCCGTCCGTCCGTCTGAGTGTTATGAATACAAAAGTTGGTCGTACCGGTGCACCGCGGTGTTTTTTTTTTTGCGCGTCGGTAGAGTTGTCAGGAGTTGTTATATACTTATAAAAAAGGGTTGAGATATAATGAGCTTAATTGTTACAGGTACATTTACATAGGTATCTTTCAAAAACATTAGTAGTCTGAATTAGAGTTATATAGTTTAAATACCTGACAAAATGGGAAACAATTTAAATAACAGTTAAATGGTAAAAAAAAATATTGCGACATAGCCCTTTAAGATATGAGCAGGTATGCTTCACCTTTTAAAAGGGGTTAGGGTGTGGGTTTTTTATGCTTCTAAAAGTCAACTAGTAGAGCAACAGAAATTGATATATGGAAAAATTAAATTCCTTCTTCAACAAAGTATTGCAGACCAATAAAATTTGCATTCAAAAAGGAAACCAAAGATGTCATAACTGAAGAAGTTCAAAAAATAAAAGATCAAATTAAGGAACTTCAACCAGTAATATTTAAATTTGATGACCAAAACATTGAAGTACATTTTAAAATGTGTCTCACAATGATTGATGGAAAAGTTGCACAAGCTTTAACTGGAACAAAGTCAACGTCAAGCTGCATTATATGCCAAAAGACATCAAGTCAATTAAGCCAACCCCCACCAGAAGACGATAGTTTCAAGGAAGCCTACGAATTTGGAATGTCCCCTCTTCATGCTAGAATACGTTTCATGGAGCATATTCTTAAATTGGGTTATGATTTGGAATTTGGTCCGTTAGGCGAAACAGTGAGAAAAAACAAAGAAAATTAAGAAAAAAGAAAGCAAAAAAAACAAATTCAACAAAAATATCTACAGCTAGGCCTCGTAATCGACCAACCAAAACAAGGGGAAGGAAACACAAATGATGAAAATACTGCAAGGAGATTTTTTTCCGATCCGGAAACTGCAGCATCTATCACAGGTGTAGATCATGAATTAATAAGACGATTCAAAATCATATTACAAGTTCTAGCATGCAGCAGAAAGATAAATGCAAAAAAAATTGGAGAGTACGCCAATAAAACAGCTATACTTTATAATGAAAACAAGTAAGAAAATTATAGTCGGTCTAGACCGACTATACGATACCCTATACCATGCGTTCAGAGACCCTATCTCTTAGGCCCAACTAACTGGACATAGAAAATAAGCAAAAGCCAAATCTGAGTGGGATTTTTATTAATTTTTTTGGCTGCAGATATGAAAAAGTTCATATCGGATACTATATCTATATGGGGACTAGGTCCAAAAATGGACCGATCCTGATCATGTTTGGTAAAGTCTCTTGTATTTTGCAAAAATATATACAAACAAAATCTGAGAAGAATCAGTGCATTATTTTTGTTTTTTAATAGATTTAAGTGAAGATCGGGAAGCAGCTCTATATGGGGCCAAAGGGATCATTTTTGGACTACTCATTAATGGACGTAATGAACGCATACAAAACCCAATTTGAGTAAGATTTATATGACAATTTGGATATTATGGCAATTTATGCCGATTTCATAGGGGTAATTTGAATGGAGGCTAGGTCTGAACATGGACCGATTCTCACCAATTCATATGGCCGATAAAAGCTTATATACCAAATTTCAACAAAATATATTCATATTTGCGACCTGCAGTTTGATTACAAGGTTTACATGGACACACAGACGGACGGACGGACATTGTTAAATCAACTCAGAAAGTGATTCTGATTCGATCGGTATAATTAAAGATGGGTCTAGGTCAAATATTTTTGGTTGTTACAAACAGCAGCACAAAGTCATTATACCCAAACCACATAGTGGTATAGGGTATAAATACTTTTGGAGATATATGCCATCCATAGTTCATAATATTTTGTACCATGGGGAACAAATAATTCAAAACAATATGCTACCAATAGGAGATCTATCTGAAGAAGCGCAAGAAAAAAGGAACAAAGACTACAGATTCTTTCGCGAGCACAACACAAGGAAAATGTCCAGATGTTGTACTAATGAAGACCTTATCACTATTTTGTTGTGCACTTCAGATCCATATATGTCCAACATTCGTTAAAAATGGAAAACTACCTCTATTGAATTAGACGAAGAACAACTTCTAGAAAATGAAAATCAAGGCTATTTAGAAGAAATTTTTACTAAAATTGGTTCATTTAAAGTACTTTTTCATTACACTAACAATAAGTTACACTTTTTTTTATATAGTTAAAAAATGTTCTTGATTTAAAAATTTATATATTTTGTAAATTTACAATAACAATTGTTATATTTCATAAATTTACCATAAAAATTGATATAGAAATATTTAAAAAGACAATAAAAAAAAATTTAACTAAAGCAAAAACATACGAGTTTTTTATTGAAACTTCTCTATCTTGAACCAATGTCAGGTAACTTTTACGTTCGTTGCTTAATAAATTATATTTTAACTCGGGATCTTTCAAAAAAAAAAAAAAGCAACCTTTGGCCCTTGTGCACATTATACCCAAACCACATAGTGGTATAGGGTATAAATACTTTTGGAGATATATGCCATCCACAGTTCATAAAATTTTGTACCATGGGGAACAAATATGTCAAAACAATATGCTACCAATAGGAGATCTATCTGAAGAAGCGCAAGAAAAAAGGAACAAAGACTACAGATTCTTTCGCGAGCACAACACAAGGAAAATGTCCAGATGTTGTACTAATGAAGACCTTATCACTATTTTGTTGTGCACATCAGATCCATATATGTCCAACATTCGTTAAAAATGGAAAACTACCTCTATTGAATTAGATGAAGAATCTAAACAACTTCTAGAAGATGAAAATCAAGGCTATTTAGAAGAAATTTTTACTAAAATTGGTTCATTTAAAGTACTTTTTCATTACACTAACAATAAGTTACACTTTTTTTTATATAGTTAAAAAATGTTCTTGATTTAAAAATTTATATATTTTGTAAATTTACAATAAAAATTGTTATATTTCATAAATTTACCATAAAAATTGATATAGAAATATTTAAAAAGACATTAAATAAAAATTTAACTAAAGCAAAAACATACGAGTTTTTTATTGAAACTTCTCTATCTTGAACCAATATCAGGTAACTTTTACGTTCGTTGCTTAATAAATTATATTTTAACTCGGGATCTTTCAAAAAAAAAAAAAGCAACCTTTGTCCCTTGTGCACATTAGGACTTAAGGGGGCCAAAGTTTGGCATTTTCTGAAAAAATTAACTTAAAAAATTTTTAAAAAGTATTAGTTGTAAAATTAACTGAATAAATAAGACATTATATTAAAAAAATCCTTTTTTTACCTTTTAACACTTCACTTTTGTACTAAAATTCAACTACAAATGAAAATGTATTTTAAACCCTCCGTAACTTTTTTTATTTTCGGTCGAGAATTACGTTTTATAGCAAACCTTAAAGGCTAAAGTCTCACCTACCAAACAAAAAAAAAAAAACCGCATATCAAAATTCCAATCCAATCCTTCTCGTCAAATGGTCCACTGTGCGCCGTATAAGCCTTGAATAAAGATTTTTATTAATATATCGGTAAAAAATTATAATTTTTATTAATATATCCGTAAAAATCAAGTTAGACTAATTTTATCGAATGAAATCTTAAAAAGAATTACAATTGTTTGCCCTTTTTATCAATGTTCGCCAATAACTCGTCAGTCAGTAACTCCAAATTTCTGGAGATAAACGACTGAAACAATAATCCAAAGACAATTCCAAATATTTTTGAGCATGTATCAATGAATACGTGATATTCTCGACTTTACTATACGGCACATATGCTTAGCGTAGTTTATCATTTTTCCTAGTGAATCATATGTTCGTTTCGTTTCTGTAATATACATACTTGGAAGCATAGATTTTTCATTGGCCTTATGCAGTAAAACCGTTTTCAAATTGCACACTTTTATTTTTCAGTTTAAATTGAATGTTTATAACTGTAAAACTAGGCAAACAAACATAAAGATAAGGAAATAATAAAAAGGTAATAAAAAAAGTTAGGCCTGAAATAGCCCAGCCCATTGGAGGTTTTACTATTACCTTTACACTGAAATGGAATTTTTCATACCAAGATAAAGACCCCGAAAAAGTTCCATAGCGTTACTAGTCAAACGTACAAAATAGGTTTTAATAACACATAAAAATTTGTATTCCAATTTTCTAGCAATTGCTCTGAAAGTCCAATTTAAATTTTGTTAATAATTTTTTGATACACTTCTATTTCACAGCTCATCTTATAGCCAAAAAGGAGGATTTGTACATATGTATGTATTTAGCAAAACCATTGGGGTTTAAAGAAAAATAAATTTTGAATTTTAAAAAGTAATGTTACGTGCACCAGTTTCATTGCTCGCAAACCTTATTTGTTATTATTTTTATTAATCAGACGACCTAAGGCATATTTCCAGATGTTTTAAATGTAAAATAAAAAACGTGTTTATAATGGATAACAAATTAAAAAAAAAACATTAACATTAACGTGCGAGTATGTATGTATGGATATGTAGGTTAGCATATTAGACTGTTTTTCAAAAATTATTTAAATATTAATGCAGAGATATTCTACAGGTTGTGGTTACTCATAAAATACAGGAAAATTAAATATTATGCAATTGTTAACAAATGGACAGCAGATCGACAATCGTTCAGTAACAAGTATTGGTTTGTGTATTAAAAAGTTGGGTTTATTTTTGAAAATTAAATAAGACAACATGGATGTTGGTTAAATGTTTATTACTGTAGTACTCGTAAGTATGTGATATTTAAGTAAACGAACGGTTACAACAATTTTTGTTTTGTTGGTATTTTCGCATAAATTTGTTTTATAGAGACGCATTTAAGGTGAGGTTTTTTATAGAGAAAACAATAAAATATTTATAATAACTGCTTACTAATTATAAAAAATATAAATATTAAAACAATATATATATATATATTTATTAGGGTGGCCCTTTATTATATGGAGGAAAAAAAGTGTTCAAACTCTCGGTCTCACCCCCTAGAAATATGCGAATAGCAAAAAAAAAACTGAGAAGTACAAAGTTTTGGGCCAATCAAAAAACATTTAGTCGTGCCTCAACGCGATTGAAATATGACTTTGACTTTTTTCAGATTTTACGAAAATTTCGTTCTATAGTTTAATTTTTTTCGACAAATTCATAATTCGGGATCAGAATAAAATTATCCTTTCAAAAAGCTATAAAACTTCAAAATCGCATAAAACCTCGCGAAGATATAGCAAATGCCCCAGAACACTTTTGTGCCAAACAAAACTAGGTCATGAAATTTGATGGCATTTTTTTCAACTTTGAGAAATTGATTAAAGCCAACATTTTATTTTACTCTCTATACCCGAAAGTACTCAGATATAAAGTATTGTTTTATCACCACCTTGTTAACCTATTAAGCATTAAGACCGAAAATGGAAATTCTTTTTGATAAAATTTTGAAAACTCCCTTTTCAAGTTTTGAAAAATTTTCTTAAACAAAATTTTAAACAATGGATCTGGCACTTTAAGGTTTTGTTAAGTACGTGTTACAGATTACTGTGTTAATTTTTAAGTAAATCTCTGTGCCAGAATTTTTTTGACAAGGAGTTAATTTTTGCGATTTTCGAGAAAAATAGGATTTTTGTAAAATATTCTGTAAATGTACTCTTTCTAAATACTTTGTATCAAAAATTCATCACTTTTCTACTTTTAAATGTTTTATTTTATCTTAATAGTCTAAGGTTTCGGAAAAAGATAATATGACCCCATTAACCCTTTTGGAATTGGGTCACATATCACCCCAAGCTAATAAAAGACAATTTATTCAAAAAATTCAAATATTTTGTAAATGCTGTTGAATTTTTAAATGGGATGCTTAAAAAATAATAACCAAATGTGTAGAACTTCCGTTCCTAAAATTTGGGTTAAGTCCGAGAACGTTAAACCATTATTTGCCAAGGCCAGCTTTGGATTTTAAGATATTTTTAAATTAAAATTACGGAAAACGAGTTTTTCTATTAAACTCGATGAAACCCCTATTTAAAATTTAAGAAAAATAATTCGGTTAATTTTTATTTATTTAAGGCTTCAAAGCTCCTGGGATCAAAATAATCCATTGTGATATATCTTTGGTGCAATTATCTGCTCATTGCTCGCGAATATAAATTAAAACAACTTTTAACCAATTTTGTTATAAAATTATTTTATGTATAAAAACTATCTATATTTTTTTAAATAAAATAAGAAGATGTCGAGATGACCCAACGCTAGTAAAAGACAATTTTTTATACAAAGTATTTAGAAAGAGTACATTTACAGAATATTTTACAAAAATCCCATTTTTCTCGAAATCCGCAAAAACAAACTCCTTGTCAAAAAAATTCTGGCACAGAGATTTACTTAAAAATTCACACAGTTAATCTGTAGCATGTACTTAACAAAATCTTAAAGTGCCAGATCCATTTTTTAAAATTTTGTTTAAGAAAATTTTTTAAAATTTGAAAAAGGAGTTTTCAAAATTTTATCAAAAAAATTTCCCATTTTCGGTCTTAATGCGCAATAGGTTAACAACGAGGTAGTAAAACAATACTTCATATCTGATACTACTGTTTAACTGTCGACAAGTTCGGTCATAAAATTTTTTACTCTGTACTTTTTCATAAGAATTTTTAAATATAACTGCTACAGTGATTTTTATACTTATTAAATGAAAGCTTAAACTTATAGCAACAATATTGGAAATTATTTAGTTCAAAAAAGTTATATATAATCATTTAATTTTTCAAAAATAAATCTAAAATCTTTAATTATCACAAATAAAAAATTATAAAATTACAAAACATTAAACTAAGTGAACAAAGCATAAAAAGAAAACGACAATTTCTCTTACATCACAACAATAACATATTAAGAATCAAAATAACAAGTGCATACTCCTTATTTACAATTCAACAAAGTATAAATAAAATAAAAATAATATTACAAACATTAAAAACTCAAAGCATAAAAAGAAAAGAAAGAAAGAAAAGAAAAATTCTCTCACAACAACAATAACAATAAAATAAAAATCAAAATAAGTACATACTCCTTAACTGCAATAGAACAAACAAAGCGCAAAAGAAATAGTCAAATTTTCAGTATAACAATAAATACACAATAAAACAACTTTAAACATTACATCTGATCTCATTTTTTTTTTGTTAAATACAATAAGTGTTACCACATTGCTAATAATAATAATGGCTTGTTTGATGAATAATTGTACCATTAAAGGTGATGGGGAAAGAATGATCACTTGTTGGCTGTGCCATGAGCTATGTCATACTAAATGTAGTGGTCTTTCTGGACTAGTTGCTGATGCTTTATATAATAATAAAGGGTTACATTGGTGTTGCAATAAATGCCGGAAAATCGGAGTGAATTTCTACCGTTTTTTCAATGATACACAAAAGGAATTCAATGATATCCAGGAAAAGGTAACTAAATTATCGATGTCTATATCTAGTTATGGCAAATTATTTGATGATTATAAATCATTAGATAATTTAAAATCTCCACCTCAATCTTCTCCGAAACGTCGTAAATCGTCACGAAATACAAATAAAGATAAATCTGATAATCTTCCTGCTGTTCCTACGAGTTCAGTAACACTAACATCTGATGCCTCAGTAATTAATTGTAATGCTGATTTGCCTGTGGGCTTTGCTGAAGTGCCATTAAATAAACCTGTGCTTTCTACAAATACTTGTCCTGTGATAAATGCTGGTCAAATTGTTTCGCTGAGAGCTGTTCCTCCAAAAAAAACTGTTTTTATCTCGCGTTTAGCGATTGAAACTACTGCTGAAGATATCGATGCCTTTGTTAGATCTAAGTTGGGCCAACAAGCAGAAATTTCGACACATAAGTTCGTTTTTTCTCAACCTAGATCTATCACTTCCTTTAAAATTACCGTTTCTTATGATCTTTTTGACCGTATTATTGATCGTAGCTTTTGGCCTGAAAATACATTGGTTCGAGAATATATATTTAGACAAAATTCTAGCAATATTAGCCGCCTTCCTCAAACTGATTCAAACGTTCCAAAAAACTAAAAGATCTTACTGGTGAAAATATATCATTAGTTTACCAAAATGTTCGTGGTCTGAGAACTAAACTGTCAACTTTATATATTGAAAGTTTCAACATAAGTCATCATATTATCGTATTTACTGAAACTTGGCTTAATCATACCTTTTTAAATACTGAAATATTTTGTAATAAATATAATATTTTTAGACGTGACCGTTGCAATAAGATGAATGGCGGTGGCGTTCTTATTGCTGTCTCAAATGTCTTATCATCTGAGGTTTTATTAATTGATTCCTCTTTAAACATCGAATTCGTTGCAGTTTTAATTAAATACAATCATAAAAAAATATTTGTTACTTGCTCATATATCCCTCCATCGTCTCCGCAGTCTTTATATATTACACATGGAGAAGCTATTAAATCTGTTCTACGTTCTGCTAATCCGGATGACTCTGTTATTGTTCTTGGAGATTTCAATTTGCCTTCAATTTCGTGGAAGTTCTTACCTGATGAAAAATACTTTGTTCCGACTAAATCAAATGATAAATGTGATGAGTTTTTTAATATTTTTTTTGATTTACATCTTTTTCAAGTAAATGGAATTCTTAATGATCATTCAAAATTATTGGATTTAATATTTGTTAATGAAGTTACTGAATGTTTTACGAAGCGATCAAACCCTATTTCTATTCCTGAAGATGGATATCACCCTACTATTGAAGTAAATATATCCATTCCATCTGGACTTGTAGACACACCTAAAAAAAGTGTTAAAGTTTTTTGTTTCGCTCAAACGAATTACAATGAACTTATAAATAATACAAACTGGCATGATTTATTATCGTTATCTACTGGCACAACTCGTGCCATTGATCAAATGACTGAAGCTTTCTATAACAAGATGTATTCTTTTATTGAGTCATGTGTTCCTAAAAAATTTTTGAAAAACCTTTCTGGACCACCTTGGAATACTAGGAAACTGGCTAGTGTCAAGAATAAAAAAAATAAATATTACAAAAAATATAAGAAAACTGGATCTCTTGTTGATCATGGAAAATACTCCATTTGTCGTGCCGAATATAATACTCTGAATAATTCATGTTATTTAAACTATTTGAACCAAATGAAAAATAATTTTAAACGAAATCCGAAGTCATTCTACAAATTTGTTAACTCTAAGAGAAAAACTAAGGGCTATCCTGCTGTTATGAAATTTCTACATAATGAATCCTGTGATGATACTATTGTATGCAATTTATTTGCTGACTTCTTCTCTACTACTTACTCCGATGCAACTTTTGATGATTCTAATGTCTGCTCATATTCACTGACTGCTACTCAAATTATATCCATTCCTTCTCTTGCTATATCTGTGGTTTCTAATGAATTGAAAAAACTTAAATTTTCCTGCAACAGTGGTCCAGATAAAATTCCGTCCTGTATTTTAATAAAATGTGCTGAAGTTTTAGCTGTACCATTAACACTCATGTTTAATACCTCAATTAAATACGGTTATTTTCCCATTATGTGGAAGGATTCATTCACTATTCCGCTATTCAAATCTGGTAACAAGGCTGATATTACTAATTATCGTGGAATTGCTAAATTTAGTATTATACCTAAAATTTTTGAAAAAATTATAACGGATTATCTATGCCATCAAGTAAATACGTTAATTTCTCCCTTCCAACATGGTTTCCAAAAAAGATGTTCAACCTCTACAAATCTATTACAATTTACTACAATTGTCAACCGTGGTTTTCTTGAACGCAAACAAACAGATGCAATTTATACTGACTTCAGCAAGGCTTTTGATAAAGTCAATCATAAGCTTCTTCTTAAGAAATTACATATGATGGGTTTTTCAAATCTTTGCGCAAATCTTAACCAATAGAACACAAAAAGTATGTTTTAAAAATGTTACTTCAAAGCCGATAGATGTAATGTCGGGAGTACCACAAGGCAGCCATCTTGGACCGCTTCTTTTTTCTTTGTTTATAAACGATCTTCCGAATGTTATTCGTTTTTCAAACATCTTGATGTATGCGGATGATGTCAAAATTTTCTTCTGCTATAATCAACACTCTGATCATGTTTTTCTCCAAAATGATTTGAATTCATTTTATTCTTGGTGTAATTTAAATTTAATGGAGCTAAACCTTAAAAAGTGTAAACATATGCGTTTCGTCAGAAAGAGGCCGATATCTGTCAACTATATGCTGGGTGATTATTGTCTCGATAAAGTAGATAACTTTATAGATCTTGGTGTTTTATTGGATCATAAACTGACCTTTGTTCCTCATATAACAATTACTGTCAACAAAGCCAGAGGTGTACTTGGTTTCATAAAACGTTGGGCTAAAGAGTTTAATGATCCCTATGTCACCAAAACTTTATATACGTCACTTGTGAGACCTATACTGGAATATGCTTCTATAATTTGGGACCCAATCTACCAAATTCATGCCGACAGTCTGGAATCTGTGCAGAAACAATTCCTTTTGTTTTGTCTTCGGAGTTTAAACTTCAATCCAAGTAATCTTCCATCCTATACCAGCAGACTTGCCCTTATTAAGCTACCAACTTTAAAAAGCCGGAGAACTATGCTAAATGTTTCATTTCTTCTTAATATAATTAATGGTGATGTTTGTTCCGGTTTTTTGATTAACAATATATCATTCAACATTCCTCAACGACCAACACGTTACTTCTCACCTTTATCTGTACAGTTCTATAGAGCTAATTATGCAAATGCAGACCCTCTCAGGAGAATGTGTATTCAATTTAATGAACTTTATAGATTTATTGATTTCTCATTAAATACTAATCTAATTAAAAGTAAAATAATATGCTTTCTAAATTCATGAATATCTATGTACTAAAATTAATTTTAAAATTTTTTCTTTGTAAATAGTCTGTAAGGATTAATTCCATAGACCAATATACGAATAAAAAAAAAAAAAAAAAAAATAACTTATACGTATAGAGGTAAAAAAAAAGACAAAAAATTATGGCTTTAAAAATTTCTCAAAGTTGAAAAAAATGCCATCAAATTTCATGATCTAGTTTTTTTTTAGCACAAGAGTGGTATGGGGCATTTGCTATTTCTTGGCGAGGTTTTATTCGATTTTGAAGTTTTATAGCTTTTTGAAAGGATAATTTAATACTGATCCCGAATTATATAACAACTTGTCGGAAAAATTAAACTATAGAACGAAATTTTCATAAAATCTGAAAAAAGTCATATTTTCCCCATATAAACACACTTCAAATTTTCAATCGCGTTGAGGCACGCCTAAATGTTTTTTGATTGGCCCAAAACTTTGTATTTATCAGTTTTTTTTGCTATGCGCATATTTCTAGGGTGTGAGACCGAGAGTTTGAACACTTTTTTTATTAAGGGCCACCCTAATGTACACATACTCAAGATACATAAGTACGTATATCAGGAGAAAATGGGAATACTTGAGGCGCTCCTAAGTATGGTTCTTGATATTCAGATTTTACTTCTGTGCCTTTTGGGCGGACGGACAAATATGCTCAATATGTTTGTAAAACAAATAACACATATAGTTACTATTAACTGCCATCATCTGCAGCCGTTCCAATTGTAACTGCCATCATTTATATAGTCTTGCAAAGAATTAATTTCATAAACAGATTTTCATTTTTCATTACGAGTATTTTTATGTTTTTAAATTCCAAATGAAGCAACTTCATTTGTTTAGCAAAAATTATAACAAAAAGCATTTACTAAAGTAATTGTGGCATTCAATATGAATTTACTTTGTTCGTACATTATATATCAAGCGGATACGTAAATGTTGCGCATCCGCAATTGAATGTTGTTAACTAGTAAAGATGAGAATACATTGGTGTGTGTGTGTGTGTGTTTAGTTGTTAATTTATATATGCAAATATTTTTTACAAGAGATGGCAATCGTTTGTATTAAATGTTTTGCGATTGTTTAGATTGTATGCATTAGAGCGTAATGCAATTGGGAAGATTTGTTCGCAACTTATTTTGTATAAACGAGTACTTATAAAAATTTACTCAACATAAATAAGTGCTGTTTCGTAAATATGAATAAACATTTTATATAATATATGCCAACAACAGTTGTGGCCAAAAAAAGTAAGAAAAAATGGACATATATCCCATTGAAAATTCTCAGAATACAATGCATCATCCAATAAACGAAAAATAAATAACAAAATGAACCATTTGGTATTGAAAATATGTTAAATCGGGCATCATTGTGCCACTATATGGCCTAACATGTGAAGACACCTCTAAAAAATTTAATAAAATTTAATATAAAAAGCTAAAAATTGTGAAAAATGTTTATACGTATGGGCATTTCTCCAATGTCGAATGCGACATTCGTACGCATTCAAAGTGAAAAAAAAAAAAAACATATGCCAAAACTTTATTTTATTTTGCCGAGAGGCAAAATTTATTGCTCTTGATTAGCACTATATTGGTGCTAAGGTTGCTTTTGGGAAATTGTTCGTTTTCAAGATAATTACAAAAAACCAAGGCATTCACATGCGACAAAAACAGAAGTCACTTTCAGGGCGAACTATTCAAATAGTTATTTCATCGAAACCTGAAGGAATATTTTAGTGCGACTAATTTTAAAATGTTATGCATTGACGCATCTTAGTAATGTTTTTAAATTGATTAAAAAATAGTTAGTAGCTTATTTTTTATTTAATTTTAATCACTGTCGCACGTTACATGTCGCTACATGCGACAATTTGTTCCATCATACTTTTTATGCTTATTTTTTTACTTTTTATGTAACTAGATATGCATAAGAAGATTATAAATGATTTTTAATATATTCAATATATTTTTATTTTCACCACAAAAATTATAAACTTAACAAAATATCTCAGAAACTAATACTTGTGGATAATTTTTTGTACACTTTCCATTTTGCCTATATACTGAATTCATATTCAAAGTACCGAATGGTCCACGAATCATGTTTTTGGTAACAATTTCATGCATTTCAGGTTCAAGAATTCCTGCTGATATAATGCTATCAAATTGTTTTGGTGTTATTTTATCAACCATCAAAATTAAAATGTGAGCGTGCGGTAGTCTTTTCTTTTGCCATTCAATCGAATACATCCAGCAACGTACTTCACCAAATATTTTTAATTTTATCAACATGTCCATTCACGATTTTATCTTTCGCTTAAATACTCGTGCAGTTATATCATGTCGGTCTGCTGGCTCTTGACTTTCAAATAAATGTTCTTTAACTTCTTTCCATTGCGGATGGTACGTGAAAGTTATAAAAAATCAGGTCTTCCATAATGATATAATTTAAACGTTCAGTTTAAATTTTTGCAGACATACCAACAATGTCTTGATGCAAAAACTTATGCGTAAAACTCATATGCGTTGACATTTTCGATGTTCTTTCCTTTTAAACCATCTGTGAAAATCGGTCAAGCAGTTCTCCAGTTTTAGCGAGCCTCATACACATTCAAAAATTTTATGTTTTGTATTTATATTTCATTTATTAAAAAAAAAAAAAAAACATTTTGAATTTATACACTTTACACTTACGATGTCGCAAGCTACAAACTTTAAACAAGTATCACGAGCAAAGTGCTGATTATTTTCCAGCTAAATTTTTTTTTTATATAATTTGCAATAAAAATGTCTGTTAGTAATATTTGATGAACATTGTACAAATACTTTTGACACACGGTAAAAACGTTATTTTTCAATGTCGAACTTGACATCGAAATATGCTGTAAATCAAATAACAAAATCATGTGAGTCCGATCACAGGGGAGATGCGTAAACATCTGGTAATAAATAAAATGCAGAAAACAGCGACAAAAAGGTCACCAGAGAGCGGAACTTCATGCAAATGCATGTTTTTTGTCGTTAGTCTAAGCACAGTATAAAAAAAAATATCTTTGCGAATCAAAGAATTTATGTTAAAATGGCATCGATTCGTTAGTGCATATTTTTGCATATTTTGCTGAAAATTAATATTTTTGCATATTTTCCTATAAATGCATATTTTTGTGTCATATTTTGCATTATTTTGTGTAAAATTCGAGTTTTGCGATATCTTTTTCTATTATATCATTTAAATGTATTTTTTACGTTTTCACATACATAGTTGCATTTTTTTTTTAGAACGCTTAAAACTTTGTTATCGTCTATTACAATTTAATTTTCTACGTGGTTGTAGTAATAGTAACAATGTAGGAAAGTGCCTAACTATGTTAATCATTTTTACATTTTATATCAACCATCATAAAATTGGAATAAATGTATTCCGATTTACAACAACTGTGAAAACAAACAAAATAAAGTCAAAAATAACGATCACATAATTTATCCAAAGTTTTTCCATTCCAAACTAAATTTTATATTGTTTATTAAATCATACAATATACAACTAAGTATTTGCATTAATTACGTGTTTACTATTTATTGTAAGTATTATGTTGGTATTGAAATATGGGCAAATCCAGAAAATGGTCAACCGTAAACGAAAAATTTAAGTCGCTCTTTTCTTAAAATTTTAGTTCCAATTAATTAGATTGACATCTCTGCTATACAATCTAAGTGTCAGAGTTTAACTTTTTTGTATTGACTACAAAAAAAAAAAAGCCAAAGCTCCGTGCCCTGTCTTGCACATACAGATTTTTCTATTTATTTCATATATTTTCGAGATGACAATTATGCTTCAAAACTAAAAGTCTCGCTGTGATCTTCTGCAGTAAGTTCAAAGAGAGCAATTATATGAAACGGTAAATGCTACGAAACACAATTAGTCCATGGTGCGTAACGTCCGTAACGAAAATATAAGAATCAGTGTGATATGAATAACCAAAGTGAAAAGAAAAATAAAGAAAGTTCGTTTTTAAAATAAATTTATATAAAAGTTTTAAAAAAAAGTCATATATCTTCTTGATTTTTGTGATATCTTTTCGTAACGTCCGAACGGTATGCTTCTATAATAGCAATTTTAGTGAACTTTGATTGGATTTGCGTTTATTTACACAGATGCCTACAACATCAGCAGAAAGGGCGAAAGCATGGAGAATTGCACAGAAAGAAGACGTGGCAAGATCTAGTACATATCGTGCAAACGAAGTTAAAAGAAAGCGACATTATCGGCAAAAAATTAAATCGAAAATTATTGAAGCACCATCTCTTGCTGATGAATTGAAACTTCAAAATTGTAACCGGCAAAAGACCTTTCGAAAAAAGAAAAAAGATGCGAAATCCGAAGCAGTGTTGGAACCATATAATTGTAAACAAACTTTAGGTAAAGCCCTGCACAAAGCAGATCAAGCTCTGCCCAATGACATTCGTAAAAAGCGCAAAGTGATTGACGTTCTATACAAGAAGTACAATGTGGAAGAAGAAATTGAAAATTCGTCAGGCGACTGCAGTTATGAAGAAGATGATACATTTTTTATTTTTAATTCAGTGAATATTTTTGTAAGAAAAATGCCAAAAATCAAGTCATCGACCAAAAGTTTATTAAAAAAGTACGTGGCAGAAAACGAATTATTTAAAACAGATGGAGAAATACTATTCTGTAAAACATGCATTAAATCAATAACGTTCCAAAAAAAGTTTTTAGTGGATTAACATCTTAATAGCCAAAAATACAAAAATAAATACAGCCAAAAAATCGAAAAAGCTTAGCAGGGTCTAATAACTAGCCAGTCATTTGGACATAAAACAAGTCAGTTTAATATGGACTTATGTGAGGCATTTGTCACTGCCGATATCCCTTTACATAAATTAAACAACATACAATTAACTAATTTTTTAAAAAAGTATACCAATGAGACCATTCCATCTGAAAGTACTATTAGAAAAACATATGTTAACAGAATATATAATAAAAAACTTAGTGAAGTAATTGAAATATTAAAACCAAATTATCTATGGGTCTCCATCGATGAGACTACAGTTATTGAAGACCGGTTTGTTGCTAACATAATCGTTAGTATTTTAGATGCAGATGAAGAGAAAGGCAAACAAAAATTCTTACTTAACGTAGTAGAATTAGTTAAAGGCTCGAGCGTTTAACGACTCAATTTCATTATTAGGCGATAACTTTAACAAAAATCAAATACTTTTGTATGTGACTGATGCTGCTCCGTATATGGTGAAATCTGCAAGTTTATTAAAAGTTTTTTACCCTAAAATGATTCACGTTACTTGTTTGGCCCATGCCATGCACCGCGTTGCAGAGGAAATCAGAAATCAATTTGAAAACATAGACCTTTTGACTTCTTATGGAAAAAAAATATTCCTTAAAGCACCATCACGAGTTGATATATTAAAAGAAATGTATCCAGAACTTAATCTTCCACCTCAACCTGTAATAACCAGATGGGGAACATGGATAGAGGCTGTCGTATACTACGCCAACAACTTTGATCAATTCAAGGATGTTGTGGGAACTTTAAACGAAGAAGATGCAGTAGCCATAAAGAAAATAAAAAAGATTTTAGATTTTCAGTCCATTAAAGATCAGTTGGTATTTGTAAGTTCTAATTATTCTAATTAACACATTAGTAAACTGCAAGAATATTATTAATTATCAAGCCAAGTAAAACTAATTGACGAAGCTATTAACAAAATTAATACGGTGGGAGGCGAAGTTGGTGAAACAGTTCGGCGAAAATTAGATAAGGTAATCAAAAAAAATTATGGATTTAATACTATCAAACAAATTTCTTGTATTTTTTCTTTAAGCCCTTGTGATGAGAACGTAAAAAAAAGAATTTTGCTTAAAACAATTGTCCTCATTTAAAAATGCACCAATCACATCCGTGGATGTTGAGCGGTCTTTTTCGATGTTTAAAAACTTTTTAAGAACAAATAGGTTGAAAACATAAAGCAACATTTATTTATCTCTCTAAATAAAAATTTAATTTAATTTTTGTTAATCTTTATAAACAATGTATTTACACTGGCGGTCATGAAAACCGCACCAATCCAAAAAATCATGATGTTATGAAATCTTTTAAGTTTGCGCTTAAGAAAATGATATTTTATGTAATTTGAAGAAAATTCAATTCAAGTACAAGGTAAAAATAAGAAATATATTTCTGGAAGAATCAAAATTGTCATAAGTTTGTTTTTAAATTCATTTTTAGTATAGAACTGCTTAATATCTCTTAATAATCAATTTTTTTTACTAAAAGTAACATCAAATTACGAAAAAAGTACATTAGTACGATTTTACTCTTACACCCTTTAGCAGCCATTAGTGAATTTATCTTTAAGTGAACGAAGAGTCTGAATTTAAATATGATTTTAATAAAAGTTTTAAAAAATTTTAAGTGCATATTTTTTTAATTTAAGTGCATATTTTAAGATTTTTAGCGCATATTTTAGGCGCCTATAACACACTTTTTTAGTGCATTAAGTTCCTGTCTCTGGTTATTACAAATCATAATTTTTTCACCAAACAATCATGTCACACCGATTTGTCTTAATGCTGACATGTCACGTGTAAGATCATACGCTCACATATTACGCTGTTTTTGTGATTGTATTGTGAATTAGAAATTTACCCCCCCGCGCGTATAGATGTTTACACATAAAAAATTTACCGTAATTGGCAATCGCATCGTTCCTTTTACATTTTTCTTATATTCTTTAAATATAAACTGAGATTTTAAAAGCAAATGTCAATGCATAATGTCTCTCATTAAGAACATTAAGCAAAAAAAAAAAAAAAACGTGCAACAGAAATGTTTAAACCAAAAGTTTTTCACTTGTTCGACTTTGCATTTGAATATTTCAAAATGTGTTATGAATACATGTAAAATTTGTTTCCATTAATTAAATTTGATAGATTCCCTATAAAAATATGTTAAAACAACATACTTTTATAGACTTTGAATTTTTTGGCTGCGGTTGACATTTCTGTGGAAATGCCCATATACGTATACAGCGGCTACTTTTTAAATAGCACGTTTTATAAAAAAAATATATGAGCACATCTATTTTTTTTCGTTTCACTATTTGTTAGAGCCTTTTATATTTTTGTTAACCACGATTTATCAAATGGAACCAAAATGTTTAAAATTTCCTCAATTTAATTTTTTTTAATTTTTTCCTTAAAAAAATATAGTGAAGTTCATTTGATTAGTTAATTTGACTAGTTCTTTGTTCGATAACCTTTATTATACCCTATACCACTATGTGGTTTGGGTATAATGACTTTGTGCTGATGTTTGTAATGTAATGGTACGGTTTGGGGTGGAAGATCCGCTTCCGTTTCCCTGAGCCTTTGCTGGTCGCACGTGCTGGCGTAGGGGCCTAGCTCGCCGGATGGGTGGGGTCTTGCTCAGGCCCAGGGAAACCGCACTACAGATTTTTTCACGTGCGATTAAAAAAAAACAACTGTCAAACTGATGCTAAATGGATGGATGGCCATACTTACCTTGGGATTGGGGACTAGGTGTTCTGCCCCTTTTGCCCTCCCAACCATGTTACCTCGACTCCATCTTACTTGGAGGTAACCCACTTAAATGATAAGAGTTTGGTTTGGTTAGGTTTTCTACCATAAATATTTGACCTGACAAAAATATTTATTATATTTATTTATTGTGCTGATGTTGTAACTACCACAAATATTTGACCTGCCAAAAATATTTATTATATCGATCGATTCAGAATCACTTTCTGAGTCGATTTAGCGATGTCCGTCTATCCGTTCGTCCGTGTGTGTGTCTATGTAAACCTTGTAATCAAACTACAGCTCGCAAATATGAATATATTTTAATGAAATTTGGTATATAAGCTTCTATCGGCTATGGGAGGAACGCTTTTGAAATTGGCCTAGTTCACCCCTAGTCCCCATACAAATGACTTTACGAAATTGACTTAAATTGCCATAAGATCCAAATTATCATAGATCTCGTTCAAATTGGGTTTTGTGTGCGTGTGTATGTTTATTTTATCCATTAATTTGTAGAGTGCAAACATAAACTCTGTAGGACAATTCCTAGTCATAGCCCCCATATAAAGCTGCCTCCTGATCTTCACTTAAATCTATTAAAAAAAAAATGTTACATAGATTTTCGCCAAATTTGAAATGAAATGACTTTACCAAATATAGTCAGTAGGGTGTCACAAAAAAAAAAACATGGATGCCCAAGCATTTTTTGAAAGTTTATAGGGTAAAGTATTTTTGTGATTTTTTTCAGATTTTTCAGAAGAAGGTTTAGAGGTAGCTAAAGTCGACTTTTACCCAAAAATCGGGATTACCGGACATTTTTGAGTTTTACTTATCACTTGGCCCATAACTACGATTTTCTTTGTTACAAAACCAATATTTTAAAAGAAGAATGTTCAAGCTTTACTTTTCTGTGTATAAATCGTAAGTTTCGGTAATTTTTTGTTCATTTGGGCCCCTTAATGACACTTTTTCGTAAATTATGCATAAATTTTGAAAGTAATGCTTTATAACTTTTAAAATTTCTCTCAAAGTTAAAAAAAAACTAATGGCGCAGTTTAAAATGAGAATAAAGGCTGAGTCATTTAGATAAAAAATTATTGAATTTGCTGTTACCGTTCCAAAGTTATACCCTTTTTACGCTTTGTACCCATTTTGTGAAATTAAAAAAAAATATTCTGAGGTGTTTTTGCCAGTTATGCATCGGATTTGTTTTAATGTTAGTTTTTATTTTTTCTTTTCAAATATTAAATAGGGGTGGTTCTGTTGCAATGAGAGTCAATATGGTTGATTTTGAAATTTTTTGCAACTCCCCCCAAACACTACTTCTCATACCCAAAATATATTAAAAAAATATTTTTTTTTTGCTTTGCAATTATTTATTAGAGCTTTTGCGATGTAGTTCTATGCCTTCAATAAATTCTGAAATTTAATTTATTTTAACCATATTGACTCCCATTGCAACAGAACCACCCATATTTAATATATGAAAAGAAAAAATAATAACTAACATTAAAACAAATCCGATGCATAACTAGCAAAAATAGAAGAAGAATATTTTTAATTTCACAAAATGGGTACAAAGCGTAAAAAGGGTATAACTCTGGAACGGTAAGAGCAAATTCAATAATAAAATGACTCAGCCTTTATCCACATTTTAAACTGCGTCATTAGTTTTTTTAACTTTGATAGAAATTTTAAAAGTTACAAAGCATTACTTTCAACATTTATGCAAAATTTACGAAAAAATGTCATTAAGGAGACCCAAATGAGCAAAAAAAAAAATTACCGAAACTTACGATTTCTACACAGAAAATTAAAGCTTGAACATTCTTCTTTTAAAATATTGACTTTGTAACAAAGAAAATCGTGGTTGTGGGCCAAGCAATAAGTAAAACTCAAAAAATGTCCGGGAATCCCGATTTTTGGGTAAAATTCGACTTTATCGACCTCTAAACCTGAAAAAAAATCACAAAAATACTTTACCCTATAAGCTTTCAAAAAAAGCTTGGGCACCCATGAAAATCGAAAAATAATTTTTTTTGGGACACCCCAATGGTCAGGATCGGTTCGATATGAACTTTTTCAAATCTGCAGGTAAAAAATTGATAAAAATTTTACTCAGATTTGATTTATGCTTATTTTCTATACCCAATTAGACCAAATCTCTAAACACATAGTATTAAATATCGCATAGTCGGCAGTGCATCGACGTTGCATTTCCGATATCTCCAGGGGTATGGAATTCCATGCCTTTTGGATATCTTTCCATAATAGATTTCAATTTTTAGTTTTAATGTCAATTCGTATGTTTACGTCGCTCTACTAATTATCGGTCGGGTTTAAATTCGTGGATTGGGCGGGCCATTGTACAAGATCGACTTTGTTGTCACTGAGCTATTTTTGTACAGACTTTGCATTATGTTTAGATGTTTAGGATGGTTATCTTGTACCAACTTCCATTTAAACAAATTTCTTTCTTGCAGTCCTTTTTTAATTGAACTTATGGATAAATTATTGTAAATTTTTTCTTGAATTTGCTCGCTATTTCTGGTTGCAGGCACAAGGGATCCACTCTGCACATTCGAACTACAGTATGGTTGGATCTCTCGGTCATATTTCTACGCCTTTTTTTAATAATGTTGTTTGTGGTTTTGGTTTTTTTCATAATGTTTGATAGCATTATATAGCTTCATATTCAAGGTCAAATCTTTGAAATTCCGGATTTGAGTTCTTTGCTCGTCCCACCCTTGATACAAATATGCTCATTTTTATACCCTATACCACTATGTGGTTTGGGTATAATGACTTTGTCGGTCTAGACCGACTATAATTTTCTTGCTTGTTTATATTGGCTCCTTTATTAATTTTCTTACCTTTTTAAATAAATAACTTTCTCAAAAAAAAAAAAAAAAATATATACATATATATTATTTTTATGTAGAGAATTTTCAGATGTGCTATTTTAAGAGTGCCCAAACCCTTTGCATTTGATGTACATTTGTTTTCGTAAAAGCACTAAAGGCCTAGTTAGCCACACGTAACCTTAACCAAACGTGTCAGCTGTTTTTTTCTGTTACATGAAAAAGCATTTAGAGCAATTACCGAACTCAACTGTCATGTAACCGGAACGTCCCAATCTGTTGAAAATAGATTTTTGCTACGTTTGTACGTGACATTTGTGAACATCTGATAAAGTTTGGTTAATTTTATACAGCAACATGCTGGTTCGTTTTTTCCGTTCTATAATTGCACTAAATGCCAACGTTACATTTACGGTACAGATACATCTTAACAACGTGTGGCTAACTAGGCCTTAAGACATAGTCAGTGTATTCTAATACACACAGAAAGCACTCAGCACTAAAAGCACAAAATACACAAACAAATTTGTCTTTTTCGTTTTGTTGTTGTTGTTTTTTCTTGCTTACACCAAAGCGCAAAGCAACAACACTTTCGTATGCTTTGTTGGTACACATTAGTGACAGAGATATTCAATATAGATTTTGTTGTTATCTAACGTATGATTCCGTTTAAAAAATAGTTTGCAGCTGTGAATTAAAAAACACTTCGAAAAATCAGATTAAGTTTTAAGCGTAAAATTTAAAATATTACTTTCCAAAATGAGCTGCATGTATTCAGATGAGAAGTGGGAAAGTGTTTTTTTTTCTCATATAACTTTACGGCTGAAGCACAATGTTTGATATGCTTTCAAATTATTCAGATCAATCCAAAATATCATATCGAAAGTGATTTAAAGACATTTCATTTCAAATAACATTTTTTCAGTGTGCTACATGCAATAAAAATGGAATAAAAATGTGAAAAACAAAAATGTATTTGTGTTTGCACTTCCATAAGAAAGTTTTGGGCACCACTTAAATAGAGCCTCCCCTTTCCTCTTTAAAAATATACAAAAATAATAACCATTAAAAGAAATAAAAATAACTGTTAAAAGAATTACATGATAAAAACAACATATATCAATGAAAACAAATTTAAAAAATTAATGTTTTTGAAAGTACGCTCTATTATTAAATTTCAGATTCATCAAGGTGACAACCTCCATTTCGTATAATTTCACGACGTAGACTTGGCATCCTCTGAATAAATTTTTTCAAAGTTTCTGATAGAATTGAGGTCAGTAGCGCGATTCAGTAACTTCTTTTAACGATAATCGAATCGTTAAAAAAAGAAGACAACAAAATTATCGATTTTGGTATTCAGTAAACTTTATAAACGATATTAAAGTCAGCTGTTGTTGTTATCTAAACGACAACAATTTTTGTGTTGCTTATTCAATCGTTAAAATGTTAAATTGTTTTCTTTTATTATAAACACTTTTTATATAAATAAAAAAATTAAATATCATATTCAATGCATTATTTCATATTCAAATAAATAAACAAAAATATTAATAAAAAATAAAGAAATTAAACATAAACATAAAATCATCCTGTCAAACACGAAGTGATTTATTTTTTCTCTATTCTTCTTTGTGTTTTTCGCTTATTTTGACAGAGGTGCCACTCGTTTACAGTTTAAATAAATAGAAAAATAGATTTGTCGACTATCGTTAAGGTGTAGTTAGTAAATCACTTAATCGTTAGTGCAAACAACAATAGCTGTCGATATATTTTGCGATTGTCGGATCGTTAAAATTTACAGAATCGCACTACAGGTGACTGTGGTCGTCATTCCATAACTTTACCGGTGCCAGCTGTCCTGGGTCTCTAAATACAGCTTAAAAATTTTTTGCTGTATGTTCTGGGGTCATTGTCTGAAGTATCAATTTTCGAACCCACAATTATTAATCCAGTGACCATGGCACGATATTTCAGAATATTTTTATAACTCGCCAACATTTTCGGCAACAAACGAACCCCAAACCATTACGGAACCCCTCCCGTATTTGACTGTTGGCACTAGCCATGTAACCGAAGCACCTTCTTCAGCTGATCGCCTCACAAAAACTTGCCTCTTGGGGACGAACACTTCAAACTTAGATTCAACAGACCAAAGTGCCTTAAGCCAAAGTCGCTATTTTCTATTACCAGAGTGAAAACAATATATTTTTTGCACATAATAAAATATTTAGTCAATAATGAATAAAAAATCCATCTGTAATAATTTTTAATACTGTTAAACGGAATTTATTAGTAAAAAACACATACTTTAGGGATGGCAAATACTTTCGGACGGTGGAGTATGTAACAGCGATGCATACACACACATTTTTATTTTTTTTTTTTTTTACATGTGAACCAATGGTTTATCAATGAGATTAGAAAATAACAAAGATAACTAATTGTATGTATTTACATCAGCGGTGGCCATCGAGAGAATTGAGTTAGTAATAGTGTTTATGAGCATGTGTTAGTTGTACTACACTGTTCGAAATCCATGGACGTAACACAACGCCGATATTAAATGGGTTTGTGTAGATTTTGTATGAATGTTTATATGAATGCATAAAAGGGCAAATGGCTGAGTTCACGAAGAATATTGGTAAAATTTTATATATATTTTGTTGTTTTAAAATTTTAAATCTTAATTCTGAAAATGTAAAACAAAATGTGAGGAACATTTAATCTCTTTTATCCATAAGTTTGAAGTTTATTAAATCAAATAAGTATTATTAAGTAATTCATTTCTTTAAAAAACAAAAAAAAAAAAAAAACACAAAATAGCAAAACTTAAAAAAAAAAAAAGGCTCAAAGGTTATTAAGTGGTATGTTACCAAAAACTAAAAAAATTACCAGTAACTGGATATTTTTTAAAATAAAAAAAATGCATAAAAGACAGCTATAATGTTGTCAAATGGAGGCGAGGTATGTTATTTATAGAAAATGTTTAACTTATCAAGTCTTCGAAATTTTCTCAACATTTTTGGTTTCTTTTAAACAAATATTCTCTGTGTACCTATTAAAAAAAAGTATATATGAATCTCAAAAGGCAATGCGACATAGACCTACTTTGTTCAAAAGCTTTCATAAGACTGAATGAAATTGTTGTTTACTTTTACTCTTTGGTGAGTATTTTTGTGTTCGTTCGGCTGTATCCATATAAGAAGCCGAGCACCAGTGTGTTTGGCACGGCCTTCACTGATTTAAATTTATGCTGATTGCATTCAACTAAACATCATTGTAAAAAATGCAATGTGAAATCTAGCATTTTTTGTCTCTTAATTTTAACGACTTTGGCTATAGTAATGTGTTCAGAACACGGATGGAGCGTATCAAAGATTCGGCACAGTCGAATTGAATGCTCTTACTTGTTACTTGTTATAGTAAATAATAAAATATTTTTTTAATATGAAATTAAGTAGAATTAAAGGAATGACAATTGACGTAAATTAAAATTTCATTGGAGCCTCTTAGGTACACAAAATAGCGATATTGTACATTAAAGGTATTATTTTTTTTAGCTTAAAAAATAGTTTGTTGCCAAATGGCCACATTATGCATTTAAGGGTTAATTTGAAAGGTTTATTAAACGTTTTAACAAATAAAAGAAATCTATTATTATAAATAACACTGAATATTCGAACACGAATCCTAAACTACAATTTTAGAATCTAAATCGCATTAAAAAATGCCATTAAAGTTATTGTTTTGTTATTGCTGGGTGGAGTAGTTATAAGCGTTCACCCGAAAAAGATTTCAAACAAAAAAAAAAATATTTAAATACTTGCAGGTGTTTAACCTGATTTTGAATTGCAATAAAAAAAGTGCCAGTTTACGCATTTGCGGTAAAGATTAAAGCTATTGTAAATCAGATATTTAGGAAATTAATTTGAAATATCTTTCATGTGCTCGTGTAAAAATACTCAGTACGGTTTTTGAAAAGCATGTGCAAGGCCAATTTATTAATGGTTAGAAAAATTGCAAATGTAATATCCATTTTAAATATACATATGTATGTATGTCTGATTTGTGTGTATATACATACATATGTGTAATTCACACAAAAAAATATTTGATAAGCATCAAACAAATGGACGTTTCACAAAGGGGCCGTTATTTTAATTGATGCATTTGAAATGTTAAACAGTTAGATGAGGTTTAAAGAACCAATTTACCCCTAAATAGTGGAATGAACTAAAAAGAAATTATTAATTGCTATAACAATATTTTAGCATTCGTGGGTAAATGGAAAATGTCGTCAAGAGTTGAGAACTAAAAAAAACTTAAATTTCTAAAGTTTGCATAATGTTTGAAATAACCATAAATCATCAGTTTGAAAATAAACATTGTAAAACATATCAGATGTTGTTACAAAATCTGAATACTTTACAATATATCCACGTACGACAACGTTTAAATTCCATCAGTAATTGAAAAGAATCTTGAAAAAAAAAAACACTTCAAGTGTGAGATTTCTAATAAAAAAGAGGGTTTAGTTTTTTTAATGTTAATTTATAAAAATTATAAGTTTAGATGTTTATCTATTAAATAACACTTAAAGATTTATGACCATTAAACATAATGTGCGTACCCTTTCTTCGCACATTATGTCGTGTTAGTATTATGGGAGCCCTAATATCTATTAATTCGTATACCAAGAATTATTTTTATAAAGGCTACCTTTATAATGAAATAATGTTAAGTACACCAACAAAGTTGTACTTACATATATGGAAGGTTATTTTTTTTCTCTTGATATTCATTTAAAAATGTTTCCATATATCAAGTCTAACGAAATGTTTTACAAACTCAAATTACCGGATTTCTTAAAATTACCGGTTTCTTACATTTTATCTATATGTGACCTTCTCCGAGAAAAGTGACCTAGTGTGTCAAAAAACGGGTTGTGTCAAAAACGGTGGATTCTGGTACCTAAAAGGGTGTAGAAACTTTAAATGCGTTTTTTTTTCAAAACTTAATTTTCACACACTAGGTCCCTTTTCTCGGAGAAGGTCACATATATTAATACTTGATGGTAAATTTTTAGTGCCCTTTTTAAGCAATATGCGGGCACGGAGTAGTGTGAAAATTGGCATAGTTATAGTTCATATGGAGAAGCTGAGAATGATAAAATTTATGTTTAATCTGTCTTAATCTGCATTATATTAATCTGCATTATATTATATTAATTTTTATAATATAATACCAAAATTTGCCAAGAGAAGTTAACGTACAGTAATGCCAAAATATGCCAAGAGAAGTTAACGTACAGTAAAAGTAAAGTTCCTAAAACCCCACGAATTTGCCAAGAGAAGTTAACGTACAGTAATGCCAAAATATACCAAGATAAGTTAACGTACAGTAAAAGTAAAGCTGATTCTCCACGCATAACTTTCCTCAAACCCAACGAATTTAAGCAGTTAATAGCTCAAAAGAAGGAGCTTGATCCACTGAGTGTTCCTAGACCTATGTCAACAGCCTACGTTAATTAGAACTCTAGTTATAGAGGTTTGAGTGAAGAAAAATATTGAAAAAAATCTTGAATGCAAAGTTTATTCATAAATTCTTTTAATATAAAGTCTTGAATGCAAAGTTTATTCATAAATTCTTTTAATATATAAGATTTATAATAATTCGTTACACCCTGTTAATGCGAATGATTTAAATTATATATCAGACGCTCTGTGTTGAATTGTGAATTGCTAAAATTGATTAGGCTCATTTAAATATTCATAAATTTTTTATATATATAGATTAAGTGACATTGGAAGACAAAAATTGAATGAAAAAATATTTCCTAGAATTTGCACTCGAATTTCAAGTGCTGGGCTATGCTAGTACAAATAATTTTACTACTATTAACTCGTTCAGTGTTATAAAATCAAATTAGAAATGAAAATGTATCGTTATATAAGATTAAAGAAATGTCAGAGAGAAAAAAAACGCGATCTAATTACACTGTGTAACATTTTCGAGGTCATTATCTGGGGGGCAAACAAACATCAAGATTAGGAAAAAAAATAAAATATAAAAAAATATGGACTGAGAATGCCAAACCCTCTGGAGGTTATACTATACTGGCCTAGTACTTTCACCCTGACATGGAATTTCTCGTAAGTTTGCGAAGTTTGCGGTACATTATTTTTCTCATAAAACACTAATTCTCCAGACCACTTGCTTGATTAACAAAATGGAACTCAATTAAAAAAAAAGAAAAAAAAAAATTAAAAATTGAATTAATTTATTACAACAACATTTATGTATACTTTTAATTCAAAAATAAGGAGTGCGCAGCAATACTAATAAAAAATAACTTAAAAGTATAATAGCTACACAAATAAAGACATAAATTCTCTTAAAAATTTAGAAACTTGTATAAGTAGAATTCCCATGATAGGAAATAAAACTTTATATTTAATATCTGCCTATTACCCATCAGGATATAATAATAACCATTTTAAGTCAGAGCTATATAAGCTTTTTGAATGTATGAATTTACAAAATGATAACAACTATTATATTCTAGCGGGAGACCTTAATTGCAAGCATATAGACTGGGTTAACCCAACTAATAATCCAAAAGGAAATCATTTGAAAGAATGGTTATATGAAAATGAATTACAATTTCGATGTAAGATGTATGCTTCAAGTTTACCATCATTTCCTCGTACCGGGTCATACTTGGATATATGTATAGCGGACTGCAGGTTATATATTCGTACCCAAAACAACTCCTTAAATTGTTTGGAAGTCCTAGACTACGATAGTGACCATAATGCGATACAAATTGTTGCTTATTGAGCAAATTGCAAGTTGCAAATTGAGCACGAATTTTTCACATTTTTTGAAGAAAAACTTATTTACAAAGCCATCTTTAAAAAAACTAACCGGTCGAAATTTCAAAACAAAATTGTACAAAATTTAAATAACGATACACAGATACCAAATAATCGTAATCTTTCAAACGCTGAAACAGACTTTCATATTAACAGATTACACGCTGTTATAACCAAAGCAATTGAAGAGGTAGTACCAAAATATAAAAAGAATGATAATTTTTCCAAGATAAATTCCAGAATTAAAATGCTTTATTCAGAAAAAAGTAAAATATTAACGATAATTAAAAGACATAATAGATTAGAATATGTATTATCAGAGGCCACTATTAATTTATTGAAGACGAAATTAAAACTGGTGAAAAAGCTTATAAATGAAAACTTCGGAATTGCAATTAATAGACGTATGCAAGAAAAATTAACAAATATGGATCCAAAAGATTCAATAAATATGTTTGGACAAATAAAAAAAGAATTTTAAAAATTAAAACCATTGAATCTTCAACATATTAAAATCCCCAAAGATTCTGAATATTTGTTGATTAATGCTGGAATTGATACACAAAACTTGGAAAAAGATAATCTAAATAACTTTATTGTACAAGAACAGGAACAGATTTTAGATACCATAGGTAGCTATTTACAATCAATTCATTCTCACAAAGAAATTAATCAGGAAAACATTATACATACTAAAGTAATTGAGTCCTTCAATATGTTTATTGAAACAAAAACTTTATTCGAAGGTAATCGAACCACCGTAACTAATTTTAGCACTAACTTGTTGTCTGACAACATAGATGAATCCCAATCCAATAACTTCTTTATAAAAAAGTCAAATATTTTACACATATTCTCGAATTTGAGAAATAAACTATCTTCTGGGATTGATAATGTCCCAATATGCTTAATAATTCTTATTTCCCAAATAAATGGAAAACAGCAAAAGTGGTAATGTTACCAAAAAAAAAAACAATGATTCTAGTAATATCAAAAACATGCGCCCCATAAGCTTATTACCCAATATAAGCCATATTATTGAAATATGTATCAACAATATCATTAACAAGTTTTATATAGATAAAAATTTAATAAGTGAAAAACAGTTTGGTTTCAAATATAAACATTCTACAACTAACGCTATACATTTGCTAACATCAAACATAAATTGGAATTGGAATAAAAAAATATGTACAGGAGCTTGCCTTATTGATATGGAGAAAGCGTTCGATAGTATATGGATTCCTGGTCTTATAATTAAACTATGCCAATATCAATTCCCATTACATAAGATCATTTTGATATATAATATGATATGCCAAAAAAAACTTCATAATTTATCATCATGACGTAAAAAGTAGTAAAATGTTTAAGATAGTCAACGGATTACAACAAGGAACTGTAAATTCGCCTATTCTTTTTAATTTGTATATGTTAGAACTGCTAAAGTAAGTCGACAACATTATAGCATTTGCCGACGATATTGTCATTTATCATGCTGAAAGCAAAATCGCGCTTATTAACCAAAATCTTCAAAATACTTTCAATATAGTAGAACAATATACAATTGACTGGAATATGAAAATAAATGCACAAAAGTGTGAATCTATCCTCTTCAGACCCCCAGTTAACAAATGCAATTACAATATAAGAAAATACTGGAAATAGTTTGGAATAAAATCAAATTTATCAAATTGTAATATTCAAAACAAGAATGTTGTAAAATACTTAGGAATCTATATAGATAAATTGTTATACTTTAACCATCATGTTAAAGAAATAATTACAAAAGCAAAAAATTTATTTTTCCTATATAGGCCATTGTATCATTCCAAATATAATAAAACTAGAATAAAGATAATGTATCAGTGCCTGGTCAGACCTATCATAACCTACGGTTGCCCAATATGGTTCAACATTTCGCCATCATACATGGAAAAGATCAGAGTTTTTGAAAGGAAATGTTTGAGAGCATGTACGTCATTATATAGATCTTCAGAAAGTAATTATATTAAGTACATTTCTAATAAGATATTATACAACAGTGCAAATATTATTAGAAAAGACAATTTTATAATAAAATTAATTAGAAATAATATTTTAAAATGTACTCAAAAATACGGAAAATAATCTTATTATGGCACCGTACTACATAAATGAAAGATACATAATTGATTCCCTTAAAACGGGGTTTGTACCACCTGAGGCTTTTATTTACCTCGACAACAAACAAAGTATTCAAAATAAAAATGGCATCCCGATCTTCTACCACAACCATAGAAGAGCCAATATAAAAGCAGTGAATTGCAATACAGAATATATAAATATAAAATATGATACCAGCATATCAAATAAAGATTTAAAATTTATAAAAAAAAATTAAATAAATACCAAGACATTTCTGTGGCTACCTGCATAATTTAACATATCCCCTGCTTTTTTCTTATTTTAACCCTTGACTATTTCCTCTGTTATAAAAGCAATATTTTTTAAAAAATCTTTCATTGCAAAAATCAATTATCAATTTTTTCATTTAAAATAAAAAAAATTATATTAATTGTAAAACATAAATTTTTCTTATATTAATAATACTCGAGAACCCGATTAAGGGACATTGTATATTCAAAATGTTATTATTACTAGTTGTTTATTATAGTATAATTATAATTATTGTAAATAAATAAACTTGAAAAAAAAAAAATAAGGTGAGCGCGTGAAATAAATATAATATTCTTTTAGGCTTATAACTTTAAACATTTGTCATTCTTTTAACATTGGACATTTTTATAATGGTTGCCATTATTGTCGAAAACAATTTCAATTTTATGTATGTATATCGCATAATTAGTTTTTTTTTTTAGGGAGAATCAACAAAAAGTGCATGAACTAATTTTCAAAAATTTACAATTAAAATTGCTAGACAAGCTGGTGTGTGCCGGAAAACGGTTTTCCTGGTTATAAAAAAAAATGTAAGGTAAAACTGAGGATCAAAAGAAATCTGGCTGCAGTAGAAAAGTAAGAAAACTAAAAAATAGAACAGATTTTGTTAAAGAATCTGAATGTCTCTGGAAAAAATGGTACATTGCTCGAAAACTACCGTAAGAAAAGTAAAAAGGCGGCCAGAAGTCAGAAGACGTACAAGGTACAGAAAGACCCCCGAATATATAAAGTTTTATAACTGGATTTTGTACACAATTTTAAATGTTGTATAATTGATGACAAAACTTACGTGTTGGCTGACATTTTATAGCTACGAGTTCTTGAGTTTTTGTCACTGATACAAGAGGGAATAAATATGAATGAAAATTCCCGAAGAAGTTTTTGGTCTGGTAAGCCATTTGTTTCACTGGCTCTTTAAATACAGATACATTAAAGGGTGCCTCCAGCAACGACTTCTTTCTTATTCAATTAATTACGAAGTGTCCTCTTTTTCTGGACCGGCATGACTTCTTGCCACTATAGTAAAAAACGCAATTGAGTGGTACCAAACAAATAGTGTTATGATTGTACCAAAAGAGGCTAATTCTCCATACTTTAGTTAAAAGACAACTAAAGGTCACTAATAAAAGGGTTTAGAAAAAAGTTTACAAAAAAGGTCACGAAAGATACAGAAAAAGTCTTAATAGCAAGCATTCCAGAAAAAATAAAAATTTGTATTAAAAAAAATAAATATTAAACCTTATTAAATAAAACGTTGTATCAAACGATTACACTGTGGAACATTTTCGGAGTCATTGTCTGGGGGGGTGATTAATTCCAAATCAGGCTGAAAGTACCAAGCCAGCTTAGTAAAAAGGGTCCGACGTTCTCAGCCCAAACGTTTTTTTTCGACCTTTCATATTTATTTAGTTTTTCAGCTATAACGCAAGAACCATTGATGATTTGTCATTTCATTCAGCAAAATTGTAGATAAGGCTTAAATAATAGTGTACATCAGAAGAAAAAAATACTGATGTACATTTGACTTAATATTAAAAATAGTACACTACTTAAAAATAATAATCATATACCCTGAATATGTTGAGATATTCAAAAAATTTATAAAAATGGAGGAAAACATTAACATTTTTTGAGGATTTAATTCGATAACTTAATTAGTTGAAGCTATTGGATGAAGAATGAAATGATAAATCATCAGTGGTCAAAGTCACCAAAAGTGTGGGCTTAGAACACTAAACCCTATGGAGGTTTTACTATACTAGCCTAGTTCTTTCATCCTTACTTGAAATTTCTATAATGAGCACGAAGATCGGAAAAAGCTAAAAGGTATTCACTTAAAAATAACAATTGTAGAGATTAACCTATTTCCTGCCAGAGTTGGAATTTGTTAAAAATATTTCAGCATTAATGATGCTTTCCCGTTAAGAAAATTTGAAAGTTCTAGAATTTTACGACTTTCCTTTTATCGAAAAACAAACAATGGCAACATGTAAGCCCAAATAATGGTAGAAAATCTACATCTATATATTAATACGTGAAGGTACATTTTTAGTTCCCTTTTTAAGCAATATACGGGAACGGAGGAGTGTGAAAATTGGCATAGTTATAGTTCATATGGAGGAGAAGCTGAGAATGATAAAATTTATGTTTAATCTGTCTTAAAAATATATTAAATATAATAAAATAAAATAAAATATTTATAATAATTCGTTTCACCCTGTTAATGCGAATGATTTAAATTATCGCTCTGTGTTGAATTGTGAATTGCTAAAATTGATTAACATACCTTTAGGCTCATTAAAATATTCAATTCATTGCAAGACAAAAATTGAATGAAAAAATAATATTTCCTAGAGTTTGCACTCGAATTTCGAGTGCTGGGCTACACTAGTATATTTTTAATACGAAAAATATAAAAATTACTAATTGTATTGAATTTTTAACCAGAAAACATGGCATTTATTAAATTTTTTTGCACACTTACGGTTCGTTTAACTTGGACCTTTGGTTTTAAAAATTTAATTTTTATATATTCGATTTTTTTTTAAATGGAACCAAAAAGGAGTTATTATATGCCTTAAGAGACATGTAGGGTATCCAAATTAAAAAAGAAACTATTATTTGCAAGATGAATAACGTGACTTCATGTAAAAACTGATTTAAAAAATAGTTTGTAGTTTTTCTGTTAAAAAATTCAAAGTTGATGTTCGAAAAATCGAGAGTTGGAAGGAAATGGGTTAATATATCTGTGGCCACAAGCATTAACCGCCTAAGTCGAAAATCATGCTTTTGAGAAAAATAACTTTTTATATAAATGTGATGGGACTTCATTACGACTTAGGTCATAATGTTTTCACTAATAACTTTTTAATAAACAGTGTTAGAGGAATGGGGATTTCACGTAAATATAAAGCGTTTTTAGTAAAATATGATAGCATACATAACACAAATCGTTCTTAAGTCGACTTAGGCGGTTATCGCTTGTGACCACAGATATGTGATTTGAATGAACTCCACCAACAAAACTACTGAAAATTTTCCTTAAATACCGCAAACATTTAAAACAATTTTGTCTATAGTTACTTTGTAGCAAATATTAATAAAACTTAAATATCGCAATGTCTTTAAACTCCCTTTGAGATAGAATTGCTGAATAAAATACGGGTCCATAATTTTTCTCTGTCATTAACGCTTCCAAGTTTCAGATAAATTTGCTGATTATATCTGAGAAATCCTCATTGTTAGTAACAATAATCATTAAAACATTTGCTTTCAACAACTTTAATGCAATTAATATTTATCAAAATTTAATATTACATTAAATTATTGTTTGTGCGGCGTTAATGGTGGCGAAAATAAATAACTAATTTGTTGTAGGCATGAGTTACAAAAAACAAAAAAAAAACATACATACATAATACATATGAAAACAAACATAAAGATTAAAGATGAATTGAGGAAGGCTTAAACAATTCAGTTTATGTTGACAAACGTATTATTAAATAAAAATAATTACAGTGATAAATAACAAAAAAAAAAAAAAAAAATAATAAAAAAAATTGTTAAATTGCGAATTGTAATAACATAATCATGGGATTTTAAATAATGGCTAATAAAACATAATTATAATTATTTTTTAATTTCGTTTATTTTTTTTTTATATTATAGTCTACATATATTTTAATTCTTTATTTAAATATTTAATCAGTCATTTCTATAAAAAGCGTTAAATTAATGTATAATTAAACTGAGTTGTTAATAATATTGTTAAAAAAACTAAGTTTTAATTTTTTCTTTCACATATTTGCAAAAAAAGAAAAAGGATATGGGATGTAAAGGAGGAGATATGGAGGTTTTTTTTTATTAATTAAAAATGCCAAGTTTAGAAATATATTACTAATTTATAGTTTTTAAAATTTTTCACGTGATAGAAATTTTTTTAACTAAGCTCCACTAAGTGAAAAGGCAGATGAAGAAACCTTTGACATTCTCCAAATGGGCAAAGAATTATAAACTGAATGTTCTTTTTATAAATAGCGGCTAGTATTCCAAAAAGTAATTGCCTTTTCAAATAAATAATATATTTTTTTTAAATCAACTTTATCTTTGTTTATTTTTTTTTCGGACTAGTTCTTTTTTTGCAATTTGTTTTAAAATAAAAACGAATTTTTATTTCTAAATCATATCATTATTTCTAAATGTCAAGGTTTTAACATGCAATGATAAATTTAATTATAATTGTCATCAAGTACTTTTAAATATTTATCTTTTAGCAAAACAAAATATTTATGACTAAAAAATACAATCATATTAACTTAAGTTAAATGTTTTAGTTTTAAGTATTGTTGTCCTTGATTGTTAAGTTGGCATCAAGTGTGAAATCTAAAAGTACCAGTTGTTTTTGATGATGATGATGAGGCTTGAAAATGAGCATTCCCTCTATTATATTTTAACGTGTAATATGTAGTATCATTTTATTTGTAGTACATCTACATATGTATCTTACAGATAGTGGATATGTTTTCAAAGAAAAACTAATTTTTTTTTTTTTTTTTGCTAATTTTTCTTTAAAATGGATCTTAAAATTAAGTTTAATAAGTTGCACAAAAAACTGGTGCAAACGAGTTTTTTTTTTTATGTTAAAAATGTAAAACAAATACTCGTAACACAAAAACAATATCGACAACTTGGTCCAATTTTTGTTTAATATACAGTTGCGAGCATAAAAAATGCAATGTTGGCCCATATGATCTTTAAATGTATCTGTATTAAAATAACGGTAATTCATTCATTTCTTCCTTTGGCTTTTTATTATTTTACTAGCAGATTCCAGCCCTCAAATTCGCAAATTCTAGGAAATTTTATTTTTTCATTAAATAAAGACGCTAAAATTATGCCAATCAATTATAGCCAATTCACAAATCAATACAAAAAACAAACTCATTTTTATTACAAATACATTAACAAATTTAATAAACACACACATAGCATTGTATAATTTTATGTAATTTTAAATGGAATTTACTAAAAATAAAGGAAACATTTTTAAATCTGTAAAACGGCGAAAAAGAAATACCTTTCAAATAATATACTTTTAGTCAAAATCGGGATAAAACGGTAGAACAAAACATCAGTCACAAGAAATCGCCTAGCCTATTATTATATATTTGAGAGCTTACAAATTAACAGCATTCAGCTTTACTTTATATTACAGAGTTGAGGGGGGCGGGGGGTATTGGAGGGTTAGAAATTCCAATTCAGGGTGAAAGTATTAGGCCAGTATAATAAAACTTCAAAAGGACTTGGAGATCTCAAAATTATGACTTTTTACATTTTTTTCTTGTCTTGATATTTGCTTGCTTAGTTTTTCAGCTATAACTCAAGAACCGTTGATGATTTCTCATTTCATTCTTCAGCAAATAGCTTCAGCAATTCAAGTTTAACTAATTTTTTCGAATGAAATCTTTAAAAATTTAATTGTTTCTAATCTTTAAATCATGATTATTATTTATTAGTGGAGTAGACGACATGCATACGTATGAGTGTTATTTTTAATACTGGATCAGATATACACCAGGGGTTTTTATTCTATTTCTTGCAAGGATATATTAATAAAAAAAAATTTATTTAAGCCTAATCTACAGTTTTAATGAAGAATGGAATGAGTTCTAGCTGAAAAACTCACTAAACTAAAAATGTACCACAGTGAAAAATTTTAACGAGCAAAAAAAAAGTCAACGTAATGAATTAACAGTAAAAGTGATTTAATTATTGCTGTCCAAAAAAAGAATTCCTAAAAAAATTTTATTCTAATAACAAAATAGTTATTATTCAAGCTTTAGAGAACGAAAATCCAAGCGTCAAATCGGACTGCTTTAATGTACATAAATACACTGTATTCCGCATTGCATCAAGATTTCACTTGAGAAAAAGTGTAGAAAAAAATCAGGTACTGGCCCGTTCATGAAAAAATACCACGTGATAAGACTCTCAGATGAGAAAATTGGTCAAAACCCATCCACACAGAACGGCAGTAGACGTTATTAGTTTTACAAATTGGTGCCTCTATTGCAGTTTCCACTGCGCGACATACTTAGATTAAATGAAGGAAATGACCGACAAAGAAATTACTCATTAATAGAGCCAACAAAAGTAAACGTCTCGACATTGCGAAACAGTCTCAGCATTGGTCAATTGAACAGTTGGCTAAGCTCTTATGGAGCGACAATCGTTCTACGTTTCAGGGCGGCTTTAGACCTGGTAAATCCACCATAGACCAGATATATACGTTACGCCAAGTCCTGGAAAAGTTTCAAGAGAAACAAATATACACCCACCATCTATTTTTTGACTACAAATCTGCGATTGATAGCCCTATAATAGAAAAATTTTACGTAGCAATGTCTGAGCTTGGTATTCCCATAATGACATTGCAGAATACTCAAAGCTCCGTCAAAAGAGGAACAAGCCCTTCCGACCCCTTTAATATTGTGTGAGGTTTAAGACAAGGGGATGCCTTATCATGTGACTTCTTAAACTAGCTGATTGAGATGATTTTGCATTACTTTCAACAAAAGTACCTTACTGCTTGTATACACTGACGATATTGACATCATTGGTCGCGGGCAGTTAGTGGAGCATTTGCAACACTTGAAAAGCAGTCAAAAATCGTGGGCCAAAAAGCAAATAAGAAGTATTTAATTTCGAGTATGAGAACATCACAGTGCCTCGAACAGCGCATACTGAAGGCATACGAGGAATAGTGTTGCCATAATTTGAAATTGTAAAGATGTTAAATTGCAAAAAAAAGATGCTAAAACGTACTGGAGTCAAAAAAAAGATGCTTATATTTTTTTTTTCAAATTTCATTACCTTTATATTGAAAAATTAAATACTTATTAATAAATTCTTTGGTTTTTAAATCGAAAAATTGATATACAACATAAGTTTCGATTTTTATTTTTTAAATTTTAATTAAAATTATTTTGGATTTCGTCTGTATTTTTTTTAACATCAAATTGAGTTTTTTTTAATTTTAAATTAAATATTTTTAATTTTGGAGGGATTTTTTTTAATTTCAAATATAACAGAATTTACAATATCAAAAGATACGATTATATTACAATAATTGGTTTATGGGAATTTAATAGTTCTGTGATGTCTTCATCTTCAAGTTCTTCTGATATTTTTCTGACGATCGACTTTTATCAACGACATCGCTCGGTATATTGTAAGTGTAACAGCACCCATTTTTCAATTTCAAACCTCTTATACGTATACAGAACATAAAAACTCGGATTTTATTCTGTTCGAAGTTTGCTTTTAACTAAAGCCATTAAACTAAACAAATGTTCAACTTCGGCTTTTGAGAAAGACAAAACTAATAGAGACAATATCAATAGAATTTTTGTTATCTTCAATCCATAAAGAGGTTGTATTCAGTGTTGTATCCCAATATTGTTCTGTGATATAACTCCATTGGATTTGAATTTTTCCTGTTTCAGATGATCTAAATTTAAACTCTTCTAATATATTGGTAATCGGTTCTTTTATCCGGTTTAATGTGTTTTGTATTGAAAATTTTGGCATTTTTTTTATACAATAATATTTTTTGGCAATCGATTTTTTAATTCATTAATAACTGTTGTTGGTGTTTGCATTCTTCTATTTCAAAATTTTTTGTTATATTTGTTGAAAGAAACGAGCAGAGTGGTGAAAAGAGTAGTACACAAAATTCTCGTATTACACTTTGAGAAATTAAAACATACCAATACCATTAAAATTAAAATTTTATATTAAAAAATAATGAAAAAATCCAAAAATACTAAAAGCAACTTTTTATTAATAAAAGATGCTAAGTTAGCATCTAGCATCTTTTAATAAATTCTGGATGCTAAACGACAAAAAAAAGTTGCTAAATCTAGCAACTAAAATGCTAAAATGGCAACACTGACGAGGAAGAACCCGTCGATGAGCGACCCAATTTCCTAAAAAAATAATACAGAAATAACTGGCGTTCTGTTATATTAGGCTGAAACCGACTTTCGGTTGTAATACCCAATATAAAGTAAAGTCAAAAGGAAAAATTGTGAAAAACTGGGATAACACATTCTTCCCCATCTGCAAGTAGAAATGGACCTGATTCCAACATGATAACGATCTCAAGCACTTAAGCTGCTTTAGAAAGTAAAATCCTTTTAATGAATTGGACAAAATTTTTAAATCACAATAAAACAAAATGTGTCTTAACATCATCACAACATAGGCTGATTCTTTGTCTTCCATATGAGTAGCGATAATAACAAATAATACAAAATATTAGCTTTATAAGAAAAAAATGCATACTAAATTTTTAATCAAATCATAAAAATAGAAAGTGACAAATGCTACTATATGTATGTTTGCACTCTATGGTGATAGGAATTAAGTACACATTTTATTTGAAAACAACTTCATATAATTACAACAACAACAGGTAAGAAATTATAGTCGGTCTAGACCGACAATACGATACCCTATACCATGGTTGACAAATTGGATATAGAAAATAAGCATAAACCAAATTTGAGTGCCATTGTTATTAATTTTTTTGGATGCAGATATGAAAAAGTTCATATCGGGTGCTATATTTATATGGGGACTAGGTCGAAAAATTGACCGATCCAGACCATATTTGGTAAGGTCACTTATATTTTGAAAAAATATATACAAACCAAATTTGAGAAAAATCTGTGCACTATTTTTGTTTTTTGATTTATTTAAGTAAAGATCGGGAAACAGCTTTATATGGGGCCTTTGACTAAGAATCGTCCTATAGGGTTTTTTTTCGGACTACTGATTAACATACAAACCCAATTTGACTAAGATCTATGTGATGGTTTGGATCTTATGGCAATTTATGTCGATTTGATAGGGGTCATTTGTATGGGGACTACGTCTGAACATGGACCGATTTTCACCAATTTTAATAGCGTTTATCATATGGCCGATAAAAGCTTATATACCAAATTTCATCAAAATATATTCATATTTGCGACCTGTAGTTTGATTACAAGGTTTACATGGACACACAGACGGACGGACATCGCTAAATCGACTCAGAAAGTGATTCTGAGTCGAGGTATAATAAAAGATGGGTCTAGGTCAAATATTTTTGGTAGTTACAAACAACAACACAAAGTCATTATACCCAAACCACATAGTGGTATAGGGTATAAAAAGATGTGAAATTTGAAAAAATTAAGATTTTAGGTACAGGCCAATAAACCATTCCTTATACACTATGGTGAGGTTATAATGAGTTTGTGCTGATGTTTGTTACTATCAAAAACCCCTGCCATCTAAAAATTACGACTTACTCCGTAAAGGTTTAAACGTTACAAGGAAGAAGAACGCAAAAAGCTAGAAAAAGAGACCAAGAACTTACTCAGAATATCTGTGGTCACAAGCGATAACCGCCTAAGTCGACTTAAGAACGATTCGAGTTATGTATGCTATCATATTTCACTAACAATGCTTTATATTTACGTGAAATCCCCAATTCTCTATTATTCTTTTTTAAAAAGTTATTAATGAAAACATGATGACCTAAGTCGTAATAAAGCCCCATTACATTTATACAAACAGTTATTTTTTTGAAAAGAATGATTTTCGCCGATTAGAGTTATGTATGCTATCATGTTCTACTAAAAAATCTTTATATTTACGTGAGATCTCCATTTCTCTAACACTGCTTTTTAAAAAGATATTAATACAGATATTCTGACCTAAGTCGTAATGAAGCCCTTTACATTTATATAAAAAGCTATTTTTCTCGTAAGCATGATTTTCGAGTTAGGCGGTTATTGCTTGTGACCACAGATATTATGGTCGATAAAACACAATTCAGATCTATCCGATAAAGATCGCGCCAAAAATATAATATCAGTGTAAGTTGCGGTACGCAAGTTAAATACGTGTGGATGCTGGCTTATGCCAGGCATACACTACACAAGTTCAGTGCTCAAGTATAGCACTGTACTATGTATTAAAAGCCCGATTCATATTTGGAGCAATGATTTTTCGGCACAACAAACATTTATACACCCTATATGAGCCTGATATGTATGACTTTGTTGATTTAGGGGTCAGTTAAGCTTCGTTCAAAGGGGACCGATTTATTTAATTTTATTTTTATTTCATTTCATTTCATTTCATTTCATTTCATTTCATTTCATTTCATTTCATTTCATTTCATTTCATTTCATTTCATTTCATTTCATTTCATTTCATTTCATTTCATTTCATTTCATTTCATTTCATTTCATTTCATTTCATTTCATTTCATTTCATTTCATTTCATTTCATTTCATTTCATTTCATTTCATTTCATTTCATTTCATTTCATTTCATTTCATTTCATTTCATTTCATTTCATTTCATTTCATTTCATTTCATTTCATTTCATTTCATTTCATTTCATTTCATTTCATTTCATTTCATTTCATTTCATTTCATTTCTTTTCATTTCTTTTCATTTCATTTCATTTCATTTATTTCAGTCAATGGAACATGATTTCCTTACAGACTATGATAAAAATAATTACATATGTATTAATTTATGTACAAAAATTTACAAATTAAATAATATAAAGAGGAGTCATTTAAAACAATCTTTTGATGTACAAAACTCTATTAGCTGGTTTGGGATTCCATTTATAGCTATTTCATTAATAGCATTTATATCGGCACACGCGCGATTTAAATTACTGTTTTGGGCATAGTTTGTGCGATGGCATGGAATATAAAAGATATTATGGTGACGAAGTACTCTAGGTGGAACATACAATTTTATTGGCGATAACAAATCTGGACAGTCGATACCACCAGTAATTATATCGAAGACAAATGTTTCGAGACCTAATAATAAACCTTTTGATCTTTAAGGGGGTATAGGATGAACAAACTTAAATGATGAAAGTGCGCACCTAAGGAAAATACGCTGCACTCTCTCAATACGAGAGATGTATATTCCACAATGTGGGCTCCAAACAGCAGCAGCATATTCTATCTTTGATCTGATGTAAGATGTATATAACAATCTAAACGTACATGGATCAGACAAGTCAGAACAACTCCTTCTTATAAACGCAAGTACGGCATAAGCTTTTGGAACAATATAATTAATATGTGGAATAAAAGACATTGTTGAGTCAAAAACAACACCTAGATCAATTGTTTGAGTTTGCAGTTTTCAATTTATAATTACCAATTTTGAAGACCGATTAAATTGGGTTTTTAGATCTAGTGAAACAGATATGAAGGCATTTATCCAGATTTAACTGAAGGTTATTGAATAAACACCATTTGTGCAGGTTGCCCAAATCATTCTGAAGGTTTAATACATCATTAATAGAATTTATTTTACTATATATTTTTAAGTCATCAGCATATAACAAATAATTTACATTAGAAAAACAACTTGATACATCACTTATGAAAAGATTAAAAAACAGCGGACATAAGATGCTATCTTGAGGGACGCCTGATACTTGTTCATATGGCGAAGATTCATAACCTTCAACAACTACTCTACACATTCTACTTGATAGATATGACTTTATCCACATTAAGAAATTTGAATGGAAACCTATCCCTTGCAACTTAGAAAGAGAATATCTAAGGATACCATATCAAAGGCCGTTGAGAAATCAGTATAAATGACCTCAACTTGTTTGCCTAATTCTAAAGCTGTTAAACAATACTCACTAAAAACTGTTAGGTTTGTGGTAGTTGACCTTCCTGAATAAAACCCATGTTGACATGGGGATATGAGACGTGGTTAAGAAAAATAGCTTTTTATACACCACATGCTCAAAAACTTTCACTTTGGTTAAGTGACAAATACACTCAAGTTCGCAAGGTATGGAGCTCAAAAGACTACAGCCTCAGCATGAAAATCCGTTTGTATAAAGCTTGTGTCCTTTCTGTCCTACTCTACGGATGTGAAACATGGTTTGTAACAGAGTCAATACAAAACAAACTGCGCGCTTTCGTCAATAGATGTCTTCGCAGAATCCTTAGGGTGTTCTGGCCCAATAGAATAACAAACGAAGAACTCTGGGCGAGGACGGATATGTACGACATAAATGTGGAAGTTCGGCGGAGGAAGTTTGGATGGATAGGACATACACTTCGCAAGCCATCGGACGAAATATGTCACCAAGCTTTGGTATACAACCCCCAAGGAAGTAGAAGAGTAGGAAGACCAAGAACCACCTGGCGAAGATCAACATTGGGTGAAATAAACAGGCTTGAACAAAACGGTCTTGAAGCAGACGGTCCTGGACGAAGATACAACAACATTGTGGAACTCAAAGAAGTTGCTGAACGAAGAAATAGATGGAGTAATCTTGTAGACAACCTATGCCCAGTATAGAGGCGGCTCGTAATCGAAAGACGACGGGCGAGGTTATATTATTATATTATTAAGTGACAAATTAAATATATAAGTAAGAGCAAAAGTTATTGATGGTGCGCATTTTTTTAAGAAATAAGCACATAGACCATCAAAGTCATTTTAGCATTATAAACGTCATCTTCTGAAACTTCTAGGATACCAATGTCTAGCATATGAAGTATATTTGAGTATCTAGCTGCATGGATCGTTGAAGATTCAAAATTTGAACTGAAATAATGTGCGAACATATTGGCGGCATCGTTCCCCGATTCAGAAACACGGCCCCCCTATATAATCTTCGATGGAATATCCGAAACCTTTTTCTTCGATTTAACGAAAGACTAGAAAATAAATTGCAAAATAAATTGTTTATATAACAATTTGTTAAAAAAATTAAATTCTCTTTGATAAGAGATAAACTTCCCATGGCTTTCTAGACTGCCATAATCAATATAATGTTTATGAAACTTATTACGGAGGCTTATACGGTTTGGCTTTCTTTAAAGGAATATTTACATTGCAAATTCATAAAACAAAACATAAAAATTCCTCATAATACGATGATGCTGATTTGCATGAAAATATATGTCCCCAAACAACATTACATCAAAATTACATCGGTTAAAATTGAAATTAAAAGATACTGGACATTGTGAATATTTAAAAAAACAATACGATTCTATTTCAAATAATACAGCACTATGGTGTACATTAGGAGGAGAAATTGCTAGCAAACTCTCACATAGATAAAACTTGCAATCGTCTGGAACAAAAACCAGATCCAAAAACGGTTTAAGCGATTCTCACGAATTTCAACAGGTTTCGTCCTTAAGCTGATTATGGCTTAGTTGTCAAGTTTCATAAAAAAATATTGAGAAATGGCAGCTGTAGTTTGATTATAAGGATTACATGGACAGACAAACGGACATCGCTAAAATGAAAGTGATTCTGAGTCGATCGTTATACACAAAGGTGGATCTAGCTCAATTATTTTTGGTAGTTACAAACATCAGCACAAACTCATTATACCCTGCTCCACAGGGTGGTGTAGGTTATAAAAATTTACAATTCTTCAAAATATTCGATACTATCGATAGTATCGATAGTTTTACGACACACTATCGAAAATATCGAATGGATTCACTATAGAAAGTTTGACAGTACAGTGCGTTTGTGTAATGTGTAGGGGTGATTGCTCTATTCGTGCAGTTGAACTTAACAAAAATAAAAACGAGTTTGATATTTACTCAAGTTTCTAGTGCTAAACTTGAGCACTGAACTTGTAGTATATGGCTCGCAATAGAAACATATCGTTTAATGAAATATCAAAATCGCCTCGAAAAACAAATCTATGATGCAAAAAATCAGGCTCATTTGCCTATTGTGGGAATAGCTTTAACATATTTCAACAACTACCACATCATGGATGATAAAAGTTATGTTAAAATGGACCTAAATAGCTGCTAGAACTTTAATTTTATTTTGCAGCGGGCCGTGGAGATGTCAATCCAAAACACGAACATTGACAAGTTTGTCACCTCTTCATCACGTTTGTAACCAAGCTCATATTAAAAAGGCATGCCATGAATTTTTACATTTTTTGCAGGCAGCACATTTGATTATGAAACCCAATTTGATTTATGAATATTTTTATATATTTTATCGAATCCATGCCAAACGATAAAAAGGGTCTTACACAAAATATTTACAGGTTGCTATTGTTTTACACAAAACAAAAAAAAGTTCCTTTTTATATTCTGAGAAATAAAATAAGTTTTATGTTACCACTACTTTCCTTGCTTTCGTTTTGCCCAACACTGTATTACAAATCGTGACAACATTAAGTTGCAAAATTCAAATAGATTTTTAAGGTGGAGTAATAAAGAACAATGTTTTTCTTTCTGATTATTTTTAAATATTCTTTATTCGTAAACTAAGAATTATATGGTGAATTTTATCTGTAAAAAGTAAAACTTTAAACAATAACCTGGTGTTTGAAGCTACTACAGTACATATTCGTTTAATAGAAACAATGCTTTTTGATTTTAAAGATCAAAAGTCAACCTTTTTATTCGAAATAAAACATAAAAATCTTAAAACATACAAAAAAAAAATAAATAAATAGAAGCAAAGAACAATAATGACATTTTCGTTGTAAATAATGAAGAGTTTCGAAAGAACTGAAACAAATTTAATAATTTTACACAACAAGGCGCTAAAGTAGAATGAAATGAAAAGCTCAAAAATGCTGGTATTAAATATTACCTTTTAAGTGTATATCAATAAAAAAAAAAATATATAAAATACGTGAAAAATTTGTATTAAAACCGTTCACTTCCAATGTTCAGGCCTAATATTGTTTCTATATAAAATTTTGATATTTTATATGTTTGATGTGAATTAATTTTAGTAGAAATATATGATGGAATTCTATAATAAGCACAAATTAAATATTTATTAAAGAATTAACGGATTTAAGTATCGAAAAATTTTAAAAAATTCGACGTTATTTGCAGTTGTATGGAACGATACTTGATATTTCAAAAACGGATATTCATTGACTGACTTTTTGAATCGAAACTAAATCAGTTCGGTCTCGATTTTTCCATTTACTTAGTTTTAAATTGTTAAAACAATTTCCGTAATCCACCTTTTTATTTACCTTTTAAAAATTATTTTAAATTGTTCAGACAATTTCCGTAATCCACCTTTTATTTGCCTATTAAAAATTATTTTATAAAATGAATAACATATTCAAAATTTTAATTAAATTTAAGTTAAACAAGTAAGCAAATTATAGTCGGTCTAGGCCGAGTATATAATACCCTATACCATGCGTTTAGAGACCCTATATCATAGGCCCAACTAACTGGACATAATAAGCATAAACCAAATTTGAGTGGGATTTTTATTAATTTTTTTGGTTGCAGATATGAAAAAGTTCATATCGGATGATATATTTATATGGGCACTAGGTCGAAAAATTGACCGATCCTGACTATGTTTGGTAAAGTCTCTTGTATTTTGCAAAAATATATACAAACAAAATTTGAGAACAATAAGTGCAATTTTTTTGTTTTTTGATAGATTTAAGTGAAGATCGGGAAGCAGCTCTATATGGGGCCTATGACTAAGAGTTGTCCCATAGGGATCATTTTTGGACTACTCATTAATGGATGTAATAAACGCATACAAACCCAATTTGAGTAAGATCTATGTGACAATTTGGATTTTATGGCAATTTATGTCAATTTCATAGGGGTCATTTGTATGGGGGATAGGTCTGAACATGGACCGATTCTCACCAATTTCAATTAGCGTTCATCCTATGGCCGACAAAAGCATACAAACCAAATTTCATCAATATTTGCGACCTGCAGTTTGATTACAAGGTTTACATGGACACACAGACGGACGGACATCGTTAAATCGAATCAGTTAGTGATTCTGATTCGATCGGTATAATAAAAGAAATATTTTTGGTAGTTACAAACAGCAGCACAAAGTCATTATACCCAAACCACATAGTGGTATAGGGTATATAAAACGCTAGAAGGACTTAAAAAGGAAAACGTCAGCGCCAATTTATTACTTTTTAGGTCGTAAAAATGCTCTAAATCTAGTATGATTTAGGCTATGCACTTTTTCGTATAGAAAACTTCTCAGATTTTAAAAACATATTTTCGAGCTGAATTATCAGATTTTGAAAACCAGTTAATGGTTGGTTCTTATATTACTAACGCGAATTCTTTATGTCGAAAATAAACCGAAAATCACAGCGTTTAATATCTGAGTATTACAATTTAAATCCTCCTCTTACCGCAATTAAGAACACATGCACACACAAAATTGAGCTTATTATATAATTCTTATCCTGGATAGTGTGATTAACAGCTTCATCACATCCCAACATCCTGATATTGTTGTATTGTTGACCTGAAATCATTTGTTGTTTTATTGTTTTATTGTACGAGTATACGAATGTTTAAATAATATACTGATTAATGTTGATGGGCGGTTGTGAGGAATCCACAGGATATAAATATAATAATTTTAATGACTGTGCTCAAAAGTATAACGTAATTTTGACGATAAATGTTAAATTGATCACATTTAAATTCGTTAATAATTGAACCGATGAGTTCGGTATATTTTAAACACGTTGGCAATCGTAAATGTGGCGTTATATTAAACCAGTCTTCAATTTAGTTTGACATTGTTTAGCTGTATAATAAAAAATTGTGCTACTCCAATATCAACAAAAATTTACATCTTCCATTCGTAGATCCACATACTTATCGAGCATAGTGCTTTTATTTCGTTGCGTCGATGCACAGTGAATGGCTTCATGAACAAAAATCGGTGTTGAAATATGTAAAAAAAATACAAAATTAAATAAAAGCCAAAATTCTCAATGAAAAATTCATATTTTATATCCTATTATACGATGTTTTAGAAAAAGAAGCTTAAAATAAAGTGTGTTACTTTTTCAACGCTATCGAATTTAATGGCACTGCGAACTTAGGACAATGAACAAATGCCAAAAAAAAAAAATTTATAAAAACCCCAAAAAATTGGGGAATAAGTTCCCGATGAACAAAAGCCCCAAAGAATTTTTAAAAAAGCCCATAAAGAAAAATGAACAAATGCCCCAATTTTTAAAAAACAAAAAAAAAAAATTAACTTACGCCCCAAAGCGAATTGTGAATTTTTTCACATATTTTTATTTAATGTTTTTTGATAAATATTTTTTAAAATGAAAATTTGCATACTGCTTTCAATATTTGCCCTGCAATAAACGCATTTAAATTCTTTATTCTTTTCAGCAGCATCATTGCGCAGCTTTATCTCGCAACCTAAGCACATCTTGCAATGTTTGCATGGTAAAAAAAGAACGCACGATTTTGCATTCAAGCAAACGGTGCAATTTAAAGTTTGACTGGATTCAATCTGTGCTTCAGTAACTGCAAGCTCTTCACCGTCGGAACAGGGATTATCAGTATTCGGATACTCTTCGAAAATGCTCTTTTCCTCTGGCAGCATATCCGAGCATATGCCATTTCTCGTATAACACATTCTAGCCAAAATCGTTGCGTTATTTATTTTTCCTCTTTTCAACAGTTCGGAAATTGCCGATATTTTTTCATCTTTCAATAAGGAGGTTCTTTTTTCTGTATTCTTTTGAGGCAGCATCATTTAGCTCGCAACCCTATAGCATATCTTGCAATGTTTGCGCAATACTTTCATAGCATTTTTGCGTTTTCTCTTATCCATCAAAATGTAAAATATCGGAATGATCTGCAAAAAATATGTTTTGCGCGGCGATTACAAATAACTTAACGATAACTGAGCGGCGCGGATGAGACTGCGAAACCCGTGCGGAAGAGGCGCGCGGACGCGGGCGCGACGCGTTCGCGGAACACAGTTACGATAAATTTTATTTACACTGATTACTTGAATTTACAAACGATTCCCGATATTTTTTCAGTTTACGAGAAAATAAAAAAACTACAAACAGAAAACAATAACATATATCGGTTTCGTAGTTTATTTTTGGAGTATATTTGTTCATGAGTCTTGAAGAAAAAAAACAAGTAAGAAAATTATAGTCGGTCTAGACCGACCATACGATACCCTATACCATGGCTTAGAAACCCTATCTCTTCGGTCCAACTAACTGGATATAGGAAATAAGCAAAAACCAAATTTGAGTGACATTATAATTTTTTTTGTCTGCAGATATGAAAAAGTTCATATCGGGTGCTATATTTATATGTGGACTAGCTCAAAAATGGATCGATCCTGACCATATTTGGTAAAGTCACTTATATTTTGAAAAATATACACAAACCAAATTTGAGAAAAATTTGTGCAATATTTTTGTTTTTTTGGTAGATTTAAGTGAAGATCGGGAAGCAGCTCTATATTGGGCATATGGCTAAGAATTGTCCAATAGGTATTATTTTTGGACTACTGATTAATGGATACAATAAACACATACAAACCCAATTTTACTAAGATCTATATGATAATTTGGATCTTATGGCAATTTATGTCGATTTCATAGGGGTCATTTGTACGGGGACTAGGTCTGAACATGGACCGATTTCAATAGCGTTCATCCTATGGCCGATAAAAGCTTATATACCAAATTTCATCAAAATATATTCATATTTGCGACCTGTAGTTTGATTACAAGGCTTACATGGATACACAGATGGACGGACGGACGGACGGACATCGCTAAAACGACTCAGAAAGTGATTCTGAGCCGATCGGTATAATAAAAGATGGGTCTAGGTCAAATATTGTTGGTAGATACAAACAGTAGCACAAAGTCATTATACCCAAACCACATAGTGTGTGTCCATGTAAAGCTTGTAATCAAACTGCATGGCGTTCGGCCATGGGATGAACGCTATTGAAATTTGTGAGAATCGGTCCAAGTTCAGACCTAGCCCACATACAAATGACCCCTATGAAATCAACATAAATTGGCATAAGATCCAAGTTATCATATAAATCTTAGTCAAATTGGGTTTGTATGTGTTAATTACATCCATTAATCAGTAGTCCAAAAATGATCCCTATGGGACAACTCTTAGTCATAGGCCCCATATAGAGCTGCTTCCCGATATTCACTTAAATCTATCAAAAAACAAAAATATTGCACGGATTCTTTTCAAATTTTGTTTGTATATATTTTTGCAAAATACAAGAGATTTTACCAAACATGGTCAGGATCGGTCCATTTTTGGGCCTAGTCCTCATATAGATATAGCATCCGATATGAACTTTTTCATATCTACAGCCAAAAAATTAATAAAAATACCACTCAAATTTGGTTTATGCTTATTTTCTATATCCAGTTAGATGGGCCTGAGAGATAGGGTCTCTACAAGCATGGTATAGGGTATCGTATAGTCGGTCTAAACCGACTATAATTTTCTTACTTGTTATTTTTGGAATATTTTCTGCATGGTTTATATCACATAATTATACCCTATACCACTATGTGGTTTGGGTATAATGACTTTGTGCTGCTGTTTGTAACAACCAAAAATATTTGACCTACACCCATCTTTAATTATACCGATCGAATCAGAATCACTATCTGATTCGATTTAACGATGCCCGTCCGTCCGTCTGTCCGTCCGTCTGTGTGTCCATGTAAAGCTTGTAATCAAACTGCAGGTCGCAAATATGAATATATTTTGACGAAGTTTGGTATTTGATCTTTTATCGGCCATGGGATGAACGCTATTGCAATTTGTGGTATAGGGCATCGTATAGTCGGTCTAAACCGACTATAATTTTCTTACTTGTTTTTTTTTATTTTTGGCAGCATTTTGAGAAAATCGATTTAAAGTTTTTTAAAAACTGATTTAGCTTCGGTAGCTTTGCTCCAATTTTATTGAAATTTTGATACAACACTCTTGACATGTTGTACATTCAGTAAACACAATGCAAAAAATGTTATAACCAATGAAGGGTGCGGTTACCATTTTGATAAAAATACCGATAATTAACTTTTAAATCCAAACTAGCAGAATCCAGCCCATGAAATTCTAGTGCAAATTCTAGGAAATTTTATTTTGTCATTAAATAGAGACCATAAAGGTATGCTAATCAATTATAGCCAATTCACAAATCAACACAAAAAACAAACTCATTTTTATTACAAACACATTAACAAATTTAATAAACACACACATAGCATTGTATAATTTTATGTATGTGTTAGTAGCAACTTTAAATGCAATTTACTAAAAAGCAAGGAAAAATTTAAAAATCTGTAAATCTGTTAATCGGCTAAAAAGAAATACCTTTCAAATAATATACGTTTGGTCAAAATCGGGATAAAAAGGCAGAACAAAACATCGGTCACAAGAAATCGCCTAGCCTATTAATATTATAGATACCATTTAAATTTAAAGTTAATTGTTTTTCTTTTTGACCATTATTTAGTGATGTTGGGTTTTTATAGAAGGAATTAACATTCATCTAACAAATTGCATTATTTTTCTATTACTAGAGTAGAAAAACTATTAAGATCCCTTCATAAGAGATCAAAGAGAAAAACGTTTTTAACGCAGCTGGCGTTAGAATATCCGAAGTCAAAGGAAGGGATCATAGTTTGTAATGTTTTGAAAGCTTAAAAAATATGATAAAATTGATAAAATCCGATTCACAAGTTATCCAGCAAATAACTGAAGGTGTTACCAACAATAAGAATAAAGAATACTAGCAGATCCCAAGCCCATATATAATATATATATAAAAAATTAAAATTTTATATTAAAACAATACTGTGGCCTGAAGATGTGGACGAAAATGGCATGTTTTTATTCGAAAATGAACAGAAAAAAAGTTTTTAACGTATTATGTTTTTTTATTAAATATTATTAATATATACTTTAAATGTTTCATTAAATTCTAAATGATCAGAAATCTACAAATGATAAAAATAATACTTTTTTTTACAAATATATAACTAGCGCTTTTTAGCGCTTTTCGTTTCATTAAAATTTAGCACCTTTTAGCGTTATTTGGAGTACGGTTTTGCGCTTTTTGCTTCGAAAAAGTTGGCGTCGCAGGTTGATTGCAACAAATATATACAAACAAAATTAAATTAGGAAAATTGTAAATGTTTTCAAATGAAAATACTTTTAATATGGTCCTTTTTCTATTAGTTCAAATTTAGAGTTCTTAAAAGAAAAACTGTTGCAAAAAAATTATGAAAATCTGATTTATATTTTTACTAAATCTGTAGTTATTTAATTTTTTGCAAATAAGTTGGTACTTTTTTTTAGGACAATATACTTTTTTGTTATTATTACACAGTACAACACATGATTTTGGGACTCAATTCTGTCAATTGCACCTGTATGTTTGTTCCGCTTTTTTTCTCTCTTATTCAATATCTACAACTTTGTTTCAGACACAAAAGAGATATTCCAGTTATTTAGCAAAAAAGGTGAAAATGGGGAAAAATGGGGGGAAATGGGCATTTTTAAGGCACTGGATGCACTTTTTTCGGGTAGATTTGTTCCGCTTTTTTTTCTCCTATTCAATATCTTTGTTTCAGAAAAGAGATATTCCGTACGGTTACCGAGTTATAACCGTGTTAAAATAAACAAAAAGTGATAAAAATCCACCTTGCGCAAAAAATTCGTATGGCCATTAAATTATAATGGCAGCCAACTTGACAAAACTAATGATGCAGAAGTTCTTATTTTTCGGGCTACTTTCAATTGCAATTCTCAGACTTGAGTCCCAATCATGGGTTGTACTGTGTAATTTTTGTGTTTTGTTTTCTTTCATATTGTTGATTTTTTGTATTTATTTCTTAAGAACTACTATAACACGTGGAGTATAACCATACATACGTATACATTCATTAAGTATACTTAATTTATAAATTCAACAAACACGGCGACCATATTAACAACAACAACAATAACAGTTATCACACACAAGAAACAAAATGTAGAATTACAACTGCTCGTATATGAAGAACAACGGAGCAAAATCAAATTTTTTTTTCCAGATTTTTTACCTTTTCATTGAAATTTTGGGACCCATTGAATTGATTATAGTGATATTTAACAGTAACCTGCTAGGATGTCAATCAATCATTTGCACTAAAAATGAGCAACCCAACTGACCTATTGAGGGTGCAATCGTGATTTACCTGTTTAAAGGAAGCATCTTCTGACCCATATATTTCAGCTAATAGAAAGATATTAAAAAAATATTAAGTTATTATTGATAAAAGCGATCTTCAAATTCTGATGAAGATGACTATTTCTTTTTTGTTGATATGGTAACCCTATTCAATGCTTCGTAAATTAACTAATAATGTAATGTAATTAAAGATTAATTTTTTACTCAAATAAAAATATAAAAACAGAATTTTTGGTTTTGTCTTCCAAGTCACTATGGCAATCTATAGCAAATTAGTATGCAGTATTTAAAACATTACTGTATATATGCATACAAATACAATAAATGTAATTATGGCAGTTTTCTCTTAAATAAAAAAATTAATAGAACGACTTTTTTGACATATAACAATAAATTTTAAAAAAAATATGATAAACATTTAAAAATGTAAAAAATAGACAATTCTTCCCAGCCAAACTATAAAAAACACTTTCAAGTAGATAAACATATATGTATCAACTTTCATAATTGTGCGATGGCTCCTTCTATTGAAGTTTCATTTTATATGGGCTCCATCCACTGTGCAAGGATTTCATTATGTTGGCTATAAACATACAACGACAATAATCTCATTAATTTCTCTGCTAAGTAAGATTTTGTATGAATAAACCTTATGATAGTGTTTGTATGTACGAGTATGTCTACACTAAATACAACTGAATACTGATTTATGTATTTTTTATAAATGTGAAAAACTCATTGAAAATTCATTAAGTTTCTTTTTTTTACGATTGTGCTGTTTATTGACTCTCGGCTTGTTAATTGTTTATAAGTGTCCTGTGAAGTCAACATATTTTTAATTTACAAATTAATTAACATTGGATTATGGAAAAAGTAATAAAATTCGTGTTGTAAGATCGATACTATCAACAACAAGCAGCTTATAAATCCTAAAAATATTTGCACAATTCAGATATTATGTTTTTTTTTTTTTTTGGAAAACAATGTATAATTTTTAAAGAGCTATTTTTGAAATAATAAACAAATTGCCTTAAGAGTTTGATTCCAATGCAAACATATAATATAATTTTTGATCAAATCCCAATTTTTATAAAATTTGTAATGAAAGTTGTGTTCAACAATACTAAGATAGACTGATAGAATGTTTTTTATTATTAGTTTTAAGATTTACTAAGATGTGGCCTCTTGAATAGTTAAAAAATTATTAAAAACTCAGTGAAGTATTGCAGTATAATTGAAAAATTAGCCTTCAAAGTCAATCGATATACCATTTATTTGCCAAAGGTCAAATGTTATTATCACATGATCTAAATTTAATGATGGAATAACTTTAAGAACAATCAAACTTATGATCATATGATATGATAACTTTTAACATTTAAAAATAAAAACAATTTATATATATTATTTTTAACCTCTCAAACGACACTTCAACGATTTTAGCACCTCTCAAGCCGTCATATTTTGACAACTATAGTACGCCGCAACGTTTGCACCAACTCAAAGATTGGGTAGCGGGTATATTGATTTCGGGAAATAATTTGTTCAGATTGATAGTACTGCTTTTGGCATCTGTGGCAAATTTCATGTCAATATTTTCAATAGTGGCGTTTGTTTAAACAACAACTGAAAGCGAATTTGGCGATTTTTACAATGTCAGGGTCGAATCGTCGCATTCGTTATTGAAATTTTTCGATCGAAATTATTTTTTTATTTTCCAAAATGAAATACTAAGAGTAAATTTACACTGTCATAGCTAACGAGTTGTGGTCCATAGTTAATAGTAAAAGTGAAGAGAGGTCTGACGTTTGTCCGCCTTCTTTAAATAATAAACCAAAATATGGAATATCGATTGATTTTACTCGATATCGAATGCGACGATTTGCCCCCTGATTTTGTTGAGCAAAGCAGTTATATTAAATATTAAATTTTGTTTGCGGAATGAAATTTCTGCAAAAACATTAAAAACGTTAAAGAAGGTCTTCGGTGACCAAACTATGTCGACATAAATGATTAAATGTGGTACAAACAGTGCCAAGTATGCAGAGAAAACGTTGAAGAGAAGCTGCGTCCCGGACGAGAAAAACATCAACTGATGAAATAAGCGTTAAGGATATCAAATATTTGGAGCTGAAAAATCGTTGATCGACAACTAGAAAATTTGCTGATACAGCTGAAATTTTACAGGTATCATTTAACACCATTTTAAACGATATTTCGGACCTCGAGTCCGTCAAACCTTGTCGGGCCAAACTTTTAGTAAAGAAATTATTTGAGTGTTCTGAATCATTAACTATTCGAATAGAGGCCAGAATAGGTCTTTGCCAGGTATAATTTAAATAATTACACTTTTTATTATTTGTTTAAAAACAGCCGCTCATGCGACTGTTTACTTTCACGTCTCTTTATTAATTCTTTTTCTATACTAATTTTAACGTATATCTACCTACGTACGCGCGCACATGCATTGTACACGCGTACACATACACTTACATTATGTGTAACTGAGTAGACGAGTGAATTTGCGTATTAAGCAGTTCACACGTAACTATACTACAGTACAATTGTGAGAAATACTTTTCTCACGCTTGAGTTCGGTGCAGGTGGATATATTTAGTTACAATTAGTAATTTAATTTTACTATTTAGTTACCGTACAGAAGGTAGGGTAACTATGACTTATCAAACACACTACACCTCCCTTTTACAGAAAAAGAATGATATATATTCCTGATCATTCTTTCATATACTTATAGTATTTTTAAATTTAGTTTGAAAAAAAAATATTAGGTCTCAAGATCCATTTTGGGTTCTTCACCTCCCCTTTTTTCCTTAAAATAAAATTAAATTTTAATTAATTCGATTTTGAAATTTATTTTTAATTTTAATTTAAATTTTATAAAGTTATTTAAAATTAATGTTGTAGGTAAAATTATAATTTATATGTAAAATGTTTTCTTCTTTTTTTTTTTGAATGTTAGTTTACAATAAATTCTTCTTTTATTTTTAATGTTGGTTTACAATAAATTCTTCTTTTTTTCTTAAATTAATTATAATGTTAATTTTAAAAATTTTAAATTTTATATTTAGAATTGTTGTTAAATTTTAATCTTAAACTTATTTTGACCTGGCCAGGTATTTTTAAAATTAGAATGAAAAATTTTTTTTTTTTTTTTTTTTTTAGCTACATTGTTCTAGTCTATTTTTATGTACATTGGCTTTTCTACCGTCACTCATTGATAGGGTACAATTACCTAATTCGTCTATTTTCTCTACCGAATAAGGTCCCTTAAACAAGCTTTCCAGTTTATGGCCCGCATTGTTCTCTATCAAAACCAAATCTCCTATTTTTATTTCAATGGGATTAATTCTTCTATCGTACAGAGTCTTACTACTTTGTTCTTGCCCTTCCATCATACTCGCAGCTCGCTGCTGCGCCGTCTGAAGCCTATACTTTACCTCCTCTTCGTATGACTCTATGTTATATATTGGGTCAACGATATTGTCATCAAGAAATGGTATGTTAGGTGATTTCCTACCAAATATCAGTTCATACGGACAGTACCCATGGACAGTAGAAGGTGTTGTATTGAAGCAATACGTGAAGTATGTCAACCATTCGTCCCAATCTGTTCTGTCCGCTGAAAGATATGAACGAACGTATTCGTTAAATGTTCTATGTGATCTTTCTATAGTACCCAACGTTTGATGATGGTATGCTGTCGATGTTGTGTACTCAATATTCAGCAATCCACAAAGCTCTTGTATGGTCTGGTTCTTATACTCCGTTCCCATATCAGTCAGAATTCTATTCATTGGACCGTATATTAAAATGAAATTTTCAAAAATAGCCTTGGCTACGGTTTTAGCCTGTTTGTCAGGAATTGGTATAGTGATCAAATACTTCGTTAGATCACATATTATGGTTATGGCATATTCATTGCCGTTATTAGATTTAATAAAAGGACCAATTGTGTCAATAACGACTATATCGAATGCTTTCACTGGTGTTTCCGTTATCACCATTGGTTCCCTTGTTTTCGGTAGGGATTTATTTGTCTGACACTGCTTACATCCTTTTATATAGTTACGTATGTCTCTTGACATTCCGTTCCAGAAATATTTTTCATTTATTTTTGCTGTCATCCTTGTTATCCCTGGATGACCTCCGTATAAAGGATCATTGTGATATTTTTCTAGGAGTGTGTTTTTCTGCTCGTCAGCAGTAACATTTATTCTCCGTGGCGCTAGAGCTATTATTAATTTTTTTAATTCTTTGTTCCCTATTTCTTTAAACACATTGATTCGAATCTTCTCAAATATTTTGTCATTTAGTGATAGTTGCAACTTTTTGATGCCTTTGTTGTCGGTCATATTTTCCAACCTAGGGAAGAATTGATTTAGATCAACTTTCCCATTAACAATAAGGTCATCTATCCTAAGCTCCTCTAAAGTTATTTTCCCGTGTTTAAGGTAACACCTCGGTGTTTTGCCTTGTAAGTCAAACTTTAGGCGAACATTTTTTCTTACTTCCTTTATACTAAGTGTTTCATAAACCCTTGGGGTTGTCGTTATACTCTTTATTTTCTCATCTATTCCTGGTTGTGTTTTTCTAGATTTTGTTCTAGTGGTTACCATAAAAATGTTTCTGCTAGTTTTTATGTCTGCTATTGTTATTCTGGATAAAGCGTCTGCCGCATGGTTATCCTTTCCCCTCAGGTACTCTATTGTAAAATCATACTCTTCTAAATCCAATCTCATTCGCGTCAATTTTGAGGAAGGGTTTTTCATCGAGAACAAGTACGACAGTGGTCTGTGATCGCTTCTCACTAAAAATCTCGTGCCATATATGTATGGTCTGAAATATGTAATCGCCCAGTGTACAGCTGCTAATTCCTGTTCAATAGTAGATTTGTTCGCTTCACCTTTCGTGAACGATCGTGAGGCATATGCTATTGGAAGTTGTATTCCATCATGCTCTTGGCTTAGCACTGCACCGCATGCATATTTACTTGCATCGGTTGTGATACAGAATTGTTCATCAAAATTGGGATATTGTAATATTCTTGGGTTCAGTAGTGAGTTTTTCAAATATTCGAATGCTTTCTCACACTCTCTACTCCATTCGAATTTTGTATTTTTCCTACATAATCTCGTTAAGAGACGAGCGTGTTCCGCAAAATTAGGAACAAAACGTCTATAGTAATTGCAAAATGCTACAAATCGTTTTGTTTCATCGGCATTTTTAGGTGTGGGATAGTCTTGAATTATTTTGAATTTGCTATCGTCTGGAAGAATGCCTTTATCTGTACATTTGTGTCCCAAATAAGTCACTTCATGACTGAAAAATGAACATTTTCCTGGATGTAGTTTAAGGTTATATTTCCGACAGGTTTCAAAAACATCTACCAGATTCCTAATCATGTGTCGTTCTGAACGACCAATTACAACTAAATCATCCATATATAAGAAAGCTTGAGCTGGTGATAAACCAGCGAATGCAATTGTCATCATTCTCTGAAATGAATTTGGGGCTATTTTAAGCCCGTATGGGAGGCGCTTAAAACGGAATGATCCCTTATCTGTTGAAAATGATGTGATATCCCTGGAGTCCTCATCTAATTCAATTTGATGAAACCCAGACGTTAAGTCTAGACAAGAAAAATATTTCGCTTTGCCAAGTTGATCAAGAATGTCATCTATTCTTGGTAATGGAAATTTATCTGCAATCAATTTTTTATTAACCGCCCTGTAATCTACTACTAATCTACATCTTTTATTAACGCTTCCAGCTAAAGATTTTTTCGGTACTAATAATATTGGGCTATTGTATTCAGAAGCTGATGGTTCAATTATACCATCTTTTATTAATTTATCCACTTGTCCTGTTATTTCCTCCTTATGCGCATAAGGTATCCTATAGTTTTTAATATATGTTGGTTCTATATCTTTTAAACGCAATTTTTGCCTGTAAAAATTATTCGCAGATATTTTTCTGTTTCTAGTGCGAAAACATCAATATATTTCATGCATATTTCCTTTAGTTCATTCTCAATGAATTTAGGAAATTTTTCGGACAATATCTTAAATTTATCATCGTTATTCTGACACTCGACCATTGATACTGTTTCATAATTATCCAAGCTTTCAGTCTCTATTTGAGCATCAGATATAACAACTTCTTCGTCTGTTGTATTCATTATACGTACAAAAGTTTGTGAGGCGTTAGAAATTGTATTTGCTATAAATATCCCCTCCTTAGGGGTTTGGTTAGGAATTAATATGTCCCCCTTTGAATCTCCTACATTTATTCTTCTAATTACCTCTGATCTCGCAGGTAATGATATTGTGTTGATGTTTGGGTATTTTCGCATTTTCATCCGTATACTTTGTGGGAAATCATCTGGTCTTAATACTATCCAATCTTGATCCGTTCCATATTCTAGTTTACAATTGTACTTTCTAATGAAGTCAAGTCCCAATATTCCATCAGATGGAACTGGAAAGTCATCATCTACCACATGGAGTTTATGTTTAACTAACAGATTTTCAAATATCAGATCCGTTGTGATCTTTCCCCTAGTATAGGTTATACCCTTTCCTATGCCATGTAGGCTAATTGTGTTGGATGTATCTATTCTTTCAAATTTATTCTGTCCGCTTTTTATTATTGATATGTCCGCACCTGTGTATACCAAAAATGTCGACACTCCTTCATTGAATTTTGATTTTAGTGAAATATATGATGCTGAATTCAGATTAACGTTTAAGATTCTACTATTTCTAATTATTTCATCTATTGAGTACCCGGGGATTGTACGTTTTCCGTACTCCCATGCAAAGCCCGGACATCACGTCCTCTATTATTATTGCGGTTGTTATAGTTCCCGCTGTAGTTATTATTGTTCCTGTTGTAACTGTCACGGCCATTATATTGCCTATTGACCTCATTGTTACCATTGTGGGACTGGTTACTCCCACTGTTGTATCTCCTGTTATTGTTACTACGACCGCTATTTCCGGTGTAATTTCCACGTCGGCTAAAATTTGCGTAGGATCGCCCACGTCTTTGACCCTGGGTATTGTGCATATCCCTGTTATAGTACATTATTGTACTATTTTTAGGCGCATCGGTTGAACAACTTATAAACTTAGCTACCGCATCATTGAGAGTGTTAAATTGACCTGCTTCTAGTATGAGTCCCACTCTGTCGTTGGTACTGTTTTTTGTCATTGCCTTTACAGCAATGTTTGTTGTGTATTTTTCGGCTAGTGTAGTATTTAAACCGTCCACTATGTAGGCGCTTTGTAATCTTTTCGCCAGTTCTTCTATCTCTTTGGTGTAGTCATTTGGTGTCCTACCACACTGTTTGAGATTCATTATCTTTGCCGAAAGCAACTCAACGGACTCGCCCTTGACTGTTGTTTTTAACCTAGCTATTATGCCGGCTAAATTTACTTCATTACCCTCTATGAGAGTACGTGCCGTTCCCTTCAATTTAGTCTTTACTAAATTGACGGCCACCGCATCCTGGTCTTCCGCAATTGAATCCACCAGTGTTAATGCATCCAGAAAACTTTGTAGGTTCTCTGCCCTACCATCAAAATCAGGTATGATTCTGGATGCTGTCCTTAAAAATTCCGTTGCTGTTTGTGGCATGTTTGCGCTTATTATTTCTGTCTGTATTGCTAATTTATTTTTGTCATCCGCAAATTCTACCCTTTCATGTAATGAGTTGGGCAATTCTACTTCAAGACCCCTACGAGCTGCTACACTGATGAGTTTACTTCTTAGGTCAATGAAAAAACCCTCTGCTGCAACCTTATGTGCGGGTGTTAAACGCTGATAATTTACGTTTAATACGACTCTTATTTCTTCAAGTCGTAAGTAGAGGTTTTTTAGATGTCCTTCAACAGTTTCCTCTTTGGTAGGCCTATCGCTATTGAGGCATTTATAGGACTTGTCAAATTCCCCTCCGATAAGTCTGCACTGGCCTAGTATCGCAGACCAGTCCATACATGCAGATTAAAATTGACTTTTGTCTGCTAGGACAGAAAATCTTACCAGAAAATCGCACAAAAAAAAAAATATTCAAAATATTTGTCATTTAGGATTTGTCCCCCAAAGTTCCTGCTATATTAGCAATTAATTCAAATATTCAACAAAATAAAGTAATTCAATAATAGGACTCCTCCGGCACTTTATGTAAAATTTTATTCTCTTTAGTCAGTATTTTTAATAATGATGACAAAATAAAAAAATTTTGATAATATATAACATGATGTTATCGCAGTCTCTGCTTTGTTCTCTTTCTTTTTTTTTTTTTTGTTTAAATCTATTCGAGGAGTATATAATTTTAAAATCTTATGGGCCCATTTTTAAACCTTGTCAAGGTTGTCGCCTCTACTTAGATATCTCTTACGGAGAGATCTTTTGTGCAGTAGGTATAATTTTAGCGTTAAGTTTACCCCGCTTATCAATACCAAGCACAATGTGAGGTACCACAAGGATTGTATTTGGTTTGTGTGGTCGACAACCTCAACGTTGGTTATTACATTTGCGTTCGGGTTTTCTAATTTTGATTCCGGCTTACCCATGTTAAAATATAATTTATCTTTTAATTTCCTATTCCCAATAAAAATCAATATTTAAATTTATATTAAAGAATCAATATTTTAGTTTTAATGATACATTAAATATTTTAAATTGTCGATTTATTCCTAAATATGATGACTTTTCTATGTTCTGTTCTATATATTAAGTTATTCTATTTTATAGAAAAATTCACAGTTTAATTAATTTTAAAGTGAGTTCAATATTAATAATCATGTTTTTTTGTTTTTAAAAAAAATTTTTTTTTTTTTTTTTTTATATAATTAAATACATAATTTTTTTTTTCTAATATTTTGTATTCAAATTTCTTTTCAATTGATTGATTTTAACAAAAAAAAATGTTATCAATACGAGTATCGAAGAAATCAATATTTAACTACTATGTAATATGTATGATTCAACTTATTTAAAAAAATAAAATATGCTACTTAGCTGTTGTTTTATTCTCCAGCTGCTGTAGATGATGGTTACTGTTGTTGACGTAGAGTTTGATGAATCTGTTGCTGGGGTTGCTTATTCATGTTGTTATTACCGTTTTTCGACTCTTCACTTTTTACAATTATTTTGGCTGTTACACTTTTGGTATTCCAGTTTGATGAATCCGTTGTTGCTGCGGTTGCTTATTCATGTCGTTATTACCTTTTTCAACTCTTCACTTTTTTACAATTATTTTGGCTTTTACATTTTTGGTATTCCTTCTTAACAAATTTTTAATTGTTGATTAAATTTAAATGTTGATTAATAATGTACGTTTTTCGACTCTTCACTTTTTTACAATTATTTTGGCTTTTACACTTTTGGTATTCCTTCTTAACAAATTTTCAATTGTTGATTAAATTTAAATGTTGATTAATAATATACGTTTTTCGACTTTTCATGCTTGGTATATGTAGTTATTGTTTTTCTGATTTTTTCACAAATTAAATTTTTTCTTAAAATTTTAATTGACTTATTATTTTTTTCATATTTTATTTTTTTTCATTGGCAGGATCGCCATATAATTTAAATAATTACACTTTTTATTATTTGTTTAAAAACAGCCGCTCATGCGACTGTTTACTTTCACGTCTCTTTATTAATTCTTTTTCTATACTAATTTTAACGTATATCTACCTACGTACGCGCGCACATGCATTGTACACGCGTACACATACACTTACATTATGTGTAACTGAGTAGACGAGTGAATTTGCGTATTAAGCAGTTCACACGTAACTATACTACAGTACAATTGTGAGAAATACTTTTCTCACGCTTGAGTTCGGTGCAGGTGGATATATTTAGTTACAATTAGTAATTTAATTTTACTATTTAGTTACCGTACAGAAGGTAGGGTAACTATGACTTATCAAACACACTACACAGGAATGTGGAGTCGTCAAAAAAAGTTCCAACTCTATAGTCCGAACCCTCCCCTATACTCCTATACCCCATTATATACCCGCCAGTTTCCGCCCGTGTGCACCAGAACAATTTTTCTGACCCAAGGTTAGATATTTTCTGCAAAATTTATGAATACAAAAGTTGTCCACTATGTGGTTAGGATATATTTAGTTTGAGGTGATGTTTGTAACTGCCAAAAATGTTGGACCTTTATCCATCTTTTATTATACGGATCGACTCAAAAACACTTTCTGAGTTGATTAAACGATGTCCGTCCATCCGTCTGAGTGTTATGAATACAAAAGTTGGTCGTACCGCGGTGTATTTTTTGTTATAGAGTTATATAGTTTAAATACCTGACAAAATGGGAAACAATTTAAATAACAGGTAAATGGTAAAAAAAAAACTATTGCGACATAGCCCTTTAAGATATGAGCAGGTATGCTTCACCTTTTAAAAGGGGTTAGGGTGAGGGTTTTTTATGCTTCTAAAAGTGGTAATAAAAGATAAAAATTTTCATTTTACATAATTGCAAGAAAGAGTATTTATAACTAATAATGTTTCCACAATTATTATTCATTACAATTTGCGCAATGACTAAGTACTGTTACAGAGATCTGGCAGATATTTATTTTCAATGAAATGATGTAGACGATGTAATTTTGCACATAGTGAGCAACGACTTCTTTACGAATTGTAACCTAGAAGGCATTGAAATGCACAAAGGAAAAATTACTAATTTTGCATCGAATTTGAAAAGACGGTACATTGAATGCTCTCATAGCAAGGCAAAGATGTACAAACGTTACCAAGACTGGTTAATAAAGGAACTTATTTTTGAGGGTGCATCTACAACTGCCAACGAAAGTGGAAAAAAGGGTCGACCAGCAAAACCAATTGACGGATGTAGTGAAAGATCTCGAAGGCGCAAGCTGGAGAATATCAATGAGGAAATTTCTCAAATAATTATTAAGGATTCATTTTTGCACCAAAATCAACCAACCCAAAATAAAAAAAATAAAATTGAAAAAATAGTAGAAGCGAGCCCAAGGCGCACAAAGAGGATTTTGAAAAGCATTCCTACACCAATTGATGATAAGAAATTTACGCCGGAAAAAGCGTTCGCCCTATTTTTGGATTTGAAATTGACCAAAAATCAATATAAGGAATTGCGGAAGCGAATGCCAAAAAAAAAAATGCTTACGTTCACAATCTGCTATTAGTGTCACTTCAACATCAGCAGAAATAAAATTGCAAGATCTCCTTGAACATACTGCAGAACGATTGCTAAATACGCTTGATACTGATCATTTAAAAAAAATTGGTAATGGCAGCATTACTTTAATTTCTAAATGGGGATGTGATGGATCTTCTGGTCAGAAACAATACAAGCAATTTAATGCCGAAAATTCATCAGATGCTAATTTATTTATGGTATCTTTCGTTCCATTGCGCTTAACAAAAAGGTATAGCGTCTTAGAGCCGTCAACTAGTAGAGCAACAGAAATTGATATATGGAAAAATGAAATTCCTTCTACAACAAAGTATTGCAGACCAATAAAATTTGCATTCAAAAAGGAAACCAAAGATGTCATAACTGAAGAAGTTCAAAAAATAAAAGATCAAATTAAGGAACTTCAACCAGTAATATTTAAATTTGATGACCAAGACATTGAAGTACATTTTAAAATGTGTCTCACAATGATTGATGGAAAAGTTGCACAAGCTTTAACTGGAACAAAGTCAACGTCAAGCTGCATTATATGCCAAAAGACATCAATTCAATTAAGCCAACCCCCACCAGAAGACGATAGTTTTAATTTGGAATGTCCCCTCTTCAGGCTAGAATACGTTTCATGGAGCATATTCTTAAATTGGGTTATGATTTGGTATTTGGTCCGTTAGGCGAAACAGTGAGAAAAAACAAAGAAGATGAAGAAAAAAGAAAGCAAAAAAAAAAATCAAATTCAACAAAAATATCTACAGCTAGGCCTCGTAATCGACCAACCAAAACAAGGGGAAGGAATCACAAATGATGGGATCCGGAAACTGCAGCATCTATTACAGGTGTAGACCATGAATTAATAAGACGATTCAAAATCATATTACAAGTTCTAGCATGCAGCAGAAAGATAAATGCAAAAAAATTTGGAGAGTACGCCAATAAAACAGCTATACTTTATAATGAAAAATACTCTTGGAGATATATGCCATCCACAGTTCATAAAATTTTGTACCATGGGGAACAAATAATTCAAAACAATATGCTACCAATAGGAGATCTATCTGAAGAAGCGCAAGAAAAAAGGAACAAAGACTACAGATTCCTTCGCGAGCACAACACAAGGAAAATGTCCAGATGTTGTACTAATGAAGACCTTATCACTATTTTGTTGTGCACTTCAGATCCATATATGTCCAACATTCGTCAAAAATGGAAAACTACCTCTATTGAATTAGATGAAGAAGCTAAACAACTTCTAGAAGATGAAAATCAAGGCTATTTAGAAGAAATTTTTACTAAAATTGGTTGATTTAAAGTACGTTTTCATTACACTAACAATAAGTTACACTTTTTTTTATATAGTTAAAAAACTTTCTTGATTTAAAAGTTTATATATTTTGTAAATTTACAATAAAAATTGATATAGAAATATTTAAAAAGACAATAAAAACAAGTAAGAAAATTATAGTCGGTCTAGACCGACTATACGATACCCTATACCATGCGTTTAGAAACCCTATCTCTTAGGCCCAACTAACTGGACATTGAAAATAAGCAAAAACCAAATTTGAGTGGGATTTTTATTAATTTTTTTGGCTGCAGATATGAACAAGTTCATATCGGATGCTATATCTATAAAGGGACTAGGTCCAAAAATGGACCGATCCTGATCATGTTTGGTAAAGTCTCTTGTATTTTGCAAAAATATGTACAAACAAAATTTGAGAAGAATCAGTGCAATATTTTTGTTTTTTAATAGATTTAAGTCAAGATCGGGAAGCAGGTCTATATGGGGTCAAAGGGATCATTTTTGGACTACCCATTAGTGGATGTAATGAACGCATACAAACCCAATTTGAGTAAGATCTATATGACAATTTGGATCTTATGGCAATTTATGTCGATTTCATATGGGTAATTTGTATGGGGGCTAGGTCTGAACATGGACCGATTCTCACCAATTTCAATAGCGTTCATCCCATGGCCGATAGAAGCTTATATACCAAATTTCATCAAAATATATTCATATTTGCGACCTGCAGTTTGATTACAAGCTTTACATGGACACACAGACGGACGGACGGACGGACGGACGGACGGACGGACATTATTAAATCAACTCAGAAAGTGATTCTGATTCGATCGGTATAATTAAAGATGGGTCTAGGTCAAATATTTTTGGTTGTTACAAACAGCAGCACAAAGTCATTATACCCAAACCACATAGTGGTATAGGGTATAAAAACATTTAACTAAAGCAAAAACATACGAGTTTTTCATTGAAACTTCTCTATCTTGAACCAATATAAGGTAACTTTTACGTTCACTGCTTAATAAATTATATTTTAACTCGGGATCTTTAAAAAAAAAAACAACCTTTGGCCCTTGTGCACATTAGGACTTAAAAGTTTACGGGGGCCAAAGTTTGGCATTTTCTGAAAAAATTAACTTAAAAAATTGTTAAAAGGAATTAGTTGTAAAACTAACTGAAAAAATAAGACATTATTAAAAAAAACCTTTTTTTAACTTCACTTTTGTACTAAAATTCAACTGCAAATGAAAATGTATTTTAAACCCTCCGTAACTTTTTTTATTTTCGGTCGAGAATTACGTTTTATAGCAAAACTTAAAGGCTAAAGTCTCACCTACCAAAGAAAAAAAAAACCGCATATCAAAATTCCAATCCAATCAAAAGTTATAGATTTTTGACCGCCTTCTCGTCAAATGGTCCACTGTGCGCCGTTGCTAAATGCATATGGACAAATAAAAACAGTGCTAATTATTTGGTGTCCATTTGGAGGGGGATAACGCTTTTAAACGTTGCTTACAAAGTAATTGCTCAAATTCTGCACAACCGACGAGCCGACAAGCCACGTCTCCGGCGAGAGCAAGCTGGATTTAGGCCGCAAAGATCATGCGCCGACCATATAAACAGCCTAAGAATCATTGTAGAACAGTCTAGTGAATGGCGAACCCCATTATACTTGTTATTTATCGACTTTAAGCGCGCTTTCGATGCGCTCCTTCACGTCGCTATCTGGACCGCATTAGAATGCAGAGGTGTTCCAAATAAGATGATAAAACTCATAAAAGGTCTCTACGATGATGCGCACTGCTCAGTTCTCCATGCAGGCGCTTTCAGCGAAAAGATAAAAATTAAATCATGCGTTCGACAAGGATGCATACTTTCTCCATTACTATTCAATATAGTCTTCGATGTGATAATGTCGGAAGCCATGAACGCAAACTATGACATCTCATTTGGCCTCCATAATAAACTCAGCGGCCTCGATTGCGCCGATGAGATCAGCCTCATATCGCATAGCTATTCTCAGATGCAAACGCTATTGGACAAAGTAGAAAAACAAGCATGTGCAGCTGGTCTGTCCATAAACATAAACAAAACAAAATTTATGCGCCTAAATACCAATCATACAATGAACTTTCAGCTAGAAGCTACATCCATTGAAGATTTACAAACCTTTTGTTATCTTGGAAGCTACATCTCGAACAGCGGTGGCAGCCAACAAGACATCCAACACAGGCTATCAAAAGCCAAACAAGCATTCGGCACCCTGAGAAAAATATGGAGATTATCAAACATCTCATTAAGGAGGAAAATTCGCCTATTCAACTCTAACGTAAAATCAACGTTGTTATATGGGTGCGAAAATTGGAACATATCGGCTGGCGATGCACAACGCCTTCAAGCATTCGCGAATCGCTGCCTTCGTCGCATCTTGCGCATTTTTTGGCCTGCAGTTATTACCAACAATGAGCTGTGGTTTAGAACAAACCAATCACTTATAACAGAGGACATTAAGATGCGTAAATATAGATGGCTCGGACACACGTTAAGAAAACCTGAAAAGATGATGTCGCAAGAAAAATCCTTGATTTAAGCCCTCAAGGGAGTAGAAGACCGGGACGCCCGCGCAATACCTGGAAGAGGCAAATCGAAATGGAAATCAGACGCGCCGGAAAAATTTGGAGTGAAATAAAGCAGTTAGCGTTATATAGAGCTATATGGAGATTATTTATCACGGCCCTATGTTCCTCTTACGAATTAAAGGATTAAATATATAATTATTTGGTGGGTAGTTGATGCCAGTGAATCAATATAACATTTATTTTTTGAAATATTTTATTTATTTTTATTAATTCTTTTAAGAATAAACAAAATACTATCAGATCGGAAACTTAAAATAACAGAACTTCAAAAAATAACTCTGCATTTGTCTTTAGAAATTGGATAGACACAATAATATCTGGTTTCATTGATGCTCTCAAATCGAATCTGATGATTCTGAGTGCAGAAGATAATACTTCTGCGGACACTTGTTTCGGTGGCAATGCCGTGGTGATCAGAGCAGCACCCTTGATAATATCAGGGTATTTGGGAATTGCATCTTTTTTGCTTAATCTGAAGAATGGTCAAATTTCTCTACCTCCTTTAATGCCTGGTAAAAGTATATTTTAAATGTAGCTAAGTGTAGTGCACCTCACAAGTCTGTATTGCATACATAGTGCATAGAACAGACAATCAATAGTATCAATTACTAGTCAAACTGTTCTATGTACAATGTAATAAAATGCAATATTTGTTTAGTCTATAAGTAATACAATCCTTCATGATAACGAATGGAACAATAATATGTGTAAGCTAAGTAATATAATGTATGTTAAATAAGCTAAGCCAAATTTAGTATAAAAAGGGTTGAAACCCAAAAATAAAACAGATTTTAATTTAGACAACTTAATCGGCAACAACTGCCTTTGTTTCTTTTAATTAAAATTTCTATTTGCCCTTAGTCTGTAAGAACGGCAAATATAATAGATTAACCAGTGGCAAACTCTGCCGGTTGAAAACTATATTAAGGACACAAACCACCACAAGACTGGTGGAGTTTCTGTGTCTCCGCTACTTTCTACTAAATTTTAGCGACGACACTTGAAAAACACAAACATCTATTTTCAACTTGATCAATAACCGAGTTTAAGTTCTGCTAAGGCGATTTAGACTCTTGACCACGCTATTAAATAAAATTACAAAATAATTTAAATTACGAAACACTGTTGTAGTATTTAATTTAAAATATATTAAAAACTACTTATTCATGGTGATCTGTAAAATATTATGTCGCTAATTACGCAGAATTTTTTTTTTTGCAAATATTTAAAAAATTATTTAAATTTTTCATGCACGTGCAATAACGAAACGCTACAAAAACTCGAGAGACACTCGTGACTCCGACTCCGGTACAAACACCGCGAAACCGACTCCACATCCCTGGTTTGTGCACCACGAAAATTCACCACATTGGTTCTTTGAGAGCATTTCGCACAAACTTCGACTCATATTGTTCCATAACCATCGCATTCTCCTGATTTAGCACCGTGTGTTATCTGGCTATTTTATTTATTTATTTTATTTATTAATTTAACTAAAGGATTAGTACAAATTACATAAAATTGAAAAAATTTAATTGACTATAAATTAATAATTGAAAATGAAATATTAAAACTGAAAATCAAAATATTAAAAAAATATAAATAAATAAAAAAAATTAAAATTAATAAACTTAAAAGACGACACACTTTTGAATCGACTGAGCAGAATAGCGGGGCACTCTTTGAATACCATTCCGGAAATCGACTTTTATAACTATGTATTTCGAGGATTGTAACAAACGTTGTTAAAAGTGGGGAACACATTGAAGGTGATGAAATTGGTTTGGAAGTATAAATTAAAATTTTTCATTTTATAACAAAAGTCACATTGACTCTAGAGATACAAAAACTTGAGAATATTTCGTTTTCAGATACGAAAGCATTTACAATTTTTTTTTCAAATCTGACAAAAAATTAATAAAAGTCAGCAATACAAGTGTATCCAATTAAAAATAAGTAAATATTTTTTTTTTTTTTTTTTTTGAGTAAAAAATAAATTTTTAAAGTCGAAAAATTTTTCGAAAATAAAAGTTTTTGAGGTGAACACAAGTTTCACTTTTATAGTGACTATTAAAACCAATATGATTCAATATCAATACCAAACTGGTCGTCAAATGGTTTCAAAAAAAATTGTATTATTTACCAAAAACTAAAAAACACTTATATGAAATACAAAGTTGCTTATGTTTATTTTCCAAATTTCTTTGTTATACATTTTTGTTAATATCAAAGTAATCTTTAAAATAATTTGAAAGTAAATAACAAATACTCTTTAAAAGAAAATGGTTGTTTTTTTTTATCTGATACTTTTTTACAAGAAAACTACTTTTCCATGATCCAATACTGTGATTGTTGACAATTGGCAAGTAGGTGTAAAAATATGTTTTAAAGATAAAAAATTTTATCGGAATAAAATTTCCATTTTAAATTAAACTTCGATGTGGGAAAGATGTTAATGTTTTATGAGCAACATTAACACACTCCATCCGTAAATATTTTTTAATGTATGAACAATTATTCAGACATATGAATACATATGTTATTATTATTCTTATTTGTAAGTTTAATTGAATAAACATTTCTTTAAGTTTGGAAATAAAAATAATAAAAATGGACAGAAAACCTCTGTTAAATTATTAAGTTTGGTTGGTTAAGATGCGAGATGTTGTTTTAATATTTATTTTAAATTTTTCGTATAATTTAAAAAAAAAAGTGAACAAAAATCAAATACTTTTAATGATGCTAGTGCTTTAGTTTAGGGTAATCGGTTAACAGAGTCCCCAATCGATCGTTTTAGAAATAACCTGTATTTTGTTTTTAGTGACAACTTATAATTTTTTTACACATTCCAAAACAAATTATTTTAATAGTATTCCTGTGTTATTAAAGACTATATTTAATTTATAATTACATAAATAACTCTGTATAACAGCTACTCCGGGTGTGAGAAAGTACTAGGCTTGTATAGTAAAATCTCTAATGGGTTTGGCTATTGTCAGCAAATAGCTTCAGCAAATCAATGAATGAAATCTTCAAAAAATTATAATTTTCCCCTTTTTTAAATACATTTTTTGAATAGCATACAGTAGGAGAGATTTATACGTACAAGTGATATTTATACCCTATACCACTATGTGGTTTGGGTATAATGACTTTGTGCTGCTGTTTGTAACAACCAAAAATATTTGACCTACTCCCATCTTTAATTACACCGATCGAATCAGAATCACTATCTGATTCGATTTAGCGATGTCCGTCCGTCCGTCCGTCTGTGTGTCCATGTAAAGCTTGTAATCAAACTGCAGGTCGCAAATATGAATATATTTTGATGAAATTTGGTATTTAATCTTTTAGCGGCCATGGAATGAACGCTATTGAAATTGGTGAGAATCGGTCCATGTTCAGACCTAGCCCCCATACAAATGACCCCTATGAAATTAACATATATTGCCATAAGATCCAAATTATCATACAAATCTTAGTCAAATTGGGTTTGTATGTATATATTACAATCATTAATCAGTAGTCCAAAAATGATCCCTATTGGACAACTCTTAGTCATAGGCCCCATATAGAGCTGCTTCCCGATCTTCACTTAAATCTATCAAAAAACAAAAATATTGCACTGATTCTTCTCAAATTTTGTTTGTATATATTTTTGCAAAATACAAGAGACTTTACCAAACATGGTCAGGATCGGTCCATTTTTGGGCCTAGTCCCCATAGCATCCGACATGAACTTTTTCATATCTGCAGGCGAAAAAATTAATAAAAATCCCACTCAAATTTGGTTTATGCTTATTTTCTATATCCAGTTAATTGGGCCTGAGAGATAGCGTCTCTAAACGCATGGTATAGGGTATCGTATAGTCGGTCTAGACCGACTATAATTTTCTTACTTGTTTTATTATAATTTTTACATGGATATATAGTGTCACAGAAAAGTATACATACTCTATAGAAAAATGCATTATATATAAAATTGTATGTATTTTACTAACAAAAATAATTTTTTGTAGTTATTTGAAAAAACGTTTCACCATTAAAACCTGTTATATATATCAAAAAAACATTTATTTATAATTAGCAGATTCCAGCCCTCGAAAGTCGAGTGCAAATGCTAGGAAATTGTATTTTTTCATTAAATAAAAACCCTAAAGGTATGCTAATCAATTATAGCCAATTCACAAATCAACACAAAAAAAAAATTAATTTTTATTACAAACACATTAACAAATTTAATAAACACTAACATAGCATTGTATAATTTTATGTATGTGTTAGTAGCAACTTTAAATGCAATTTACTCAAAATAAAGGAACAAATTTAAATATCCGTAAATCTGCAAAACGGCTAAAAAGAAATACCTTTCAAATAATATACGTTTGGTCAAAACCGGGATAAAACGGTCGAACAAAACATCGGTCACAAGAAATCGCCTAACCTATTAATATTATAGATATATTACAGATATTCAATATTCTAAACGCAGAATGTATACTTTTCTTCATTTTTAATTTTTGGTGAACGACCACTTATTGGCTTATTATTAGGGTTTTTATTCTTTTTATAATTCCTTAATACCGTTTCGACACTGGACTTGGGACACCTATTTATTAACAAGGAATTATGGTTCTATGATCTTTGGATGGATTCCAGTACGTAAGTTTGCGAGGTTTTAACAAGGGTACCATTTGTTCACAGATTTATAACTAACTTTCGACTGCAAGGAGGCGTTTATGGAATTGCTGTCTACTGCACATGAACTGCTGTGACAATGCACACAAGGTAGATCAATCTCAAAAAATTAAAAGAAAATACTTTACAACTTATATTTTCAATAAGTTCTACAAACTGCCATCCAGCATCGAAAGCAAAATTGTGTTCGATTGAAAATTCGCTGCACAACGAAATTTTCGACCGTGCTGCCAGCTCATAATACGAATTTGACATTCGATAGTCGATATTCGATAGCCAGCGAAGATCGAAGATCGAATGCAACTCATAATAAGGGCCATAATATTTATGTTCTCTAATTTGTAAGAGAATATGTTAATATAGTTGTTGTTGGTAGAGTAACTTCATCCTACTCTAGTTAAAAGCAATTTTGATATGGGGTATATATACTTTTCTGTGCTGCTATAAATCATATTAATGAAGAGTATTTATTTAAGCCTTAGCCACAATTTTACAGAAGAGCGAAATGGTTCTTGAGTTATAGCTGAGAAACTAAGCAAACAGACAAAAGGTCATATGAAAATTTTGGAATTTCTCACCTTATTTTTTGTTCTGTTAGAAATTAATAAAATTGGGCATGCATGCTCTATCTTACTATCAAATAAATATCAAAAATTTTGCGCCTTTTCGCAAAAAGCGTTTTATTGCTCAACATAATCGAATTTTAGCATTTGGTCCAGCGTCTTTACAATTTTTTTATTCCTTCCAAATACGAGGTTTTCACAATGTCTTCAAAATAGGAGTTGGTTTCAATGTTTGTTTCATTCAACCAAAATCTTTTCAGGTTTGCAAACAAGAATTAGTCGCAGGATGTACTAAATCTGGAGAATATGCTGGAAGAGGTAGCAGTCGTAGCCAAATTTATGAGTTTTTTGCCAAGGTGACTACATACTTATGAGCCGGCGCGTCGTCATGATATAAGATCACTTTTTTCTTCGACAAATTCAGTCGTTTTTGCTGTGCACAATATTCGCTTTCCACCTTTTTCAAGGTAAACAATGCGAATGACATCGCATGCATCTGAAAAACTGTTGCCACGAACTTGTTGGCCGACGGATCCACCTTGGCCTTCTTTGGTGCACATTCACCCGGAGAATTCTACTTCGTTGACTGTTCGAAGATCTCTGATGTGTTGTGATGGATCCATGTTGAAGTGTCACATGGTTGTGTGAGCAAACGTGGTACCTATTACCCATTGTAAATTATGATGTACCCGGTCAGCTAAGATGCCTACAGGCTCGGCCACCTCACGCACTTTCATTATCCGATCGTCCAATATCATTCCATGGATTTTAACGACAATTTCTGCTGTGAGCACCTATTTTGGACGACCGGAAGTTTTATTGCAAGGTTTAAATAGGCAAACAGATGAATTCCCGTACAAATCTTTTATACAAAGGCGAATTTCCCTCCTTTTGGAACATCTCTCGTAGGTAATTAAAAATCAACGCTGCTGCCGTCTACTACCATCTGTTTATAGTCATTAAGCTAAGTCACTTGTTTATTCACTATCGACCATAAGCGCAATTGTGTGACAACTTCAAAGGATGCATTTTTACACCGCTTTATAATGGTTGGATGAAATATGGATGCATTACAACAACAACTAAAACTGCAAGGAAATGGGTTCTATCCGCGCTTAGATGGTCAAGGCGGGCTTATCGACCAACATGATCATGGCGACATTTTTTTTGGATGTTCGCGACATAATCTACATTTATTACCTTCAAAATATAAAAACGATTAAAAACCGACTGCATTCGGCAAAATTCTGGGATACGAATTGACCCTCATCCACAACATTTTTCTCCGCATTTTGCTCCCACTGACTATTTTCTTGTTTCAAACCTAAAGAAATGGCTCGGCTTCAATGATGACATAATTGTTTAAACAACTACCTATTTGGAGGGATAAAAAAAAAATTGGAGAGACGTTGAAATATATATATATAAGTATATGCTATAAAAACTGTCCATCATTAAAAATTTACGACATATTTGCCATGCATCAGCTTCTTGCATACTTAAATTTCCCATATCTTTTACAACTTTTACAAAAGTTTTTTTTTTGGTAGTCCTACTTTAGTTTTTATTTTAAAGAACCTGTTTGACTTGGGCCTAAAATTATTTCATAGACCTCAAATAAGTCAGTTTGGAAGATTGTTGCATTTCCATACATAATTCGCTTTACATCTGGGGCCAAATCACGCATTCGATATCGAGTAAAATCAATCGAAATTCGCTTTTCTTCTTAACCAGGGGCCATAATTCTTCAACTGTGAGAAAGAAAAATTATTCTTAACATTTTATTTTGGGAAATAAAAAAATGATTTCGATCGAAAAATTTCGATAATGAATGCGGTGATTTGGGCCCAGATCTGAATATTGGTGAACTGGTTCGTTTATAAAAGGGTAATAAATGATATTGAATGTCGTGTAATATATAGTCAAATATATATAAATTTTTGACCTGCAGTGTGATTGCAAGGCTTACAGAAACACGCAGACGGATGGATGGACAAACTCATTATATCCTGACCATATAGTAAAATAGGGCATAAAGAGTAGTATATTCAGAAATTACATTAATTTTATTTAATTAATTATTTTATATTAACATATTTATGTTATACTAGTATAGCCCAGCCCTCGAAATTCGAGTGAAAATTCTAGAAAATATTTTTTTTTTCATTCAATTTAAAAATTTATGAATATTTAAATGAGCCTAAAGGTATGCTAATCAATTTAAGCAATTCACAATTCAACACAGGGCGTGTCATATACAATTTAAATCATTCTCATTAACAGGGCGTAACAAATTATTAGAAATATTTTATTTTATTTAATTTAATATATTTTTAACACAGATTAAAGATAAATTTTATCATTCTCAACTTCTCCTTCATATGAACTATAACTATGCCAATTTTCATACTCCTCCGTGCCCGCATATTGCTTTAAAAGGGAATTAAAAATTTACCTTCACGTATTAATATATAGATTATAATTTATTCTAAAATGGATTTGATAAAGTTACAAATTAAAAAAAAATATATATAAAATGTTGTTTTGAGTAAAAGTGTCTCACTGCACTTCATCATTTGCTACAGTAACAGTGTTGGCAAATTGGAATTTTTAAACTTTTCATTAGTGAAAATGAATATCTTTAGACAATTCCCCGTGGAATGTAACAATTAGTTCACAAAAAATTTGGAATATAACATTTTCATTTGATAATAATTACTAACTGCACATTCGTATTACGTGCTCCTGAAATTTTATCATACATTAAAAATTTTAAATACAAATTAAAGCGAAATAATTTAAAAACTCCTTAATTAGAAACAAACAATAATACAGCAGAGATTCATTGAATAAGAAAATTCCAATTCCAAAATATGTTTTCGTTTTGCCATATTCATAATACGGCATTTTATGCGTTAATTACACTTTTTTCAGCTCAAACGAAGTAATTAAAAAAAAATTACTTGTTTATTTGTTTTTTTTTGCTTGTTTATTTGTTCGTTTGCCATAACTTTTAATTGAGACATAACTGCCGACAGCGAATGTGCATTTTATGGTCACAAAATTTCACAAAAGTTCATTTAATTTCTTACGTAATGTGGCAACATTAATTTCAATTTCAGTTTTATGCTTTTTATACCCTATACTCCTATGTGGTGAGGGTAAAATGAGTTTTTGCTGATGTTTGTAACCGACCAAGACTCACATTTTATTTATCGATCGACTCAGAATTAATTTCTGAGTCGATTTAGTGCTGTTCGTCAGACTGTCTGTACGTCCATCTATCCATCTGTGTGTCCATATAAACGCAAATATGAATATATATATATCGGCCTTAGGACGCACACTATTGAAATTGGTGAACATCGGTGCATGTCCAGACTTAGTCCCCATACAAATTGCCATAAGATACAAAATATCATATAGATCCTGGTCAAATTTAGTTGGTGTGTTTATTGCACTCATTAATTAGTAGTTCAAAAATAATCTCCGTAGGACAGTTCTTAGTTATAGTTCCCATATAAAGATGCATTCCGATCTTCACTAAAATATATCAAACAACAAAAATATTGCACAGATTTCTCAAATTTGGTTTTTATATGTTTTTGCAAAAAAGAAGTGACTTTACCAAATGTGGTCAGGATCGGTCCAATTCCCCAATTCGACCAATTCCCCATAAAAATGTAGCATATTGGAACTTTTTGAAACCTGTAGGCATGCTTATTTTTGTACCCAATTAGTTTGACCTAAGACCAATTCTCTAAACGCATGGTATAGGGTATAGAATAGTCGGTATAGTCCGACTATAATTTTCTTACTTGTTTTTTTTTTGTGTATTGGATAAGTAGATAAAATTTATAAATATATTAATGTTATATGAGGTATTATTTTTGGGCAGTATTAATAATAAAAATCTGTTTGTTTAAATATTACTAGCAGATTCCAGCGCTCGAAATTCGAGTGCAATATCTAAGCAACTTTATTTTTCAACTTAGCCAATTCACAAATGAACACTTTTTTGGTTTATTATTAATGTGAATGAAGATAAAAAACTCATTAACGAACGCATTTACAAATTTAATAAACACACACATAGCATATATATAATTATACCCTCCACTCCAGTGTGCAGAGGGTATATATAAGTTTGTCATTCCGTTTGTAATAATTAGAAAAAAATTTTGGACCCCATAAAATATATATATTTGTGATCCTTATAACAACCGGAGTTGATATAGCGATGTCCGTCTGTCCGTCTGTGGAAATCACGATGACGGCATCAATCGGGCAGCTAGGGTGCTCGTTGACATAAAAAATGATTCATTAGCATCCTGAAAAGTTTGCTATTTAAAATCGTCCAAATCGGTCGATCAGGGCCCGAGATTTGAATGAAGAACTAAAAAAAGTCTTGAAAAAATATAATTTTCTATGTTGTTCTTGTCACGATCACGCCCTTAATAGTGCAGCTACAGTGATCATTTTTAGTGAGAATGATTCACCAAATTCATGGGAAGATTTCTGTTTCAAAAATCATTAAAATAGGTGGAACAGGTCCAGGGAAATCTCTGAAAAAGTAAAAAAAAAAATGAAAAATATGATGTTTCTATATTGTTCTTGTTGTTATTCTAAATGTTGTGTTGTTGTCATAGCTGGACTTGTTGTTTTTGTGGTCGTTGTGGTAACAATGTAATAAAAACTAATCCTTTGTACATTTTTTTTATTAACTCTGGTAGAAAAATTTAAAAGTTTCCATTGTTTTGGCATCACTCTAAAAATTTGTTAGATCATTTCTGTTATTACCACGAGCCTGCCTGCAAAATTTCAGATCGAATGGCTCACGGGAAATTGGTTAAAATCGATCCAAAATTTTTTCGACAAGCAGACACTACGAGTTAATACAAAGGGAGTAAAAATTCACCAGCATCTAAAGCAAATAATGCGAAAATACCTAGTTGTTAATAAAAAAAAAAAAAAACAATGTAAATATATATAAAAATTTATGTATAAATTTATTTATAAATTTATATAAACATATTAAATAATACAAATAATATACATGTATATCCATAACAACTGTATGTTAGAAATAAGTTGTGGGGAAAATACATTTCTTTTGCATTAACAGAGTGTCACTTCATGTTGCTCAGCGCGACTATGGCACAGTAGATGGCGCAACAATTTTTGTTTGTTCTAATTAGCTTTGCAATAGTTATTTCTATTTTAACATGAATGTTAATATTTTCAACTGGATATCATACAGAACAATGTTAAGAGTATACACGGGCTGGTCTTTTATTTCATACGTATTTTCTTTATTCTTTTACAAATATGAACATAAGTTTGGCATATTAACTTTTTGTTGTCTTTACAAAATAGAGTTACCGAGTTCATCAATGAGTTTTTTGCTTTCAAAACAGTTCTTCATAGTTATATAGAATTATTATTCTGCTTTACCTACAAAATATCTGATTGCGATTACATCTAATTTTTAAAAATTGTTTATAATTACTAAAGCATTATTATTCACATAAATACGAAATTGCACTTTTTAAATTTTCCATTCAAATTTAAGAAAATATCAATTCTAAAAACTGGAATTAAAAATTTCCAATTATAAATTACAATTAATTGAATTTCAGAAAATCATATCAAAACGTCGGAAATTATAATTTTAAATTTAGACGACTTCAATTGCATTTTTAATATATAAATTTTATTCGTTTAACACAAATTGAAATTCCAAAAAAAAAAAACAACAAATACCTATGTTTACATTTAAAAAATTTTTACATTTAAAAAAAATCTTGACATTCAGGAGAAATTAATAGCTTTTCAGTACCGCGATTCAGTAAATTCTTTTAACGATAGTCGAATCGTTAAAAAAGAAAATTGCAAAATTATCAGTAAAATTTTTAAACGATATTCGCTTTTGTTAAAGTCAGCTGTTGTTGTTATCTAAACGACAACCATTTTTGTGTTGTTTATTCAATCGATAAAAACTTAAATTTTTAGGTTGAAGTGTCGTCATACATAAATAAAAATCATAAAATAGTGAAAATATTTTGCTTTAATTAAAAAACTTTTTTATATAAATAAAAAAATTAAATAGCATATTCAATTCATTATTTCATTTTCATATAAATACACAGAAATATTAATAAAAAAATAAAGATATTAAACATCAACATAAAATCATCCTGTCAAACACGAAGTAATTTGTTTTTTTCTATTCTTCATTGTGTTTTTCGCTTATTTTGACAGAGATGCCACTCGTTTACAATTTAAATAAATAGAAAAATAGATTTGTCGACTGTCTTTAAGATGTATGTACTTAGTGAATCACTTAATCCTTAGTGCAAACAACAATAGCTGGCGATATATTTTGCGATTGTCGGATCGTTGAAATTTACAGAATCACACTACAGAAAACATTAATTTAAATTCAATGAATTTTAGAAAACGTCAAATGATATTTAAGAATTGCGAACATAAAAACTGTTACATAAATAAACGCAATTTGATGAGAATGTTATTTTTTATTTATATATAAATTTTCACAATTTTTTTGGATGAAAATTTGAAGTTTTTCAGAGAATAAAGAGAACAAATTATTTTATTTAAAATGTTTGGGAAATTTGGTTTTTTGCGTTTGGCATCCCTAATTTGAATATTTATTATTATAAATTTATTCTCTATGTTTTCCAAATATGGCAATATTTTAGTAAAAAAATTGAGAGAGTTTTTTTTTGGTTATTATTTTGTTACTCCATCCGACCTATATGGCCGCAATGAAGAAATATTTGGTCAGTTAAAAGAAACTATACAGCCATCTCCAATTAGCACTATTTAGTGCATATAGCCACCCTACACAACCATTACCTTTGCAATGGAGGTTAGAGCGAGCTATTTAATTAGCAAAAACTAAATTAAACGAGAAGTTATGTCATATAACCGGAAACGCATGCATATAGGTATATAACCTAAATGCATCCGATCAGCAACCACGATGACCAAAAAGCAAACACCGAAATAAATCCGAAATAATAGAAAAGACGAAAACCAACCCAAAGAATTTGCTGAAATAATTTGGTATTAAGTTTAACAAATTGTTTACTTTTTCATTTACATTTATTATCAAGACTCAAACCGAGGTGGAGGGTATCAAAGATTCGGCACAGCCGAATTTAACACTCTTACTTGTTTTATGTGTGTGTTAGTATCAACTTTAAATGCAATTTACTCAAAATAAAGGAAAAAAATAAATAAAAATCTGTAAATCTACGAAACGGCTAAAAAGAAATACCTTTCAAATAATATACGTTTGGTTAAAATCGGGATAAAAGGGTAGAACAAAACATCGGTAACAAAAAATCGCCAAGCCTATTAATATTACATATATTTGAATTACAATAAAAAAAAATATTATTTAATGCAAAAATCTTCAATTTGTTTAAGCGAAATTTACATGAAATAAGGTAATGTGCCTGACTGAAGTATAATTTACTCCTACGTTCTCTTCATTTATTCTTTTATCCGATTTTGATGAAACAGCCCATACAACATATGGAGACTAAAATATGGAAAATTGTAAATGAGCTATAAACGAGTTGTTAACAAAATCCTTTATTACCTGAATACACGACTACGTATAAATGCAGCATCTGGTGTCAATTCCAAAAGAAAATCGTATTGTTTTCTTATCATTAAGTATTGAAAATATTATTCCATGAAATAGAGCGTCGTACAGTAACACTAAGGAGCAGACTCATTGTTTGGGGGTAAGAAATTACAAGTTAGGGTGAAAGTACTAGGCCAGTAGTTTGGCGTTCTGAGGCCAAATTTTTTTGTATGATATTTTATTTATTTTTTCCTTATCGTGATGTTTGTTTGTTTAGTTTTTCAGGTATAAACATCAATTTAAAGTGAAAAATGGAAATGTGCAGCATAATACAAATGAAAAACTTCAGTTCCAATCACGTATAGTACAGAAACGGAAGAAACATGATACCAATTACGAATATTCTCAAGGAATTTCTTTCTCACGGAAAATATTTTTCTCGAGAAAAAAATCCTCCAATTATAAATTCCGCGTGAACAAAAAATTAATAAGTGGCATCATCGAATTTCGAAGCCAGTTGTTTTGCTTATTGACAATTAATTTTGCATTTTTTTTTGTGTGTGCAAACGAAAATATATTTATTTTAAAGAAAAATTAATTTAAAAAATGAATGAAGCAAGCGAGCACTTGTGGGGAAATTGGTGTTGTAGAATAGCTAAAGGATTGCTAGAAGCCGAATCTATGATAAACGTAATCAATCCGTGAATTGGCTTTCATTAATGTTAACAAAAGTTGAAATTGGGCTTTATTTGTGGTCTTCAACCTACGAGAACAATAAAATATTAATTTTTTTATTTAAATTTGATTTTATCAAAATACTTCTTAAATTTTTATGTAAACTCCTGTCTGTTTTGCAAGGGAAATTTTTTGAGGGAAAAACCAAATTCAAGTGCATTGAGAATAACTACTTTTTTCCCATCGAATTTTTTTCCGAAGGAATTTGTATTCATAATAGGGAAAAAGGGAGAAGTGAAATATTTCATGCGAAATTTTTGTTTAGAATTGGGATGATTATTTATCGTGTTTATGAAATAAAAAGTGAAGAGATTATTTTCAAAAGCCTTAATTAAATTTAGCTATAATAATGCTGAAGAATGGAATAAGAAATCATCATTCTTCAGTTATAGCTGAAAATCTAAATTAATATAAAAGGTCATAAAAAAAGTTCGGCCTGAGATCACCAAACCCTTTAAAGGTTTTACTATACTGGCCTAGTACTTTCACCATGACTTGGAATTTTTCATGCCCCATAATAACTGCACTGTGTATTTTTTTTTAACTAGCAGATTCCGCCCTCGAAATTCGAGCGCAAATTCTAGGAAATTTTAGTTTTTCATTAAATAAAGACCCTATTCACAGATCAACACAAAAAAAAACTCATTTTTATTACAAATACATTAACAAATTTAATAAACACAAACATAGCATTGTATAATTTTATGTATGTGTTAGTAGCAACTTTAAATGTAATTTACTCAAAATAAAGGAAAAATTTAAAGATCTGTAAATCTGCAAAACGGCTAAAAAGAAATACCTTTCAAATAATATACGTTTAATCAGAATCGGGATAAAACGGTAGAACAAAACACCAGTCACAAGAAATCGCCTAGCCTATTAATATTATAGATTTAGTGAAGAAAACAAAAAGTTAAATTGTTTCAAATTTCAAAGATGTGTGGTTTAAACAATCTTCATTTATAGGACAGAAAACTGGTGAGGAATAATATAAAAGTATAAAGAAAACCTGGTTTTATAGTGGTTAATCATACGTGAACCATTAGTTGGAGGATTAGCTTGCAATGCGCAAATTTATAAACCAAAATATATTCCAGCTCTTCAGCAATTTATAGAAAAATACCATAGATGTGACAAAAAAAAATTTGTTGGCCCAATTTAGGCTCTACAAATTATTCTAAGGCTACAACTGAAAACATAAAAATCAAAAAATTGAATTTGTGCGAGAAAAGTTCTCCAACCGAATTATTTTAAATTTGAACAACTTTATTTTCGATTGTATCAACCGAAATTTAATAGCAGCTAACTATTTTCTATAATGATAAAATATTTACTGTTCAGGCAACGGAATTTTACTTCTTATAAACCCAACATCGGATATTAACTTAATCGCAAAAAAATCGATAGCCACAATGAATAATTTTAAAGTTCCCCAGATTAGACCAATTTTGAAGAAAAAGATCTAGAGAAACGGCAACCGTTCCAAGAAAAACTGCTTCATTCGAGTTCGCAAAGCAAACCGATAGTGTTTTTTTTTTTTTTGCTTAATTTTGTCTTATTTTGTATACACAGAGAAAATTTTGTATACCAAAAACATTAATAGGCAAGGCGGTTTATTGTGACATATTCTACACCTTCAATTACCAACCGATTTTGACAAAAAATATACCATTTGAAAGGTATTTCTTTGCAGATGTTCCATGTTTATATGGTAATATTTACATGTTTACAGATGGTAATTTTTTTGGGCAAAATTCATTTAAAGTTTTTACTAACACGTACATAAAACACATATTTCAGCTTCAAATAAAAAACTATACAATGCTGTGTGTGTTTATTAAATTTGTGTTGAATTTTGAATTGGCTAAAATTGATTAGCAGAATTTGCACCCGAATTTCGAGGACTGGGCTTAGCTAATGTAACTCAATAGTACGAATTACTTTCATTGGTTTTCGTTCTTAATATATCTGTGGTTTTCTGGAATAACCGCGTATGTCCATTTTTGTCAGTTTTGAGTTAATGATGCCAAATATATTAAATTTTAACGCTCTTTACATGTGTTCAATTTAAAAAAAAAAAAATATTGACCATTTCTGAGTTTTTTCTTAAAATAACGACGTAACTTAAATGTTTATTAAATTAATTTGCAACACTAACGACGTATGTCAACCTACGTTTGTTCGCTGACAAATTATTTTCTCAAAAAACGACACATAGCGACATACGTTGCTATTAATGAAAAAAATGCAAAATAATTTTGGATTAGTTTTCAGTTTATAACCACTTGTAAAAGCTTGTGTGTTTATTTCTGTTATTTTTTTTTTCACTATTATTCTTGATACGTTGTTATATTCTCATCCTAAATCCCGCTAACTTTCTGGTGACGAACAAAAAAAAAAAACAATTTTTCAAGCAACAACAACTTATGTGTATATGGGTGGTTGCATTGGTGTTTTTCTTTTTCAAAGAAAACGATGTTTTTCAACAAAAGTTGTTTTATCTGCACACACTTTAAGTGTAATTTACATATTGTTTTATTCGTCCTTCTCTAGGATCTATTCTATTTTTGACTCAAAATTTTATATAAAGTATTTATTGCCCATATCTACAGGATTGTTAAATAAAAAGCTCTAAAATCTCTATATTGAGCCCATAATTTCAAATATAACATTTTTTGGCTCCCCTGAACATTTTGATTTTATGACATACGCGGTTATTCTAGAGAACCACAGATATATGAAAAAATTCATTATATTTACAACTTACTCCATTTTCATTAATTGTTTGCAATTTATTCTTTAAATTTTTATTCCAATTGTTTTTTTTTGTTGTTGTTTAATTATTGCGTTGAAATGTATTTAGCAAAAAAAAAAAAAATAATAAATAAAATAAAACTAACTAAAAACTAGACTAAGTATTTCAAAAATGAAGAAGAAAACAAATAACCCCGACTCGAGCCGATGCCATCAGCAACTAAAAACATGCTCCAGAATAAGTGTTTAGACCCTATGGTCTATGAACTTTAAAAATAAAAACGTTTCCACTACATAATACTTTTATTTGAATCTGCGTTTAGAATATTAAGGGGAAGATTCGAAATACACTACATGAGTTTTAAATAAATTGAATAAATCTAAAGTTTGCAAATAATTTCTGAAAGGGTTAGGCGGTGTGGTAAGAAACAATGAAGTCTTGTAGCGAATCCTGGTCAGTGCAGAACAATAAAATAAATTTTAGTATATTAAACAGAAGATAATTGAAGTAAAACAGAAAGAAAATATATACTTGCTAGAAAAAGTATCCGTACACTTAACACTGAAACTATCATACTACAAAAATATAAGAAAAAATTAATTGAGCTGAATTCCTTTTTAAATAATTACTTTTTTTAAATTTATTTAACAGGTAAATAACAGGTAAATAATAAAAGAACAACTTGGTATGAAAAAATATTCATATTTTTGAATATTTAGAATATTTTTATTTTTGAAATATTAAAAAAAAACTAATTTCTATTAAATATTGCTAATCAATACAAAAAAAAATAAATCAAATTTACTCCAAATATTAGTAAGTTACTTGTAATTTACAACCACTGGAAGCCGATCGACTTAACCAACTTAAAAGTATCCTCTTTTCTTATTTTACCCCACTTATCGGAAATGAATGAATTTCTACTTACTAGATAGCGAGTTTTTTTTTAATATGTTGCGAACTGCATCTTCGTGGCTGTCCTTGCTGAAGGTTTTTTGATTTTTTAACTAATACAGGAATCTGTTTAACTGACGCCAAATGAGACCGCTTTTTGCGATCTATTTTTAAACTTTATGATAATTTTTCTCTCGTCAACAACGACTTCTTTGATTCATCTCAAAATAGAGTTGCCAAAAGAAATATAATTAAGTCAGATCAGATTTTAACAAACAAGTTTGTTTTCTATACAAAAAAAAAAAAAAAAAAAAAAAAAAAAAAAAAAAAACAAGTAAGAAAATTATAGTCGGTCTAGACCGAACATATGATACCCTATACCATGCGTTTAGAGACCCTATCTCATAGGCCCAACTAACTGGACATAGAAAATAAGCATAAACCAAATTTGAGTGGGATTTTTATTAATTTTTTTGGCTGCAGATATGAAAAAGTTCATATCGGATGTTATATCTATATGGGGACTAGGCCCAAAAATGGACCGATCCGACTATGTTTGTATTATAAAAAAAATATACACAAACAAAATTTGAGAAGAATCAGTGCAAAATTTTTTTTTTGATAGATTTAAGTGAAGATTGGGAAGCAGCTCTATATGGGGCCTATGACTAAGAGTTGTCCCATAGGTATCATTTTTGGACTACTCATTAATGACTGTAATAAACGCATACAAACCCAATTTGAGTAAGATCTATATGGCAATTTGGATCTTATGGCCATTTATGTCGATTTCATAGGGGTCATTTGTATGGGGGCTAGGTCTGAACATGGACCGATTATAACCAATTTAAATAGCGTCCATCCTATGGCCGATAAAGGCTTATGTATCAAATTTCATCAAAATATATTCATATTTGCGACCTGCAGTTTGATTACAAGCTTTACATGGACACACAGACGGACGGACGGACGGACATCGTTAAATCAAATCAGTTAGTGATTCTGATTCGATCGGTATAATAAAAGATGGGTCTGGGTCAAATATTTATGGTAGTTACAAATAGCAGCATAAAGTCATTATACCCAAACCACATAGTGGTTTAGGGTATAATGATGTAACAGATGATGTAACGTCGTTTAACAATTCGTGGAATTTCCCTAGTTGCCATACTTCGTTTTTTCACTCTAAGCAAAAAAATTTAAGTGAAAAACAATTAAAATTGAAAATATTTTATTAAAGCTTTAATTAGTATTAGCAGATTCCAGCGCTCGAAATTCGAGTGCAATTTCTAGGCAACTTTAGTTTTCAACTTAGCCAATTCACAAACCAACACCTTTTTTGGTTTTTTTATTATTGGGAATGAAGATAACAAACTCATTAACAAACACATTAACAAATTTAATAAAACATACATAGCATATGTATAATTTTATGTATGTGTTAGTAACAACTTTAAAAGCAATTTACTCAAAATAAAGGAAAAAATTTTAAAATCTGTAAATCTGGAAAACAGCTAAAAAGAAGTACTTTTCAGAACCGTTTGATCAAAATCGGGATAAAACGGTAGAACGGAACATCGGTCACAAGAAATCGCCCAGCTATTAATATAGATTAAAAATTTTCATCGTCAAGTGTACGGATACTTTTTCTAGCAAGTGTAATCGACAATTTTTTGATTTTCATAAACCGAATGAAACAGATTTTATTTAAAAGGTCATGTTCAATTTCATAGATATATACTCTATATGAACAATTTCATACTCTAACGAAAAAGTTTTGGTGGTAAAAAATCATGTTCGATGCATACAGCTTATGTTGAAATTAATTTCCGGCAAAACTTATTTTCTGTTTACTACAACTGAATTAATTTTTAATCGAAAAAGCATAAGGAATAAGGTGTGATCCGAACTGTTTTTTAAAATCATTTTTAAATCGCTGTAAAATTCTTATTTTAAAAAAACACAGATTTGATTTTGTACTAACTATTTTAATAGCTAATATCAAATATTAATATTAAGTTTATTATGTAACGCTTTCTGAAATTTCGAACTTTCTTCTTAACATGTCGCATAAGCATTTGGACATCGTATTTACCAATATGATTTACGGCTTGTTTCTATTGAACAGTAAGGTTTTTAATTTTATTTGCAGTTCGGAAATGTTTTCTCATATATTGTTTAATTATGGCCCATAATCTCTCAATTGGTCGCATCTCTAGAGTCTAGACCATTCTAGAACCTTTTTGCTGCAGTGACAGCTAATTAGATCTGGCCATAAAATATGAGGGATTTTATGTCTCTTAGAAGGAGGATAAATCACTTTTTCAATGTTTAGAATATTAAGCAATGTTTATATGTAAAATTCACAGTCAATATTTCGGTTCACTTTCATTGCACGAGAAATCCATAGATGTACTAATTGCTAGCCACACCATGCATTTTTTTCTAATGTTGATATTTTTTTTAACTCAATTTTTTACCGTTTTTATACGCCACATATTAACTTTGCCCTGGTAGCTCCGAATAATTTGCTTTGATTTCCACACGTTGTTGACACTTGTTGTTACTGCGTTATAATATAATTTGACATATCGCTTAACAGGTGACAGAGTTGCCAACTAATAAATATGATAAGAAGTGGTTCGGCCATAAGAGTGCGAAGTTAGCCCCCCATTTTTGGAAATACAATTTTTTGAAGATTGTTCTGAATTGTTCTAGGATTGTTCTACAATGTTCGAAAACGATGAGTTTCTAAAATGTAATTTGTACCGGTAAATCGAAAAAACGAATTTTAAGCTTTGCCCCCCCACTTTTGGAAAAAAAAATTTGGCGGTTGTTCTAGTTGTTCTAAACATTATTCCAAAATAGATATGTCGCAAACCGTAACGTACGCAAATGAGAACGAAAAACATTTTTTCCGCGATATCAACGTATTTAACCGATATCAATATTTTTATGCAACACGAAAGTTAACGTACAGATTCCAAAATTACTTAGCCATTTTTGGAAATAAAATTTTTTGAAGGTTATTCTGAATTGTTCTAGGATTGTTGTACAATGTTCTAAAACGATGAGTTTCTAAAATATAATTTGTACCGGTAAATCAAAAAAAAAAAAAAAAAACGAATTTTAAACTTTGCCCCTCACTTTTGGATTAGTAGCCTCCCCCTCAGATTTATAAACATTTGAAAGATAGAGGGCACTAAAGCCCAATTTTCCAGAGCAATTTCCAACGAATTTTTTTCGAACTTGTAACTTTTCTAATTTTGTAGCTATTAATTACCACCGAAGGTATGAAACCATAAGACATCATCTTACACTTTGCTACAAAATGAATTTTTTTATGTATGTACTTGTCGAGTGACCCAGTGGACGTTGTAGCCCTGGTTGAGTACGTCCCAAAATCGTAAAAATGTAGAAGTTATTGTTAAACAACGTGTTTGGGTTACTTTCACTACTAAGCAATTTTTAATAAAACTACAAGGATACAATTTCTAAACTTTTCATCTTTGACGTCATATTTGACCTAGACCCATCTTTTATTATACCGATCGACTCAGAATCACTTTCTGAGTCGATTTATCAATGTCCGTCCGTCCGTCTGTGTGTCCATGTAAAGCTTGTAATCAAACTACAGGTCGTAAATTTTTTGAAGAAATTCGGTATATAAGCTTTCATCGGATGAACGCTATTGAAATTGGTGAGAATCGGTACATGTTCAGAACTAGCTCCCATACAAATGACCCCTATGAAATCGACATAAATTACCATAAGACCCAAACTATCATATAGATCTTAGTCAAATTGGGTTTGTATGTGTTTATTGTATCCATTAATCAGTAGTCCAAAAAAAAAGATCCCTATAGGACAATTCTTAGTCATAGGCCCCATATAGAGCTGCTTCCCGATCTTCACTTAAATCTATCAAAAAACAAAAATATTACTCAGATTTTTCTCAAATTTGGTTTGTATATATTTTTTCAAAATATAAGTGACTTTACCAAATATGGTCGAGATCGGTCCATTTTTCGACCTAGTCCCCAGATAAATATAGCATCCGATATGAACTTTTTCATATTTGCAGCAAAAAAAATTAATAACAAAGCCACTCAAATTTGGTTTATGCTTATTTTCTATATCGAATTAGTTGGACCGAAAGATAGGGTCTCTAAACCATGGTATAGGGTATCATATGGTCGGTCTAGACCGACTATAATTTTCTTACTTGTTTTTAAATATTTTTTCAAACACAATAATATTTTACTTAATATTCTTAAATTGGATTTTATTTGGCATCAAATGAGTCGCTGATTAATTTAAAATTAAAATTACGACACTTTTTCTTAAGAAGGAAATTTAGAAATTCTATGTTCTAAATTTTACTCATTCTCTATTAATCCACTTTCGAAGCTTGTATAACATTATAGTTCAGAAAGTAACCCAATAACTTTTTTTCACAATATGAGGGTGTAAAAAAATTATTAAATACAATTTTGAGATGAACTTAATTAGACCTACAATCTTCACTAGGTCATTGCTCAAGTACAAAATGACTGTAGCTCAGTGTTATTTTCGAGTAGTATTATCTGTCCCATTTTGCTCCATTTTTGTGTATTATTCTACCCAATAACCGTTAAGCTTTTTTATAATTGTTACATCTGTATACCAATTGATTCACAATTCAATATTTGATGATACTTAATACACAAATTCGACAATCTCTTTTTAATTTCTGAACGATCATAAATAATGTTGTAACTCGGGTAAATGAAAGCTTTAAAAAAGACTTACCTACCAAGTACTTTGTACAATTTTTCATAGATTTTTCATACCTGCAACAAAACAAAATATAGATATAAGTATAAAAGAATTATTAAAATTAATGTATTTAACTAATGTTTAGAAAACAATAATTATTATATAGTTACTGAAAGAAGACATGTATGGGAAACGAGGTTAGCCTTGCAAAAACAAGACATGCAACATAAAAAAGTACATCACTCTATGTATCACGGTAATTATCATGCTCCAATCCATTACAGAATGGATGTTATATTTGGTTAATCAATACGTATGTTATTTTGCAGTTTTTTTTCTAAATAAAATAAAAATAATTCTGAGAAAAATTTGTTGTAGGATATTAAATTCGAATATAATACAATAGTTATATTTTTTAATACATTTTATTCTTTTTGGAATCGAATTCGCCAACCTTGAGCACTCGTCTACAGTAATTTTAGACCAAATGTCCTTTGTAGCATTTTTCAATTCATCTTTTGTACATATTTTGCATTTTTCAATATCGCAATTCATAATGTATTGGATTCATACCTGGAGATGTTGGTAGCCAATCTAGCACAGACACGTTTTTGTTTTTAAACCAATCCATCGAATATTTCGTCTTATGGCAGGGGTTATTATCTCGTTGGAAATAGCTTTTCGTTGTTCCAGACCCCAAAATTCTTTCGTAATATGCTGGAAATTCTTTGGAAATCAATTCAATATATTTTCTAGCATTTTCATAAAATAATAATTAGCCGGTACCGTGACCTGTAAAACATCTCCATACGCTAACAGGTCCACCAAAACCTTGTGCTTTTGGCTGAAAATAGAATGACTGAACATTTTCCTGCATTGTACGCCGAACAAATGATAGATTTTTGTGATTGACCCACTCAAAATTGGACTCATCGCTAAAAACGACCCGACCTCTTGCAGCAATCAAATCTTTTTTAGTCTGAAGCTTTTTACAGTAAGGGCGATGTGTTTTGGCATACCTTTTTGGGGACGGGTTAAACTTGCGCTAATTGATTTGCTAAGAGTTGATGACCATTCGGAAGGTAGTTGACGACGATCAGCGAATCGATTTCGCTTACATTTAGAACATCATTGGCCGGGTTTATTTGTTTTTATACCCTATACCACTATGTGGCCAGGGTATAATGACTTTGTGCTGATGTTTGTATCTACCAAAAATATTTTACTTAGACCCATCTTTTATTATACCGATCGAGAATCACTTTCTGAGTCGCAATTATGAATATATTTTGATTGAATTTAGAACAGAAGTCTCTATCGCCCCATAGGATGAATGAAATTGGTGAATATTGGTCCATGTTCAGACCTAGTCCAAACACAACTGACCCCTGTGGGATCGACTTAAATTGCCATAATATCCAAATTATTATATAGAGCTCAGTCAAATTATTATATAGATCTCAGTCAAATTGGGTTTGTGTAAGTTTATTACATCCATTTAACAGTAGTCCAAAAATAAACCCTATAAGACAATTCTTAGTCATAGCCCCCATATGAAGCTGATTCCCGATCTTCACTTAAATCTATTAAAAAAACAAAAATATTGCACAGATTTTTTGTATAAGTTTTTGCAAAAAAAGAAGTGATCTTACCAAATATGGTCAGGATCGGTCCATTTTTCGACTTAGTCCCCATATAAATATACCATCCGATATGAACTTTTTTATATCCGAAGGAAAAAAATTAATAACAATGTCGCTCAATTTTTGTTTGTGCTTATTTTCTATATCTAATTAGTTGGACCTAAGAGATGGGGTCTCTAAACGCATGATATATGGTATCGTATACTCGGCCTAGAATTTTGTCGTAGGTTTCTTATTCGAAATAAATAGACGTTGATTCTTTATTTAAAATATATTTTATTTATTTTATAGTTAAAATAATTATTTTTTTTATTAAAGGATAAATTTTATTTAAGTTTATAAGTTTATAAGTAGACAAGTTTATTTAAAGATTAATTTTAATATTCACGCTATGGCTTCCGAAATCAGACTCTGGCGTCATCTAATTTACAAGTCTTTTTATAATAACGTCAAATAATAAAAATTTAATGTCAAAAGGTTAAACTACTGATCATGATTGTGCATGCCTTTCTATTTACTCTTAAAAGAAAACAACAATATAAAACTGGGCATGCAGAATCATGATTTGACCTTGGCAACAAGTAGAAAATAAAAGATCATTGATTTTACACAGTAACCAAACTTTATATCAAAACAGGTTCTTGTAGAACAAATTTGGGCATGTAGAATAATTCAACATACACAATGTGTATGTAAGAAAGTAGACATGATTGTGCATGGTTGATCACAATTAATGTTCTCACCTAGTAACAAAATAATAGTTCAAAAACAGGTTTTTCATATAACAAAACTGGGCATGCAGAATAATTTCACTTCCCTTCCATACACATTGCGTATGTAAGAAAGTAGACATGATTGTGCATGGTTAATCATGACTAGTTACAATATGAAACAACGTAGTTTTTGTACTGTGTCAAAAAATATATGTAAACTAAACAAAAACAAAACAATGATCTTAATAAACACTAAGTAATAATAATAAGGGTATTCCAATAGTATTGTGTACGTTTGTATATAAATGGGTTTATACATATAACTCTAGACCGACTATGTTTTTTTACTTTTTTTTTTGCAACATTGCAAACACATTTTCGTGTAAGACTAAGTCTATTAGATATTTCAGTATGGGATAAATGTTCTGAACAACAATTTGTTGCTCTACAGCCATAACCTCGAATACAATACAATAAAAACCAAGAAAATTTAGAAAATCTCTACCGTAATGAATAAATGTTACCTTCAAAACGACGTGGGTTAAGCTATTATTTTTATTAAATTTATATGAGAATGAAAATGCTTTATACTTTTCCCAGGGAAATTTAAAAAAAGTGCTCCATAATTTTGAGACATTAAATAACCAAAATGATTTTCTTCACTTTTATCTTAAATTTGTTTCTGAATTTTTCTTCTTATATGTGTATCTATTACAACTAAGTAAATAATTAGAAAAAATTTAACTAGTTTTACAAAAAATCTTTTAAATAACTCATATTCGAACATTTACTTGTAAAGCGCGCTATAATTTTGCGCAGTAGGTACTCCATATGTACAAATCTATTATATCTACAACTGGTTCTATTTTTAATTAATTTTTTCTAAATTTATATTTTTACATATTTATTCAAAATTTTTTTCAATTGACGCTAAAAATATGTTTAGAAGAAAAAAAAAATAACTAAAAATTATATTAGATGTGTTTAATTCTCATATAAAATTTTTTTACTGGGATTTGAGATAATAATAAATTAACTTTGTTAATAAAAACATTTTCAATAATTTAGTAATTAATACATATTTATTTAAGTCTGTCTTAGAATAGGGGAAGATTAAAAAAAATTATGTGAAGTTTTAAAACAGTTCAAACAAACTAAATTTTGGAAAAAATTTTTTTATTAAAACACATGAAGTCTTAGTATCGAATCATGTTCAGGGCTGAACAAAATAAGACATTTTTAGAATATTAAACAGAAGATAATTGAAATAAAACAGAATTGAAGATAAGATGGATAGAAAATAAAGACATTTGAAGGTGCGCGGTAGAAAAGAAAAAATCATATATTTCTAAACATCATAACTATTCTGTATTTCTAATCAGACCGGTTTCTGACATTAAGCCGTCATCAGTGATTATAATAAATGTTATGTCATAATTGATTAGATTGTTTCTACATGAAATTTTTCTACTTAGGACGGCCGTGAGGTTTGAACCTGTGTCTATCTCACTTGCACATCCATCTCACATACAATCTAATCAATTTTAACATAACATTTGTTACAATATTTCATATAATCACTGATGAAGACTCAAGGTCAGGAACCGGTCTGATTAAGAATACACAGTATTTATGATTTTTAGAAATATAATTAATTATATAATTAATTGCAATCTGCCTGAAAAAAACACATTAAATTAAAAAAAATATTATTTTGGTATACACAGAAAACAGATTCATTGAGCCTACCGAATTTATTGCCAGCTGATTTTTTATAAAGTTGATAACCGAATTTCGAGTTGATTACGATTACAATTCTATAAATATTTTATTGTAATAAAAAATAGTTAAATGCTATAAAATATTTGTTGATACAATCGAAAATACAATATTTTGACTTTAAAGTATGAACAATTTCATGTTGTGTCCAATGAGAAATTTCATAATCTTAATGAAAATTTTTTAGGAAAAAAATCGAGTTCGATTCAGACAGTTTATGCAAAAATTTATTCGATGCATCCATTTCTTCTCGATGCAGATAAAATTAGAGTATTTTTCTCTTCTAAGAATCGAAAAATATTTCCATATGAAAAAAATTCTGAGATCAGAAATGAGAATTTTTCACTGGCTGATAGGTCTGAGAATCTGAAAATTATTGTACAGAGGAAAGAAATGCCTTAAAATGTAAGAATTTTTATAGGGAAACTGTCTCAGAATCTGTGCATTATTTGATAGATAAAATGACCTCTAAGAGATTATTTAATAACAAAAATATTTTATAAACTGAGAAGTCGATACAGCCCCCTAAAAATCGATAAAGCCGACTAAATTATGTAGTTTTTAAAAGTAACTACATACATATGTTGTTCATTCTCGTTTTTAAAATTGTGATGTTAAATTGCTTAATTTTGAGCAAATTTGTTCCGGTGAGAACCTTGAGGGAAAATAACAAGAAGAAACCGTGGTTAAATATTAAAATAAAATTAGCAATTACTCGTAAGGATTTTGCATACAAAAGCTGGAATAAGTTTAAAATCACTGATCTGCATACGGAATATGTAAATGCTCGAAGAGAAGTGAACAGGATGATCAAAACTGTTAAATCCGAGTTCTATTCATGTCGTTTTTCATCTGTAGCTGGTAATAAGAAAACTTGGAGAACTATACGACAAATTGGGATAGCGAAATCATCGCCATTAGTGTCTAATGAAATAAATGTAGATTAAATCAACGAATCTTTCACGAATATCCCAAATAATTCTGCAAATATAAACTTTTATGATCAGAGAGAAATTTTAGCCCTTCAATACAACTCAAGAAGATGTATTTTCCAGCTGTCAATCAATTAAATCTAATGCTGTTGGGCTTGATAACATTCATTCTAAATTTTTAAAAATTATTTTACCGTAGTATATTCTGCCATTTATAACGTATATATTTAATAACACTGTGGAACAAATTCAGGTTAGCAAAAGTAAGGTCGATTCTGAGAATGAGGGGTGAAAATAGAGACTAAATTAGAAAACCCGTATCGCGGCGTTTGTTTGTGTTAGTTCGAATTTTTTTTTTAATCGACCTTCGAACTTTGCAGTCAAATGCCGATTTTCAGCATATTGTTTATATGGTTTTTTTTTTTTTTTTTGGCTATAACTCGTCGACTAATTGATATTTTTTCAATCTGTAAAAAGCCAAATTATTGTTAGAGACCTGTGCAACAATTAAAATTGATTTAGAAAATTTTTGTCGTGCTTATGAAGCAAAATGTTGGAAAAATTATTTTTTTTTCATGCTTTTGGAAAATATTTTCCACAAAACTAAGTTTTTTTTGCTTTCTGTTTGATCTATAATATGCTTCTCAGTTTCTTCAATAAATTTCATTTGAAAAGAAAATGGTATTAGTGGTAATTTGCGTTAAAAAATCCCAAAACCATTAAATAAATATCGATTTAGGTAGAAGTAATTAAAAAGGGAAGTTCCAAGAATTAGGAATTTGTAAATCAACTTTTTTGCTTTCAACCACCGCACAGGTAGCGATTTTTTTCATTTCGTATAAGCGAACAAATTTCAAAAATGAAGATACAGTTAAGACTCGAAACTCGCTCGGTCGTGCTAAAATTCGCTATTAATTTTTTTGGAACTTATTTCATTTTGTTAGTGATTTAAGTTAAGTGCATAGATTTCATAAAAATAACAAAAAAAAAACATTGTATAACATATGTTGTATTAAAAATGTCGGAACCAAAATGTAAAATGGACCATTTTTGTAATGTTTGTGGACGTTTCATAGCAAGGGATGAAAAATGTGGCAATGCGAGTGATTTTTTTTTTTGGAAGCCTATAAACAATATTTCTCGCAAGAGTTTATCACTGACGTAAACTATGCCCCTAAAAAAGTTTGCTTTAATTGCTATTCAACTCTTATGCAATGGAAAGGTGAAAAGAAGAAGGCTATGCCTTTTGGTATACCAATGATGTGGTTAGACAACAGCCCGCATCAAGAAGAAAATTGTTATGGATGTATCAACTACCATAAAACTTTGAATAGAAGGAAAGCAAAGAATAAAACTTATGTAGCAGTGCCAAGTGTTCAATTACCATTACCGCACTCAGAATTCGTTCCAGTTCCAACATACCGAAGTATTGATCTTCAAACAGATATCAGTACTACAACCGCCGCTGCTACATCCATGGATTTCTTCTCAGAATACGACCCTAGTGAAGGTACATCCTATGAAACATCAAAGGACCCAATCCTAGTCACACAAAACCAATTGGATGGAATTGTTGCAAATTTGTGTTTGACTCAGAAAAAAATCGGAACTACTGGCTTCATTTTTGAAAGGAAATAATTTGCTGGCGAAAGGTACAGCATATCGAAGTAACAGCATATCGAAAACGCCAAAAAGAGTTAGAAAAGTTCTTCAATGTGAATGATGCAAAAAATTTCGCTTATTGCAACGATATTGAAAAGTTAATGGAGAGGATAAAAAAGATGATTGGCGTTTATTCATCGATAGTTCACTAATCAGCTTAAAAGTTGTGCTTTTGCACAAGACAAATAGAATGTCTTCTGTTCCGATTGCGTATAGCACTGACACTAGTGGAAATTTCGATAATTTGAAACACATTCTGGAAGTAGTCAAATATAACGAACACCAGTGGCGCATTTGCTGTGACCTCAAAATAGTTTCATTGATTACAGGCTTAACAGCATCTGGCCGTCCAAAAAATTTCCGTGTTTTTTGCGCGATTGGGATTCACGATACGGAGAAGGTATTAAAGGAAGAAACCAGTACAAACAGCATAACTGGAATAGTCGCATTGGACGGAAATGGCCTAAAGACAATAGGCTACACGAAAGTCTTGTTCCTGAAATGAAAATTTTGTTGCCACATTAAACTTGGCATTGAAATGTATCGCAAAAAGACCAGCAGTATTCAACCGCTTAAAAGACATTTTCCCAAGACTAAGTAACGCCAAAATTCAGGAAGGGGTTGTTAATAGTCCCGACATACGGAAACTAATGAATCGTCAAGATTTTGAACAAGTTCTGACAGACCGAGAATTAAATGCATGGCTCGCATTGAAAGCAGTCATTAAAGGACTTTTGGGTAAAGAACGCAAATACAACTGTTGGCAGCTTTCGATGAAATTGGGGTTAATATGTCGTACAAAATTCATCTCTTGCATCAGCATCTTGATCAACTCGCTCAACAGTTGCCAACTGAATCTGATGAGCAAGGCGAACGTTATCACCAAACTGCGCTTCCATTTGAAATAAGATAACTATAGTGTGTGCATATTTTGAATTCCTATCTTTGTCAGAGTGCACAATTTAAACATGTTAACGATTGAAAACTATTTTCGTTTCAGGTACAGAGGAAAGAAATCTCCAGATGCAATACTCGCTGAAATGTGTTGGTGGTATAAAAACACCTTTGAAGAAGAGGAAGACGAGGAAAAAGAGGAAGAAGGGGAAGAGAAAGATGAAATTCCAGAATATCTGTTGGACGAAATTATCGACCTTTCTGATGATGATGACCAAGATATTAGAGAGAGCAGTGATGTTGATCCACAGCCACCTGCTAAACGGCAACTGGCCAAATCATTAATTTAATTTATTTAATTTTTTTACTTAAAACTTTTCATAACTAACATTTCAAAAATATATTTTTTTCCATATTTTTATAATTTCTTTTTCAATGTTTCTTCAAAATCAACACTGAACAAAATTGGTATTAAGCTAGAAAACGCAAGTTTTGTATTATGATTGTTTTCTTTTCAAATGAAATTTATTGAAGAAACTGAGAAGCATATTATAGTTCAAACAGAAAGCAAAAAAGACTTAGTTTTGTGAAAAATATTTTCAAAAAGCATGAAAAAAAAAATAATTTGTCCAACATTTTGCTTCATAAGCACCACAAAAATTTTCTAAATCAATTTTTAAAAAAATTTAAATTGTTGCACAGGTCTCTAGCAATAATTTGAAAAAATATCAATTAGTCGGCAAGTTATAGCCAAAAAAAAAAACCATATAAACAATACGCTGAAAATCGGCATTTGACTGCAAAGTTCGAAGGTCGATTAAAAAAAAAAATTCGAACTAACATAAACAAACGCCGCGATACGGGTCTTCTAATTTAGCCTCTATTTTCACCCCTAACTCTCAGAATTGACCTAACTTTTGCTAACCTGAATTTGTTCAACAGTGTAATATAAGAACAAAAAGTATTTACCTGCAAAGTTGGAAATGCGCAAAAATCATACCCACCCCAAAATCTAACAACGATTATCGTATAATTGCCATACTACCTTATCTATCTGAACGAAAGATTACTCACAAAAAGGCAATAAGGTTTCCGGCCCAAGCATAGTTGTATGTCAGCACGCAGATTACGAGAAAGTATTGATGTTGGAGCCATTTCTTTTGTTGTCTTACTTCCAAAGCGTTTGACATGGTGGATCATGAGTTTCTCTGCTTTAAATTACACAAATTGTTTAATTTCTCTCCATGGTCTATTCGTTTGTTTTCTTCATAACTGTTGAATCGTAGCCAGTCAGTGTTTGCAAATAAAAAACCTCTCGTGTATTGCTAGTTATGTAGGGCGTATCCCAAGGATAAATATTAGGACCTCTACTTCTTACCATCTACGAAAATGGTCTAGTAGATCAACTATTATTTTGCAATGTACACATATATGCTGATGCCGTTCAGTTATATATATCTACTGGCATATATATATATTGATTCCAATAATTCCAAGTTAGAACAAAGGGCTACTGGCATAAGCAGCATAAATGATTGCGTTGGGAAGTTAAATTCCGATATTAGGAAGATTTATAAATGGGAAAGTGCAAATGTGTCTGATTATTGTCAAAGTGTCTGATTATTGCAAGAAGAACAATGACACTGCCTTTTGAACCCATGATTATGTTAAACGTCGAGACAATTGAAATCGTTTCAACAGCTAAAAATCTAGGTATTATTTTCAATGATAAATTTAATCATATTACTTCTGCTGCTGGGAAAACTTACTCAATGCTTAGAACTTTATGGAATACGCAACATAACCTTAACCTTGACCCTCTTAACATTCGAATTTGGCTTGCAAAAACACATCTTATGCCAACTCTACTATATGGATGCGAAATAAATGCACTGATTCTAAGAGCTGTAAATAGCTTGAGTCCATTTTCTATGCAATTTGAAGATATGTTTTCAATATTCGTAAATAAGATACGATTTTGTACTACTCAAAAAAAAACTTTATGGGGTATCATTTGATAATTTGTTAAAGATAAATCCACTTCTGTTCTTATATAAAACTTTACGTACTCGTCAACCACCATATCTATATGACAGACTCGCCTTTATGCGCACCGCTAGAAATCATGACATAATGTACATTAGATACCAATATTTAGTATCCAAATGGCAATTTTATATCTCCTCAATACGTCTTTGGAATTCGCTACCATCATCTTTTAAAATTATCCCAGTAAAAATTTCGTAATAGCAGCTCATTGATTTTTGCATTACCAATAATGACCTACCCTTGCCCACTGCATTACTTCTAAAGTGAAAATAAGGCGTTACTAATAATGTGTTATACAGCTATTTATATTTCATGCCAGCTCCTTGCATACTGCATTACTTTCAAAGTGAAAAAATTGAGTTCTTAGGCAACTAGCTACCTCCCATGACATCCCCGTGTTAAAATAATGAGCTTATCAGGCAAACTTCAACCAGTTACTTCTCCTTTTAAAACCCATTATTTGGTTATGTTCTTTTGGAACTTTTCAAATTTCTTAGTTGAACCTTTTTCTTAAATATTACTTTTTATATCCTATACCACTATGTGGTTTGGGTATAATGACTATGTGCTGCTGTTTGTAACTACCAAAAATATTTGACGTAGACCCATCTTTTATTATACCGATCGAATCAGAATCACTAACTGATTCGATTTAACGATATCCGTCCGTCCGTCCGTCTGTGTGTCCATGTAAACCTTGTAATCAAACTGCAGGTCGCAAATAAGAATATATTTTCATGAAATTTGGTATATAAGCTTTTATCGGCCATAGGATGAACGCTATTGAAATTGGTGAGAATCGGTCCATGTTCAAACCTAGCCCCCATACAAATGACCCCTATGAAATCGACATAAATTACCATAAGATCCAAACTATCATATAGATCTTAGTCAAATTGGGTTTGTATGTGTTTATTGTATCCATTAATCAGTAGTCCAAAAAAAAATCCCTATAGGACAATTCTTAGTCATAGGCCCCATATAGAGCTGCTTCCCGATCTTCACTTAAATCTATCAAAAAACAAAAATATTACACAAATTTTACTCAAATTTGGTTTGTGTATATTTTTTCAAAATATAAGTGACTTTACCAAGTATGGTTAGGATCGGTCCATTTTTCGACCTAGTCCCCATATAAATATAGCATACGATATGAACTTTTTTATATATCTGCAGCCAAAAAAATTAATAACAATGGCACTCAAATTTGGTTTATGCTTATTTGCTATATCCAATTAGTTGGACCAAAGAGATAGGGCCTCTTAACCATCGTATAGGGTATCGTATAGTCGGTCTAGACCGACTATAATTGCCAACTTTTTTTTCATTTTATGTTTTTTTTGATTTTTTTATTATTTTTTTTTATTTTTATTTTTATTTAAATTTATTTTATTTATTTTTATTTCTACTTTTTATTCTATTTTATTTATATTTTTATGTTAAATCTTGTCTTAAAATTTTTTAAAATTATTTACTATTTTTGCTTTAAAATTATTTAATATTTTTATATTTACGTTAATTATTTTTAAAAACCAATTTGTTCAGATTTCGAATTCAATTCAATGTAAAACTCCTAGGGCCTAATGCAAAAAAATTAAAGTGTACTTCAGGTAGACTTTATTGTATGTTTTTCATACAAAATTTGCTGATAAAGTCTATTTGAAGTACACTTTAATTTTTTTTCATACGGCTCCTATACTTTAATTACAAGATTATAAATCTTGTTGTATGGGAAATCATTTAATAAACAAATAAATAAATTTACATGGGTCTAATTTTATATTTTTAAATATGAACAAATCTCAATAATAATAAAAAAAAAATAATATTTACTTTAATATTTCTTGTCGAACCCATAAATCAAATACAACGTTTTTTGGCTCTCCTGAAAACTTTAATTTTACAAGATACGTGGTAATTTCAGAAACCCTCAGTAATTATCTGTTAGTATTGAATGAATAATTTTACCAAGAGAATAATAGACACAGAGGGAAGCAAAACAACGAATTACTATAAAGTCAGAATTCAAAAATATGTAAACAAAAAACATTTTTTGTTTTGTTTGTCTTTTTTTTATATATAAACAAGTAAGAAAATTATAGTCGGTCTAGACCGACTATACGATACCCTATACCATGCGTTTAGAAACCCTGTCTCTTAGGCCCAACTAACTGGACATAGAAAATAAGCAAAAACCAAATTTGAGTGGGATTTTTATTAATTTTTTTGGCTGCAGATATGAAAAAGTTCATATCGGATGCTATATCTATATAGGGACTAAGTCCAAAAATGGACCGATCCTGATCATGTTTGGTAAAGTCTCTTGCATTTTGCAAAAATATATACAAACAAAATTTGAGAAGAATCAGTGCAATATTTTTGTTTTTTAATAGATTTAAGTGAAGATCGGGAAGCAGCTCTATATGGGGTCAAAGGGATCATTTTTGGACTACTCATTAATGGATGTAATGAACGCATACAAACCCTATTTGAGTAAGATCTATATGACAATTTGGATCTTATGGCAACTTATGTCGATTTCATAAGGGTAATTTGTATGGGGGCTAGGTCTGAACATGGACCGATTCTCACCAATTTCAATATTTCAAAAAATCAATCATCCCATGGCCGACAAAAGCTTATATACCAAATTTCATCAAAATATATTCATATTTGCGACCTGCAGTTTGATTACAAGGTTTACATGGACACACAGACGGACGGACGGACGGACGGACGGACGGACATTGTTAAATCAACTCAGAAAGTGATTCTGATTCGATCGGTATAATTAAAGATAGGTCTAGGTCAAATATTTTTGGTTGTTACAAGCAGCACAAAGTCATTATACCCAAACCACATAGTGGTATAGGGTATAAAAAGTAAAAACAAGGTCAACAAGCATTAAGATAGACTGAGAAATAAAACAAAAAAACAAAAAACAAACTTACACAGAAGCTGCTGTGATACCTTAAAATTACATCATACTTGAAATCTATAAAAGACTATAAATTGCATTTAAATTTTGCAATTGTCGCCGGCAAAAAAAAAAAAAACAACTATTCGTGACAACGACAATAAAAAAACCTGAGACATAAAGAACATTATGTGAAAAAAGTGTTAAAATAATCAATGACCCTGTCAGCAATGTACGTAAGTACGTATTGTATAATTTTCGACGACAACATTAACGAATATTATGAAATGATACTGATTCGAAACATCATAAAATAAATACACAATTCAATATGGGTGAGCCAAAGGTAAACTTAACTCTAAACAAGTAAAATTGAATAGTGAAAAAACCATGGAAACTTAAAATATTCCTCAAAGCTACAATAACTCGAATTGTATTCGCCCATAACAAATATCTTTACTTAATTCTATTTCCAAAGAAGGGTCTATCAACCAGTTGTACAGTAAAAACATGTAAACTGACTGTTTCAATAATTTCTACTGACATTTTAAATTGATGTGATGCATATAAGGGGGGGTTTTTTTTTAATTATAATATATCAGTTTCATAAATATCCGCCTTTAAATGTTTCTATTTAAAATAACTTAAGATTATGACCAAAGCTTTTTACAGATGGTAATAAATATAAGAACATGTCTTTACAGATGTGCTGTGTCACAAGACCATGTTAACATAATATTTTGCTATAAATAAGTGGCGAAACGCCAAAAATATCCTAATTATATTTAACAATTATTAGTGTATAATTACAATTTTTACATGACAACGTAGAGTTTTTAATGTTGACATAGCCTTAAAAGTGTGAATTCATAAGCCAAACTTAAATTTTCACCCGAAAAAACAATTTAAAACGCTATAAATCAGCTGATGTTCACAATTGTGTACTGTGTACTGAACATAGTACTAAAGGTTTGCGCACGAAAAAACGAGAACATACTTTTCTAACCTGTAAAAGTTATCTTAATTAAATATGTTTTCCATACCTGATCAATGGTCAATAATTATTTTACTTTAAAAACAAATTTGAGTGGAATTTGGTACAAGCCGATATGAAAAGTCCACATCGGATGGTATATCGGACTAGGTCGACAAAGGGAATCATCATGACCATATTTGGTAAATTCGTTTATTTTCCACTAAAACATACAGTGAGTGACAATACTATGGAAACCTTTAACAAAATATATTTTTGACCACGTGAACGTGAGAAAAATTCATTTTCTGTTAGTTTGTTTGACCGCTATATGTACATATTTTTATTTTTCAACGGATTTCTCTGAAATTTGGTACACACAATCTCTGTACCCCAGGAAAGGTCTTTTTATATACAATTCATTTTCTGTTTTTTGGTAAATTTGTTCGCTACACAAATTTTAACTTTTCAACGAATTTCTCTGAAATTTGGTACACACGATTTCTATACCACAGAGAAGGTCGCCATATGCTCCTTACCGGCCACGCCTACTTTTACGCCCACTTTTTTTAAATTTTTTACGATTTCGCTCGAATTTAATGCACATTATACTCATATCCCAGGCAAGGTCGTCATATATTTTTATCGGCCACGCCCACTTTTTTTAATTTTCTATATACGCTTTAAGTGTTTGTTAACATATTTTAATTTTTCAATGGACTTCCCCAAAACTTTCTGTATAAATCTCTTTACTTACTACTCTTGAGTTTACACCATTATGAAATAAATATTGTAAATGAACCTATTACAAATATTCCCGTCTTGCCTTTTTTACTATATGAGTTGTAACACCCCAAAATTAATGCAGATTTATTTCATAGGTGAACAGATACAGGTTGACTACCGCTGTAGGCTTACTCCGATAAAGTTAGTTCATACAAATATTTCCATCTCGCCTTTTTAACTACATTTGAAAACAAAAATTACATTTATTTCCATCTCGCCTTTGGGCTACATTGGAAAGCAACCTATTACAGATATTTTCATTTCATCTTTTTCACTATATAGCTGAGTTGTAAAGGTGGAAAAAGAACTATTTGCAATTGGACATGAGAGCATAGCACTTAGGTTGTATAGGGTTTTTCAATAAGAGCGCTACAAAAGTTTTTTTAAATAAAAGAAAAACGGTTTTGGATACCAATGAAATTCATTATTCCCGTGAAAGTATGTTCCATGCCATTATGTATGAAAATCGATCTCTTTTGCATGGCCACCGCGGGCACGCTTGCAGAAGTCCAGACGCTGAACCCAATTTTCGACGGTTTTCAAGTAAAAATCGGCCGATACTGCTGCAATTTCACGTTCGATATTCGTACGAAGTTCATCAATCGTCGCTGGCTTGTTGGCATAGACCATAGACTTGACGTAGCCCCACAGGAAATAGTCCAACGGCGTCAAATCGCATGACCGAGGCGGCCAATCGACTAGATCATTTCGTGAGATAACACGTTCTCCAAACTTGGTTTCCAATAAATTGATTGTGGCATTCGCTGTGTGGCTTGTGGCGCCGTCCTGTTGGAACCACATGTCCTTCAAGTCCATATCATCCAATTGGGGCCAAAAATATTCGGTTATCATTAAACGGTAGCGATTCCCATTCACAGTAACGTGCCGGTCTTGATCATCACGGAAGAAGTACGGCCCAATGACGTCGGCCCATAAACCGCACCAAACCGTAATTTTTTCGGGATGCAATGATGACTCATGGAGTACGTGTGGATTGCTGTCTGACCAATAACGCATATTTGGTTTATTGACGAAGCCATTCAGCCAGAAATGAGACTCATCGCTGAAGATGATTTTTCGATGAAAATCCGAATCATTTTCAAGTTGTTGCTCAGCCCAATTCACGAACATATGACGCTTCCGGTGGTCAAACGGCTTCAGTTTTTGCGTCAATTTGATCTTGTAAGGATGTAAGCCGATCTTTTCGCAAAATTCGCCACAACGACGTCACAGAGAAGCCCAACGCTTGAGAACGACGTGTGAGAGACACATTTGGGCATTCTTCAACTGAAGCCTCAGCGGCAGCAATATTCTCGACACTACGTGCACTTCTTTGTCTCACTGGGACGGGAACATTTTGTACTGTGCCTGTGGATTCAAATTTTTCCACTAGACGCTCTATTGTTGATCTGCTGGGACGATTATGACGACCATAAATTGGACGTAGCGCTCTTAACGTTGAGGCCACTGACTCCGAATTTCGGTAGTAAATTTTAATAATTTTGACTCGTTGTTGGCTCGTATATCTTTCCATCATGAAATGGCAAACCTTACTGAAGAGAAATTTCAAAAGAGCTGCAAGAAATATGGCGTCGTTTGCTGTCCCTGTCTTTTTACTTTTGTAGCGTCCCTTTTGAAAAACCCTTTACTACCTCAAACGCAAAAAGGCTTAGTCTAAACAGAACTCTAGAGAACCCGATCAGACCCAAATTTGTATCGGGTCTCAACGAATTAGAAAACCTGAGTCGAGAAATGCTGAAACACCTGAGCAAACCCTATTACGTATTGAAGCCCAAAGATCAAGACAAGCTTTGATAGGAGAAGCGGAAGTGCCTGAATCTACTCAAGTGCGTCTAGAAATCCAGCGGCTAAGACAAACTGAATCGAGGGAATGTGAGACCCCTGAAACGACTAAACAACGTCTTGGGGCCCAACGGATAAGGCAAGCTGACTCCAGGGAATGTGAAACTCCTAAAACGGCTCAAATATCGCTACCAGTAAACTTTTGTTAGTTGGTTCCTTCATTGAAACATAACGTATATAAGAGAACAATCTCTTACGGTGGCAGGTATCAACTTAGAATCTCCCTATTTTTCTTATAGACAATTATATGTCGCCTGCTCCACAATTGGGAGCCAGCACAATATATTCGTATATGCACCAGAAGGAAAAACCAGAAATGTTGTGCATTCCAAAGACCTAGAATAACTAAAATTCGTAACTCTGTTAGTTGTAATGGTAAGCAGGCTCTGAGTACTTTTTCCCCAATGAACAAATTCCCCAAAAAATTAATAAAATGAGTTTGGGGAATAACCCCAAAAAATTGGGGAATAACTTCACGATGAACAAATTCCTCAAAAAAGGTTCCCAAAAGTAATGAACAAATTCCCCATACTGCTCTCAATAACTGTCCTGTAATAAACGTATTTAAAATCTGTGTATCATTTCGGTGTGCGGAAGCGGCGCGCGGACGCGGACGCGGACGCGGAAAGTTTTGCCACCCTGTTTGGGTAATTTTTTGGCCGTATTTTTCGATCTACAATTTCCCATTAATTTGCTATGGGATTGCGATTTGCTTTTTGGGCACGCCATTCCAAAACACTAAGTCAATTAGATTGTAGCCATTCGGTTACAACTTTGAAGGTGTGATTTAAGTCATTGTCATGTTAGAACCTCCAGATATATTCCTCTGCGAGTGGATGCATTACGTTATTCAAAATTTGCCTGTATCCAATTCCAGTTGGAGTATCTTTTGCTACATGAATTCGACCCATCCCTTGGCAACTCATTGTTGGTGGTCTTTTTTCCTTTTGGTCGTCGTACAAACATTCTTCCATTATGGCCTCTTAAATTAAACTTGGACACATCTGAAAAGAAAACAGAATTCCAATTCCGGCTTGACCAGTTCTTGTGTTCTTTAGCAAAATTTAGGCGAGCCAGACAATCTTTCTCTGATATCAGTGGCTTCTTCACAGAACAATAACAACCAAGAGCAACCTCAATTGCTCGTTGGGAGACAGTTCGAGCACATATTTTTTATTTCATATTGTTATTGACCTCTTAAGGTAGCTACTTTGGAAATTTTTTAAACTCTTTTGCTATTAAATTATTCTGTCTTTGGCTCCTTTTATGGGGCCTACCTCTTTCACGATATTTCTTGATAGTTTTTTAAATTATGGATTTATTCATAGAACATTTCTCATAAATCTTCCTTTGTTTAAGACCAGCACTAACATTATCCAATATTTTGGTTTTTAACTCTTGACAAAACTTTATTATTGCCAATGTTATAAGATCGAAACATTGAAAAATACAATTGTGTTTAAAAAACAGTTGAAAGAAAACGTCGGAAACTACAAATTTTTAAATAACGGTTAGGTTAGGTTAGGTTGGGTGGGTCGTCCGCCCGAAAGCGGGTACACTCGGAGGCCATATGGCCCATTCTGATACCCTTTAGAAAGTGCCGGAAGGTACAGATAGGAAAAGAGATTAAAAAGTACAGTGTAAGGGGTTATGGAAAATGGAAAAGAAAAGAACAAGTGAAAAAGACCCCTTTCGTCCGTTATGCGTCCCTCCTGAACCAGCCAGATTCCCTTAAGAAGTTCGTAAGGTCGTCGAGTGGAACGTCTAATATGCAGCCCAGGTTATCGAAGAATCTTTGCCCTACATATCTAAGGCGCTGCTCCTTCAGTCCTGGACATTCACACAGCAAATGTTGCACTGACTCCTCCTCGTCCACATCCATACAGCTCCTACAGAAGTCAGCTATCGGGACACCTATGCGTTCAGCCATCCGCCCTATTACACAGTGTCCAGTGTGTACTCCTGATTGTCCCTTTACCAAAACCAAGGAGTGATTTCGTTCTCCTTGGATTAGGCAAGGATCATAGTAGGATTTGAGATATCCTGCAAGAGGTCAGTTGCGTCCACCGTCCACTCACGTTGTGCTGCCGGATCCGGTCGAGCGACCTGATACATTCCCTCACACACTTCGGTCTAACTGTCCTCGATTTCAGAGCTTTGAGAGCAGCAAGACTGTCCACGAAAATGTTAATGGTCGTTGGATCCATATCCCGAGTTCTACGAGTTACCTGAATGTCAAGTTGCTCGGAGTAGACCCCTGAACCTGTAACCTCTTCCATCTTCGAACCGTAGGTATACAGTGAGATCGCAGCCCTCTCTATGACAGAGTTTGTGGCCCACTCTTCCCTAGTCGGTATTTGGATCGTAACATTACCCCCAAAGTTCATCACCGGTGACATATAATCGGTTTACCGATTAATTTGTGTCCCGCACACTGTCCGCAGTATTGTGCCGCGTCCCCAAGAACTTTGTTCCAGCTTATATGACTCCCTTAAACGGGGAGCCACTTTCGCTGCAGTGCTCTTGATGAAAATATCAATAGTCAGGCCAATCTCTGTACAAATAACGGTTAAGACTTTATACATTTTCTTTCATACCATCTTCTATTTTTATTATTTTAATCAACTCTGATATAGAAATTTAAAAGTTTCCATTGTTTTGGCATCACCAAAAAAAAAAAAAAAAACTTTTTTTCGTATATCTATTATTTTTTTTAATTGTATTGTATTGTAACAAATTTGTAACAAATTTGTTATCTTTCGATAGAGAACACACCAAAAAGTGATTTCACAAAAAATTTACGACTTAAAGTTAAATTACTAAAAAAACAAAATTGACAAACTTAAAATTTTGTAAAACTTGCCACTATATTGTCACCCACTATACATAAACCAAATTTGGGAAAAATGTGCGCAATATTTTAGTTTTTTTATATAGATTTAAGTCAAGGTCGGGAAACAGGTCCGAACATGCACCGATTTTCAACAAGTTCAATACCGTTCATGTTATGGCCGGCAAAAGCTCATCAAAATATATTTACATTTGCGACCTGCTATTTGGTTACAAGTTTACACGAACACATAGACAGACGGACGGAAATCTCTAAATCGACTCAGAAAATGATTCAGAAAATGATTATGAGTCGATCGGTATAATTAGAATTTCGAAACGATTTCGCTACTAAAAAGCCCGGGAAGTGGCAAACAAGTATTAACTAACCCTAACAAGGTGAGAAAGGTATTTGAACCTTTTATAAAAAATCCGAATATTTCGGGAAGAAAAGTAGCTAAAAAAATCAGTTGCTCGAAGTCTTTCGTAAGAAAAGTAAAGAAATAGGCAGGACTCAAAGCGTATAGAGTACAGAAGGTAGCGGATCGAAACTCCAAGAACATGCTAAAAAACTTAAAAGTAATTTCAAAATTGCGTACAAAACAATTTCGCGATATAATATATCTTATATATTAAAAAAAAATTTTATGAAAACTAAAGTCAGTCCGTCTGGCCGTTATATCCAGCCGGTTTCCTTCATTTTTAATGAACGGTATTTAGACACAGATTTGTCATCAATCATTGAAATTTACTGAACTCCCACCTTACTCAAGTTATACTCAAACGCGATTCTTCCCTGTACATTTCTTATGGGACACATTCACTCAAGCAATTCGAATTCTCGTAGCTCCTCTTCTAATGAATGGATATTGATCGTTTCTTTCTCTCACTCAGTGGATCAAGCTCCTTCTTTTGAGCTATTAACTGCTTAAATTCGTCGAGTTTGAGGAAAGTTAAGCGTGCGCAATCAACTTTACATTATGCTACACGAAAGTTAACGTACAGATTGAGGAAAGTTATGCGTGCACAATCAACTTTACAATAGCGTTTTGTATTACCATCACAACAATAAAAAGTGATGAATTGTGAATTGGCTAAACTTGATTAGCATACCTTTAGGGTCTTAAAAAATAATTTATTAAATGAAAAAAAAAAAAAAAAAAATTTGCACTCGAATTTTGAGGGCTGGGATCTTCTAGTAATATATTAATTTAAACTAACAGATTCCAGGGTTCGAAATTCGAGTGCAATGTCTAGAAAACTTTATTTTTCCACTTAGCCAATTCACAAACCAAAAATTTTTTGGTTTTTTTATTATTGTGAATGAAGATAACAAACTCATTAAAAAACACGTTAACAAATTTAATAAACACACACATAGCATATGTATAATTTTATGTATGTGTTAGTAGCAACTTTAAATGCAATTTACTCAAAATAAAGGAAAAAATTTAAAAATCTGTAAATCTGCAAATCGGCTAACAAGAAATACCTTTCAAATAATATACGTTTGGTCAAAATCGAAAATATAACGGTAGAACAAAACATCGGTCACAAGAAATCGCCTAGCCTATTAATATTATAGATATAATTCTCATCACTTAGTTGTAATTTTTTAAAAATCGGTTATTCCGTTTAAAAGTTTTTGCGTTTTATTTATGCTACAATTTATGTGCGAGCAATCCTTAACATAAAACAAATTGACAATTCAAACACCCACCGCCACCTAAGAATTGTCCTATTTTTGGACTACTCATTAATGGGTGTAAAAAACACACACAAACCCAATTTGAACGAAATCTATATGATAATTTTGGCAATTTATGTCGATTTCATAGGTGTCATTTGTATGGGGACTAGGTCTGAACATGCACCGATTTTCACCAATAGACTGGCTTTTTAAGCCTTTCAAAAGTTAGTATTCGATAAGACATACACGAAAGACTTATTTTTTTTTGTTGGGAAAATAGCGAAAATCTGAACATTACAATCAAAAAGTACCGAGTTCGATTCTTTGCCAAATTTAAATTTAATTAAGCTGACAAAAGAATGTTTGGGTCCAAATTAAAGTGAATTTTTTGGAGAAAAATATGAAATTATATTACGTTTAGTCTATATCGTTAAAAACCGTTAAATAAATATAAAAAACTTAATTTCAGTGTCTTGACACATTGGCAAAAGCAACTGGAATCACTAACCCTTACAGAAATTTATCAAACAATTAATTTATTTGGCACCCATCCAAAAGAATGTTGAAATCAACGTGTTTGTAATATTTTCACAAAAAACTTTTTGTGGTTTGTTTAAAGTGTGTGTGTAGTGGTGCGGTGTATTGAAAATTACCGCAATTATGTAATTGCATTTAATCTTGACATTAATGCGTGTAAATAAATTTAAATCACTTCATAGCTGAACACTTGACACATCCAGCAATTATGAATCTTTAAAGAAATACAACAAAAGAATAACAATAAAACATTTATTTATTTATTTATTTATTATCTCTAGCAGTGTAGCCAGTTTTAATGAGTATAGATTCGTTTTATTTTAAGAGATTTCTCTAGGGCCTAAAAAAAATAATTTTATAATTTATTTTACAATATTTTACAAAAATTAATTAAGAAATTTGATTTTTGCAAAAATCAAAATATCGGTACAACACAACAACTATTTTTGTAACTCTGTAAAATTGTATAGACGTAATAAAAAGTTGAGTATGGTTTTGGCCTAAATGTTTTAGGCATCTCTATAGATTAAGATGTTCAAATTTTTTATAGATTAAAATCCATTAAAAAATTTGAATTTTCCAGAAATCAAAACGCGTAAAGTTCACTGTAAAAAGTGCACAGTCTGTCAAGTTTAAAAATATGGTTCTCCTCTTACGTTTTATTTCACTTTTTATTAATTCTAATTTATTTATACTAGCAGATTCCAGCGCTCGAAATTCGAGTGCAATTTCTAGGCAACTTCTATACTCAACTTAGCCAATTCACAAACCAACACTTTTTTGGTTTATTATAATTGTGAATGAAGATAACAAACTAATTAACAAACACATTAACAAATTAAATGAAAACACACAACTTTAAATGCAATTTACGCAAAATAAAGGAAAAAATTTAAAAATCTGTAAATCTGGTGAACAGCTAAAAATAAATACCTTTCAAATAATATACCTTTCAATAATATACGGGATAAAACGGTAAAATAAAACATCGGTAACAAAAAATCAGCTAGCCTATTAATATTATTGATATTAACTAACAGAACAAACTTAAAAAGTAGAAAAGAAGAGAAAGATAGAAAAAAAGAGAAAAGACTCCAAAATTTTGTTGTCAACAAAGTGTTTTTAAAATTGCACTTTGAATTATAATATTCTTTTAAACTTTTTATGTTCAAATCAAACATTAATGAGAACAAGTACGTAAATTATGGTCGCTTTAGACCGAATTTACGATACCATACACCATGCAGGTAGAGAAAGGTTCTTAGGACCAACTAATTGGATATAGAAAATAAGCAGAAACTAAATTTGAGTGGTTATTGTATTAATTAATTTACCAGCAAATATGAAAAAGTTCATATTTATATAGGGATTAGGTGGAAAAATGGACCGATCATGACCATATATGGTAAAGTCGCTTATTTTTTGCAAAACAAACTTATCAAACCAAATTTGATAGAAATCCATACAATATTTTTGTTTTTTTTTATGGACTTAGCTTAAGATCGGGAAGCAGCTTTATATGACTCAGATTTGCCCTATATGGTTTACTTTTGGACTACTGATTAATTAAACACACAACAACCAAATTTGACCGAGATCAATATAATAATTTGGATATTATGGCAATTTAAATCGATCTCATAAGGGTCATTTGTATAGGGACTAGGTCTGAACATGCATCGGTTTTCACAAATTTCAATAGTGCTGTTCCTTATATACCAAATTTCATCGAAATATATTGACATTTATGACCTGTAATTTCATTGCAAGGTATACATGGACAGACAGACATACAGATGGACGGACGGACTTCGCTAAATCGACTCAGAAAGTGATTTTGAGTCGATCGGTATAATAAAGATAAATTATTTTTGGTTGTCAGCATCATTATACCGTGATGACATAGTGGTACAGGTATAAATATTTGTGAAGGCGATTTTATTGAATTTAGAACGCCTGGCAAAAAACGTCAATTGCTGTGATTCTGTTGGTTTATTACAACCGCAATCTCGGGAGAATAGGGCAAGAATTATAGGAAATGTTTTCTTTAACAAGACGGGCTGTTTAATATATTTCAAATAACCAGAAACCTAAGGTAGACTCGACCATTAGCTTTCAAATGGGTGCCCACCTAATATTTCGGAGATAATAGATCGCATTTTACGAAGAAAGGTAGATGAAAACTCAATGGTTGCTACTAGAGAACTACAGGTAAATTCAAAAATGAATTACAGTCTCCCACAAAATAGTAAAACATATCTTGAAAAGGAACGTGAATTAAACAAGAGTTGCTCGAAAAAAAAGGAAGGACAGAAAGAAAAGAAATTTTCTTTTGCTGAAATTAACATTTCTTGTAACATGATGACTACTAGGATGACGCTATACTCTGCGATGACACGAAAATTATGATTTACTATAATAATGGGCGCTATAGAGAATGGACAAGGCCATTTAAAGCATTGAAAAGTCGAAATATAATTCCAACTGTGAAAATTGAATTTTGGTCACGCATGTCCAGTAAGGGAGTAAGAGATTTTTTTTTTTGAGAGCACCATAAATACGCAATAATACTTAGATATTTTTAAGGGACATCTAATAAACAGCGCGGATAAATTTGGGTTTAATAAATTTGTGATATATGAAACATGAACTCATTTTTCAAGCACCAATTCAATAGGGTTCGTCAATAAACCGATCGACCATAGCCAACTAAATTTAAATTCGCAGCTTGAAGTTTAATTAAAAGTTTAAATGGGCACAACGACCGAAGGAAGGTTAGGTTAAATGGGATGCCCGCCCGAAGGCGAGTACAATCAGACACCATATGGCCCATTGTGATAGGATGGAAAACACTAAACGATTAAAATAGGACTAAATCGAATATTTTAATAAGTTAGAAGTATCAGTCCGATCTTTTAACGCTTAGCATAACTTCCTTAATATATAAAAACCATTTAATCATATTTTTTATACTTTTCAGATTGCCGAGAAACGACCCGCTCAAAACGCACTAAAAGAGTTAGAGCTCCTGAACCAGTACACTTTGAACCAGAACCACATCAAGATTTAGAAAGTGATGATAGTGGCAGTCAAGAAAAAGACATACCAGAAATACCCACCAATTTTCTAAGTCCTTCTGTTAGAGAATATTTGGAATTGGGAAAATCAATACCTGGTAAGAAATAAAATTGACCTGATAAAATCAAACATTGTTAGTAAGATGTTTATGTATTTAGATAATATTCGATTAGAGTATAAAGAACTGTACGCAGCTTGTTAAGGAATCTTAACAGAAAATTTTCATATATTTCTTCAAGAAAAAAAAAGCACAAAAGTACATTTCAGTGCAACGCTAGCAATCAGCTGTTTTCTGTCAATTATTAAGAATTGTGAAATTGAAAACAAATCAATTCTTCGGTTCTGCTTTATTTGGCCTGCTAAACGCTTTTTAAGCTCAGTATCAAAATTACCCATCCGCTTCTTGTTTTTCTTTGCCGAATTTTGTTCGTTTTTTCCATGTTTGCAACTGAAAAATAACTTTTTTTTTTTTTTTTTGCATATTACATTTTGGTTATTCTTACCTCTCCTGTCAAAATTCCGTTCAGAAAGAACGAACAATTTGATATTCCTGCTCAAAGCCTGGGTTGCCTAAATTAATTTACGTCAAAAAAAAAGTAGTAAAAACAATACTACTTTTTTAAAAAGCTGCAGACTATCAACAGAAATTTTTTGACAGAAAAATTCCTTAAGGATTTCTGAAGCGTTTTTTTATATGAAGTTTTTGATTCCTTAGCAAGCTGCATACAGGCCTTAAATCAAAATTTTGAATTTAACTTAGAACAATGAGGAATACTTATCACAATACACATAACTCACATTCTGTTGGGAATTAAGGAAAAATCACTAAAAAACCAACATAAGTTTAGTACAAATAATTCCGACGAAACTTTATATGTGTTATGTACACGTATGCGGAATAAAATTGCAACAATTTTGCAACGCTGGGGAAAAAAAGTAGTAATGCTATTAATTTTTTACAGTTATATTTGAATAACCACATGTTTCCTCCTTTTGCTTTTATGACTTAATAAACAACTTGACATTTAATTATTTTAAAATGGCGACAAAGTAAGAACTACGTGGAGAAACAATTTGTAATTTTTTCAATAATCATCCTAATTAGAAGGCTTCGGAAATTGAACAACGAGAATATTGGTTAAGTACAGTCTACAAAAACGTGGCTCCCGCAGAAAGTGCACTTTGACCCTTTCATCGAAGAGGTCTCAACTCAGGAAACTTACTGAAGGGAGCTTGGAAAAAAATTTCACTGTGCTCAAAAAACATTAAAAAAAATACCTCACTGATATGGGAATACAGAAAAAGTCCAGAAAGAATAAGCTGATTGTTTTCGAAACTCAAGAAATTATCCAAAAGATATCGATTAAGTAGTTTAGTCAAAAATACATTTTACGCCAAGAACAACATAATTTGCGTAAAGGGCGATGAGTCATATTTTACGCTAGATGGATATGAATGGTAGGGACGGCACTCTTTCAAATGGAAAACACATGCTGATAATAATATAGAGTATACTAGTCGGTATAATTATTTTGACAAAAACATTATGATGCATTTTTGTATTCAGTTTATAGTTGTCCTTATATAATTTTTTTTTTGTTAGATATTGCTAATATAAACTAAAAAATAACTCAATAGAGGAGTTTATTTCATAAAAAATTAAAAAGTTATGATGAAAGTACTTTTGAGTATTTTGACAAGTTATTATTATTAAAAAAAGAAGCTTAATATTTAACAAATGTATAAAAATTTGATTATGAGTTAATGAAATGTATTGCCCGCTTTGGCTTCAATAACTCTTTGAAGGCGTCTTGGAGCTGAGTCCAGTAAATTTTTAAGGACCTCTGATGGTATCTCATTCCAAAGGGAAGTGACATCGGAAATTGTCTCTTCTTTGATTTTATGTAAATAAACAATTCTTTTACGTTTGATAAGAGACCACACGTTTTCAATGGTATTCAAGTCTGGACTTTGGGGTGGCCAGTCCAGAGTAGTAACACCAACATCCTTCCAATATTTGGATATCATCCTGCTTTTGTGGCATGGGCAATTTTCCTGTTGCAGGATAAATGATTCTCCGATCAACCTGTCACCGGAAGGGAAAGCTTTATAATATAGGGAGCTCAAATATTGGCCTTGGTTCCTCTAGCCGGCGATGAGAACCAAGTCACCCAACCCATTGCTCGCAATGTACCCCCAGAACATGACAGAGCCTCCACCATGGCTCACTTTTTGACCTTCGTACCTGTGACAGCCTTACAAAAATCTTTTTTTTGAAGAGTTGAACTCAAAGGAGCTTTGATCTGTCCATAGAACGCTTCTCCAAAACTATCTTGGCTTCTGAAGATGCTCCTTTGGAAAGGCCAATCTTTTAAGCTTGTTCAAATCTGATATGGGGTATGTTCTTTCTTTGTATGTTTTAAAATCTCCATCTTTTAAACGTCGCCGAACACTACGCTCACTGATTGGATTCTTGGCCGACTGATTCCATTGATTTGCAGCAGATTGAGGCTTTAGTTGAATATTTTTGTGAAATTCCCGCAGAAGAATTCGTTCTTCAATTAGTGTTGTTTTGCGTTTAGCACCTGATCTAGGTAAGATTCTAATGTCATTATGTTCCTTAATTCGTTAATTTGATAGTGCACTGTTTGGCGCGAAAAATTAAATTCAATTACAATGTCTTTTACTGCGACGCCAGAATTAAATTTGCCAATATTGAAGCTCTAGCAACACAGCTTAACTCAGCCGTTTTTCGTATAGTCTCCAATAACTTTTATTCAATATTTTATTTGAATGTTATAAAAAAATGTCAATAAAATTTAAATATCAAAGTTATTTGATTGTCACTTGCTAAAACATGCGCGAACACTGTCACAACGATTTTGTCAAAATACTTATGTCACGAAAAAATTCGATGTCTGCTTGCTTTCTTATCAGCAGAAAGGGAATTCAAAGCATAAACGACAAAATATTGGGCACGCGTATAGCTATAAATATGGATTTTATTTTGAACATAACCCGTGTACCGTCAGTTCATGCAATAAAAAGAACTGAACAAGAAAACATCACAGTTGCCTATGTCAAAATAATTATGCCGACTAGTATATTTGGAAAGTTCCCTAAAAAATAATTACTACGGAATGTCGGAACCAATATTTTTTAAGTCTGGTTTGGCCGTCAATTCTGAACGATATGTTGAGCACTCTTTGGCAGAAGTGAAGGAATTCATATAAAAGATGCGCTGAGTCCCAAAAGTGATCTTCCCGTCAGACTTAGCCTCTAGTCAATACGCCCGCACAACTGTAGAAGCTATGGACGCACTTCAGATACCACATGTTTATAATGAGATGTCCCTCAATTACGCTCAATTGAATACATTTGATCTAATTTAAAGTGAAAAGTTTATGCTGGAAGAAGGAACTCCTCAAAATGCTGACATCGAAAAAGTTACCCAAACCTGCCTAAAATTGGTGGCAACGGACTAGGGGGCATGGAACCCCCACACAAAGTAAACATTTTTCACATATTTCGGTAATGGTATGATGACAAGATGCATGAAACTTGGGTTCATTTATTAATATGAGTAGCCTTGACAAAAATGGGTATTAGACCAGTGGGCGTGGCACCTTCCACGTAAAGTAATACATATATCTGCACTGATATAAAAACTAGAGTCTTGAAAATTTGTGAGTACATAAATGTATGGTGAGAGGAATGGAGTCAAAAATGGGAGTCATGTAATAAGAGGTCGTGAAACCTCCGAAATAAATATTTATCATAAAATTCTGGACTGCTATGATAATGAGAGCTTTGATACCTTGTGTGTCACAATAAGTTATTAATGTGAGTGGGCTTGGTACCTCCTACATAAAGCAAAATATCTGGAGTAATGTGAAAGCGAGAGTTTTAAAACTATAACATAAATAATTCCTTGGATATTTTCAGCCCTGTTCTGAAACGTTGTTATTTGAGTAAGAGTGAATTTAAAATCGCATGAAATTGAAATTTTCGGTTTCTTGAAACCACTTTTTTTTATATATTTAATGGAAACATATGTTTGAGTTAAGAACCATATGTTTGAGTCAAGGACATATGTTATCTAGAAACCGAGGTGCCATATGGTTCTTTTTTCAGTTTCACAAAAAACTTTTAAGTATTTTGTGCATGTTTTTTCTTAAGTTTATAGAAAAAGTATAAAGAAAAATATTTTCTTTTAAAATAACAACTTATTTGTTCATTTAATTGTTTTTGTTCTTTAATTTCATTCAATTAAAAATGACTTTTCTATTTTTAAAAAGTTAGGCATCACCAAAAAAACTTCGATATTCAAATAAATTGGATTTGACTGGTATCATTACTGTTTCGAACATATGCAAAAAAATAAAAATATGTGATTTGATGAACAATTTTTTTTAATTCCTTTATTTGCAATAATTAGTGCATAAAGAATCTATGTTATAATTGAAAAAATTATAATGGAAAATAGATTGTGTAAATAAAAAGTTTTTATTATAGTTATAGAACAGCATCATCGCAAAAAGTGTGTTTTATTAACATCGACCACTTATTACGAGTTTTTTTTTAAAATCAGCGCAAAATGTAGACGTTTTTTAAAATCGGTTTTTTTTTCATAAAATTAATGTCTAATTTTTTAAAATAATGACAAGGTTCAATAAAAAACTTGTTAGAGTTTAAATATCAATTAGTTTTTTTATCTCTTAAGACCTGCTTAGTAGAAAAAAAGGGCATTTGTTTTGATTTCACAAAGCCTTTTCTATGTGAATTAAAACGAGAAAAAATATTTTATTGAAATTAGAGAACAGCAAAAAACTCGTAGATTTAAGAATTTTTTCATTTACGAGTTTTTTGTGTGATAGTGGTTTCAAGAACAGGGGTGTTTATTGCGATTTGAAAAAAATTCGTTTACTAGTATAGTGCTTCTTGAACAATGTGCTGCGGCTATGAATATGGATCACATTAAACTGCATTACAAATATAAGATATGTTTTTTTCATCTTCTTAAATACAAATTTTTTGGGTGCCACGATTAAAAAAATTTCACTGTGCCGTGCACTGTTCTAAATGAGTAGAGAGTTTTCAACTTGAAATATTTTTATGATGATTCCAAAAAGTGTCGCTTCTAAAGGACACAGTTAATTAGCTTGAATTTACTGAAATAGTTTTAGCTTTTATTTTCAAGTATTTTTTCCAAAACACAGAGAACCTAATTCTTCGAAAATTGAACAACTGTATTTGCGATTTTTTCCACAACAATTTAAAAGCTGCTAACTATTTTCTACTATTATTATAAAATATTTACTGTAAATACTACAGCAAGAGAATTTTAACTTCATCAGCGGTCACAACGGTTCAAAGTAAAGTATCGTAGAAAGATCCAAAGTTTTTTCCGATCAAATTAACATATTTAAATTTGTATTTGATTTAAGCGAGGATGTATTTAAATTTTTTCCTATATACGTGTTAATTCGAATTTCGGGTGCAGGAACTCTATGTTCAAAACATGGGGATTATTGGCAGCGTTGCCGTTTTGATAATTTTTAATCAATGTGGGAACTTTTTTTTCATTTTGGTAACTTTGAGAATCAAAATTTATTTTTTTTGTGTTTTATGTGATAAATTTATTTAATAATAAAGCTTGTTATGCACGCGTTTTTATTGCGTTGTTTTGATAACACTGTAGAATTTTGAAAAAGTATGTATGTTTGATTTACTACATAATCAACTCTGGGTTACCAAAACACGCATAACTGTTTGAACAATTTCTAAATAACGTAAAGAGGTAAAAAAAAAGTGTTGGTGCTAAATCTGAAATTAGAAAATGTACCATCTTTTTATATTGAACTTTTAAAAGAAATTTCAAAACACTTGCATTTTTCAAGAAAATGTTTAAAAACCTAATCAATTTCCAAAACTTAACAGGCGTTAATGAGGAAAATTGTTTTACCCAATGGAAATTATTAAAATTTTTGATTATTATAGAATTCAAATACAAAAATGGAGTGGATGAAAATGGTTTTGTTCAAAAATTTACAGACATTGCCATATATTTAGTGAAGCTGCTGCCGAAAGAAATTTTTCCCAATTTAATTTAAAACAAGTAAGAAAATTATAGTCGGTCTAGACTATACGATACCCTAGACCATGCGTTTAGAGACCCTATCTCTTAGACCCAAATAACTGGATATAGAAAATAAGCATAAACCAAATTTGAGTGGGATTTTTATTAATTAATTTATTAATTAATCGATCCTGGCCATGTTTAGTAAAGTCTCTTGCATTTTGCAAAAATATATACAAACAAAATTTGAGAAGAATCATCGCAATATTTTGGTTTTTTTTATAGATTTAAGTGAAGATCGGGAATCAGCTCTATATGGGGCCTATTACTAAGAGTTGTCCAATAGGGCTCATTTTTGGACTACTGATTAATGCATGTAATAGATATATACAAACCAAATTTGACTAAGATTTATATGATAAATTGGATCTTATGGCAATTTATGTTGATTTCATAGGGGTCATTTGTATGGGGGCTAGGTCTGAACATGGACCGATTCTCACCAAGTTAAATAGCGTTTGATTACAAGCTTTACATGGACACACAGACGGACGGACGGACATCGTTAAATCGAATCAGCTAGTGATTCTGATTCGATCGGTATAATAAAAGATGGGTCTAGGTCAAATATTTTTTTGGTTGTTACAAACAGCAGCACAAAGTCATTATACCCACACCACATAGTGGTATAGGGTATAAAAAGTGCTATCTGCTTTAACAAAATATTTAAGAAGAGGAAAACCAAATTATTCATTAGATCTAAAAGAATTCACAGATCGGTTTAGTACAATATCTATTAAAAATTAATCCCACTATTGATGTTTAAAATTAAAATCATTATTATAGAGTACAGTTCTGTGTTTTTCTAGAATAACCGCGTATGTCATACAATCAATATGTTCAGGGGAGCCAAAAAACGTTATATTTGAAATTATCGGCTCGATATAAAGATTTTAGAGCTTTTTATTTAACAGTCCTGTAGATATGGGCAATAATAATAATCTTCGGAGGAATAGATCCTGGAGAAGGATGAAAAAACAATATGTAAATTACACTTAAAGTGTGTGCAGATAAAACAACTTATGTCGACAAACGTCGTTTTCTTTGAAAAAGAAAATTACCAATGCAACCACCCATGTAGACATATGTAAGTTGCTGTTCTTGAAAAATGGATTTTTTTTGTTCGTCAACAAAAAGTTAACGGGATTAGGATGAGAATATAACAACGTTTCAAGAATATTAGTGACAAAAAATAACAGAAATAAACACACAAGTTTTTACAAGTGGTTATAAACTGAAAAATAATCCAAAATTATTTTGCATTTTTTTTTTTCATTAATAACAACGTATGTCGCTATATGTCGTTTTCTGAGAAAATAATTTGTCAGCGATCAAAGGTAGGTTGGCATACGTCGTTAGTGCTGCAAATTAATTTAATAAACATTTAAGTTACGTTGTTATTTAAAGAAAAAACTCAGAAATGGTCAATATTTTTTTTTTTCAAATTGAACACATGTAAAGAGCGTTAAAAATTAATATATTTGGCATCGTTAACTCAAAATGACAAAAATTGACGTACGCGGTTATTCCAGAAAACCACAGAGTTATCTTAGAGAAGGGTTTGAAACCAAACATAAATTATAATTTAAATTGCAGATAGCACTTTTCGAATATAGAATTAAAATAAACATACAGAGTTGATTGCATTCTAAAGAAAAAAGATAGTGAAAAACCTTTTGAGATGTATGAGAAATTTTGTCACTAATTACTTATAAGGTCGAAATTTGAAGACCTGTTTCTGTCTTCGAATCTGGGTGTTAATTTTTTTAAAACTGATTTTAACATTTCTTGTCTAAAAATTTCTGTGCAGTAGAGCAGTAGGATATCGCCCAGGAAAATTAAAAATTACTCTTAAGTTTTTATTCTGAATAACCTGAAGTTTTTTAAGCTTAGACTTTCGTTTGAGTAGAGGGAAAATAGCTCATCCGCATTTTAAGCTTTATCACAGGCTTGGAGAACATTGTGTTTGAATGATAGGATCTTATCAAAAATTACTCCCAAATATTTGATGGTATCCAATATTGGAATCTGAAATCTTTTGTGGAATTCTTTTTGGTGACCTGTGCTTTGTCTTGTCGTTTTAAAGAGCTAGCTAATGAGATTATTTATGAATCGTCACAAAAATATTAAAGTTTATTATTATCGGATAGCTAATGCACTTTCCTTATAGAATTCGAAACACTCGAATGTACTTTTACCGTGATTTCTTTATTTGTGTCTGATTGTATTTTTCATTAATAATACTAAAATTTACTTTGAGCTATCAAATATATATAACAACATAGAACAAAATATTCCAAGTGCCAAATACCAACAATTTTTAAAGAAAACCCAAACAAGACCAGACATTCCAAAATATTTTATATACGAATATGTGCTCGTATAAGCTACGATATATGAACATATTTTGGCAAATATATTTAAAAAAAACTGTTATTGCAAAATATATATCTACATAAATATTATTAAAACCAATTGTTTAATGCTATTTTGTTTTTTGGGAGGTTTTTTACGTTGTTAAGTAGGCGTAGCATTTTGCAGTATGTTGTGTTTAAAAAGAATAAACTGATCCAGTTTTATTATTATTTAAGTCATAAATACAAACATTTATGTTGACTATTTAAAAAAAAAATAAATAATAATACAAAACGCAAAGCGTAACAAAAAAATTGTTCAATAATAATTGAGCTTTAAAATGACCCCAAGGCAGCCGAATATTGTTTTGAATCCATTTAGTTGCTTCCCCACCTCTAAAAAAAAATATTTGCATACCCAAAGACTGCTAGGAAATATAACTCATATTACCAAAATCTAATAGTGATGATTTGAATTTTTTTTTGTCAATTTAAAATTGAAAATAAAAATTTTATTTATGAAAAGTTTTTAAATTTTGAGTTTAAAAAAAAACTTTTTGAAACAAAAAAAAATATATATAGCGGAGAAAAATTTTTAAGGTTGGAATTTTGTCCAGGCTATCATAATTAAGAATTGAATAAAGTTTTTTAAGGTAAAGAAAAAACTTTCAATTTAAAAAGTAAAAATAAATTACAATTGGTTCTGTTGAAAACATGTGATATTCATACATATGTTTTCCCTACACATGAAATCATGTCTAAATATGCCGTTTTTGTATTAAAATTTAAGATAGATTTTTCTTTACCTTTTCAGACTTAACATTTGATAAAACAAACCGATTTTAATCATGTTCAATACCAAAACTGGTCGGATACCAACAGACATTATAAGCAAAAACCAATTATCAAAAAAAAAATTTTGGTGAAACATCCTAATGAAAATGTTAAATCAAACCATTTTAATATTTTCACAACTTTTAGTAAACTTAATATATTGCTCGTAAACTTAAAATGGCTTAAGCCCTTATTTCATTTGGTTAATAGACTTTCATTGGATGTGAAAATATTTTTTTCAAAATACATATGTAATGTAAACAAAGAAACATTATTGCCCTCTTTTTTCTTCCAGAAATTATAAAAAAATAAATAAAAAAAATACGCAAAACATTAACTCATATAATTGGCACCAGTGTCAAAATATTTTGCTGGAAAATTCAAAAGAAAAAATATATTTTTTGACAGCTTCATTAATTTATCGATAACTTACGTATATATATTGACGTTTTAAGATTTTTCATAGTGCCGTACTCTCTAATTTTAAATTCCCGAATTTTCGTTATTTCTGATTTTTGTGTTTGACAAAGCTACTAAAACGGTTCTGTTTCAGTATCGGTTCAACCGAATACTTTTCGTTTTTTTTACCAACTGTCTGTCATCAAAACTTTATTCAAAACATTAATGAACTTAGGATCACTTTAATCGCATCTATAATATTAATAGGCAAGACAATTTCTTGTGACCGCTTTTAAACCTTCAATTACCAACCGATTTTGAAAAAAATACCCCATTTGAAAGGTATTTATTTTTAGCTATCCACCATATTTACAGATTTACACCATCTGGAACATTTTTTGGAGTAAAATTCATTTAAAGTTGCTATTAACACATAGATTAAACACATATTTAAGCTTCAAATTAAAAAGCTATACAATGGTGTGTGTGTTTATTAAATTTGTGTTGAATTGTGTATTGGCTAAGATTGATTAGCATACCTTTAGGCTCTTATAAAATTATTTATCTTCTGTGTGTTCAACAAATATTTATAATTGAATGAAAAAATAAATTTTCCTAGAATTTGCACTCGAATTTTGAGGACTGGGCTTTGCTAATGTGCAGAAATAGAGTGAAATTAACAACGTTACCCTGACATACAAATTATAAATATTTTGCTCAAACTCGGCTTGTAATGGGCTTCATAAAATGACAAGTCTAAAATTTTTTATTATTTAAAAAAACACTTTATTTATTTAAAATCAAACCTTTTGTTTTGAAGGAATTTTAAGACTAACTTAAACATACACTTTATTAAATTTCTAATTTCTAATTGCATTATGTTCTTTTTCACAAATTAAGTTTAATTTGTTTTGTTTGAATTATGCAGCTGCATTTGCAACTGCGAATTCTACAGGAGTTAAATAACATTTCAAAGAAAACTTGCATAAAGTGTGGGAATAAACTATTTCTGACTATTTAAAATTTTGCTACATATTTTTATATTCTTAAGTAATTTAAAAAAAATCACCAGTTTTTTATACTTTATAACACTCTGTGGTCAGGGTATAACGATATTGTGCTGGTGTTTGTAACTACCAAAGAAATATTTGGCCTAGGCTAACCTTTTATTATACAGATGGACTCAGAATCTCTTTCTGAGTCGATTTTACGATGTCCTTTCGCCCATCTGTCTGTGTAATCAAACAACAGAACGCAAATATAATTATATCTTTATGAATATCAGTGCATGTTCAGACCTAGCCTCCATATAAATAACCCCTATGAGAACGACTTAAATTGCCACAAGATCTAGATTATCGTATAGATATTGATTTATTCGATCTCTAGTCCAAAAATATACTGTCTAGGATTATTTTTTGTCATAGTCCCATATAAAGCTATTTGCCGATCTTCACTAATATATATCAAAAAATGCAAATATTGCACAGATTTTTCTCAAATTAAGTTTATATATGTTTGTAAAAAATTTAATAATAATAATAAATATGGTCATGATCGGTCTATTTTTTTTAGCCAAGTCTAAAATAAATAAAAATAGCACCCCCGATATGAACTTTTACATATCTACTGGCCATAAAATCATGAAAATGTCTTTTATATATTTGTGTTATGCTTAATCTCGACTGTTACATTGTTGAATTATGACCTAAACAAAGTTGAACTTAATCTCCAGGTATAGGGTATCGTATGGTGGCTCTTTCAATTTGTCTGGCGTTTACAGTATATTAAAAAATGTCATTATTACAAAAGGACCTCTGAAAAAAACTGATTGAATTTATTACCGGCTAATTATATATCGTATAGATCAAAGAAAAATATACCTCAGATAATGGGAAAAATAACCAGAAAAAGCTAGCACATACAATTAATGACTCCGATAATATGAGTGAGCGAGACACGACTAAGCCATTCCAATACTTTAAATAAGTGTACAAAAAAAAAAAACAAGTTAAAAGTCATCGTCACTGGAGAACTAAATATCTCTTATTTTAGATAACGAAAATTATTTCCCATTAAATTATCACGTCGCCCAGAGAATAAATACGGTTCAAACCCACTTTCTAAATAAAAGTGAAGCTGCTTATCGGGGAAGCAGTTGAAAAGCATATTTCAACCAAGAGGATTAAGCCATCAACTTGTTAAAAGAAAAAAATAAATGTTTATTCCATTTCTTAAGGTACGGTCACATTAGACAAATATTTGACACAAACTTGTTTTCTCGTATTTGCCCAAAATTTTGTGTTTAATCAAACAGCTGCCAAATAGTGGCAAATAAAAACAAGGAAAACATATTTGCCGTGCGGTCAGGTCACACTTGAACAAATATTTGACTAAAACAATTGTTTGATCAAACAATCAAAAATTAAAAATATATTTGATCAAAAATTTTCAAATGTTGCTCGAGGAGGAAAGTTTTCTTCTTTTGGGCTGTGGAGCGGCATCGGTGATAGTATTGGAAGTGTTCGGTTATATTATATTTAAATATTATTTTTAACTATAATTATAACTATAATTTACACAATTTTACTTACCCTTTTATTTCTACTAGTATAGCCCAGCACTCGAAATTCGAGTGCAAATTCTAGGAAATATTCCATATTCCAGATTCCAGCCCTCGAAATTCGAGCGCAAATTCTAGGAAATTTAATTTTTTCATTAAATAAAGACCCTAAAGGTATGCTAATCAATTATAGCCAATTCACAAATCAACACAAAAAACAAACTCATTTTTATTACAAACACATTAACAATTTTAATAAACACATACATAGCATTGTATACTGTTATGTTTGTGTTAGGCCGAGGCCACGCAATGAGCGGCAAAGCGGCGAGCGGCAAGTGGCTTATTACTGAGCGCCATTTCTGAGCGGTTAGTTGTCAAAATGCCATTGTCAATGTTATTATTTATTATTTATATAAAAAGCTTTTATAACAAAAGCAAAATATTTTCACTACTTTATGATTTTTATTTATGTATTTCTACATTTCAACCTTTTTAACTTTTTATCAATTGAAAAACAACACAAAAATAGTTGTCGTTAAGATAACAACAACAGCTGACTTTAGCAATAGCGAATATCGTTTAAAAATTTTACTGAATACCAAAATCGATAATTTTGTTGCTTTCTTTTTCTAACGATTCAATTATCGTTAAAAAGAAGTTACTAAATCGTGCTACAGATTGACAAAACAAAGAAAAGCTATTTTTTTTTTGCAATTTTTATTGTTTGCCGCTCAGAAAACAACTAAAAATTAGCATAAGTTCTATTCCTGAGCGGTGCCGCTTAAACGCTCAGATATGTCGCTCACATGCCGCTCATTGTGTGGCCACTTCAGTAGTATTTCATATGTTTTAATTTTTTTTCCGCTCATCGCTCTGCCGCTCGCCGCTTTGCCGCTCATTGCGTGGCCTCGGCCTTAGTAGCAACTTTAAATGAAATTTACTCAACATAAAGGAAAAAATTTAAAAATCTGTAAATCTGCAAAACGGCTAAAAAGAAATGCCTTTCAAATAATATATGTTTGGTCAAAATCGGGATAAAACGGTAGAACAAAACATCTGTCACAAGAAATCGCCTAGCCTATTAATATTATACATGATATTTTTTTTTTTGTTTACAAAATAAACAGCTGTTTATTTTAAGTAATGTAACAGTGTGGCAAATTCTGTGTTTTTAAAATGATAAATACGCTAAAGTTAAAAATAAATTGGGGTTTAGGGGCAATGCCCCGATCGGTTTCAAATTTTTACCACTTATAAAACATTTTATAATATTTTTTTCGGCGGTCGAGCCTATTTTCCGAGTTATGGGCTTCCAAACTTTCGACATTGACCGGTATATTTTTTTGTTATTTAGTATTGGATTTCAGCACTATATATATATAAGCTTATATATATATATATATATATATATATATATAAGCCTTTTATTCGATATTTTTAAATTTGAAATCCATTAACCATTATGAACCTATTTAAAACTTTGTATTTTAATTTTCAAAATACATATTATTTTCAAAGCCAAAAAGCATTTGTTTTATTTATCACTAGTAAACCTCGTCGTGCGTTGCTACGACTTTATGCTGTATCCTAAATTTCAGAATTATGATTTTATATTTACTTTTTATGGGACTACTTACATTTATATTCTATTAACTCACACAACGTCAAAAAAAGACTCTTGCTATCATAATATAAACATATTTACTTTGTTTGGGAAATGCCATGCCCGATTCCGATTCCGCTAATTTTAAGCACTACTACTGAAACTAATGACACAGATACACAAAGTTGCGTTACTCTGTCTTCAATATTACTCCAGATTAGGGTTGCCAGATCCCGATTTGGAAAAAGCTGGACATTCGGCATAAAAAAGCTGGATTTTAAAAAAAAAGCTGGACATTTTAAAAGTTTTGTCTTATCGAAAAAAAGTTTTTCATTTTTATTTTAATAAAATAATTTATTTTATTTTTTTTCCAATTAGGAACATAAAGTATGGTAAAAAACGTATAAACAAAACATGAAGCTAATCAGTTCATTCCTTAAAGTTTTAAAAATATAAAATATAAGTATTTAAAAAAAAGAGTAATAACAAAAACAAAATTACCAAAAAAAAAATATCAGTTCAGGTTATAGGTGCTATATAAATTATTATAATATTTTAAAAATAGTTATTCTAAAATAATTTTTATTGCCACATATATTTTGTGTTTCCACAAACTGACTTGGCTAGTTCTGAACCAGCGATAGTTTCCAAAAATTTTTGGAAATCTTTGCAAGATTTCTCCAAATTTATTCTAATAAATACTTCTGCCTGTATTAAGTCAAAAGACATTCTGTTTCTTTCTTTGCTATATAAATTATTCAAAATACTGAAAACTCTTTCGCAAAAGGCATTGCTTATAGGAATCGAAAAAACAAAAGATATTAGCTTTCGTAAATTTTCGCAATTACCATTAATTGTTTTTGTAAAAAAGAAAGACCATATTTTATCATTTGGTAAATCGTGTGGTAACTGGTCGTTAACTGCTCGAAGACAACAAAAATCTTTATATAATTTATCATTGTCTATAGCTTCAGATATTTCTAGAATATGTGGTACGTTTTGTAAGTCAGTCCACGAAAAGAAAGATGTTTTTAAACTTAAAAATGAAATTATTTTAAAAAGGCAGTTATTTCCAAAATCATAACGTTTTTCTAAATATGAAACAGCTGTTTTTAAAAATTCATCGGCTTCTGATGTAAACACTTTTTGTTCATCAGAAGAGAGATTTTTTAAAACATTACTGACTTTGCTATCATAAAATTTATCATTTATTCTACATTAAAGGCGACTCATGAGTCTAGTCATTACATCGTGTAACTCTAAAATGGTAAAAGAGTCACTTTCAAGAGACAAAATAGTTTTAATGAAATTCTCGCATTATATTGTGTAAGAAATATAGTTATGCCTCTGAAAAACCTTCCACTTTACACTCATCATTTTCATCCACTACATTGTCATCTGAAATTCCATAAGAAATAAATTCCCATAGGCCTTTTTGGCAGTTCCTTTTTTTAAAAAGCACATTTTTACCGCAGGCCAACAATAGATTAAACGATCTACAGCTGGTAAAAGAGAAAACCACCGAGGAGCAATATGTCGCAAAAGTTCTTTATACTCAATTTCAGAATGAGCTCAACTCGTTAAAAATTTTTATTACGATATTTTCGATATCTATAGATAAAGCATTGAGAGCTCTTTTAACACAATTGTTTATAACGTGGCAGTTACAATTTGCTTTAATAATTTGCTTACATTCGTTTTTAAGTTTTTGGTATACAGAATTATGAATACCGTAATTGACAGCAGCATTATCCGCACTATAAGCTGTGATTTGTTTTATATTCAAATCACAATCCTTTGTTATTCGTATTATATTTAAAAAAATATCCATTGATGTTTCGTATGGGTCGTTATAAAAATACAAAATTTGTTTTCGGATACCGTATTCCGGGTCAAAATATTGAACAGTATATGGGTAGGTTTTAACATTTCCAATGTTAGAAGTATCACTACTTACAGAAAAGTAATAGTTCTTTTTTAAGGCATTAACTGTAATTTGTTGTGAATAAGGAGCCAAAACATTTCTAGCTATGGCTGCCGCATTTGTACGCCCACAAGATATTTTGTTGGCGATTTTACTATCACAGTATAAAGTTGAAGTTGTGGTAAACACATGCCAATTCCGCTCTGGCAATTTGAGTTTTAATTTTTGCTCAGAAGGAACAACAAAACTTGTAATGCGCTGACACAATTTCTGCGACATCTCCATTTTAACATGTTTTTTTGTTTTTAAATGCTTTTTTAACGACCGACTACCTTCATGTTTTACTAAAATCTCTGTTTGACACAATTTACATTTCACACAATTTACATTTGTGTAATTATATTTTTTTTTGTAACCACTTCGCATATTCTAGAACATCTTTCCATATGAAATATTTTTTATCTATAGATAAAGCAATTAAAGGATTTTCTTTTTAATTTCTGTTTGGCTGGACAAATTTAATTTTAGCTGGACGCTGGACAAGCTTCTAAAAAGCTGGACAATCCAGCCAGATCCAGCCCGTCTGGCAACCCTACTCCAGATATTTGATATTAAAAACTCCCTTTGTATGGTAGGTACCACGCTCACTTTACATATAAAAATATGCAGTCTATGTAAATCCATCCTGAAGGTTAATTACAAATATTGGTGAAGGCATTTTTGAAATCGGATGAGTAGTTTCGGAGATTACCCCACATGCAAGCAAACTTTATCTCTTTATTACATTAGTATACTTAAATTTATTTTAAATTTGAATTTATTTGTATTTCATTTGTAAAGAAAACACCAGCAGATTTTATTTGGAGATAGGGTTACCATCTCAAAGAAAAAAATGGTATTTTTTCTTTGAAAAGAGAGAGAGAGAGAAACTATAAAAATCGTAACGGCAATCATTGACAATATAAAAAGTAGACAAAAAATGTTAGACGTATTGTAGAAACGAAATCGATCATGTATTCGTTCGTAAGGTTTTTCAAAAGTCTTCTGGAATTTCATTCAATTTCATACAGAAGTCATGTAGAGACATTTTCAAGAAACGTCCACTCACAGCTGATCATGGGAACCTTCGATATTAAACTTAACTTCTCCAGACAACAAATTCATAACAATATCACTATGTTTGTTTGCCTTCCTTATCTATGAATGACTTCACCCAGTATGCTTGAGCGTAAGACTCTTTTGCCGAAATCATGGTGTGAGTATCGGTTCACGGAGTTGATGACTTAAAAGAATTTTAAAAAACAACATCGTTACGACAGAATGCGCGCTAGACGTCAATCACAACGTGTGCATTTGGTTTATGCAAATCTTGTCAACTGGTAATAATATTCAAATAAGTTCTCTTGTATCTTTCCAACTGGGAGTGACAAGCATAATTGAACAACAGTTGCATTTGTTAGTGGTTATGTCAACAACATGTAAAGTTTTGTTTGTTGCTGCAAATTTGGCGCAGTTCATAGTGTTTTTTTTTTCTTTATTTGTTGGTGCTGTTCCCAGCTTTTTGTCTGTATTTGGGTTTATTGCAGCAAGCGCAAATCAATTATTTTTCATTTGTATATTTCCCAGTAAATAAATGCATTTTTCATGGGGTCACTAATAAGAAAGAAAACAAAACAAAAAAAACCGAAACCAACGAATTACGTTTGGCTAAAAAATTGTATTTTTTACGACCAAATTTGAAGTGCATCTACTCGTAAATTCATTTATTAATAGAGACAACATGCATGTGTACGCTGATGTGAATGATTGAGAAAGACCTATCTATGTATTCGTATGTTGAGGGAGGGATATTTTTGGTATGATTTAAGTGTTTCTTTGGGTTTGGGTGTTGATTTTTTTTAACAATTCAATTTTTTATAGGGTTTATTCTGATTTTTTTCTTAAAAATTTTTTGCTGCTCAAATTACGTGAATTTCCGCAATCCAAATGCATTTGACACTTTTATGCATCACAAACAAATTGAAGTTTATTAGAATGTAGCGTTGCACCAACAGATGAGTATCTGGTACTGTGACTTTTTTTTTGTAAAGATTGTGTCTACATTTTGTTAAAGTTGGTCGAATAACCGGTTAATTGTATATATTTCTATTTCTATTTAAAATAAAATTACTAAACTCTAATTTTTATTCGAACCGGTTAATCGGATGAAGCTAAGTCCGGCGTGATGAAGCAGTTCGAACTTCAAGCTTCCGTTAATCGCAATCATTTTCAATCGAGACTAGTCAGACTGTATCAAATAAAGAAAAAGTCGCTTTTGGAAATACTATCTTCATTTTTTATTTCATTAACATGAAAACAATATTAATTCTCTCTGAAAAGATCCTTGTAGATCTTGAATATACTGGTTTGTGTATTCTACAACAGTAGTCAAGATGTCATCTGAAAAATTTACAATAAAAACAAATTTTGCTTGTATCAACCAGATCAGTTGCGACTAACGAAGGGATAATTCACGGCTTTTGGCCATCGCAACTGTAGATATGTGAACTGGTGCATTGTCTTGATGAAACAACATTTTCTTATTCGCCAAATGCGGGCTTTTTCCCTTAATTTCTTCTTTGATGGTTTTTCTTTTTTTTTTTTAAGATAATCAATAAAAATTAGCCCACGCGCAACCCAAAAAAAGACGCCCTAATCTTGCTTGCAGATAGAACTGTCTTCTCTTTCTTTAGACACGATTTTCCCATTTCAGTACACTGTTTTGACAAAATAAAAAATACTATTTAAAATATTTCGGGATTCCCGATTGGCATGGGACACCTTGCATATATAATACGAGTCATCTTTTCATTAAGGCTTAAGGGTCGCAACCGGGTCTCGAAGTTAGTTTTGTTTAAATAAAGCTGTTATGGCTTTCGCCATTTGTATAAGTCATGGAGTTGTCAAAAACGCTAGTTTGTAGAAGTCTCAGAATGCCCCACTATTATTGAACACCATTTAACAACTTTTGCCGATAAACGCAATAATGGAAAACTAGGGTATAGGTCCGGGGCTTTTTGAACATCCCTAGTAGTTCATTACAACTCATGACTCCTCCTATTAACTACCATTAATAGACTACTGTGAAATCTTGAAGAAGTGGTGTCACCAAGTTTGTGTTTGACAGCCATTGAAAGCAGACAACCTCGAGAATTTTAGCAAAACTGTAAAACTCAATTTCGAGTGCTCATAACATACTATCTTTTGGGGAAAAGGTATCACCGAAACCAAGTAAAGTGTTGATAAATACTATGGGGACTCTGCACCATCAACATCAATGGTTCAATGTGGTCGTACCAGCACAAGTGGACCGAACGTTCAGATGGTCTTCCGCCATGACAAAAAAAAAAAAAAAAACATAAATAATGGGGTATTTATGCATATTTTCCAGATTAAGCCCACTGCGACTACTTCCTGTTTCCAAACCGAAAGAAATGGCTTGGCGGTAAGAGATTTGGATCGAAAGAAGAGGTCGTTTCTGACACAAACTCCTATTTTGAGAATCATGAAAAACATATTATTTGGAAGGAGTACAAAGTTTGAAACAACCCTGAACTTATGTTAAGAAGTACAATGCTTTTTTGACGAAACGTGTCGAACAGTCAACATTTGCGAGAAGTTTTTAATTCAAAAAAGTGCTGCTTAAAGTCGTCGGGTGATTTTGACATGGAAGATAAGGAATACCCTGGCGAAGAAAAAAATTCGAAGATGAAGAATTGGAGACTTTACTTCGTGAAAACTCGCGCCAAACGCAAGTAGAAAGCAAGGAAATTTGGTGCTATACGAGTTGAGGCCGATAAAAGTGGAAAGGTGATTCTACATGTCTGCAATACTGCTTTTCCCAAAGAAGTCCTCTTTGCATCGTATTGTTATTGGTGATAAAAAGTTGAAGAGGCGCAGAAAAACGTATGTGAAACCGAATCAAACACGGCCATCAACGCAGAAGCCGAATATTCATAGCACCAAGATAGTTCTCTGTATTTTTTGGGATCAGAAAGGCTTGGTTTATTACGAGCTGTTAGAACCGAGCTGTTAGACAGAGGTGCTATTCCGAACACAAAGTAAAAAACAGCCAGCATGGGAGACCAGCCAATAATTTTTCTTAATGGTAATGCTCGGCCATATGCTGTGCGATCAGTTACATACGTTTGGTTAATATCAGATAAGAAGTTCTAACCATCGCGCGATACAGCCGTGACTCTGCCATTTATGGCTGTCATTTGTTTCGATCGCTGTATAATTCCCTTACTTGAATACGCTTCACTTCAATTAAAGGTATCTCAAATTGCACATTCCACATTTTCATGTTACACACCCAATACTTCAGTGAGTTTTAAATGATTTTTTTAGATTTCGAGGCGCCATAAGAGAGCACATGAGAAACAACACTTTTGCCTAACTGAATTATTGGACAGCTAAAAAATGAGGTTAGCGAATCAATCTATTTCCCTATTCGAAGAATTATGACAAACCAATGTGTTGTTATTGTCATGGTAAAAAAGAGACGTATTCCTCTTGAAAGTACGACTATACTGAAAATAAATTTAAGCATCTGTCTCTTAACGAATTTAAGTTGAAAGCGTAAGAAACATTTACGTTAAATTGATTGACCGAAGCAGACATATTAAATTCTTAATATCGATAATTGATTAATCATCGAACAACCAGTTAATCCATTTAAACCATTATTGGTAATTGTCTACATTGAATGATCCAAAAAATACTATACTCACGAATGTTTTTTTATCGGATGGCGGAGTTTTTTTTTACTTATTACAGAATATATTTTGTAAATTTTAATGGATTGTTTTTTCGTCGTATAATACGAGTATATATAAATTCTCTTTTTTATAAATTAACTTTTTTTTAAATTGATTAACCGAATCAGACATATTAAATTCTTAATATCAATAATTGATTAATCACCGAATAACCAGTTTATCCATTATTGGTTAACTGTCTACATTGAATAATCGAAAACACTACATACACAAATGTTTTTAATACGGGCTGGTGTAGTTTTTTTTTATTTATTGGAGAGTACATTTTTTGAATTTTAATGGATAATTTTTAGTGCTATAATATATATGAATAATTTTTTTTTCTACCTTAGGACGTCCTGGTGTTGATTATCCCATACTATCTGCCATACCCTATACAAATTTTTACTGTGATGAACAGTCATATCCGGGATTCTTTGCCGATATGGAAACAAGATGTCAAGGTAAGTAACAGAAAATAATTTTCAAATACAAACATTTGTTAGTGTTGTTTAAACTGAGATTGACAGTTTTTTAATTAAGGAAAATTTTATCATGAAATTTTATTAAATTTTAATGTTTCTAACTCAATTTTCTTTAAGGTTGGCATTACTGCGACATTGATGGGCGACAAGCATCATTTTTATGCCCCAACGGTACGCAATTTTCTCAAGCAGTTTTCGTATGTGATTGGTGGTTCAATGTACGATGTGACTTGTCACCACGTCTGTATGCCATAAATGCTCGTTTATATCAACGTCCCAAGGTGAATCCAACTCGACCCCATCGTATCATAACAAAGGAATTAGTTGATGATATATTTAATTAATTTTAAAGGGCAAACACATATACATATATTTAAAATTAAACGAAAGAAAACAACAACAAAAAAAAAAAAAATAGAAAAAAGCACAAACTAATTATGTAAAAACCATATTATTGTTAAATTTTTTATTATCTAGAAAGGATTATTTCGTCACCGGTTACTATTTTGGGACATATTTAGTGGAAATTAGAGTGTTTAGTTAAATTAGTTTTTAGCAAAAAAAAAAAGACAGGCTAGTGTTAATTTTCGGAAAATATTTCTTATACATTTTGATTTTTCCTTAGGATCTTATTTTATATGCGGCAATGAGGTCTGCCGAATATATACTGTACTGATTAAATTTATTGGTAGCTACAGGGACGGACACCAATCTGATAAAGTCTAGCAGTCTTGCAAAAGGTATTAGAATGGACAAGGCGGTGGTTAATGACTTGCGTGGAGCATTTGGAGGGTTATCCAGGACCAGAGGCTTGGTCAAAATTGTATATTCGTATACAGATGGTATGGTTTTCAATATGCATTAACTGAACAGGCTCGATGATTTACCAGGGGACGGTATTCTGGGTCGCGATAATTTATGTGGCCTTTAGTCGCAGTTCACACGCGACGATTTTAATTGCGCAATTCTTGAGTTTGTAGATGTTTGCGGTGAGGGGAATAAAAAGGAAAAAATAATTGCCGGTTCTCGGCTATTTCAAGCAATTCTCTCATTCGCTTTTTTTTTTTTTTTGGTTGAATATTTGACATTTCTTTTCATTCGGTGTTTCGCTTCTTGGTGTGAATAATTCGTAATTATTGTTTACTTTATTAAAATGGCGTTTAAATGGAATCGCGACTTAATTGAAATATTAATAACTTTGGTTGAGGAAAACCATTGAATTTATTATGTTAAATGCAAAGAATATTTGGATCGGGACTAGAGCACAAATGTCAAATTATAAGAAAATAAAAGCAAAACAAAACAGTAAAGTTGCCGAAGAAATTGTCTTGTGTGGACATAAAAGCAAGTTCAAAAGAGAATTGCCAAAAAGTTGCGCAATAAAAATTGCCTTGTGTGACCCCCGACTTACTGATTTCGTTAATCTTTCGTTGATGTTATACTCGAATGGGGGTGAGCGGAACTACTTTAAGTGAGGCTACTGGATCGGGTACCGTAAATTCGTTGAATGAGATCACGGTGTCAAAGGAGACAATTACAATTACGTCAACAAGTATCGATACCAAACATACTACGTTGGTAATAGAGCAACCAGAGTCATCACCTCGAGTTTACGTAGGGGCCGCATTGATAAATGTAAAGAATGGTATGGTAACGGTTCCCATCTTGAGCGCTACTGAGTTCGATTATGAATTTCAAGACAATTATGAATTTCAAGGAACCAGTTGAGGGTTTGGTGAGAGCATCAACAGAATAACGGCAACAATTATGACAGATTCGAATTTCAATAAGTGCAATGTAGGAAGATAAATTGTCTTGCACGAATGTAGTGAGACATAAAATTCCAGTTCAACCGGGGCAACTCCCAATAAATGAAAAGTAATACACCATATCTTTTTGTGTTTTTTATTACTTTCAAGTTACGAGTGCTCGAATGCACTTTACAAGGCAATAAAGAATTATCTTCTTCAATTTCAAAATCTTTTGGCTAACATAACATTGCTGTCAAGATTGGGTGACATCGACATGTACGCTTGTGCAAAAGTCATAACGACCCTCGTGTATTAAAACACACTAAGTTAAGCCCAAAATAAGTCCCACATGCCCATCATTTGATCGGTCTTAGAAACTGAAATCATATTTTTGCAACCTCACCGCATTTCATACTAAAAAACTAGAAAACAGTTTTAAATTTTCTCTGCAAATTGTTTAATATCTCTAAATCGCAATTGGAATTTTAAATTTATTTTCAAAAATATATAAGGCATTTTTAAGAATTTAGCTAAATATTTTATTAAGTTGAGAGTTTAATAAGAAAATAATTCAGTGTTAAATTTTTTGCTGGGAATTAGCTGAACATAAATACAAATTTGAACAAATAAAAATTGTCAGAGATTGCTAAAAGTGTATTTTGATAATAAAATAATTATAATTAAGTTAATTTAAGTGCAATATAATAATTAATAATTTAAATATATAAATATGTATTTGCGAATACTCTTTTCGCATCACAAGAAATTCTTAAGCCGGATCTAATATAAATATTTGTTTTTTTTCGTGTAATATTTATAAATAAAATTTACTTCGTTTGAGTTTATTTCTTAGATTTTTTTAAAAACCCTAACACAGTATCATCTCTTTTTGAATTAATTAGTTCGCCATCAGTGCAACGTTCGATTGAACGTGTTCCTAGATACTTATATGTAAAACTTGGCAGATCTAGAAAGAGGTTTATAACTTATTATACAGCACAACAGCCATCCTAGAGGGTGAGATGTTCCAAGTCAGCTATAACTCAAGACTAATTAATGATTTCTCTTTTCATTCATTCAAATCAAGTTGAACTAATTTTATCGAATGAGATCTTAAAGAAATTTGAATTTTTTCACCTTTTTTACTAAAATCAAATTTTTGAATAACATATTCAGGGCGTACGATTATTATTTATTAGTAGATTAAAAGAGATGTAACATTTTTGACATTAAATCAAAAATTCATTAGTATTTTTTTATTCAATTTTTTTACATGGATATATTAATAAAAATTATTTATTTAAGCCTTTGGTACAATTTTGCTGAAGACTGATATGAGAAATCATTAATGATTCTTGAGTTATAGCTGAAAAATTAAGCAAACAAACATGAAGATAAGGAAAAAACTATAATATATAGAAAAACTTTGGCCTGAGAACATCAAACCCTTTGGAGGTTTTACTATACAGGCCTAGTACTTCCACCTTGACTTGGAATTTCTCACCCCCAAACAATAGGCCCGAAAATGTTTCACAGTATTACTGAACTGTACTAGAGGAAAAACTACTAGTTAAGAGCAAAAGAACCCCCCAATTATGGATTGATTTAACTTCTCGATCTTTTCAAAGATAAACTCCAATGAAATTGTTGTTGTTCAATTTCTTATCCCATAGTTCCCAGAATTTTATATCGATGTTTAGAAGCAGGACAACACGAAAGCCCATATATGCAAGGACCTCCTCTTGGAAAACATTCTTTTCATATAATCTTGGCTTTCTGAATACATATTTGGCAAAACCGCACGGTTAGTTTTCGAGATATTTTGACTAAGATTTTCATTAAACAACTTATTCTTAATAGTGTTGCTCCGCTCGGTGGAATTAAACTTTAAAATGTTAAAAAAAATTATGGTCTTAGAATCTACGGGTCACTTGTTTTTTAAAGTATAATAATGTTTCTAATCCCTCTGTTTTGTACCGTGTTTCTGAAATAGCACATAAACTTCGGAGAATAATATTTTATATTAAGTTGAAAAAACATTAATTATTTGCTAAAGTATTTTAAAAATAAATCGAAATTTCGACATAAATTTCAATATTTTTTTCTATATGAAAATGTAAAATATCTCGAAAACAACCAGTGCCAAATTTGTGTTCAGTGTATCAAACTATATAGAATTGATATATCTGTGGTTTTCTGGAATAACCGCGTATGTCCATTTTTGTCAGTTTTGAGTTAATGATGCCAAATATATTAATTTTTAACGCTCTTTACATGTGTTAAATTTTTTTTCTTTAAATAACAACGTAACTTAAATGTTTATTAAATTAATTTGCAGCACTAACGACGTATGTCAACCTACGTTTGATCGCTGACAAATTATTTTCTCAGAAAACGACACATAACGACATACGTTGTTATTAATGAAAAAAAATGCAAAATAATTTTGGATTAGTTTTCAGTTTATAACCACTTGCAAAAACTAGTGTGTTTATTTCTGTTATTTTTTGTCACTATTATTCTTGATACGTTGTTATATTCTCATCCCAAGTCCCGTTAACTTTTTGTTGACGAACAAAAAAAAATCCATTTTTCAAGCAACAAAAACTTATGTCTACATGGGAGGTTGCATTGGTAGTTTTTTTTTTTTCGAAGAAAACGACGTTTGTCGACATAAGTTGTTTTAGCTGCACACACTTTAAGTGTCATTTACATATTGTTTTTTCGTCCTTCTCTAGGATCTATTCCTCCGAAGATTTTTGACTCAGGGCTGTTAAATAAAAAGTTCTAAAATCTTTATATCGAGCCCATAATTTCAAATATAACGTTTTTTGGCTCCCCTGAACATTTTGATTTTATGACATACGCGGTTATTCTACAAAACCACAGATATTGCAGGAGCAGGTCTTTTGGACTGTTTTATAGTGTTATTAGAGTGTACACTTTTTCCATAAGACGAAGTAGGTTTGTAGGAGATTACTGAGCATCTTCAATATCGGATGGTTGGAAAAAGATATTTTACTTAAAACTTGCTTTAACAACTTTAACAACAACTTTTTCTTTAGTCATTTGAATAATCCTACAATTTTCTAATATGGGCAAATACTTCTCTCTTTCTCTCCCAAATATCACCATTACTTGAATGAAAAACATTTGGTGAGGACATTTTCACAGAAGTCTTGGCCAGAGTGGCCCACGAATAACAGCAACTTTTAAAATCGACTTTAAGGTTCTCAAATACCCAAAGACGGGATCTGAGTTTTAAAAGCACCTTTGTTAAAAGTTTAACAATCAGGATTTCCTAACCCGGCAAAATTATTTTTTGTTATTTGTAATTATTTTGATATGCAAATTTATATATATTTTTTTGTATTATTTTGATTATGATGTTCATAAATAATTATAATTATGTAATGTAAATATATATATTTTATAATTTTAAATCTTTTCCCAATTTAAAAAGTAAACTATTTTTAAAAATAAAATCTTTCTGTAAATAAATTTAGTTTATGCTTAAGAAAATACTTTGATATTCAAAGTAAAAAAAAAATATTTCGATGTTAAGATAATAATATCTAAAAGTATACAGCCTTACCATAACCTAAAAATTAAATGCGTATTTGATTTATGCAAATTTTTATTGCATGAAAATTTTTCGTTATTTCTCGGTAAGGCCAATTATTTTAATATTTTCAATGTTTAAAATATTTTTTTTTTTTTCGTTTCAAATTTGTAAATAAAAATTAAAATATTTGTTTAATATCGCACTGTAACATTTTAATAAAAATAAATGTCATTGCAACATTTTTAGCTCTAAAAAAATATTTAATACTCAATTTTGTAAAATTTCATACACTTGTATTCCATAATATTTAATTTAAAATTTTTTGTATTAAATTAAAATTAAAAAAAAAACCAAACAAAAAAAAAATGCATTACTTATTTTTAGAAACAATTAAAAGACAGTTTTTGAAAAACATTTCCGAATATCAGCGTGTCTAGTCTAGTCTAGTTTCACAATTTTTTTTTTTTTAATTTTTTATGCATTTGACACCAGTGTGCAGAGGGTAGAGAAATTTTTCTCAATCTGTTTGTAATTAGAAAAAATCTGGACCTCATAAAATATATTTATTCTTGATCATTAAAAGAAGCGGAGAACGATGTCCGTCTGTCCGTCTGTGGAAATCACGATTACATCAGCTGGGTTACTTAGTTTTAGTACAGTGTTGCCTTAATTCGAAATTGTAAAGATGCTAAATTGAAAAAATAGATGATAAAATGTACTGGAGTCAAAAAAAAAAAGAAGCTAATTTTTTTTTAAATTTCATTACCTTAAAATTGAAAAATTAAATACTTATTAATAAATTATTTGGTTTTTAAATCGAAAAATTAATATAAAACATAATTAAGCATAATTAATTAAAATTAAGTCAAATTGAGTTTTTTTTTATTTTAAATTAAATGTTTTTAATTTTTGAGAGATTTTTTTTTAATTTTAAATATAAAAGAAATATCAAAAGATACGAGAGATAATTGGTTTATGGAATCTAATATTTATGTGATGTCTTCATCTTCAAGTTCTTCTTGGCTCTGATATTTTTCTGACGATCGACTTTTATCAGCGACATCGCTCGGTATATTGTAAGTGTAACAGCACCCATTTTTCAATTTCAAACTTTCTTTTATACGTATTACAGAACATAACAACTCGGATTTTATTCTGTTCAAAGTTTGCTTTTAACTAAAGCCATTAAACTAAACAAACGTTCAACTTCGGCTTTTGAGAAAGACATACCTAATAAAGACAATACAAATATTGATAACTCTTTAAATGGATTTTCGACAGTAGAATTTTTGTTAACTTCAATCCATAAAGAGGTTGTATTCAGTGTTGTATCCCAATATTGTTCTGTGATATAACTCCATTTAATTTGAATTTTTTTCTGTTTCAGATGATCTAAATTTAAACTCTCTGTTTAATGTGTTTTGTATTGAAAATTTTTGCATTTTTTTAATACAACAATATTTTTTGGCAATCGACGTTTTAATTCATTAAAAACTGTTGTTGGTGTTTACATTATTCTATTTCAAAATTTTTTGTTATTTTTTTTTTTTTTTTTTTGAGTGTTTATTTAAAGAAAATTCGTGTAAGTATTTAGAACTATAAATAAACAAATAGTAACTATAAATTATTATTATACATAGTCCCATAATCGGGCTCTCAAGTACACTAATTCTATCTGAAGTTTTAGATATATTTTTTATATACATAAGATTTATTTTATATACATAAGTATAATCGATATGATATAATGTAACAAAAAAATTTCAAAAAAAAAGTCACTTCTATATTTATGTAATAAAAGATTCAGTCAAGGGGTAAAAGTAGGAAGGGGAGATTTTAGTTAAGCCACCAAAATTTTTTTTATTTATGTTTGGAAAAATGTTTTTATCACCTGAATAAATACTTGTATCATACCTAGTATTATCAAGTGTGATTTGATTGCAATAGATAGCTTTTTTATTGGCTCTCCTATATATATGGTAAAATATAGGTATGCCTATTTCATTTTGGATAAATCCTTTAATGTCGAGGTATACAAAAGCTTCAGGTGGTACATATCCACTTTGGAGGGTTTTTTGTATGTATCTTTCGTCACTGTAATATGGTGACATAATTAAATTATTTTCATAGCATACAGAGCTCTTTGCAATATAATTTCTAATTATATGAATAATAAAATTGTCTATTCTACTTATTTTTGCTGCATTGTATAATTTTTGATTTGATATGTATTTTACATAATCGCTATTTGGAGATCTATACAGGGATGTGCATGATCTTAGACATTTTCTTTCAAAAACTCGAATTTTCTCCATATATGATGGAGAAATGTTAAACCAGATTTGGCAACCGTATGTTATAATAGGTCTAATTAGTGATTGATATAGTAAGACCTTGACTCTAGAATTGATGTATTGTGAATAAAACAGTTTTTTGTACATGAAAAATGCATTTCTTGCTTTAATTATTTGTGTATTTATATGAGAATTGAAATATAAAAACTTATCTAGATAAATTCCCAAGTATTTTACGACTTGTTTGATGGGTATACATATATTGGTATTTGCTTTTATACCAAAATCTTTCCATTTTGTTCTTATGTTGTGATTACATTTTCCTACTGGCGGACGGAAGAGAATGGTTTTACATTTTTTAAAATTAATTTTCATTTGCCAGTCTATAGCGTATTTTTCAACTATATTAAAGTATGTTTGTAATACATTATTAATTTTCTCTATTTTATTATCGGCGTGGTATATTATAATATCATCTGCAAAAGCAATGATATTATCAATTTTCGTTAATAAATCAAATATAAAGAGATTAAATAGAATTGGGGAATTCACTGTTCCTTGTTGAAGACCATTTACTGCCATAAATGTTTTTGTACTTATTTGTTTCCTATTGCCGACTAAAAAAGATTTGTTGTATATCATGTTGTGTAATAGTATTATTAAATGCATAGGTATGTTGTATTTCAATAATTTGTAAATTAATGCCGGTATCCATATCCTATCAAACGCCTTTTCGAAATCAATCAAACAGGCACCTGTACACAAGGAATTATTGAGGTTCCAATGAATATTTGAGACAAGCAGATGTGTTGCATGAATTGTCGAGTGTTTGTATTTGAATCCGAATTGTCTCTCATTATTTAATTGATTTTTTTCACAGATTTTAACTAAATTATTGTTTACGCAAATTTCAAAAACTTTACTAATATTTGGTAGTAAACTAATAGCACGGAGATTTTTTAGCTTACTTGTATCCTTATTTTTTTTGGGCAAAATTACGACTTTCGCTACTTTCCATGCTTGGGGGAAATATGAATTGTTTAGCATGTTATTAAAAAGAGTGCAATATTCACGGACCATTACATCAGGAATATTTTTTAATACAATATTTGGGATATTATCTAAGCCTGAAGAAAGTTTTTTTTGAAAATGTATAACAGCGAATTATGCGTTATAAAATAATTTTCATTTATATATTCATTAATCTGGTTAGCCTTGAAATTATCCGTAAATGTTAAAAGAGATGATAGATTAGTTTCATATTCATTTTTTCTTTCCAAAAAAGTTTTGAAACAAGTATCCACATCAATATGCACTCTATTTTGAGGATCGATTTCTTTGAAGGAGTGAATTGACTCTAAATAAGCCCCAATGGTGTTTAAAATTTGACTTTGATCTTTTACTATGAAGTTAATACTTTCTTCATCTCTTTCTAGATCGTCAGGTGATATACCCGCATTTCTAATCAAAAATTCCTCATCTTGTGGGATTTGAAGAGTTTTAATATTCACCGGTTGTATTGACCTAAACTGTTTTTTTACTTCACAAAACGTATTTGAGGAGTTCTTATGATCAATATTTTTAAGTTTCTCTCGTATATGTGTATTGACTGCTATAGTAAAGTTATCATTAATTAGCTTCTTGATTAGTTTAATTTTGCATTTTAATAAATTAAGTTCAACTGGCAATAATAAGCGCTCTAATCGGTTGTGTTTTTTGATTAGAGTTAAAATTTTGTTTTTTTCTGATTGCAAATTCCTTATAGTTGCATTTGTATATTTTCTTGTTGAGTCAATGTTTTGAAATTTAGGAACTAATTTTTCAATTGAACGCATAATCACGTCATTTAACTTAATTAAATAAAAATCTATTTCTGAATTTGTGAGATTTTTCTCATTTGGGATAGGTTCGTTAATGTTATAATCATTTACAATACTATTCTTAAACTTTTTCCAGTTAGTTTGTTTATAGTTAAATTGGGAATCAGGCATTTCTTTAAAAAGAGTGATTGGGTGATCATTTACATCTTGTAAAACTAAAATTTGTATTGCATTATGGTCGCTATCATAATCAAGGTTCTTAAGACAGTTTATTGTATTATTCTCCTTGTGTATGGATAAGCGTGAGTCAGCTATACAGAGGTCTAGATACGAATTACAACGCGGGTAAGAGGGTGCAGCTGAGGCATATAAAGTACACCTAAATAGAATTTCATTACCTGATAGCCATTCTTTTAGCATATTACCTTTTGCGTTATTTGTGTCATTACCCCAATCTGTATGTTTGCAATTGAGGTCTCCTGCTAATATATAGTAGTTATTGGCGTTTTGTAAATTTAGGGATTGAAAAAGTTGTAATAATTCGGTTTTTAAATTGTTATTATTATTACCGGAAGGGTAATAAGCCGATATTACGAATAATGTTTTATTAGCAATCAATGGTATTTTTAATATACAAGTTTCCAATATTTTAAAAGAATTTATAGTAGTGTTGGTATAGTTCTGATATTTGATGTCTTGTTTAATTAAAACTCCCGTTCCACCTCCCCTAACAGAGTTAATTCTATCTTTGCGTATAAATTCGTAGTTTTTAAAAGTAACTTTATGTCTGTTATTTAATTTTGTTTCGTTTAGAAGTACTAAGTCCGGGTTATATTTGTTAATAAAATTACATAAGTCGTATCTTCTACTTAATCTAATAAGAGAATTAACGTTAATTTGAATTATATTAAAATTTTCTACAATACTTTCAGCCATGATGATTATTTAAGCCTCTAACAATGAAAAGATAGAATCTATTCTAGATGCTTGAATTTGTAGTTGTTTATGTAGATTAACTATTTGATTTGAGAGGTTTTGCATTGAATTTTTGAACTCTTCTAAAGCTAGTTGTATCGGATTTGTATTATTTTGATATTGAAGGTTATTGTTTTTTACAGTATCAGCGAAGCTAATATTAGGATTTATATTATATGATGAATTTGTAGTTCTATTTTGTCTTAAGATTTGTTTTTTGGCCCGAAGCTTCTGTTGAATTTCCTTATATTTTTCGCATCCTTTATATGATGCAGGGTGGCCATGTTTACCACATACCACACAAAACAGTTTATCCCTTTCATTATCAGGTACATTTTTTAGGGTACATTCTCCAACTCCATGACTTTCGTTGCATTTAACACATCTTTTAGCTAGATAGCAATTAGCTGCACTATGAAAGAAACTCTGACAGTTTCTACATTGAGTAATTTCAGGCTTTTTTAAGGGTTCCCATCGAATACAGCGATGAAGCAAAGCCTTAATTGCATGCAATTCATTAGCTTTGCTATTGCTACTTATTTGCACTAAATAAATTGGCAGAACATATTTTTCACTTACTGATTTTTTGGTTTTGAATTCGTTTACTTTTATAAATTTCAAGTTCTCATTTTCGGATGCTCTTAGTTCTTCTAAAATGTCATTAGTATCAATGTTAGCACAGAGGCCTTTTAGTAAGTATGTTTTTGTTTTTATATCTTTTGGAGTAAAAGTAAAAAAATTTGTTTTTGTTTTTTGTAAATACGCTTTTACTCTGTTATAATCCTCCATTGATGACACATAAAGAGATATTTTTTTGTTATAAAATTCTCTTATTTTAAAGTCTTTTAAATTAAGACCTTTTTTTATAAACTTAACAAGTTCATTGGGATCCACACCAAAAACGTTGAGAGGTGGGATTTTTTTATTTTTGTTTTGAGTATTGTTTGTTGTATTTTCATTATTTAGAGTATTATTGTTTAAATTATTATTTTTTGTGTAGCTATTAGATGTTGATGCTTGTTCATGCTCTTGTATATGTTTTTCAAATATTTGTAAATATTCTTTGTTACACTCTTTGTCATTATCGAGAATGGCATAATAATTATTTTTTAGCTGTTTTGCCATTGTTGCACTTAATGCTTCACTTTTTCTTTTTCTCTCATTTACTGATTTCACATTATTTTGTATTGATTGATTATTTACATTGTTTTTTTCATTATTGATTAACGTATGTTGAGCATTAAGCTCTGACATAGTTTTTTGAATTGTTTTTTTTTTTAATTTGTTGTTTAAGAGTCTCTTTCTCTAGTTAAAACAACGACGCAACAAAAATATGCGTTGAAAAATGAAAAAATAAAAACACGTAGAACAATGGATATAGTTTCACTTTCCGCTAGACGTCCGTCTTTCATGACAGTCACGATAGAACTCCAATTTTTTGTTATATTTGTTGAAAGAAACGAGCAGAGTGGTAAAAGGAGTAGTACACAAAATTCTCGTATTACACTTTGAGAAATTAAAACATCAATACCATTAAAATTAATTCAAAAATTATGAAAAAAATAAAAAAAAAGAGGCTAAGAGCAACTTTTTATTAATAAAAGATGCTAAGTTAGCATCTAGCATCTTTTCATAAATTTTGGATGCTAAAGGACAAAAAAAAGTTGCTAAATCTAGCAACTAAAATGCTAAAATGGCAACACTGTTTCAGTAATAAGGATTTAGTGACATTCTGATTAGTTTGCTATTTAAAATCATTAAAATGGGTCCCGCGATTTTAATAAAAATGTAAAAAACACTCTTGAAAGATATATTTTTCTATGTTATTCTTGTTATATTTGTAATTCAAAATTTCCTTTCTGTGTGCGATAGCTGTAATTGTTGTTGTGGTCGTTGTGTTTATAGGATTAGCTTGACAATTGCGCACATGTGGTTATACTCCACGTATCAAGAGTTCGTGCGACTTAAAGTCGACACGACGCCGCTGCCGACACTTTCTATAGTGCTGGAGCCTTTGTTGAAGATCATCTAATATTTCCGTGACAATTTTAGTCATCTCAGTCAATTTTTCATTTTTAAATATTAGTAGATATTAAAAAATTGGCTAGAAAATAATAGAAAATTTTAATCTATCTTAAATAAAATTTTGTCTTTCTAATAGCTAAGCCAACTTAAAATTGTCATAGCCAACTAAAATTGAAAAGCCTACTCTAAGAATAGAAAAATAATGCAATTTTTCAGATAGAAGTAAATTCTATCGATGTTTCATAAATAAGAAATAAGAAATTATAACAAATACTGGTCACAGAAGAAAAACTATTACCTACAAATTTAAATTCTATTAGAATTTAAAGGTTAATTATCGCCAACTATACTAAAAAATGGTTACCGTACTCAACATTGAATATAATATTGAGTTTAAAACACAGGTGGAGGATATCAAATATTCGGCAAAGCCGAATTTCCCATCAGTAGTTTTTTTTAACATATGGGTAATTCTATGTAAATAGGCCAAAATGATGAAACTGGAGGATATTTTAATTTTCTCAACATAAAAATTAATAAATTTTTTATCCAACATATCGTTTGGGCATGGTTTTATTACATTAGCTCATAAATTTGTTGTATAAATTTAAAAAAATATTTTTTTATTATTTTTAAACCTATGAAATATTATTCCCTCACATGCAGCCATTACACTCTAAGAATACAGAAATAAATATTTCTTACATAAACAGTTACTACTTCTCTTTTCTGACTTTATTTTTTTAAAATAAAGATTTGCAGGGTTATTTATATGTAATTAATTATTTTTTTTTTTGTCTTCACATGCGATTTTTATTTGACAACAAGGTTTGCAACTCATGTTTCACACCATTCCCTCGCTCATTAATAATTTAGGATTTTCAGCTAGATGGCGCTGTTATAAAGCTAGAAACAGTACACTCGTGCTGAGCACATGTTCTTACCAAGGTTCAGAAAATACACACATGAAACACACAATGTTCTGTTCAAAAGCAGCCAACACATATCTTTATTTTCATATCAATTATGTGCGTTTCTAAATTTTCTACGGTGCCCAACACAACCATGACTGTGTTCGTTTTAATATTTCGTTATTTACACGAACATTTTTGTATCACATACTTTTTGTTTCAAACACACATAAAGCACACATTTTTGAGTGTTGCTTTATTTGAAGTTCATGTTCTGCTACGTGTAGTGAAAAAAAACACAGAACATGTACAATAAACAGGTTCGAGTTCAGTTATATTTTAAGTCGTGTTGTGGCTCGTGTTGTAAGAAAAAACACAACATGTACAATAAACAGGTTCGAGTTCAGTTATATTTTAAACACGACTTAAATAAAATAAAATAAAAATATGTGTGTGTTGGTCTAAGTTATGTTTGTTTACATATATGTACGAGTTTTTTATTCAGTGTGTGTTTTTTTCTGAACTCTGGTTCTTACCTGCCTGTAAAACAAAATTCTGCCATCTTTTAGAAGTTCTACAGTGTGTAAGGAGGAATTGCAGAAACTTATTTGACAAGTGTTAAGATGATATTATCATACCCTCATTTGAGTTGATGGAGTTAATTTGTATCCAAAAAATGTATTAATGAGTATTTTATTTTCCCTAAATGGATAATTTGAGAATGTGTATAGATTTTTTAATTTTACGTAACAGTACAAATTTTTGAACCTAATATTTTTAAATTTTGTCAAGCGCTCATGGGTCATTCCCTCATGTTAGGGAATGGTGCTTTGGTGAGTGACAGGTTCTATTATTTTTCAGAATTAGTACAAAAGATATTTTTGTTGCATTTTGTTATTTTTTATGCAATTAACTTATATTAAAATATTTTAAACTAATTTCTCAAACAGAACTTGTAAATTTGGGTCAAACAGTAGAAAAAACTAAATTTTTTATTTTACATATATGTAAGAAAAATTACTCCAGTTAGTAGAATCATACAAAAAACAACATCCTTCCTGTACAAAGTCAAGTTAACAATGTTGAGTTATAGCTGAAAAATGTTCTTATTTTATTTGAAAACATATAGAAAGTTTTTAAAAATAATATAATTTTATAATAAAATTGGTTAAAAGTTGTTTAAATTTATATTCGCGAGCAATAAGCAGACAAATGCACCAGAGATATATCACAATGGATAATTATGATTCCAGGAGCACTGAAGGCTGAAATTCAATATATTTCGAAACAAATAATTAAAATTTTTTTCATGTGTAAACATCTATACGCTCAGCGGGGTAAAAATCTATTTCACAATACAATCACAAAAACAAAGACAAAAACCGTGTAAGTTATGAGTGTATTGATGCAATAAAATTATTGCAGCTAATTCCACAACCCTCAAGAATAACACTATTACAAATATAACAATACCGAAGTAAAACAGCTAACTCAACAACCAAAAAGTATAACACAATCACAAATATAACAATATACAAGTATAACAGCTAATTAAACTAGGCTAAATGCATAACTCCAAATTAAAAAAAACAAGTAAGAAAATTATAGTCGGTCTAGACCGACTATACGATACCCTATACCATGCGTTTAGAGGCCCTATCTCTCAGGCCCAACTAACTGGATATAGAAAATAAGCATAAACCAAATTTGAGTGCGATTTTTATTAATTTTTTTGGCTGCAGATATGAAAAATGGACCGATCCTGACCATGTTTGGTAAAGTCTCTTGTATTTTGCAAAAATATATACAAACAAAATATGAGAAGATTCAGTGCAATATTTTTGTTTCTTGATAGATTTAAGTGAATATCGGGAAGCAGCTCTATATGGGGCCTATGACTAAAAGTTGCCCAATAGGGATCATTTTTGGACTACTGATTAATGGATGTAATAAATATATACAAACCCAATTTGACTAAGATTTATATGATAATTTGGATCTTATGGCAATTTATGTTGATTTCATAGGGGTCATTTGTATGGGGGCTAAGTCTGAACATGGACCGATTCTCACCAATTTCAATAGCGTTCATCCCATGGCCGATAAAAGATCAAATGCCAAGTTTCATCAAAATATATTCATATTTGCGACCTGCAGTTTGATTACAAGTTTTACATGGACACACAGACGGACGGACGGACATCGTTAAATCGAATCAGATAGTGATTCTGATTCGATCGGTATAATTAAAGATGGGTGTAGGTCAAATATTTTTGGTTGTTACAAACAGTAGCACAAAGTCATTATACCCAAACCACATAGTGGTATAGGGTATAAAAACCGTGTAAGTTATGAGAGTATTGATGCAATAAAATTATTGCAGCTAATTCCACAACCCTCCAGAATAACACTATTACAAATATAACAATATCGAAGTATAACAGCTAATTCAACAACCAAAAAATATAACACAATCACAAATATAACAACATACAAGTATAACAACTAATTAAACTAGGCTAAATGCATAACTCCAAATTAAAAAAAAAATATTCTGAAAGCATAAGTACCCTGAACTTAAAAATATATTTAATTACTAGATGTTTACACATCTCCCCTGTGATCGGACCCATATAGTTTTTTTTTATTAATGAATGTTTCGTTTTTAATATTAAATTTGATGTTGTTAATTTTTTTTTTTTTTTGTATATAAACAAAATGAGTGTCCTTCATTAAGCTTTTCCATTTTCCTTCGAAACCTGTAATATCATTAGCAATCTGTGTACTTTTCCTCAAATTGTTTTTTTATTAGAGCCCAATATCTTTCAAATTCAATATAATATTCCGAGAGAAATTTTGAAGGTGTGGCAGCGTATTAATATTAACCTAAATCAGGTTAAAAAAAAAGTGGATCCATCGTGGGTTTACCTTAAAGGAAATAAACATTCAAAAAACTCATCTCTGTACACTTGTCCAACAATATTTCATCTTGTTATAATTGAATATGACTTTTTGAAGCGTTCATAACTAGCCTGCCAGGCAAGATATTTTCAACCAAACTTTTTAACTCCAATAGATGTTTTCGAATCTGTAAGTATATCTCCATCAAAATCAGTATAATATTGAAGTCTGCTTTGACGTCTGTTTCGTCATCCAGCAGCAATTTTTCTTTCACAAAAGCTAATATAACTTTCTTGATATAGTTTTTATGACTTCCTTTTGCGTCTACTTTCGGGCCATTCAGGCCCTGATATCTTTGAGGTTTTTCACATTTGTTTGTAACATTTTTGGTAATAACTTGAACAGTTTTATTTTCAAAACTCTTGCTTTGGGGTTAAATTTTTCTTGCTGTTACTCTCTTCCTCAATATAGATAAGGTTTCGAAGTTCCACCTTTTCAAAATAACTGCTGAACATAATCTACAGTATTTCTTGTCATTTTCAAGTCCTTTGGTCGGATTGGTTTCACCTTCCATTTGTCAGCAATTAGATTTCTTCGTTCGAATTCATTAATTTTGGCTTAAAAATAAGCACTCACAACAGTCAAAATAAACACTCTTTTATGAGGTTAGTGAATTTTTCGCATTAAAAATATTAAATTAAGTTTTTCGGGCCAGCGTACTTTGAATTTTACGAATTTTCAACGAATCACTCTTTAAGGCCAGTTTACACTATCACATTACACTATCACATAATACGACCTGTCAAAAAGTCGAGTTTTATGAAAACGTCGTATCATGTAAAAAGCTTATGTTATGTAATTGACAGGATGTTGGATTTTATTTTAGAAATCCGATGGTTCTAGAAACATTTCTAAAAACTTGTCATTTTCATCGGACCAGAGTTGTTTTTTTTTGTACCATTGAAAAAAGGTAAACAACAAAGAAAGTGGAAATAAAATATAAATTTCAAAAGAAATTTGTTCGTTATTCTCACAGGTGTTTTCATAAGACTTGAGTGTGATGGTTTAAATGGCCTAAGTATGCAGAAATAATGTCGGTACGACTTTATGACAGTCCGATGAATTACATCGGATTTTTATTTCGAAAAATCATACGACTATGGTTTTGAATTTGAATTCTATCTACATTAGTTGTCCCATGTTTTTCAAAATTCAAAAATTCTAATTATCTGTTGCAGCTAAAAGCATTAAAATTTAAATTCATCAGCCCTAAGGTATGCTGTATTATTTTTAAATTATCAAAGAATTATGTATGTTAAGGGTATTACTTTTTTACAATTGTTGTAAATATCAAATTTGCTTGACGGATATTGAATAAGCCATAAAAAAAACTATGAAGAAAACTTTGTGCAATTTTTGACGCTTGCTAAAAAAAAGTTAACTTTCTATCAATTACAGAAATATACATTATTTTAAATTTAAAGACAATAAATATATCCATGTTTATTAAACATTTTTGTGAACAAACGTTCCTGCTATAGATCACTTCATACCTCATGAATATATAAAATTATAAAAATAATTAGAGCAGACACTACAAATATTTAAAAAAAAAAAAAAAATTTGAACTATTCAGAACAAATAAAAAAAATAAGGTGCTTTTGCACTATTAGGTATTTAAAAAAAATCACTAGCAGATCAATGAGTTAATCACGTAGCCGAAATTTGGCTACACCCCTAATGTGTGTACATTTTTATACCCTATACCACTATGTGGTTTGGGTATAATGACTTTGTGCTGCTGTTTGTAACAACCAAAAATATTTGACCTAGACCCATCTTTAATTATACCGATCGAATCAGAATCACTTTCTGAGTTGATTTAACAATGTCCGTCCGTCTGTGTGTCCATGTAAACCTTGTAATCAAACTGCAGGTCGCAAATATGAATATATTTTGATGAAATTTGGTATCTGAGCTTTTATCGGCCATGGGATGAACGCTATTGAAATTGGTGAGAATCGGTCCATGTTCAGACCTAGCCCCCATATAAATTACCCCTATGAAATCGACATAAACTGTCATAAGATCCAAATTGCCATAAAGATCTTACTCAAATTGGGTTTATATGCGTTCATTACATCCATTAATGAGTAGTCCAAAAATGATCCCTTTGGCCCCATATAGCGCTGCTTCCCGATCTTCACTTAAATCTATTAAAAAACAAAAATATTGCACTGATTCTTCTCAAATTTTGTTTGTATATATTATTGCAAAATACAAGAGACTTTACCAAACATGATCAGGATCGGTCCACTTTTGGACCTAGTCCCTATATAGATATAGTATCCGATATGAACTTTTTCATATCTGCAGCCAAAAATATTAATAAAAATCCGACTCAAAGTTGGTTTTTGCTTATTTTCTAAGTCCAGTTAGTTGGGCCTAAGAGATAGGGTTTCTAAACACATGGTATAGGGTATCGTATAGTCGGTCTAGACCGACTATAATTTTCTTACTTGTTTATTTTATTTTTAAAACAAACAAAAAAACACAAAGAAATTTGAAGACTGGCAGTCATAAACAAAAACAAGCACACAAACACACACCCAAATCGAAGACTTTGCGACATCGATTCTGTGTTTTTTTTTGCTTTTCTTTATTTAAACAAGTTATTAATCGTGTGTGTATGAGTATTTGTGTGTTAGCTATTTGTGTACTACCAAAGTATCATGACGTTGAATCAGGTAACAAAGTCGTAAATAATAATAAAACAAACATTAAGCAAATCAACATACATGAGGCTCAATGGTCTAGGGGTATGATTCTCGCTTTGGGTGCGAGAGGTCCCGGGTTCAAATCCCGGTTGAGCCCGATTATTTTTTTTATATATCTATATATTTCTTTTGTATAAATATTTATTTTTTTAAAATAATTATTTAATATCAACTGCACAAATGGCTTAATGCCCTTTTCTTTTTAGCTTGAAACATAATTTGTTGACACACAGTAAGCGAAATGTTTATAGAGAATTATGACAAACAAAATAAACTTATTAATTTTATTCAGTCACTAAATAGTTTTTTCATAATAAAACAAGTAAGAGTGTTAAATTCGGCCGTGCCGAATTTTCTTATACCCTCCACCTAAGTCATAATTAAACTCTATATTACAATGTTGAGTACGGCTACCACTTTTAAACTTTTGCCGATACTGAAACATTAATTCCGAATACCAAAATTCAAATGATTCTTGGCTAAATATTATTATTATTAAAAATAGGCTAATTTTAAAATATTTTTGTCTGAATTATTTTTTATTTTTATCTGCATTGTATTTAATAAAAAAAAAAAAAAAAAATACATAATAATAACAGGTAAGAAACTAAATATAGAAATTTAAACTTTTATTATTTAATTCTTAATTTTTAATTTTAAATTTTAAATGTAAAATTTTAAATTTAAAATTTTAAATTTTAAATTTTAAATTTTAAATTTTAAATTTTAAATTTTGAATTTGAAATTTTAAATTTTAAATTTTAAATTTAAATTAATTTTTAATTTTTAATTTTTCATTATTCATTTTTCATCTTTCATTACTCATTTTTCAATCTTAATTTTTCATTATCCATTTTTCAGTTTTCAATTTTCATTTTTAATTTTACATTTTTCGATGTTCATTTTCCATTTTTCATTTTTCATTTTTCATTTTCCATTTTCCATTGTCCATTGTTCATATTTCATTATCCATTTTAATTTTTAATTTTTCACTTTTCAATTTTCATTTTCTATATCTCATTTTTCAATTTTCATTCTCCATTTTTCATTTTCCATTTTCAATTTTTCATTTTTCAATTTTCATTTGCCATTTTTCAATTTTCATTTTTCATTTTTCAATTTTCATTTTCCATTTTTCATTTTTAAATTTTCATTTTCCATTTTTCCTTTTTCAATTTTCATTTTCCATTTTTAATTTTTCATTTTTCATTTTTAGTTTTCATTTTCCGTTTTTCATTTTCCATTTTTCATTTTCCGTTTTTCATTTTTCAATCTTCATTTTCCATTTTTCATTTTTAATTTTTCATTTTTAATTTTTCATTTTTAATTTTTAATTTTTCATTTTTCAATTTTTATTTTCCATTTTTCATTTTTCAATTTTTATTTTTCATTTTCCATTCTTCATTTTTCAATTTTACATTTTTCAATTTCATTTTCCATTTTTCATTTTCCATTTTCCGTTCTCCACTTTTCGGTTTCTATTTTAATTTTTCAATTTTCTTTTTTCATTTTCCATTTTCTATTCTCCATATTTCATTTTCTATTGTACGTTTTACGTTTTCCATTTTCCGTTTTTCATTTTCCATTCTCCATTTTCCATTTTCTTTTTCCATTTTTCATTTTCCATTTTTCGTTTTCATTTTTTCTTTCATATTAGCGATTTATTTTATTATAACGTGATAACCATAAAAAAATATGTGCCAATACTACTAACATGAGCTATGTTATTGTGTTCTTGGTATTGTTAATATATGTATGTATATGCATAATTTTTTTGTGGCATTTTTTTATGTTGTTGTACAATTATTATGTTCAACCACTAAATTGTTACAACAAACACACTGGGTTTTATTTTTTTTTTTTTTAGAGGTATCTACATATTTTTGCTCGTATCTAATCGCAATGATGCCCGATTTAGCCCATTTTCAATACCAACCTGCTGGGAATTATGGCAATTGATATTATTGTAACCTTATCTAGTTAGATGGTTTTTGTGAATGAGCGTAATTTCAACAGACAGACGGACAGACGGGCATCGCTATATCGACTCGAGCTGTGATAAGGATGAAGAATATATATACTTTATGGGGTCGGAAATTAGTTTTTCGATGCGTTACGAACGGAATGACAAACCTATATATACCCTCCGCCACTGGCGTGTGAAGGATATAAAAGATAACAATTCTTGCAGTTAACACAATAATTAAACAAAATTTATATCCAGTTAGTTGGGTCTAAGAGACAGGGTCTCTAAACGCATGGTATAGGGTATCGTATAGTCGGTCTAGACCGACTATAATTTTCTTACTTGTTTTTGATTAGAATCATGGCATTGGTATTACTTTAGCCCAGTATCAAGAGCAACCATCTATCTTAAAACGGTAAATTTTGGTTTAATAAGACTATATAACGTAAAAAAAGTAAAAATATATCTTATTAAATTTAAAAACAAAAAAATTTAACTCACACTTCCTTGCTGCTCCAGTCTTATTATTTCGTTGCAGTATGTGTTTTTAACAAAAATATTTTTTTCGTCTTTTCAGAGGCCTTTAAAACTTTTTCTTTAGGTTGGCATGAATTTTCGGGCTTCAGCTGAGGCGATCGAATTGTCACTTGTAATTATAAAGCAATTTTGTTTGGACAATTAAGACGGGGATTTAATGTTTTTGTTTTTTCCTTGCACATACATATGACTTATTTTGAATTTTTTAGCAATGTTTTTTTAAGTGTAGAATTTTCTATATTCGATAATGAATGGACAATTACAAAATAAAAGCTAATTTTAAAATTCTCATCTGTTTGTTATCTATTTTTTATTTAATATGCACTGAGGGTTCAAAAATGCAACATTTTCCAGTGTCTAAAATCATAAAACTTTAGACAAACAAAATTTTATCACATCAAATTTATAAAATTTATTTTCAAAAACCAATTTAAATTTGTATTTCTTTTTCTTTTAAACCAAAATGTTATATTAAATTTATTTACATACATGTAAAAATCAAATTGAACCATTTACGAAACAACGTAACAATTTACATTATTATTGTGAATTATTATTGAATTATATTTTACGTAGAAACATAGAATTTATCTACCCCTTTTTTATTGTTAAAAGTTAAGTTTCAAGCTTTGTGCAAAATTATCATGACTTCACTTGGATTTGTACATTCGAACGGTGAGCATTAATAAAGCAATTTTGAATTAAACCCAAAACTAATAAGACTTTATTTCTCTACTTTTATTCCCAAATCCTAACCATACCCTTTTTTCATGAGAGTTTTGTAATTGGCTAACCCATGCCGAATTACAAATAAATACATGAAATAAACCCCAAAGAAACCCAATCTTTATTATCCTACAGATTTGACGAAGCACTTCCATCTCCGATTACAAAAAGGGACCCCTAAACCCATCAGCAATAAAGTTCAAACAATTGGCTCACTCAGACCAATTGTTTCCACCAGTGTTATTTACCGTTATTTTCCTAACTTACAAAAATGGAATATGTTCTGTTTGTATTATATTTTTAAAAAAGAACAATTACTAAAACAAGTTATTTCATTTGCATACATAATAAGAATTATTAGCATAATTTCTGAGCATTGTGTAACATGTTACACTTTTGCTTCTCACTGTACATAATTAAATACTTTAAAACCTTTGCAAGTAATAATTCCAAGTAAACTTTTATTTATTTTCTTTTTTTTTCCTTTTTTTATATTAATGCCTTTGAAAAGAAAAAAAAAATCATTGCTTTACATTCGATCGATATTAATAGCAGTCAACAACAGAAATATGAAGAGAACAAAGTGGCAAAACAAACAAATTGCTGGTAAGGTTTATAATTGAAAAAAAAAAAAAAAAAAAAAAAAAATAGAAAGAAATGAGTTTTACAAAGTCAAAGGATTTTTTACTTAAACACTGGAAAAATAGCAATGCTCAAATAGCCATTGGTTGGTCACAATAAATATAATCATTTGCAACAAAACTATATCAGTAAATATTTTCGCCAAATTGGGAAAAACACACAATGTTCAAGATAAAAGTGAACAGTTTTCTCTGCGTAGAAAATATTGTCACGTACAGTGTTTAAAAGCCAAACTCCTACACCAATCAATATTTATTATATCTCTTAATTTCAGATTACCTATAGATAAGCGATACTGATTTTTTCAAACCAACCTAAAATTAAGAGAAGAAAATATTAAAAGCATAATTCAGCCTGTTATTATAATACAATAAATTACATATAATTAATATTTTATGTAGAGTCATTTATCTTAAATTAACAACTCTAGTCTCTTAAGTATACTTTCTATCATCGTGCCTCAAAAGTTTAGTTCTACATTTTACCATTCCTCTCACTTTTTTAACGAGGAGATACCTCCAAATATTCTCGATTGGGATAATGACGGTTATCTGTGAAGTTGTATCCATAATATGTGGACAGTTATACAATAACCACTTTAAGATTGGGAAATGGTAGTTGTTACTTACACCCAGCTTTTCTTTGAATCAAAATGAATTGGTTTTTATATAAATATAAATATACAATCTGATCCATTATTACTTGCAGACCAACTGACCAGAAAGGCCCCCCAAACTATCACCGATCAACCAACGTGTTTCACTATTGGTTTTAAATGTTCTGATAGAAGCTTTTCTTAACTTTTCTCCATAAGTATGGCTTTCCATCAAATCAAAATATGTTCGATTTACTGACACGTTGGTCAACAGTACATCTGTTCAACAAGGACGGTGTTCTTACTAAGCAGCTGCATCTCCTAGCTATTCCACCATTCAGATTTTCAACCCTATTGAGTAGTATATTCCTGTTTGTAGTATTGTCCCGATTGTGTGCAGGCTTTTTTCCTGTAGTAATTTGTGGAATGGACGTTAGATTTGATGCACAAAGAATCGAGTCTTGCTTCCATACTGTTATTTGCTTTTTTAATCATTTTTTATTTGTTTCAAAGTCATATAGCGGAAGAGCTTCAATTTTTAATTATGGAAATTTCGCATTGCACTATGGCCGCATTTTCAAATTTGGCGGCAAAATAAAACAAAATACGCGAAAAATAATTATTATAGAAATAAATTTATCGAAAATCGGCATAACATGGCAGCTAATAAATGAAATTATTCGTAAAAATCAAGTAACATCCATGATATTATCATGAAAAACTTTAGAAATGAAAATCTACTGGTTTGCAAAAAATTTGGTCAAAACGTTAAAGAAAACGTTAATAAAACAACATAGAAACAACAATACAAAATTCGATCCACCTTGCTCATGCTAACGAAGAAGAAATATGCACTATATTAAAACAAGTAAGATAATTATAGTCGGTCTAGACCGACTATACGATAACCTATACCGTGGTTTAGAGACCCTATCGCTTCGGTCCAAGTAATTCGATATAGAAAATAAACATAAACCAAATTTGAGGGGAATTGTTTTTAATTTTTTTGGCTGCAGATATGAAAAAGGTCATATCGGGTGCTATATTTATATGGAGACTAGGTCGAAAAATAACCCGATCCTGACCTTATTTGTTAAAGTCACTTATATTTTGAAAAAAATATATACAAACCAAATTTGAGAAAAATCTGTGCAATATTTTTGTTTTTTTAATAAATTTAAGTGAAGATCGGGAAGCAGCTCTATATGGGACCTCTGACTAAGATTTGTCCTATAGGGATTATTTTTGGACTACTGATTAATAGATATAATAAACACACACAAACCCAATTTGACTGAGATCTATATGATAATTTGGTTCTTATGGCAATTTATGTCGATTTCATAGGGGTAATTTGTATGGGACTAGGTCTGAACATGGGCCGAATTTCACCAATTTCAATAGCGTTCATCCTATGGCCGATAGATGCTTATATACCAAATTTCATCAAAATATATTCATATTTGCGACCTGTAGTTTCATTACAAGGTTTACATGGACACACAGACGGACGGACGGACATCGCTAAATCGACTCAGAAAGTGATTCTGAGTTGATCGGTATAATAAAAGAAGGGTCTAGGTCAAATATTTTTGGTAGTTACAAACAGCAGCACAAAGTCATTATACCCAAACCACATAGTTGTATAGGGTATAAAAGAAAGGTGCTGGAATCGCTAGGATTCGATCAAAAGACCTAAAAAACATTGCAAGGGTTTTAACACCACAACTACAAACTTTATCAACGCAAGCTAAGATAGTGCAATCATACGGCATCTACCGAAAATCTTAACCAAAATTTGACTACTACCACAACAGGCCTATAGCTACATTATCAGTAATAGAAAATGTTAACAATTGGTAATGTAAAGACTTCAATTTCTCTGAAGCCAAAGCAGGTGAATGCGCCGGTGCATTGTCATGATGGTACCAGATTTATTTCTTATTTAAGTGGGGTAGTTTTTTCTTAACTTCTTCATCCAATCTGTACAAAACCTCAACATAGTAATTGGCAGTTATTGTTTTTCCCTTCTCCAAGTAATCAATAAATATTATACCACGTCCATTACAAAAAAAAAAAAAAAAAACTGGCCATAACCTTTCCAGCCGATTGTGGAGTCTTTTGCAGCTTTGGTCGGCTTTCACACGCTTGTAATCACTCCGCAGACTGTTTATTGAAATCCGGTGTATAGTAATAAATCCAGTTGAATTTACTTCAAACATCTCCAAAGCATACTTTGAATCATGAACACCTTTCAGTTTTTATTCAGCTGTTAAAAATCTCGGCATCCATCGAGCAGAAGGCTTTTTCATATTTATATGAACATGTAATATATGCCGACTCACTCTGTTGATACCTTTACTAGGTACGATACAAGCTGATACACTGTTCATACGTTTTCTTCAGTAATTGCCTCATTTGGACGACCTGGACGATCTGCATCACTTGTGCTCGTATGACCACGTTTTTCCCCTTAAATATGACGGCGAAGATTCACCATAATGCTTATCAATCCACTTTTTTTTTTGGCTTGGACAGTATTTTTCCTATCAAAAAACAATGTTTAATCAAAAAACACGAAACTCTTTGCAAACAATTTTTTCTCAAACTTTAAAATCAGAATCATTGTTATAACGGTAACTTTTTATACCCCTATACCACTATGTGGTTTGGGTATAATGATTTGTGCTGCTGTTTGTAGCTACCAAAAATATTTGACCTAGACCCATCTTTTATTACACCGATCGAATCAGAATCACTATCTGATTCGATTTAACGATGTCCGTCCGTCTGTGTGTCCACGTAAACATTGTAATCAAACTGCAGGTTGCAAATATGAATATATTTTGATGAAATTTGGTATATAAGCTTTTATCTGTAATAGGATGAACGCTATTGAAATTGGTGAGAATCGGGGTCCATGTTCAGACCTAGCCCCCATACGAATGACCCTTATGAAATCGACATAAATTGCCATAAGATCCAAATTGTCATATAGATCTCAGTCAAATTTGGTTTATATGCGTTTATTACATCCATTAAGGAGTAGTCCAAAAATAATCGCTATGGGACAACTCTTAGTCATAGGCCCCATATAGAGCTGCTTCCCGCTCTTCACTTAAATCTATCAAAAAACAAAAATATTGCACTGATTCTTCTCAAATTTTGTTTGTATATATTTTTGCAAAATACAAGAGACTTTACCAAACATGGTCAGGATCGGTCCATTTTTGGGCCTAGTCCCCATATAGATATAGCATCCGATATGAACTTTTTCATATCTGCAGCCAAAAAAATTAATAAAAATCCCACTCAAATTTGGTTGATGGTTATTTTCTATATCCAGTTAGTTGGGTCTAAGAGATAGGGTCTCTAAACGCATGGTATAGGGTATCGTATAGTCGGTCTAAACCGACTATAATTTTCTCACTTGTTTTCTTTAATGAAATGTCAGGAAATTTTGACATAATTTTTCTAGCAGTTGGCTCTACAGTAAGTTCCATGGTTATAGTTTACTCTTATGTTACCTTTAAAGGATTTAATGTTGGCTTCGCAGAAGGTAAGTTCACATGAGAGCATCATGAAAAAGTTAACGCAACCTGCATAACTTCTTCCTAAATTATTTCTAATGCCTGGTTTCAACTATGTCATTTTCAATGCCAATTATTGTCAGTTGTTTTGTTAGTTTCTCCTTACATTCTTATTCAGCCCAATTCTAAACAAAAATTCCGCATGAAATTTCTCACTTCTCCCTTTCCCCTATTATGAATAAAAATTCATTCGGAAAAAAATTCGATGCGAAAAAAGTAGTTATTCTCAATGCACTTGAATTTGGCTTTTTTCCTAAAAAAAATTTCCCTTGCAAAACAGACGGAAGTTTACATAAAAATCTAAGAAGTATTTTGATAAAACAATATTTAAATAAAAAAAATTAATATTTTATTAATCTTGTAGGCTGAAGACCACAAATAAAGCCAAACTTCAACTTTTTTAACTTTAATGAGAGCCAATTCAGGCATTGATTGCGTTTTCCATAGATTCAGCCCGCAATTGACTTTTATCAATCCTTTTTAGCTATTTCGTTGTTGTTGTTCTACAACACCAATTTCCTCCAAGATTGCTCGCATCATAGCTATACTATTCATTTTTATTTAATTTTTCTTTAAAATAAATTTATTTTCGTTTGCACACACAAAAAAATAACAGAAAATTAATTGTCAATAAGCAAAACAACTGGCTTCGAAATTCGATGATGCCACTTATTCATTTTTTTTTGTTCACGCGGAATTTATAATTGGAGGATTTTTTTCTCGAGAAAAATATTTTCCGTGAGAAACAAATTCCTTGAGAATATTTGTAATTGGGCTAATTACTGATGTTTAATTATCTTAACTATCTATTGATCAATGACAAGTCAAGTTGATTTTAGTCTTTAAATAATATTCAATATGGGCAAGCAGACTACAATAGAAACGCGTACTTTAGTAGTTAAATTAGCTTATGAAGGCAAATCTTTGAGAGAAATTGGCAGAACTATTGGCCGATGTCATAATACCATTAAAAAAATATTACATAAGTTCAAAAACTTGAAAAATGTTGAAGACCGTCCGCGCTCTGGCAGACCGAAAATTTTGTTCTGCTGTGGAGAAGAGGGCAATAGTGCGAAGGGTTAAAGCGAATCCCTGGGAAAGTGCAGTCAAAATAGCCGAGGAACGCACAGCAGCATTAGGAGCAAGCGTACGCGCCAGTACTGTTCGCCGTGTACTGCATGAGCATGGACTTTATGGTAGAGTTCCTAGAAAAAAGCCTCTCATTTCTGCGAAAAATCAAAAAAAGCGCCTTTGTATAAATACAAAGATAACTCTTTTTGGGACAACTATTTATTCAGTGATGAGTGCAAAATTGAAATTTTTGGAAGAAAAAAGTCACAAAAAATATGGAGAGAAAAAAATAAAGCATACGAAGAAAATAATGTTACTAAGACCGTATAGCACGGTGGTGGTTCAGTCATGGTATGGGGGTGTATGGCCGCAAGTGGTGTAGGAAATTTTGTATTCATAGATAGTACTATGAATAGCATCGATTATCTGAACATTTTAAAAGCAAATTTGAAGCCGAGTGTTGACATATTATGCTTAGGATAGACTTGGGTCTTTCAGCAAGACAACGATCCTAAGCATACTGCTCGAAATGTCAAAGCATGGTTGATTTATAGAACGCCAAAGCAGCTTGATCACCCCCCTCAATCACCAGACTTGAATCATACCGAGCATTTGTGGGAACATCTAGACCGGCAGATCCGAAAAATCAGCATAAGTAACAAAGAATCCCTAAAACGCGCATTCACTGAGGAATGGTATAACATTCCCTCACAAGTCACCAAAAACCTTGTTGATTCAATGCCCAGATGATTTGCTGCAGTCAGAAAAGCAAAGGGCAAGCAAACTAAATGTTACCCTTGGATAAACATTTTAGATTTTATACCCTATACCACTGTGTGGTTTGGGTATAATCACTTTGTGCTGTTGTTTGTAACTACCAAAAATATTTGACCTAGACCCATCTTTTATTATACCGATCGACTCAGAATCACTTTCAGAATCACTTTCTGAGTCGATTTAGCGATGTCCGTCCGTCCGTCCGTCCATCTGTGTGTCCATATAAACCTTGTAATCAAACTACAGGCCGCAAATATGAATATATTTTGATGCAATTTGGTATGCAAGCTTTTATCTCGCCGTAGGATGAACGCTATTGAAATTGGTGAAATTCGCTTCATGTTGACATCTATTTATGACTATAATTTCTTACTTGTTAAAAATATATTTTAAGTGTGCACATTCTTTTTATGTGTAAAATAAGGCCTTTTTTAAGAATAATGTTAATTTTAAAATGAAGAAGAAATAAATGAATATTTTTTTAAATTAAATAAATTACTACTGAATACAATTTACAAAATTAAAAGATTTTTTTTTTGTACTACTTCCCTTTTAATATCTATGAGCTTATAAATGTTGAACTGTTATCTGCACATTTTGTTTTGACGCTAACTGTATATAATTTGCAAATATAGACAACATTTTCGATATTACAGAAAAATTTCTTTAGTATTGTTCCGAAAAGTTTTTAATTTAAGGTGGATTTTGTAAAAAAAAAGTTAGTTCTTTCTAAAACTATTCCTATTCGTCCAACAATAATCTTATTCATTTGTTCAGATTGAGATTTAATGAGGGACAATATGATCTAGAAATCTTCCCCACTAAGTTTGTTAGTATTATTTATAAATAAGCGGTTATCTAACAGTAAAAACCAACAACTGCGTAATACGAATTTTGCTTTTAACCACTGAAAATTGAATTGAATAGCAAAGCGTTTCTTTTTTTTTATAGATTGAAGGGCAGGAAAAGGAAATATATATACAAACGTGAAATAATAGAAAAAAAATAAGATGTAACTTTTCATAAAATGCCTTTGATATTGAATGTATGACTGACCTCTCTCGTCTACTACTTTAACACTAACTTAGGCCAAGTTGTTGCAAAGAAATTTCTTAGCGTTAAATATTTTGTGCAAAGATTTTTTTTGTTTATGAGTTTGTGAACGTTTAAAGTTTAAAATGGTTAACTATAGTTCAAGAAAAGAATGATTAAAAAAAATATAATATATATTAGGGTGGCCCTTCATTATATGGAGAAAAAAAGTGTTCAAACTCTCGGTCGCACCCCCTAGAAATATGCGAATAGCAAAAAAGTGAGAAATACAAAGTTTTGGGCCAATCAAAAAACATTTAGAGGTGGCTCAATGCGATTGAAAATTTCAAGTGTGTTTATATGGGGAAAATATGACTTTTTTTTCAGATTTTACGAAAATTTCGTTCTATAGTTTAATTTTTCCGACAAGCTGTTATATAATTCGGGATCAGTATTAAATTATCCTTTCAACAGGTTATAAAACTTCAAAATCGAATGAAACCTCGCCAAGAAATAGCAAATGCCCCAGACCACTTTTGTGCCAAAAAAAACTAGGTCATGAAATTTGATGACATTTTTTTCAACTTTTAGAAATTAATTAAAGCCAATATTTTGTTTTGGTCTCTATAGCTGTAGGTACTCAGATATGAAGTATTGTTTCATTACCGCCTTGTTAACCTATTAAGCATTGAGACCGAAAATGGAAAATTTTTTTGATACAATTTTGAAAACTTCTTTTTCAAGTTTTCAAAAATTTTCTTAAACAAAATTTTAAAAAATTGATCTAGGTCTTGTTAAATCCATGTTAGAGATTAACTGTGTGAATTTTATATTTCATATTCTTTTGAATAAAATGTCTTTTATTAGCTTTGGGTCATTTGTGGGTCTTCTTATTTTATTCAGAAAAATATAGATAGTTTTTATACACAAAAGAATTTTATAACAAAATTGATTAAAAGTTGTTTTAATTTATACTAGCGAGCAATATGCAGATAATTGCACCAAAAATATATCACAATGGATTATTTTGATCCCAGGAGCACTGAATCCTTAAATAAATAAAAAATAACCGAATTATTTTTCTTAAATTCGAAATAGGGGTTCCATCGAATTTAATAGAAAAACTCGTTTTCCGTAATTTTTATTTAAAAATATCTTAAAATCCAAAGTTGGCCTTGGCAAATAATGGGTTAACGTTCGCGGATTTATCCCAAATTTTGAGGAACGGAAGTTCTACACATTTGGTTATTATATTTTAAGCATCGCATCTAAAAATTCAACAGCACTTACAACATATATTTAAATTTTTTGAATAAATTGTCTTTTATTAGCTTGGGGTCATATGTGACCCCAATTTCAAAAGGGTTAATGGGGTCATATTATTTTTTTTTTTTAAATCCTAGGCTATTAAGATAAAATATAATATTTAAAGGTAGACAAGTGATGAATTTTTGACACAAAGTATTTAGAAATAGTACATATACAGAATATTTTACAAAAAATCCCATTTTTCTCGAAATCCGCAAATATAAAATCCTTGCAAAAAAAAAATTCTGGCATAGGGATTTACCTAAAAATTCACACATTTAACAAGACCTTAAAGAGCTGGACCAATTTTTTTGAATTTTGTTTAAGAAAATTTTTCAAAATTTGAAAAAGGAGTTTTCAAAATTTTATCAAAAAAATTTTCCATTTTCGGTCTCAATGCTTAATAGGTTAACAAGGTGGTAATGGAAAAATACTTCATACCTGAGTAATTACAGGTATAGAGACCAAAACAAAATGTTGGCTTTAATTAATTTCTTAAAGTTGAAAAAATACCATCAAATTTCATGAGCTAGTTTTTTTTGGCACAAAAGTGGTCTGGGGCATTTGCTATTTCTTGGCGAGTTTTTATTCGATTTTTAAGTTTTATAGCTTTTTGGAAAGATAATTTGATCCCGAATTATAAAACAATTTGTCGGAAAAATTAAACTATAGAACGAAATTTTCGTAATATGTGAAAAAAGTCATATATTCACCATATAAAACACACTTGAAATTTTCAATCGCATTGAGCCACCGCTAAATGTTTTTTGATTGGCCCAAAACTTTGTACTTCTCAGTTTTTATTTTTGCTATCCGCATATTTCTAGGGGGTGCAACCGAGAGTTTTAACACTTTTTTTATTAAGAGCCACCCTAATGTATATATGTAAACATTTAAAAACTAAAACACTAAAAAATTTCAATTGAAATTAAAAGAAAATTAAAGCCAAGTTAAAATTAAATATTACATTTTACTTAAAAACAAACTGATTGTTGAATAAATGGTCTGTAAAAAATATGTACAGTATTAAATTAAAACTTTTTGGAAACCCTAGGTTGATCAAGTGTTAACTATTACATCAAATAAGTTTCTATTACAACTCCATTGTTAAAGAAACAGAAACCATTTAGTAATAGGCGAACCATTAACTCTTATTAAAAATAACACTTTGTGCGTGCAGTTAATAATTAAAGGGGTTGTAAACAATACTCAGTAATCATAATCTATTTATATTGTGTTTAGTATTTAAAGCGTTTAAAGAACTTGCGGGGGGTGATAATGGTTACAGAGGTCAAATATTTTGATTCAATGCGGATAATAATTACGAGCACTTTAACACATAAATTACAGCTTCTTTTGTTAAAGAAACTTTTAATTAAGTGTAAACACTCTATTTGAATCTCTAAAGAATCCATTGTATTCATAGTAAAGTTCATTTTTTCAATCCACTCAATTGAGATATGTTAAAAAAAAATAATGAAAAAAAAAAATTGGGCTCAACCGGGATTTGAACCCGGGACCTCTCGCACCCAAAGCGAGAATCATACCCCTAGACCATTGAGCCTCTTGTGAGATGGCTGGCAAATTTCTTAGTATAAAATAAAGTTTCACAACAACTTCTTGAACAATTTAATAAGATGCACTTGTATTTTAGCTACAACTACTCACTCTTTACTGAATTAAACATAATCATGTTTTTTAATAAGATGCAACAAGTACAACAAAGAAAAAATATATATCCAGTTTTTTTAAATATTGTTGTTTTCATTTATATTTTTTACTGTATTCACAATAACTTACCATCATATATTAAACGACTACGGCTTATTAGACCCCCAACTGTTGAGAGCAGGAGTCACATGCTGGGTGTGGTGATGTTGACTTGGAGTTTCTTTAAATTTTAATATACCTTGTAGACTCTCGATACATTTTAAATCGCTTCATTTGGACTATTTTAGGACTAATTATGCTAATTCTTATCCTGTCCGCAGAACTTGTTATGATTATATATAATTATAATGTATAATGTAATACATTATAATGTAATACATACTATTGTTGATTTTAATTATAATGTATTAAAAGTAAAGCGCGATATAATTGAATGCCTTACTTAAAATTTTTTTGTAGTTTGTATTTAAATTTGTCTTTTAACTTATTATCATTTGATGACATACAGTACCGTGCGAATTAATGTGAACGTGTTATAAATTAACACAATTACACATGTTTCTCTCGGTTCGCAACACGGTTTATGTCAAAAGAGCGGCCATTTTGTGTTCGTGTTCTATGAACCAGCTAGTTACGAGACACGCCAAGCTACACACGTGGTAAATTTTGGTATTTTTTAATATTAAAGTTATTTTTTGCAGAAGTGATCTTAACTCAAGCTTTTTTGTTTAATATTTTCGAATATGGATATTTCTCCGGTAGAACGCACTAAGGTTTTTACTTCAAGTGAACAGAGAGCAATGGATATAGCCAAGGAGTGTGGTGTGAGTAGTTTAGGAGCCGTTAACAAGATTTTGAAGCAAAAAAGGGAGGTTGGAAAAATTGAGGTGAACAGAAAAGGGAAATGTGGAAGGAAAAGAAAGACTATATATAGCCAGAGATGAAGCTTTTCTCATACGGTAAAGTAAATTGAAACCTAGGAAAACCAGCCCAGCTTTTCAGCAAGACTTAGCGAATGCTGGAGTTGTTGTTCATGATTTCACTGTAAGAAAATGCCGTATTTAAGGTGGAAGAAAAATAATCAGAGCTCAAAAAAGCAGTTATTGACAGCTGCTATGATGAAACGCGATTTGGCGAAAAATTATTTAGGCTGGACTGTTGAAGACTGGTGAAAAGTATTGTTCTCAGATGAGAGCCATTTTTTGGTACAAGGACGGCGATCTTTTTACGTTAGAAAATGCAAGAACGAAAAACTTACAACAAAACATTTCGATTAAACAGTCAAACACACGTTAAAAAAATATGTTCTGGGGCTGCTTTTCTTGTAAAGGTACAGGATACCTTGTCCCGATTGAAAGCATGATGAACTCTCAAAAATACAAAGACTTGCTGGAACAGAGATTGGAAGCCGAGCTAAGAAAGGTTGATGCCAACGATCAATCAGTTTTCCAACAAGATGCGGCTCCATATCATGCGTCCAAGATCGTGATGAAATATTTCAGACCAAAAAAAATTGCAAAATTTGCCTTGAATGGCCAGGATCTTATTCCAATTGAAAATGTATGGGCTATAGCCTATAGTTACAGCAAGTCTAAAAAAAAAATAAAAAAATTGATTGCCCAACAAAAACAAAACTGATTGAAGCAGTAATTCAGCTGTGGTTTAGAGACATGCAAATATCATAAAATTTAAAAAAACTTGTGGATTGTATGCCAAATCGTATACAAGTAGTTATAAAAGTTATAGGAGGACACATTTCATATAAAAAAATTTTTTTTATTGTAATGTTTCTCCGTTTTTTCCTCAATAAGGAATATTTATTATTTTTCTTGTGTTCACATTAATTCGAAAAATACTGTAGTTCTGTAGTTGATTTACGACCACATGCTATATTTGCCAGCTCTTATTTGGGATCCAACAGGGTTCGGACGTAACATCCACGTTAATGGGACATGGCGGAAATGTTCGAAAAAATATTCAGGTTTTAAAATCAGATAGTTCATACTTAATATAAATCCAGTCATGGTATCAAAATCTATACTAATATAATAAAGAGGTAATGTGTGTTTGTTTGTAGGAGGTAATCTCCGTAACTACCCACCTGATCTTCCTCAAATTATCACAGAGTCTTACTGCGGATATGGGAAGTGCTACAGGCTATAATTTTTTAATATTTTTAGTGGGCGTGGCACCTCCCACACAAAATAAATTTTTAATATCGTATACATATATTGAGTACTATGATAGGCAGAGCTTTGCAAATTTGTGTGAGGTCACCTATTGTTAATATTAGTAGCTAGCCGGAAATGGGCGGGATCGGATAAGTGGACGTGCTACCTCCCATACAAGTAATAATTCAATATTATATATCTCGAGTAATGTGACAGACAGAGCTTTTAAAACTTTTCCGATGTCACCTATTATTAATGTGAGTAGTCGGATGCAAAATGGGCAGTATCGGACCAATAGGCGTGGCACCTGCCATACAAAGTAAATTAAAAATGCAATATATCTGGAGTACTGTAATAGTGGGTCTTGGGACTTTGTGTGAGCCCATAAGTTATTCATTTCATTAGTTGGACAAAAAATGGGCGTGATCGGAGTAGTGGGCGTGGCACCGCCCATACAAAGTAAATATATAATATCATATAACTGGTGTGCTAAAAAAGGACACCACTTTGCACGAGCGTATCAGATCTTAGTATGAGTAGTTGAACAAAAAATTGGCGGGTTCACACCAATGGGCGTGGCACTCCCCATGCAAAGTAACTATTTAATGTTATATATCTGGAGTACTGTAAAAGACAGAGCTTTGTGGCTTTGCGTGAGCCCATATGTTCTTTGTGTGATTAGTCCAACAAAAAATTGGGCGTGATCAGAGCAGTGGGCGTAGCACCGCCCATGCAAAGTAGATATCTAATATCATATAACTGGTGGGAAAGGGAAAGACTCGACATTTTGCATGAGTCCATCAGATATTAATGTGAGTAGTCCAATAAAAATTGGGCGGGATGGGATTGGTGGGCGTGGCACCTCCTATGTAAAAAAATATGAAGCACTATGAAAGCGACAGTCTTTTGACAAGTTCATTAGTAATCAATGTGATTTGTCGTGGAAAATATATCGCCAAAATCAAAAATCGCCAAACCCAAAAATCGCGAAAAATAAAAATTGCCCAAAAAACAAAAATCTTCAAAATAAAAATGGGCAAAATCAAAAATCGCTAAAAAGAAAAATTGCCAAATGATATTCTAAGTTCAAGGCCAATAGTTAAGTGTTGCCAGATCTAATATGGATAATCCATCTTCTCATGGGCAGCTACATGTACCTTGCTCCAGGGTAGGAACGCCGAAAAAGCTGATAATTGTTGTACCGAATGAAAAAACAAAAAACATTGTATATCAGCATCAGCAAGCATTGAAATAAAAAAATCTATACTAATAATCTATACTAACATAATAAAGAGGTAATATTTGTTTGTTTGTTTGTAGGAGGTAATCTCCGTAACTACTCATCTGATCTTCCTGAAATTCTTACTGCGGATATGGGAGTGCTACAGGTTTTAATTTTTTTAAATATTTTTAGTTGGCGTACAAAGTAAATTTTTAATATCATATATATTAAGTTCCATGTTAGAGAAAGCTTCGCAAATTTGTCTCAGGTCATCTATTATTAACGTGAGTAGTCAGACAAAAAATGGGCGGGATTAGACAAATGCGCCTGGTACCCCCACACAAACGTATCTGATATATCTGAATTACTGTATTAGTGAGAGCCTTAGGACTTTGCGTGAGCCCTTTCATAACGATTCGGATGGAGGGGGGGGAGGAGGAGGGTGTAGCGAAGCACACCGGGTTACATCTAGTATTTTATAAATTTTCAAAATATATTTTAGATTCAACAAGAGCTATCTTCTGATTAATTCAAGTTTTTTTTGTGGCAACTAAATTTGTTGCCAATCAAATCGTTTGGTGAATGCAATCGAAATACCTCGAATTTTACAACAGAAATTCGATATAAATAAGACCTGGGACCAAATCACCGCATTCGTTATCGAAATTTTTCGATCGAAATTATTTTTGTATTTTGTATACCAGTTAACGAATTATGGCCTCTAGTTAAGAGTAAAAGTGAAAGTAGGGCTGATGTTTGTCAGTCTTCTTGAAATAATAAACTAAAATATAAGATTGCGATTGATTTTACTCTATATCGAAAGCGGTGATATGGTACCAGATATTCAAATTCGATAAAAGAATTTTAACTAATTAAAAAATAATTCAATTATTGCAACCAAGCGGTTAGATTGGTAACAATATTTTTGCTTCCACGAAACGGAGTCTCTCCAAAATGAGAAATATTAAATATTATATTGGGTTAAATTTTGAACATTTAGTGAAAAATAATATACCAAATCTAAACTGATGTAAGCTCAAAAAAAAAAAAAAAAATCTCAAAAAATGTATAGTTTATACTTTAATAATTACACGGTAAAACACTTTTAAATGTTCAGAATGTGGAAGTTATTGGCAAAAAAAAATTTTTTTTCAACACTAAAATATTTTTAAGCAAATAAGATTTGCATCGATTTAAATTTTTTTAACGGTTTCAGAAAGATGAATAGTTAAGCTTTCCAAACATATATGTATATAGTATATACTTATACTTTTCGAAACAAGAACTTCTGTGGTTATTAAACAACACTTAATTTATTCTCGATCTACAAAACCACTAAAAACAAACAAAATTTGTTAGTCAAAATCAATCTGTTATATATAACGGCCTTTTAGCATCTTCATAGCAGCAGCTCTAGCACTTAAGTTAGCAGCAGAGTATGCATCTAAACAAATAGGACGCTTTGTAATTTGCTCAGACAGTAAATCTACTTTAGGTGAGTGTATTAAAGCGCTGACCAAAAAGTGCAAGTACGAGTGTATTTGAAGGTTCATGGTTCAAACCTCACGGCCGCCCTAAGTAGAAAAATTTCATATAGAAACAATCTATTCAATTATAACATAACAATTATCACAATGTTCAATAAATCGCTGATGAAGGCTGAAATGCCAGAAACCGGTCCGATATATATGCTTTCTTCTTCTTCTTTACCATGCACCATTGAAAGTAAATCTACAATTTGCGCTATTTTATATAATAAAAACACGACTCATTTGGTGGTCGCCATTCGTAATTTTTTAATAAAATTCCCAAATAAACTTCGTATAATGTGGGTACCTGGTCATGCAGGGATCTCTGGAAGCGAAGAAGCTGATGAAGTTGCAGGAAAAGCCCTTCTCTTCCCACTCTTTACATTTGCAAGAAAACATAGATTTAAATCCCCTTGTCGCGAAGCACCTCTCTATTAATTTAAATAATAACTGGACATTATACAATCATCACTACAAAACAAACAACTCTACAGGTGAAAAAATTACTTGTCCAGCTTCCAGTACTCGACAACAGATGATGCTATATTCAAGATTAAGACTCGGACACTCCATAGCCACCCATCAATACCTCTTAACCAGAGGAGATAAACCTAATTGTTATATATGTAATACAACTCACTTAATATACTCCAGGGAAGGTCGCCATATGCTTTTTATTGGCCACGCATACTTTTGCACCCGCTTTTTTAAAATTTTTTAACGAGTTTCGCTCGATTTTACTCCACATTATTCTCATATTCCAGGCAAGGTCGTCATATATTTTTATCGGCCACGCCCACTTTTTTTAATTTTCTATATACTCGTACGCTTTAAGTGTTTGTTAACATATTTTAATTTTTCAATTCCCTAAAACTTTGTGCAGAAATCTCTTTACTTACTAGCTTTGAGTTTACACCATTATGAAATAAATATTGTAAATGTAAATATATTTACAAATGTTCCCGTCTTGCCCTTTTTATTACTACTAGCAGGCTCCAGTAATCAAAATTCGAGTGCAATTCCTAGGCAACTTTATTTTTCAACTTAGCCACCTTTTTGGTTTTTTATTGTTGTGAAGGAAGAAAACAAACTAATTAACAAATTTAATAAACACACCCATAGGATATGTATAATTTTATGTATGTGTTAGTAGCAACTTTAAATGCAATTTACTCAAAATAAAAAAAAAAAATTAAAAATCTGTAAATCTGGTGCACAGCTAAAAGAAATACCTTTCAAATAATATAAGTTTCGTCACAATCGGGATAAACGGTGGAACAAAACATCGGTAACAATAAATCGCCTAGCCTATTAATATTATACTAGCAGATTCCAGCGCTCGAAATTCGAGTGCAATTTCTAGGCAGCTTTATTTTTCGACTTAGCCAATTCACAAACCAAAACTTTTATGGTTTATTGTTGTTGTAAATGAAGATAATAAACTCATTAACGAACACATTAACAAATTTAATAAAACACTCATAGCACATGTATAATTTTATTTATGTGTTAATAGTAACTTTAAATGCAATTTAATCAAAATAAAGGAACAAATTTAAAAATCTGTAAATCTGCAAAATGGCTAAAAAGAAATACCTTTCAAATAATATACATTTGGTGAAAATCGGGATAAAACGGTAGAACAAGACTTCGGTGACAAAAAATCGCCTAGCCTATTAATATTATAGATACTATATAATTGCAGATTTATTTCATGGGTGAATGGGTTGACTACCGCTGTAGGATTACTGCGATGAGGTTACATCATACAAATGTTTCCATTTCGCCTTTTTGCTAATAAGTTGTAAAGGTGGAAAAAGAACTATTTGCAATTGTGACTTGCACATGAAAGCATACAGCGCATACATCCACGAAACATTTTTGATAAATTTAGTTATTTTAATCGAAACATGCCTCCTAAATAGCGTAGTTATATAGGCCGTACTACCTCAAATGCAAAACTGCTTAGGCCATACAGAACTCTAGAGACTTCCGATCAGACCCTCGAGTCTCAACGAGTTAGACAATCTGAGTCGAGAAATGCTGAAACACCTGAACAAATCCAAAAACGTTTTGAAGCCCAAACATGAAGACAAGCTTTATTAAGAAGAGCGGATACGCCTGAATCTACTCAAGTGCGTCTAGAAATCCAGCGGCTTAGACAAGCTGAGTGTAGGGAATCTGAACCTCCTGAAACGACTCAACAACGTTATGAGGTCCAACTGCCCAACGGATAAGAAAATCTGACTCCAGGGAATGTGAAGCTCCTGAAACGATTATAATATCCCTACCAGAAAACTTTTGTAACTTGGTTCCTTCATTGCTAGAGATGGTACAAAATGTTTTTCCTAACATAACGTACATAAGAGGACAATCAACTTAGAATCTCCGTGTTTTTCTCATAGACAATTATATGTCGCCTGCTCCAGAGTTGGGAGCCAGCACAATCCTTTCGTATATGCACCAGAAGGAAAAACCAGAAATGTTGTATATCCCAAAGCTCTAGAATAACTAAAATTCGTAACTTCTAAACATCATAGTTGTAATGGTAAGCATGGTAAACCATTTTTCAAGTCAAAGGTCTTTGGATTCCGGGCAAGACCGGGTAAAAACAGCTAGTAAATAAATAAATAAAAAACAAGTAAGAAAATTATAGTCGGTCTAGACCGACAATACGATACCCTACACCATGCGTTTAGAGACCCTATCTCTTAGGCCCAACTAATTGGATATAGCAAATAAGCATAAACCAAATTTGAGTGGCATTTTTATTAATTTTTTTGGCTGAAGATATGAAAAAGTTCATATCGGATGCTATGTCTATATGGGGACTAGGTCCAAAAATGGACCGATCCTGACCATGGTTGGTAAAGTCTCTTGTATTTTTCGAAAATATATACAAACAAAATTTGAGATGAATCAGTGCAATATTTTTGTTTTTTGATAGATTTAAGTGAAGATCGGGAAGCAGCTCTATATGGGGCCTATGACCCACCGTTTTTGGACTATTCATTAATGGATATAATAAACACATACAAATCTAATTTGACTAAGATCTTTCCGACAATTTTGATCTTATGGCATTTATGTCGATTTTATAGGGGTCATTTGTATGGGGGCTAGGTCTGAACATGGACCGATTCTCACCAATTTCAATAGCGTTCATCCCATGGGCGATAAAAGCTTATATACCAAATTTCACTAAAATATAGTAATATTTGCGACCTGTAGTTTGATTACAAGGTTTACATGGACATGGACGGACGGACGGACGGACGGACATAGTTAAATCGATTCAAAAAGTGATTCTGATTCGATCGCTATAATAAAAGACGGGTCTAGGTCAAATATTTTTGGCACAAAGTTATTATACCCAAACCACATAGTGGTATAGGGTATAAAAATACACTTTTAACAAACCCATGTGAAAATATTAACCAAAATATTTCAAATTTTCAATTTTATTTTTTTATTTTTTCAACTTTGACGCCTTCAGAGAAAGGGTCTTATAACTAATTATATTGCGGTCATAACGGGATATAAAAAATAAGCAATAACCGAGTTTTAATAGCATTCTTATGAATTTGTTGATGCAGATATGAAAAATTTCAAATCGGATGCTATTTTTATGTGGACCGATCACGACCAAATACCACAAATTTGAGACAAATCTATGTCAAATTTCAGTTTTTTGATGGATATTCACGAAGAGCAATTTTATATGAGGACATGAACATGAATTTAACCGCGACCTTTACGGTAACATGGATCATAGTGCACTTTAACCCAAATTCATAGGGGGTCAGTTGTATGGGGGCTATGTCTGCATTTTCTGCAATTTTCACCAATTTCATCATATCGCTGACAAATTTTATACTCGTATGTACTATATACAGAAAATTTCATGAAAATATATTCATATTTGCGACCTGCAATTTGATTAAATCGACTCTGGAAGTGATTCTGAGTTGATCGGTAGAATAAAAGGAGAGTCTATTTCATTTATTTTTTGTAGTTACAAACGTCAGCACAAGTACATTATACCCTCACCACAGAGTGGTATAGGGTATAATAATTCCAAATCAAATGTATGCACAAAATTATACTTCGAACACACTCACTAAAATAGTTTTAAACGCCCAAGTAACTCACAATTAATGGCTTCGATTTTCTCAACGTGTAGATACCACCACATTTAAGAAACATCAGTATCCGAAATAAAGGGGGGGTCCACATTAGTCTCATACTTAACAATACCCAAACATAATCTATACAAAATTAATACAAAGCATGCATGAATGACATTGTATTGATTTTGGTTGATTAAATAGATTTTTAAATGTAGATAACGGACAGTATTTTAAGTAAAACTACATCATAAAATACAAAGCAGAAAAAAAAATCAAATAAAAAAACAAAAAAGCCAATTCAAATATAAAATGCATATTATGATGCATTCAAACATTTTAAATAAATTTAATCCGTAAACAATGCATACAAACAAAAATGCAAGATATCAGGAGTGGCATGGCCCGATATAATCGTACAATAGTCAAAACAAACTAAACAATGTTTAAATGGTGTTGCTAAAGTGAATTGCAATTAATGTGGTTGGTCGACCAGTAATCGAACAAAGTAAACGACATCAACATAATTTCATTCACTTAACCTGATCATCATCAAAATCTGTGTTTCAGTTGTATCTTCAATACAATGTAGCAGCATCAACAAAAACTGTATTGCTATTGTCACAACTTATGGCTCCAGCTTAAAATGAGCGCGTAACAAAAAGTTGAAAAAAAAAAAAACAAAACGTATATCAAATTCAAAAGTGCATACAAATATGATGCACCTATGCAATGGCAATAAATGCATTCATGTATTATGTTTGTATTTTGGTATAATATTCAATATTCATACACTCATATGCATGTGTGTTAAATGCAGCTCTAGACATTAGTGTCATACCTATTGTGGACCTCGATTTAATGTTGGACAGGTGGCGTTAAGCTTCATGTCATCCAACAGAAATAATATCAAATAAATTAAAAATGTTGGGAAAGCTAAAGATGATCAAAACCGACCATAAAATTTCCTATTTATATACAATACAATTTTCATGGGTGCCCAAGCATTTTTTGAAAGCTTATAGGGTAAAGTATTTTTGTGATTTTTTTCAGATTTTTCGGAAGAGGTTTAGAGGTCGCTAAAGTCGAATTTTACCCAATAATCGGGATTCCCGGACATTTTTTGAGTTTTACTTATTACTTGGCCCATAACCAGATTTTCTTTGTTACAAAGTCAATATTTTAGAAGAAGAATGTCCAAGCTTTACTTTTCTGTATACAAATCGTAAGTTTCGGCAATTTTTTTGCTCATTTGGGTCCCCTTAATGACATTTTTTCGTAAATTTTGCATAAATTTTGAAATTACTTTGTAACTTTTAAAATTTCTATCAAAGTTAAAAAACTAATGACGCAGTTTAAAATGTACATAAAGGCTGAGTCATTTAAAAAATTATTGAATATGCTCTTACCAATCCAAATTTACACCCTTTTTACGCTTTGTACCCACTTTGTGAAATTAAAAAAAAATATTCTAAGGTATTTTGCCAGTTATGCATCGGATTTGTTTTAGGGTTAGTTTTTATTTTTTCTTTTCTGTTGCAATCAGAGCCAATATGGTTGATGTTGAAATTTTTTGCAACTCCCCCCAAACTCTAGGCAGCTTACTTTTTATACCCAAAATACATTAAGAAATTTTTTTCCTTTTTTTTTTGCTTTGCAATTTTCGGAAAGTCTGTTTCAGAAGTTGTTACATTTATATAAGAATGAGCCATGGCCATGCCGCGTTCTGCGACATCATTTACCACGTGCAATTGCTGAACTTTATTCTTTGCTTCACTGAAGGATTTGTTGTTATGCCATTTTTTCGGATCTGTTTGTAAAAAATCAACAGATATGTTGCAGGCTTCAAAAAAGGCTAGGCTGGCTTCGGATATTAAATCTTGAATTTGTTTATTTTTAAGCATGCTTTCGGATAATACTGCTTTTACTAATGCTTTGCCGTTACTTGGTATGTGTAGATTTCGGACCATTAAACGCATCGTTTTTGTGTCGATACATTCATCAGAAAATGCTAAGGCAGCCAACTTCGGGGATAGGTACAACTGGTACCACAGAAAAGTTTTCAACGTGGCGCGTGCGATTGATTAATTAAAGCTTTTATAGTTATCCAATTGCTTCAATAAACTTAAATCATTGAGAGGAGGGTTTCTAGGGCACTGGCGTATGTACCAATTTTTGATGTATATTCTCAAAATAAATGCAGTAAATTCAAGCAAGGCGTCAATTTTTGAAGCGTTTATGAACGATTGCAGCTGGTTTCGAAAAATGCATATTTTTAATAAGTATATAATTTTCACCATCCAGCGTGCCCGATTAATGGCTCCAGGAGGTTTTATTGTCGGATGGGGCTCAGATCTATCACCCAAAAATATAAGGCTCAGTTGAAGCAGTTCTTTGTAATCTTGTCTTGGTTGCATTACCTCAAGCTGCGCTTTTATAAAATTTTTTACATCTTCACGTATATATTTCGGCATTATTTTTTCAACAATTTTGTGGCTGATGCAGTCGGAAAAATTGCCCTTGTCAATGGACTCCCAACTTTGCTGAAAAGTGGCGAAGACTTTGATTTGTGGTGATGTTGTCTGTTCTTCAATATCAAGTGCCTTAAACGCTGATCCTGCAACAAGCTCCAACATATGATGACGGCATGCTAAAAATATGATGTTTTTCTTTTAATTTTTGGCAAAGTAAAACACATGCCCCAATTCGACATCCTGTATTGGAACTTGTTGCGTCTGCACACATATATTTAATACTCTCAGTTAAGTTCCAGGCTTTTTGCATTTGAAACACAGCCTCGGCTTAATGTTCTCCCCTTCCGGATGGAAGTGGTACTACTTCCAGAAGCTTGGTATCGAAATTTCCGGTTGCACTAATTGAAAGCTGATCAATTTTTTCTTTTTTTTAAAATCGGGCATTATCATTCCATCCTAATGCACTATAATGAAATTGGACGCCTCAAACGATTTCTTAATAGACTCTGCGGCAATCATTCGCTGTTTCTGACGTTCCCTCCAAATTGAACTCTTTGAGCATGCAGCTTTTGGTCTGCTGTGTCGAGGGTCTGAGCAGGAATTCACTACAAGTGCGGCTTTGCGGCAACTAATTCCAGTTCTGTCCAGACCTGCACAAAGCTGTTGCTTATTTGAGGAAGTAGCAAATTCTTTTTGGAGTAGTGTTATTGCTGGCTCCTATTCTGAATCATTATCATCTTCATCATCATCGCCGTTCCACTTTTTAATTCTATGATGACTTGTATATACCTGAAGTACTTTACTTGTTAAATTCTGTAATGATTTAAATTAAACCGCATGTGGTTACTACAGCAATAAAACCTCTTTTTTTTTTTTTTGTTAAGTGTACCAGTTAAACATGAATTGTTACCTAAAATCATATCATAAAATTTAACGCTAAAACAATTTTTTAACAACATTATCAAATCACCTAGTAAAAAATTTGTTTCAGAGTCTATAAAGGACAAAGAAAAATTTTTCGTATTTTATATATATGGCTTTATAAATATTCGCGCGATTTGTTATAAATCTTAGAAAAACTTTTTGCACACAGAAAATGTTTTAACTTTTCTTTTTTTAACGAAAGAACAACTTTACGCAAAGCATGCTTGCAGAATCCTTTTCCGATGCATAACTGGCAAAAACATCTTAGAATATTTTTAATTTCACAAAATGGGTACAAAGCGTAAAAAGGGTATAACTTTGGAATGGTAAGAGCAAATTCAATATTTTTTTTTTTTAAATGACTCAGCCTTTATGCACATTTTAAACTGCGTCATTAGTTTTTTTTAACTTTGATAGAAATTTTAAAAGTTACAAAGCATTACTTTCAAAATTTATGCAAAATTTACGAAAAAATGTCATTAAGAGGACCCAAATGAGCAAAAAGATTACCGAAACTTACGATTTTTATACAAAAAAGTAAAGCTTGAACATTCTTCATTTAAAATATTGACTTTGTAACAAAGAAAATAGTGGTTATGGGCCAAGTAATAAGTAGAACTCAAAAATGTCCGAGAATCCCGATTTTGGGTAAAATTCGACTTTAGCGACCTCTAAACCTCTTCTAAAAATCTGAAAAAAATCACAAAAATACTTTACCCTATAAGCTTTCAAAAAATGCTTGGGCACGCATTTCATTTTTTTTTTTGGGACACCCTAATGTCCATGTAAACTTTGTAGTCAAACTACAGACCGCGAATATCAATATATTTTCAATAAATTTGGTTATAAGCTTTTCTAGAATATAAGATGAACTATATTGAAATTGGTGAAAATTTGTGCGTGTTCAGATCTAGCTCCCATGTATGTTCTTGAGAAAACTAAATGACTTTACTAAATAGGGACATGGTCGTACCATTTCTTTCCTGGTCAAAAAATTTTAAGTAATCAGAAAATTTTTGCTAATAAGAAGTGAGATCGAAAAAAATCTTAACATACACAAATGTAATCATAAGGTAACCAATAGTTTTGATTTTTATTTAAGTGAAATTATATTATAGGTTGTAGTTCTAATGTTGTGTAGTTCTAATCACAACTTATGAACTTATGGACCTTTTACGGAAACCCTTCCACTAACGTTTTATAATCGTTTCTGTCACTTTTTTTGAACAGCAAGTCCATCTCCGTTTAAAATCTTCCACATATATGCTTTTCAAGTCCATTTTCGCAAGAGCCCAATATCTCTGCACTGACATAAGCTTCGGACAGTTTGGAGGATTTGCTGCCTTTGTACAAAAATCAAGTTATTGTAGCTGTGCCACTCAAGAGCTTTCTTGTCTTGGTGATAGGATGCCAAATTGGGCGAAAATTATGTGGACAAATTGTGTTGGCTTTTGAGAGGAAACAGTCTTCCTTCCAAACACTCTTTAATATAAATTTCGGTATTTATAGAGCTCGTTGTAACAAGCTGCTTGCTTCTTTTGCCGCAACTTCATATTGCCTGCCATACCAGGTACTTTTTTTTGTAAATTTCGTCTGCTTTTGGGTCCTTAACTTATCTTCGACGTTTCCTCGAACAATAGCAACAAAAAAAAAAAAAAATGACCCTGTAGCTGTCAAAGACCTGCCAATACATAGGTGTCATCCTCTATTATGTAGCAGGATATTTTTTTTTTTTTGTGGCCTTAAAAACATCATGTGATCCTTTATTTTTTTCCCGAACCAAGTTTCATATCTATGGTCAAATTCTCCAGATACTTTTTAATAAAATACTAAATAGTTTGACGGCAGACCTTTTATTCTTTTGCCAAATGTTTGTAGGACCAAGTTGGATTTTTTTTTTCTCCTGGCATGTACTTCTATTTCATCACTCATTTTAATCAAACTAATAACAGATAAACAGGGTTTTCATTAAACATAAAAACTAATAAACTGACCGCGATCTTGATTTAAAAAAGTTAAGAGTAAAAAAGTGTGTTATGATTTTTTCGATCTTATTCCTTAATGAAGCTTAATATACATTACCATTAAAATCTTACTGATTACTGATAATACAATGCACTCTAATTAGAGGAAATAAATAATTTAACCACTTTATAATAATTAAATATTCTAATTGAAAATTCATGTAATTAAAAGTTATGCCTAGTTGCTTATTATTTTCAAAGTTTATTTTGATTTTATTTTGGAATGAAAATTTTAATAATATGAAGGGTTTTTCAACAGGGACGCTAAAAAAGTAGAAAGACAGGGACAGCAAATGACGCCATATTTCTTGCCGCTCTTTCGACATTTCTCTTCAGTAAGGTTTGCCATTTCATGATGGAAAGATATACGGGCCAACAACGAGTCGAAATTATTAAAATTTACTACCGAAATTCGGAGTCAGTGTCCTCAACGTTAAGAGCGCTACATCCAATTTATGGTCGTCATAATCGTCCTAGCAGATCAACAATTGAGCGTCTAGTGGAAAAATTTGAATCCACAGGCACAGTACAAAATGTTCCCGTGACAGTGAGACAAAGAAGTGGCCGTAGTGTCGAGAATATTGCTGCCGCTGAGGCTTCAGTTGAATAAAGCCCAAATGTGTCTCTCACACGTCGTTTTCAAGCGTTGGGCATCTCTGTGACGTCGTTGTGGCGAATTTTGCGAAAAGATCTTGGCCTGCATCCTTACAAGATCAAATTGACGCAAGATCTGAAGCCGCTTGACCACCAGAAGCGTCGTATGTTCGTGAATTGGGCTGAGCAACAACTTGAAAATGATTCGGATTTTCATCGGAAAATCATCTTCAGCGATGAGGCTCATTTCTGGCTGAATGGCTTCGTCAATAAACAAAATATGCGTTATTGCTCAGACAGCAATCCACACGTACTCCATGAGTCATCATTGCATCCCGAAAAAATTACGGTTTGGTGCGGTTTATGGGGCGGCGGCGTCATTGGGCCGTACTTCTTCCGTGATGATCAAGACCGGCACGTTACTGTGAATGGGAATCGCTACCGTTCAATGATAACCGAATATTTTTGGCCCCAATTGGATGATATGGACTTGGAGGACATGTGGTTCCAACAGGACGGCGCCACAAGCCACACAGCGAATGTCACAATCAATTTATTGGAAACCAAGTTTGGAGAACGTGTTATCTCACGAAATGGTCCAGTCGATTGGCCGCCACGGTCGTGCGATTTGACGCCGTTGGACTATTTCCTGTGGGGCTACGTCAAGTCTATGGTCTATGCCAACAAGCCAGCGGCGATTGATGAACTTCGTACGAATATCGAACGTGAAATTGCAGCAGTATCTGCCGATTTATGCTTGAAAACCGTCGAAAATTGGGTTCAGCGTCTGGACTTCTGCAAGCGTGCCCGTGGTGGCCATGCAAAAGAGATCGATTTTCATACATAATGGCATCGAACGTACTTTCACAGGAATAAAGAATTTCATTCATATCCAAAACCGTTTTTGTTTTATTTTAAAAAACTTTTGTAGCGCTCTTATTGAAAAACCATTTTTACTGATAATAAAATTTAGTTTGCACTGCCACTGATTACTGATCAATAATCCTTAAAAATTTACGGATTACTGCAACTTTTGACGCCCTTGATATTAAATGCAGAGTGCCCATGTAAAAAAATGGTAAAAAGTTATGAAAATTCGATAAATAGAAATTAATTTGTAACAAATTTTAAACTAAAGTGCTGGTAATTTTTTGCTGCGAACGTTAGACGCGTTACAATTAGCCAATCGGGGGGGGGGGGTGAGAAAATCCAAGTCAGGGTCAAAATTACCTCCAAAGACTTTGGCGTTTTCATGCCATTTATATTCTTTCCTTATCTTGATTTTTGTTTACTTAGTTACTCAGCTATAACTCAAGAACCATTGATGATTTCTTATTTGATTCTTCAACAAATAGCATCAGCAAATCAAGTTGGATTTATTTTAAGGAATAAAATTTTCAAAAAATTTTAATTTCCATGCCTTTTTAATCAATTTTGTAAAGAAAATAACATATCCAGAGCCTATGATTATTATTTATTAGTAGAGGAGAAGAGATGGGAGTGATATTTTAAATATTTTTAATATTAAATGAAACATATATCATGGATATATTAATCTAAAATATTAATAGGCTAGGCGATTTTTTGTTACCGATGTAAGTTTCACAGTTTTACGCCGATTTTGACAAAAAGATTATCATTTGAAAGGTATTTCTTTTTAGCTGTTACCCAGATTTACAGATGTCTGGAATATTTATTTTTGGAATTATGATCGTTTAGATTTGCTACTAACACATACATAAAATTATACAATGCTATGTGTGTGTTTATTAAATTTGTAAATGGGTTTGTTTTCTTCATTTAAAATGAGTTGAATTTTGAAGCATACCTTTAGGGTCTTTATTAAATGAAAAACTAAAATTTCCTAGAATTTGCACTCGAATTTCGAGTGCTGGAATCTACTAGTAATTATTATTTATTTAAGCCTTAACTACAAAGTTTGGCCTGTGAACGAAAAATCTTTTTGAATTTATATTATACTGGCCTAGTACTCCCTGATTTGGAATTTCAGTGACAGTGACCCTGAACATACTCCACAGTGTAATTTGTTAAGTTAAAAAAAAAATATTTTTGGTTTTAAGTTTAGATTATATTGCTCGCTGTGTACCAAATTCAATTTAAATATATTTTCATTTACGACCTGTACTTTCTTCGATTACAAGATTTACATGGACACAAAGAAGAAAGAAAATAGTGCAAAAGATGGATAAAAAGTAGTCAAATACGTTACTAGGGTAGAAATGGTTGATGAGCGTAAGATGTAGAATGTATAACATTGACCTTGTTCGACTTATTTATTCGTGTTTAACTCGGTGTAAAGGTCGTTCGAAAGTTTATTCTATATTCCAATAATAAGTTTATTTAAACTGTAAAGGAACTCACTTTGCTGCTGTCATAGAGCACTAATTAGTACGACTTTCCTTTTTGTAGGGTATTCCAAACTAAACACAAAATCATTTACTATACAACAACACAAATTGTTTATGAATAATACGAGTACTCTTTTGCAAGTGTTGTTCCTATTTGTTCATCTTCATAGATGATGTGTATGAACTCGTAATCGTACATTACGTATGATTGTATTTGATTTATTGTATGCCTGATATTATTATTTTTTATCTTTAGAGTAAATTAATTAATTCACTGACATGTGTATAATTCAAATGTTTATCCATCCATCATTCCATCGATGCATTCACAGCTCAACTACAAGTATATTATGAATTGTTGCACTTATGTAAATGTTTACTCGTATGATGAAGTTTGTTAACTTTATTTTGGCCACATTTTAATATGATATGTTAGGTCATATTATTTAAATGTTGTTGTTGAAATGTTTATTCCTTATTGCTTTAAACACAATTCATTTGATGTACAATTATTTACGTTCTACAAAGAAGAACTGATATAGTTTACTAATGTACGCGTACTCAGCAAAATGTTTTTTTCCTCAGAAGTGTTAGAACTAAAAGTTATTCTACTCTTCCGATCATTATCTGGGGCTGTCAGGCCAAAGGTCTAAAGTAGAATGGATAATCTCCTCTCTAAGCAATGCATTATGTTAATTTTTGCATTAGTAGTTTCTATTGTTATACACAGAAAACCGAATTGTTGTAAAGTTTTATAATAGTTTTTTCGATTGTATCGATATAACAGTAACTAACCATTTTATATTGTGATAAAATATTAATCAACTCGAAATTCGGTTGGAGCATTGAATCTATTTTCTGTGTATATATATGAAGGTGA